>OZ004707.1:54487540-55687540 GCA_963924515.1 Vespertilio murinus | reverse complement strand
CTCTGAGAAAGAAGAGGTGAATTTAAGAGATACTTAAGAGCTAAAATTGGTAGGGTTTGGTTGGTGGGCAAGTGCGAGTTTGAGGGAGCGGAAGTAGCTTTCTGACTTTGAGACTTGAGGCCCTGCATCAGGGCAGAGCATACGGGAGGGTGAACAGGATTGGAGATTAGATGATGCCTGCACTTAAGGACTTACCAAATTTTAAATTTTCAACTGGGATATTCATAGTTGGAATGTAAAGGGCCTACCTGAGGAAAGTTGTCTGGGAAGTACTAGTTGAGTTTGGTTTGGACTAAATCTGATGAAGGGGGAGAGAGGTAAAAAACTCATTAGATTCATTAATCTCAGAAGTTTCAAAAAGCTATTCATAAATGAAATTGGAAAATTGACATTGATGGCAATAAATGTAAGCGAGTCTGAAGAATGTCCGGATTGAATGTGCATTGAATGTATATTAATTGAAAGGTGGGAATACCCTATATAGTAAAAGAGTAATAATCAAATTGACCCTAATGGTTGAAGGACCTGGAATGATCGGTCGCTATGATGTGCACTGACTACCAGGGGGCAGATGCTCAATGCAGGAGCTGCCCTTGATCAGTGTTCTCCGATAGGGGGAGCTCTGCTTAGCCATAAGCTGAGCTGACAGCTGTGAGCTCAGTGGCAGTGGTGGGAGCCTCTCCCACCTCCTCAGCAGGCTAAGGATGTCTTACTGCGGCTTAGGCCCACTCCCTGTGGGCTCCCAGGCTGCCAGAGGGATGTCTGTCATCGTAGGCCTGATCCCCAGCAGGTGGATATCCCCTGAGGGGTCCCGGACTTTGAAAGGGCACAGACCTGGCTGAGGCCTCCCCCCTCCCCGCCCCCCCCATCCCCGTCCCAGTCCCCGTCCCCGCTACCCCCCTCCCCCGCACGAATTTTCTTGCACCTGGTCTCTAGTGTGTGTGTGTGTAATATATATATATATATATATTTGAATTTGGAAGCCAATTGTTCCTTTGAAGCATGTGCATTTTTTTCTCAAAGGTTTATACAAGGTGATTGGTGATATTTTTGATAACATTCGAAATTTCCAGTGTTATATCGAAGGCCAAGTAGAAAATGGTAAATCTATCAAAGGTAGTATATGAAAACGGAAAATTGTATATAATGCATGGTGCTGACTTTCTAATGAAAGGTAGGTAGCTTTATGCAAATTATAAGATTAGCGTTATTTGTTTGTAATTTAATATCTTATCTTTCTTAAGTAATTAGCCAATTCCGCAGACTTCATTTATTTCTACTCATGAGATAGATTGGTTTTGGTTTTATCAATCTCTGGAGGTTTGAGAAATTATTCACATATTCATAAAGAAAGAAAAAGTTTTCATTATCTCATTCCTTTTATAATGTCACCTGTACTGCTTACATATTTGTAATTCTGCCGTGGGAAAGTTGCTGTCTTTGTGGATTTTTAAAAACTTATTGGATTTATCAAAACTTGGATTTAAATAATTTCGCATGAGGATGTAGTGACAAATTTCAGCTTTGCATTGAGTTAGCACAAATTATATGCAGGTCGCTGGCTCTGGATGAAGGTTAAAATGGAGAACGAGCAGTAGGTGTGCTCTTTTCGCCAAACATTCATCTTGCTAGGAATAAGCTTTTAAGTGACATAGGATTTGGGTTTAAATTATAACTGTAAGAAAGGTAACTTCTAGAAGATTGCTTCTTCTCATTAAGTTTTGGTGTCTCATTTGTAAAATGGGGACACCCCTAAATATAGAGCTATGTTGGAGGAGAAGTTAAGCTTCATGTGAAATGTGTCATGCAATGCTGATATAGTGCTTCTATTAGTTTCCTACTGCCGCCGTAACAAATTACCACAAGTTGTTGGTAGTGACTTAAAACAACACGAATTTGCCCTACCCGCTTTGGCTCAGTGGATAGAGCATCAGCCTGCGGACTGAGGGTCCCAGGTTCGATTCCAGTCGAGGGCGTGTACCTTGGTTGCGGGCACATCCCCAGTGGGAGGTGTGCAGGAGGCAGTTGGTCGATGTTTCTCTCTCATCGATGTTTCTAACTCTCTATCCCTCTCCCTTCCTCTCTGCAGAAAATCAATAAAATATATTTAAAAAACCTCACAAATTTTTTGTCTTACAATTCTGGAGGTCACATATCTAAAATGAGTCTTCAGGGGCCAAATTCAAGGTGTCAGTGGGGCTGGTTCCTTCCTGAGGCTCCAGAGGGAGAATTATTTTGCTGTCTTTTCCCTTTTAGAGGCAGCTGGCACCCCTTGGTCCCTGGTTGCATCACTCGAACCTCTGCCTCTGTGGTCACATCACTTTGTGTAAAGTCTCCCTCTTCCTCTTCCTAATAAGGATGCTTGTAATTACATATAGAGCCCACCTTGCTAGTCTAGGTCGTATCCCCATCACAAGATCCTTAACTTAATCACATCTTCAAAGTTCCTTTTGCCACATAAGGTAACATTAGAAAATTCCAGAAATTAAGACATATGAAGATTTTGGGGGTGGGGGATGCTCATTATTCAGCCTACCAGAACATTCAATAAATTATCGCTGAAACCTGTTTGGCTCAGTGATAGAGCTTCGGTCTGTGGACTGAAAGGTCCCGGGTTCAATTCTGGTCAAGGGCATGCACCTTGGTTGTGGGCACATCCCCGGTAGGGGGTGTGCAAGAAGCAGCTGGTCGATGTTTCTCTCTAATTGATGTTTCTAGCTCTCTATCTCTCTCCCTTCCTCTCTGTAAAAATAGCAATAAAATATATTTAAAAAATAAATTATCAATATTATGAGTAGGTATTAAGAAAAAAAGAAATGGCATTGTTCTAAACTAAAAATCTATGGTAGTACAACATGAATTATCCATATACCATAGATTTTACATACAGATGTATTTTGAAGAATGTTCTTAATCATTCCGGAGTAATGAACATGGAACCTAAAATTATAAATTTTAGATAATGGCTTAGATAAGGTCTAATTGGAGGGGCTTTGGAATTGGTCGGATTCTATAAAGGATATATTGCAGGACAGCTGTGATGGAAGAAATGAAGCTCCGTGCATCATTTCTTAGCACCTGAAGTCTGAGACACACGCAGGCTAGCATACACCTAGCTACACTAAGTTGTAATTCGTTCAGCATTTAGTATATATTTACTGGATGTCAATTTCACTTCAGGCACTGGGCGAGGTCTTGCCCTTGGATCTGATAATATGTTTTTCATTAACTTCTCAGGTGTGTAGTAATTGCTTGGCTGTTTGCTTTGCGCTTATGTATTTGATATCTTTTTCTAGATTATAGTCATTAAATGACCTTTTCAGCTAACGTTGGGTCCATGGGAACCTTGAGTATGCTTTATTTGATTAAGGGGAGTCAGTTAAATTCTTAGATCTCTAATACACGAGTCTCAGCCATGGGCACCACTTACCCTTACCCCGACCCAGGTCTGGATATTCTGAGTATCATGACTTGCTCAGGTGGGTGGAGTGATGCTGGTATCTAGTGGGTAAGGGCAGGAATGCTGCTCTCCATCCTGCAATGCACAGGATAATCCCCACAACAAAAAAATTATAAGGTTCAAAATGACAGGATCACCAGGATCAAGAGACTGTACTCTACATTCATATTGCCCTTGAACCTTCAGATTACATAATGTGAAAAACGTAGTTTGGTGTGCAATACTTTGACAGTGTGTATTATGCACACACAGAGCACATTTTATGTAAACTACACCCGAGGAATTGGTGTAATGACAACTGACAATCATTTATATCATCTTATTCTTTACAGGGAACCTCCGTGTGCAAGGAAGTAAGTGTTCATATGCTAGGCACTTCAAATCTGTTTTAGTATTCACAAGCATAGATAATAGTTATTTTGAAGGTAAGAAAATAGGCTTTCAGGAAACTAACCCAAAGCTCTTCATATTTAATCTTGTTTGTGCTTAATTTATTATCTATTTGTTTATAGTTTGAAGGGTACTATACAGAAACTGTACTCATAAAAGCTTAGCAGTGGTTACATAAAGGAATTCTATACTTTGTGGTTCTCTCGGTATGGAAATTATTGTGATTTATTTCATTTACTTAGATGTCTTTTTAAAAGAGCTGTGGCAGTTTTCCATCTGGGGAATCCCATAATGTGTTATATGTGCAAGATAGTGGAACACATATCTACAATTTGCCAGAAAGGTAATGGGGAGCTTTTGTGCCATTGTCTTTTGGAGACAAATTTAAGCAGAAATTATTGTTAGACAGGTTTTGAGCCATCACTTTGAAAGAATATTCAGGGCTTATTTCAGAGACAACTATTTTTCAGGATTAAGAAGTAATTATTTTAAAAATACATTAATGCTGAAAGCATGACTGCACTAATGCTAAATCCAGATAATACTAAGTCTATAGAGTTTAGTCTATGGAAAGTCTGAATCACATCAAGTCTTAATAGTTTCGTGACCTTGGGAAAGCTTCTTAAGCTTTAGAGTTCCAGTTTCCTAATCTGTAAATCATTAGGTCATTGTGTGGATTGAAGGAGCTAATGCTGAATAGTCAATTTAATGATTATTATAAAGTGCTTAATAAAGGCAATTATTCTTTCTTTCTTTTTCCTTCTTTTTTTTTAACCCTCACCTGAGGATATGTATCCATTGATTTGAGAGAGATAGAGATAGAGATAGAGATAGAGAGAGAGAGAGAGAGAGAGAGAGAGAGAGAAAGAGAGGAAGAGGGAGAGCGAGAGGGAGAGGAAAGTGGAGGAAAGGAGGGGAGAGAAGGGGAGAGAGAGAGAGAGAGAAAGAGGGAGAGGAAAGGGGAGGGAAGAAGGGGAGAGGAGGAGAGAGAGAGAGAGAGAGAAAACATCGATTCGAGAGAGACACATTGATTAGTTACCTCCTGCACATGCCCTTGACTAGTATGAGGGAATAGGAATCCTAAACTATTCTATACACTCATACATGCAGACAACAGTTAACAAGTTGATGGCATAAATGATTGTAAAACTGGAGTTAAAAGTGGAATGTAAGGGGAATGGGTAGAGATGACAGGGGGTTCACTTGCTCTTGGAGTTGATTGACTTTCTATTGAAGAAGCCTTTTCAGTAGTTCAACATTTCCCGTGCCACTTCAGAAAGATGAGGCCTGGCCCTAGCCGGTTTTGCTCAGTGGATAGAGCTCATGGGAAGGGGCCCGGGGTTAGATTCTGGTCAAGGAAATGTACCTTGGTTGTAGGATCCCCAGCTCTGGTCTTGGTGTGTGCAAGATCTATGTGTCTCTTTACATCATTGTTTCTCTGTCTCTCTCTCCCTTCTGTTCTCTCTGGAAATCAATGGAAAAATATCCTCAGGTGAGGAATAACAAACAAACCAAAAAAAAAATTAGCCTGTATTTTACATTATTTTTTCCAAAGCTCTTTTGAGGTATACCAGGTATGTTTGTCCACAATTTTAAAAATGTGTATTTGTTAACCGTGACTGATATGTTTTGTTTTTTTTTGCCCCAAGATGGGAAATATTCCTACTTAAATAAACAAAAAATTTATATTAGTAAAAACAAAGAAAGAAAGAAAAAAAGTACCTCACCTGGCATGTCATGTTGTTCCAAAATCATGTTAAGGACTACAGATTTATTACTTACAGTAAAAATCCATCTTGCCTTTGCTGAGCATGGGCTCGAAAGTTCAGGAGGAGACATGAGATTTCTAGTGCATTGTTCTCCTAAATTGTATCTTTAGGAACATCAGGGTTTCCACAAGATTTTTGTTTATGTTAATATATTATTTTTCCTCCATCAAGGAGACATAATTAGTAATTGTATATATGTGTAAGTTATTATAAGGGCTAAGAAAATAATCCAGTGGTCATTCCTCAGCCCTTGAAACCTTTTTATTTATTTATTTTATTGATATCAGAGAGAGGAAGAGCTAGGGAGAGAAAGATTGAAACATCATTGATGAGAGAGAATCATTGATTGGCTGCCTCCTGCATGCTCCCTACTGGGGATCGAGCCTGCAACTCAGGCATGTGCCCTTGATCAGAATGGAACATGGGACCCTTCAGTTCGCAGGCCGACGCTCTATCCATTGAGCCAAACCGGCTAGGCCCCTTGCAGCCTTTTTGACCCTTGCTTCATCCATCTTGCTTTCTTTCCCTCCAGTACCGCTCTTATCACACTGGAGGTTCCTCTCTGCTTTGCCAGCTTTTCCTCTACTGCTTAACCCCTTTGTGTTGGACTCAATCCTTAGACGTCTTCTCTACCTACACTTCTTTGTTGGATGACTCATTTTAGCTTTAGGACTTACATTTCATCCGCTGACAAGTCCCTAGTCAGCCATTGTCAACTGGTGTGCTGTAAACATTTTTAAAACATGCAATGAGGACCTGACTATTTGGTCACAGGCTCTGACCTCTCTCGCCTTAAATTTTCAAATAAGAAAATGACAACATATTTAAAAAAAAAAAAGAAGAGAAACAACCAAAAAAAAAAAAAAAAAAAGAAAATGACAACAGCCAACACAACAATAGCCTTCTGGTGTGAGTGAATCAAAATTATACCTATTTTTTGGGGGGTCATATTGGCTATATATATATATATATATATATAACTAAAATTCTGTGTTTCATGAGATGGAAAAGGTTGAAAATCACTGCCGTAGCTTCTATCTCCACCTAGATCTCTAGCTTGAACATCTTACTTTGTATGTCTAATGATCAGTTACTTCACCTTCCCACTTTGTTAAGTGTCTCAAACTTAAAATGTCTGGAACCCAAACCTACTGTTTCCAGTGCTGCTGCTCCCTAGCACTGTTACCCAGAGAAGGGAAATTATGGGTAGGTCTATCGTTGACATCCCTGTAGCCTCTCCCCAAACACATCTGATCGAAGTGAATGTCATAGCTCCATTTAGTGCGCAGAGCACGTTATGGATGCTAAATTCCGTGATCAGTGACTGTCTGTTTCTGGGTTGCAGTCTCACAGGGGACGTACAGGTGTGAGTCTCAATTGCGAAATGAGCTTTCTGTAGCAGCAAACATTTTGCACAGAGTAGAAAAGGGCCTGGTGGAGAAGTTAAAAGTAAAGCCCACCCTTCCGCTCCCACAACAGCGCTCTTCTTCATTGCTGAAGCGGGGCTGTGTGCCACCGCGGCGGAATGCCTGCGCTGGTTTCCTTTCTCTTTAAGAGAAACAGCTATTTTTAGTCCTGTGTGGGAGGGGTGTGAAATTTAATGACAGATTATTTTTAACATGAGGGTACTCATTTGTCATGTTTGGAATAAGCATTGTGTGCGTTGCGAGGCAAAAGCTGTTGAATTTCCAATAATTAAGCACAGGAATCATCACATTTATCTACTTGTGGTCACTGATTCCCTCCAGATGTGTTATTTTTCTCAAGAGTCATTGTTTATTTTTACTTTTTACAGTTTCCGCAATCTGGTAACAAAAGCAGATCACAGTCCAGGAGTCATATATGTCTAACATGACTGGAAGATTGTCAATTAGAATAGAGTTTCATTTTTAGGGTTGGAGGTGGGAGGAAAGGAAGAATTACCTTTTTATTGAAATGTATTTTGCTTTTTGAGAGAAGGAAGGAATAACTTTCAGTTTTCTAATAGTTCCTCTTTAGCTTTTTATTCACAGATCTCTTGTATTTGATAGTAATTTGCTCTATTTTAAATAATGCAATAGTTGAGCTTCGTTATTAGAAAAATAGTACATATGTTAATAGAAAAAGGAGGCATTACCTAATACATTCCTAATATCCTTCTTTGACTTCTGCATTTGGAATGAAAACAGGCCTTTTTCTCAGAGACAGTAAGTAGTGTTAGACATTTTCACACAGTCTTTTTTAAAAACTCACTTGGTATCTTCCAGTTGCTTAGAATTCCTCCTTTCTGCCCATTGGGGGCAGCCTCTCTTGTGTCATATGTACAGATGATGCCGCTGCTGTCGTGAGGAGGACATTGGCTTTGAATGGTCTCCCTCTGCCACACATACACCTCCACCCTTACCACTCACACATCTGACAGATTATGAAATCATGACTCAGGACACAACATTTCTTAAAAAAAAAAATTTTTTTTTAAAGCTGTGAACAGGTGGCCAGACTTCATAAGCAACAACTGGAGGGAAGAAGTTACTTAGTGGCTTGGAGAAGGACCAAGTAACTTGTGAGCCCAACTTCTCTAGCATCAGCCTCATTTCCCAAGAGGCAACATTCAGTTCAGCAAGCTGCTACCCAGGGAAGGGCAGGGTAGGGCAGGACAGGGCCGGGCTGGGCCGGGCAGGGCTAGAACTAACTATAGAAGGGGTGGGTTTTCAGGAAGAATTCCACCCTTTGCTCTGGGAAGTTGTCTCAGGAAGTGGATGCCTGGGGACATAATCACCCAGTGAATTGCTTGTATTTTTTTCTGAGGAATAAAGATAGAGGCTTATTCTGGGTCAAGAAGTAGGGACTCTAGGGACTGAAGGGGTAGAGATAGAAAGAAGGATGACTGTGTATGGCGGGGAGGAGACTGGGTGGAGTAGGAAGCTACACTGGGATCTCTTGTCCGCCAGAGAGGCTTGGGGTGGTGGCGGGTGGAGCCAAACTTCTCTCGGTACCTGGGGCAAAAATACTTCTGTCTATCAGAAATTCCAGCATGAGTTTTTAATCGTATATCTCCTCAGATGGTGGTTTGATAAGATAATTGTGTTTGACCTCTACAGAAGTTGGATTGGACAAGTTGGGAGTTGGGATTTGAGAAGGAAAGAGGCTTTTAAAAATTTTTTATTATGATATTGGGGCAGAACATGAGGAGACTGGACCCTGCAGGGTTGCAGATGAGGAGGAGGTTGGTACTTGGAGGAAAAAAAGGTATGTCAGGTATGGGAGAGGGACATAAAAAGAGAAATAGGATTGTGTTTCAAACCCCATGAAGCTTTATCTTATTTTTGGGGAAATACCCTCCATCTTTCTCTGCTTTTGCTGTGCTCCATCTTTCTCAGCTCCATGAGTGGCTGTAGGCAACTTGTACATGAACATCTGAATGCTTTGCTGCCTTAGCCAGACCCGTGGTTGAATTCTGGAATATAACCATGAGTCAGGTGTGGTTTCAGCTCTTTGCAGTCCACCGAAGGAGACTGTAGGAATGTCTGTTGTGGGTACATGCGTGTGGGCCCTGGCTTAGCTCTTCGGTGAACAGAAGGTATTGGGAAATATTTTGATGAGGCCCTAGAACACACTGACTGTCCCAAGCTATAATGAAACTATAATCCAATCCTTTAATACTTTGTTCTCAAACTATGCTCTCAGATACGAGGGAGATGGATTTTGAGCTTTTGGAAAATGTAGGGTGTTGGCCAAGGAGCAGTTCCTGGTAGACAAAGGGGTTGGTGAGGAGGGCTGGATTGGTATTAACATGGATGTTTGCTCAATGACAGAAATGTCACCCCAGTTTGCCTTATCTTTTGTTTGCCCTTATTCTAGAAATAATATCTTGTTCATAATTTTGCATAGCAGGAGGGCAAGGAAAGCATAATATGAATTCTGAATTGTGCTTCAGAGAAATGTCTTTCCTGGGGGGAAATTCTTTGTGCTGGGAAACTTGGCTGTCTTCTGGCTACTTCCCTTCCTCCATACTCTTGGCTGAGATGGGGAATTGGAGGATAGTTTTGAAACATCTCCTTTACTTGATCTGCCTGGGTTAGGCACGTTTTAAACTTCTCATGTAAGCCCAGTGAGATTGGTATGCTGTTTCCAGGTGATACTATGGAGACGCAGAGTTAAAAAAAAACAAAACATGCACAAGTTCTCACAGCTAATCAGAGTGGATCCAGAATTCACACCCAGGAAGGCTGACCCCAGGGCCTGCCCTCAGCCACGCAGTCCTCTCAGGGAAGGACCTGGCATGGGATCGCCTGCAGGGAGCCAGAGCAGCCACATGGGTTCTGTTTCCCTGGCCTTTTGGTTGGCCGTGGTACCTCTTCATTAATATTTTGTACTAGTGTTCTAAAATAGCTTTGAATACAGAAGGGATCAGACCCAGAGCTTTGTGGCTGTACATATACCTGACAGCTGTTAGGATAAGATGGTGACAGATGGATGTGCTTACTGATGGGCTCACTGGAGAGTTAGTGGCTATTCCTGACCTGTGACAGAGATCTGAGGTCTGTCATGGGCGTATATGTCTTCCGGGCTTGTCAGGTAGGGAAGAAATTACCAGAGCTCTTCCATTAACAGAGTGGAAGATTATATTTATGTTACACTTGCTATTTCTTGAATATCAAATACAGTATTATTAGTGTATGTAAAGTACAGCATAGGGAATATAGTCAGTAATATTGTAATAATTATGTATGGTGCTAGGTCGGTACTTGAAATATTGGGAGATTGCTTTGTAAATTATATGCTTGTCTAACCATTTTTCTGTATATCTAAAACTAATATAAAATAATATTGAATGTCAACTGTAATTGAAAAAAAATTAGCGTGTGATATGGAGGGAATACTTAGCAACATACTTATCATAGTCATTTTTTCAAACTATGAATGTTTTATCTCTGAACCTTTTTATGTTAGATTTGGGTTTCAAGGTACCGTAGGCTTGGATTCTTTGGCCTGTTTTTCAGAACTCTGATGAGAAGTGCTTCTTTCTTTTTTTTTTAAAATTGACTTAAGAGAAGAAGGAAGAGGGAGAGGGATAGGAGCATCAATGATGACAGAGAATCATTGATTGTCTGCTTCCTGCATGTCCTCTACTAGGGATCGAGCCCACAACCTGGCATGTGCCCTGTCTGGGAATTGAATTGTGACCTCCTGGTTCCTAGGTACACACTCAACCACTGAGCCACACCAGCTAGGATGCTGAGAAGTGTTTTTATTGTAGAGCCTAGCAGTTAATCTTTGTACTCAGTGCTTTGAAGTTGGTCTTTGTTTTTGAATCTGTGCCCTTTTCTGGGTTACTGATGTATGATTATAAATAATTCATTTTATTGCGATTTTCAAGATAGTAGCTTAAAAAGAAACCCAATTGTGAATCTCAATATAATTGGAATCAAAACTGGATATCTTTTTATTTTTTGTGGTGTATTTTAATAAGCTAATCCAATTTAACTGTTCTTTGACATTATTTGAATATTTATTAGGAATCCCCCTGGTTTTTATCTGGTTTTTACTATTTCAGGCTATCTTTTGCTCAATTTCATTTTTGTAAGCTAAGTAAATGCGTTCAGTCAGTGTTTGAGAGCCTCTGTGTGCAATGCATTGTGCTTGAAAGTATTTATTTATTTATTTATTTATTTAAAAATATAAGTTTATTGATTTCATAGAGGAAGGGAGAGGAGAGAGAGAGAGAGCGAGAGAGAGAAAGAGAGAGAGAGAGAGAGATCAAAGATGAGAGAGAATCATTGATTGGCTGCCTCCTGCACATCCCACACTGGGGACCGAGCCTGCAACCTGGGCATGTACCCTAATTGGGAATTGAACTGTCACCTCCTGGTCACGTTCAGCCACTGAGCCACACTGGCTGGGCTGTACTAGATATTTTTATTTTTATTTATTTTATTTTATTTTTATTTTTAAAATATATTTTATTGATTTTTTACAGAGAGGAAGGGAGAGGGACAGAGAGCTAGAAATATGGATGAGAGAGAAACATCCACCCACTGCCTCCTGCACACCTCCTACCAGGGATGTGCCTGCAACCAACATACATGCCCTTGACCAGAATCGAACCTGGGACCCTTCAGTCCACAGACTGACACTCTAGCCACTGAGCCAAACCAGTTTTGGCTGTACTAGTTATTTTTAATAAATTACTTTTACGTGTTTGCCAGGTGGTAGACACTCTGTCATAAAGACACTTGGGATAGGCTAGTAAACAAAACCACAGAAATTCTTTTGGATTTTGGTGGAGGAAAGAGAGATAATAAGCGAATGCCTGCAGGAGATGGTTATAAATACAGAAATAAAGAGCCATGAGAGATGGGTGTGTCAGGCAGACTGGCTGCAGTTTTAAACACTGGGATCCCACAGGGCTGTGCGGGGAGGCCTTTGTGGGTAGCCTGGTGAAGAGGATGGACTCTGTCCGCACATAGCTCAGTGATAGTGACTGCTTCCTGATGAGCTCCTGCCACGAGGGTAGGGGCTCTGCTAAGCACCTGCGTGCATCTCCTGCTAATCTGCTGAACTAGAGGATCTTATCGCCAGTTACTCCAGAACGGAACTGAAGGTTTGAGAATCAAGTAAATTGCCAAGACAAACACGGCCAGTGGGACTCAGATCAGACCCAAGGCCTGCTCTTCAACGTCGTGTCTTTGCTAAGCCAACTCTCGAAATATTTGTTATGGGGGAGGCAGCCAACTTTGGAGATGAGGCTACCTTAATTTTGGTTCTGACTGGCCGGGCAGTGACTTGGCGGGCTCAAGGAGAGTATTGTGTTCTGAGCCTCCTCCCTTGTGCTTTTTCTATTTAAAAGGCCTTGAGCTCGTGCCCTGGCCCAGCAGGCAGAGGAGCTGCCTGGCGACTGACTTCCGTGCAGCGGGATGAGTGTGTCGTGTGTCAGAAAGTGGCGTCTCATGACTCCAGCAAATCATTGACTACTTGAGTTCCTGGCGCGGCAGTTCAGTGATAGGACACTTAGTTGGCTGGCCTATGTATCATTATGTTCAAGAGCGCGTTATAAATGCCCATATTTAGAAGGGTACACGGAGTGAAAGGTTGTAGTGCCAAGTTCACTGATTATTGTGCCTGTTTATGACAGAACAGGCCATACCTTGTATTTACAGCGATTGCTTTATCGTAATAAAAAGTGAATAGTGAGTGAGTGTTTTGAATCAGAACCTTTACAGAGGGCTGGGGTTCAAGAGAGCTCTATGGTTCTTCTGCCCTCCGTGTGCTTATGATAACGTTTAACACAAAGCATCCTGCTTTCAATAAGGTAGTGATTTTTCAGCCTACTATACCCTTTGCAATGAGTGTTGCTTATTCTTTTGTGCTTTGGCTAATTTAATATCTGAGGTGTGTATGTTGATTTAATCTAAAAAAGAAGCTATATATTTCACAACTCTATGGTACTATCTTTTATTACTGGTTTCTAGTGATTTTTGCCTCTGTTACTTCCAAAATTAAATGTTGTTAATTTTTAAAAGGTGGTTTTCTTTTTTTTTTTTTATTCAAGAAGTAAACTGTGATTTGAGCACTTGGGCTGTGAAATTCTATTTATTGACTTTATTGAGTTACTAGAGGCCCAATGCACAAAATTTGTGCAAGGGGCTTGGCCCTCATAGCCCTGGCTTCATCCGGAAAGTCACCTGGAAGGATGCCTGGAAGGTCGTTCTGCTGTCTGGCCTAATTAGCACATTATGCTTTTATTATCCTAATATGTAAAAAGCTAGGGGCTGTCACGACCAAAACAACTGGATGGACGACCAAACAGCAGGCTGCGTGGGGCGACCAGGCCGGCAGGGGGGTTAGTGAGGGATGACCAAATGACTGAACAGCAGGCTATGTGGGGCGACCAGGCCAGTGGGGGGAGCAGTAAGAGGTGACCAGTTTAGCAGTGGGGGCAGTAAGGGGTGACTAGGTCAGCAGAGGGGGCAGTTGGGGGCGACCAGCAGGAGGAGCAGTTAGGGGCAATCAGGCATGCAGGCAGGCAGATGAGCAGTTAGGAGCCAACAGTCCCAGATTTTGAGAGGGATGTCCAACTGCCATTTTTGCCCGATCTTAGGGGTCCTGTATTGGACATGGTGCAGGCTGGGCTGAGGGGACCCTCCCCCCACCCACATGAATTTCATGCACCGGGCCTCTAGTTAGTTAGAGATAATATACCTACAGAAAGGATGTGTAAGTATACAATTCAAAGATGGTAGAGATGGAACACACTTAGGTAGTCAGCTTCAAGATCAAAGTACAAGAAATTATCAGTATCCTAGAAACCCCCACCTTTTCAATCACTTGCACCATCTTCTCCCACCAGGGTAACCACTCTCCTGACTTCTAACATCATGTCTTTGTTTTGTTTATTCTTGTACTTGGCATGAATGATTGGTAACAATCTATATACTCTCTGTACCTGGATTCTTTTGTTTCCCACTTGTGAAGTTGAACCATATGGTTGAATGCAATTGTGGGTGATTTGTTCTCATTGTTAAATGATACTTAATTGTGTGGATATTCCAGAATTTATTCATTGTACTGTTAAAGAATTATGTGTAGCTTCCAGCTTATTGTAAGTAGTGCTTCTACAAACATTGTTATATATGACTTAAGGTGAATATATGTAAATATTTCTGTTGGGTATATGCCTAGGAGTGGAATTATTAGGACATAGAATATGAATATATTCAGCTTGAAGAGATACTTCTGAGTGGGCCAAAAGTTAGAGTAGTTGTACCAATTTCTATTTTCACAGTGGTGCGAAAGCTTGTAAATGTTGTTTTTGATATGATGTTTTAGGGGTAAGATGGGAGGTGTAATGTTTTCCTTTGGTTCATTTCATTTCAAGTTTGTTTTATGGAAAGGAATGGTCTTAGCTATCTCATTGAGCCTTTGAAAGCTAAATTAAATATGTGTGTGCTCATTTTTTCCTCTTTCCTTTCTGTCTTCCTATGTCTTACCAGGTATATGTGTTTTATGTGTGTCTTAAACATAGCATGTGTGTGTGTGTATTATATCTTACAAATGAACTCCTTATAAACTCTTAGACTGAAAAGCCACCTTAGAAGTAGCTCAGGCTCTAAAGTCTCTCTGAATTCACATCGATCCTGCTGAAGTGTCTCTAACAACTGAAAGCACATTATTTTAGGGCAACCTACGTTCCTTTTATTAATTAACTCATATTGTTGCTTCTTCAACATTGTGGTGACATCAGCCTATTTTCAACTTCACTCATAAATGTCATGTCCTGTTATAGGTAAAGGAAAAAAAACATAATTTTTGTAATAGAGCAAAATCTCTTCAGGGGGAGACTCATGGGTATTTTTTAAAAATATATTTTTTTATTGATTTTAGAGAGGAAGGGAGAGGGAGATAGAAACATCAGTGATTAGAGAGAGTCATCGACTGGCTGCCTCCTGAATGCTCCCCACTGGGGACTGCGCCTGAAACCTGGGCATGTTCCCCGACCAGGGACCTACCCATGGCCTCTTTCTTGGTTGATAAGTTGATGCTCAAACACCGAGCCAGGCTGGCTAGGCTCACAGTTATTTTTTAAACGTTACTTCCAACATCTGCAGGGTTTTAGTCTCAGCAGTTTGCTCTGGGGAACTTGGGTGAGAACACTCATGTGGATGATGAAGATGAGAACTCAGTGAGACATAGCCTTTCTTTCTTCGTTTCCTGACTCCCCTGCCATGAGCACATTTCCCGCTTTTGATAGGGTTTAAGCATTGTTTAAAAAATAAACACAAAAAATGCAAATACTGCATTTTAGAAACCAGATTGTAATGAATAAAATAATAAAATGCAACCTTTTTAAAATATATATATATATATTTTATTGATTTTTTTTTTTTTTTTTTTTTTTACAGAGAGGAAGAGAGAGGGATAGAGAGTTAGGAACATCAATGAGAGAGAATCATCCATCAGCTGCCTCTTGCACACCCCCTACTGAGGATGTGCCCGCAACCAAGGTACAAGCCCTTGACCGGAATCGAACCTGGGACCTTTCAGTCTACAGGCCGACGCTCTATCCACTGAGCCAAACCGGTCTCGGCAATACAACGTTTTTAATAGAGATTGACGCTTGTTTCATGAAATCAATGAATGCGGGAATTTTTTTCTGAAGTTTTTGAGTTTCCTGGTGGTATTAATATTCATAGAAATGAACTTCAGTTAATAATTAATAATTTAAAGTTCTTAGATATTAATAGATATTTTCTCTTTTTTCTTTACAGGCAAGAAGAGACCGATAGGAGAGTGAAAAATGTAAGATATGTTTAATGGAATATTATAGATGTTTTTAAACTTGTTCTGTAATAAGGCAGTGGGATCTAGAAATATCTGATATTCTCTGTTGTCTTTTTCCCGATGAAATTTTTGCTGGAAACCAACCAGTCACAAACTCTAAATATGCTGCAATACGGTTAAAACATATTGTCTGTCTTCATGGTAGTAAGAGGATAGTTTAAACTTAGAAAGTGGTTTCTCATATGTTAGTAATGTGGCAAAGGCCAATGAACAACATGAGGATTTTTAGGGGAGTAAGTCAGAAACCATCAAATCAGACTTTAAGGAACACCTCTGAATCTTTAGAAACTCTAGATGATTATTCAATGTGGACTTATATAATATGTATAATATCCTACATGTATTCGGAGGATTTCTGATGTGACAACTTATTAAAAACATAAGAGTTCAGTACCTTTAGGAAAGCTGAGAATTATTGACTTTAAGTTTGTTGTTATAAAAATGTTTATTGCTTTAAAAGTTTAATTCCCTCCTCTCCCCTCCCCCACCCCCCCATTCTTATGTACTAGTAGAATTCATGAATGAATACCTGCTGGGATCTGGGCTTTTGGTCTGAGAGAATGTGCTCAGAGAATGCCTTGAATGCCCCCAAATGGCTACTGACCCTGCAACTTGGGCATGTGCCCTGACCAGGAATCTAACTGTGAAATCTAGGAAGAGTGAATAACATTTTTAATGACTCCTTTCCTTTAAATTTAAAAGAAAAATCTACTTTCAACTGTAGATAGATATGCCCTTTTATATGGAGTGCTCACCTGCATTTGACATTGTAGTTACTTGCTATAAGTAGTAGACTGATCTTTTTGTTTTATGGAATTTTTTTTTTTTGCAAGGTTTTGATAACATTGTACTGGCTGGGAAGAAAAGCACAAAGTAACCCCTACTATAATGGTCCATATCTTAATTTGAAAGCATTTGAGAATCTTTTGGGACAAGCTCTGACCAAGGTAAGGAAACTATATTTGTATGAGTGAATCACTATAACTAATACTGTTTTCTTTTCCCTCCCTTCCCCTTTCTGTTTTCCTTCCATTTCATTCTTCTCCTTCTCTAGAGCAAATGTGGAAGGTCTGACCATCTTTGCTCTGGTCTAGACTGGAATGGGTAGAGAGGATTGTTACTCATTGGCTGCCTTTGTAGGCCACCACCAGTGAGTGAGTGAGCCTATTTCAGAACAGTGTCCAGTATATAGGCATTTATCTCTTAATTCTAGCTAACTGGACAATTGGCATTTGTTTCCTTTCTTAGATACTTTGTATACGTAAATCTTCCTATGTTCATTATGAATTCAACCTGTAGTAGAAAGGTTCTTCATGATTATTAATATGTATGAAAGCTACTCACTTTTGCCTATGCTTCTATATTTCCACAATTCTACATACTGCTTCTGTTTCCTAAGGAGTAGTGAATGCTTTTACATGAAACATGATATGGCTTTTTAAAATTAGAATGCTTTGTTTTAATGCTTTTGATTGTTTAAGGACAGTTTGAGGAGAGTCGGATGCCAGGTCTGACTGTAGTTCTGCCAAATCTTCATTTACAAGATCCAAATGGGAAAATTAACTTCTCTTAGGGGATATACGTCTAGGGCAGGGCTGGGCAAACTACGGCCTGCGGGCCGGATCTGGTGAATAAAACTATTGAATTAAAAATAACACACACAAAAAGACCGTACCCTTTTATGTAATGATGTTTACTTTGAATTTATCTTAGTTCACATAAACACTCCATCCATGCTTTTGTTCCGGCCCTCCGGTCCAGTTTAAGAACCCATTGTGGCCCTCGAGTCAAAAAGTTTGCCCACCCCTGGTCTAGGGGAATTTGCAATGCTCAGAAGAAAATAAGTAGTCAAAATAATATATCACTATCTAATTAATTGTAGTTGCTCCATAGGTTTTATGATGATGAAGTGATACTCTACCAAGAAGGCATTTAGTATTAGTCTCTAGCACATTGCAAGGATGTAATAAATGTTAGTTGTCATGAATGGAAGATAGAAATTGTAGACCAGGATGAAAATGATTACCAAGCCTTATATCTACCCTAATCTTTAGTTTTGCCTGAGTTCAGCCATTTATATTATAGAAAGACTAGAGGCCCGGGCCATGAATTCGGGTGGGGATCTGGACCATTCGGGGCTGTCTCCCATCCCAATTGGGGCCCGGGACTGATTGAGGGGTAGGCACCTTGGAAGGTTGGCGGGCCGGCCTGCCCTGATTGGCCTCGATCAGGGTGGCCAGCCAGGGAGAGAGGCTGCCCCAGCAGGGCCAATTGGGGAGGGAAGGGCCAGGGAAGGGGCCGATGGAGGTTGGCCAGCCAGCCCACCCTAGTGGGGGCTAATGGGGGCAAGCCTGGGGGAGGGAGGGACTGCGGGAGGTTGACTGTGGGAGCGCACTGACCACCAGGGGGTAGCTCCTGCATTGAGTGTCTGCTCCCTGGTGGTCAGTGCCTGTCATAGCTACTGGCCAGTTGTCCAGTCCTAATGGTCACTTAGGTTTATACACACACACACACACACACACATACATACATACATACATACACACACACATATATGTGAATGATTATATAGCTTAGAAGGTTTCGGTCTTCCTTTTGATGATGATTATGACTATTTTTATTCTCATCCAAGGATATTATATGTTTTTCATTGATTTTTAGATAGAGTGGAAGAAGTGGAGTGGAGAAAGGGAGGAGTAGAGAGAGAGAGAGAAAGAGAAGCATTAATTTGAGAGGGTTACATTGTTGCCTCCTGCATGAGCTGACCAGGGCCGGGGATTGAACCTGCAACCCAGATATACGTCTCTTTGACCGGGAATTGAATCTGTGACCCTTTGGTGCATGGGCCAATGCCCTAACCATTGAGCACCCTGACAGGGCTTATTTTTATTATTTTTGAATTGTAAAGGGTTTATAGCACTCTACTCAAATTCCTCGAAATAGTTAATTCAAGTGATATTTGAGATATTATCGTGAGCAAGCCTTGTAGCAGGTGTTGGATAAACATACAAGACAAAGGCTCCGTCCTCATGCGGCACAATTGCCTGTTGGAGACAGATGAGCAGATAAGTCACTGAGGTGGAGGAGGGAGGAGGAGGGTAAGACTGATGGAGGAACGTGCAGGGGGCTTTGGGCACGATCGTAGCTTTGCCTCAGCCATTTCAGCTATGAAAACATCCGGTTAAAAACAATCTCGGACTTTGGCCCCTGTATTAGTGTTCGCTTAACAGCCCCTGCCCCTTTTTATGGCAATCTGACTCAGCTGACTAAGGCGGAGCAGTGTATGTGCTGGGAATGTTCATTTAAAGGCTACTTCCTGTCACCCGTGGGAAATCGGAGTAGGTAAACATTTTTGTTAGTTAAAAAAACTTTTTTTCAATACTTAAACACTATAGTTGTGGTTTTATTCCATTATTATAGAGTGGGAATAGCCATAAGAGTCGTGTGGATCTGTAAACTGTTTGGCATCTGTTTTGTTAAAAATCAAAGCCATTGTGTTCATCAAACTTCCCAACTTAAGTAGATAATGCTTAATGACCAATCCAGATATCAGTTAAAAAAACACTTGGGATAAGCTGTTGCACCTGAGTTACCCTTTAAGTTGGAGGTGACTCTTGTGACTTGTCAGAGTGAAGTCCTACGTAACCAGGCACCCGGGTCAGACTCCGGTTCTTTTATAACTGTGGTGGCCTGTTATAAATAACTAACATTTATGAGGTCAAAAGTCATCTGCTGTGTACTGAGGACCCTATGGCTACACCAATATGTCTAAGAAGCCCGATGGATCAAAAGACTTACTTAAGCCCTACCTGGTTTGGCTCAGCAGATAGAGCGTTGGCCTGTGGGCGGAAGGATCCTAGGTTTGGTTCCGGTTGGGCTCATTCCCGGGTTGCAGGTTCAGTCCTCAGTGTGGGGAGTGCAGGAGGAAGCTGATCAATGATTCTCTTTCATCATTGATGTTTATATCTCTCTCTCCCTCTTCCTTCCTCTCTGAAATCCATTTTAAAAAAAGAATTACTTATTTTTAAAAAATATATATATTTTATTGATTTTTTTTTTTTTTACAGAGAGAAAGGGAGAGGAATAGAGAGTTAGAAACATCGATGAGAGAGAATCATTGATCAGCTGCCTCTTGCACACCCCCTACTGGGGATGTGCCCACAACCCAGGTATATGCCCTTGACCAGAATCGAACCTGGGACTTTTCAGTCTGCAGGCTGATGCTCTATCCACTGAGTTAAACCAGTTTCGGCAGAATTACTTAAATTGTTAATCTTTTTCTATTATGGGACGTATGTAGGTGATACCAGCATTAGGCCCAGCTTCCCCATCTGCTTGGAAGTAGGGTACAAGGTAGGTGCTTACATTTTCATGACAGGATATTAATTCTGACACGTTTGTCTGGCATCCAAAGCATGTAAAAATCTCAGATAGTTCTACTAGACTTTATTGGTTCTTCAAACACTTGTCCAAAAACTCAACTACCGATTGACAAATCCAGCCTTAGCCAATAGTATGCCCTAGGGAGCTGCTGATTATTCATTGTAAACACTTTTTTAAATGAACTTTTTCATATGTTGAGAATGTTTATAATATGTTCATAATTAGAGTACAACAAATATATACCTGATTCAATTATTAAAAATTTCCCCTATTGACTATATTTATGTATCTGATCATCCACCTATGTGTTATTTACTTAATCATTTTAAAATAAATTGCAGAAATCTCACCCCTATATACTTAATATGCGTGTCTTAAGAATAAGATTTTTCATTTTTGGTATTTGGAAATTCTTCCATATAGCCACAATATCTATTATACTTAAGAAAATTCATAAATATACATCATTAGCTAAAACCATCTTTGTTTTAGTAAAGTCACCTGAAGCTAACATTCCCGACTTTTACTATAATGTCAGTTACATTCACCATATTAAAATATTAAGAGTTTATTACTCTGTATTAATTATTATTCTGTATCATGACTATGCTAAGGGCTTTGTGCAGTTACTTAAATCCTAATTTTAAAAAGTCCAGTTGTGCCGAAACCGGTTTGGCTCAGTAGATAGAGTGTCGGCCTGCAGACTGAAAGGTCACAGGTTCGATTCCGGTCAAGGGCATGTACCTTGGTTGCTGGCACATCCCCAGTAGGGGGTGTGCAAAAGGCAGCTGATCGATGATTCTCTCTCATTGATGTTTCTAACTCTCTATCTCTCTTCCTCTCTGTGAAAAATCAATAAAATATATTTTAAAAAAAGTCCAGTTGTACTTTGCTATTTACTTTCATAGAGAAATGCTAATTAGGAATACTGATTTTTGTGTAAATGCTATGTGATTTATGAACCTATAGTTATTGACATTTGCCATGTTTTTGTGCATCTCTTACATGAGCCAAACAAATTAGATTCAGGGAAAGTATTTTGTATGTCTGCCAGCAAGTCTGCTTTTCTTGGTTCATATCTAGGTTTCATAATCAATGAAAATAGATAAATTCTGTGACGTGTATACCTGCTGTACTTGCTCCTCTCTGTTTTAAACTTTTTGTTAAAAAAAATTAAGTATACATTTTTTTGTTTAATATATATCTCCGCAACTATTTGCTGAATGTAGGATGGTTATAATGAATTAGTTTATCTTATTTTGGATATCAAAGTCCGGGTTGATTTTTCTCTTTCACTCCATTCATATTTATTGCCAGACAACTCTAGATAATAATTGATTTTAGTATATTAATTTAGTCAGCAGCTTTTCATATTAAAATGTCTCCTCCTCCTTACTTTTATATAGATTGTACTACTTTATTAAATAATAATGAATATCTCTTTGTTGTTCCATGAGGACCAACTACTGTGGGAAAGCAGATTTATCTTCTGATCTTTTTAAAATCAGATTTTTATGATTAATAGGTTGCCTCGCCTATCAAATGAAGCACAACTTGAGCTATGCAAACAAATAAAAAATGACTGACGGCAGTTTGGGATTTTATGCTAATTTATTCCTAACATATTTTTTTTAGGCCCTTGAAGACTCCAGCTGCCTGAAACGAAGTGGCAGGGACAGCGGGTACGGAGATATCTGGTGTGCTGACCGGGGCGAGTTCCCTGTGCCCCCAGGCAGCCATCGGAGAGAAGATTCCTTTGAAAGCTTGGACTCTCTGGGCTCCAGGTCCTTCACCAGCTGCTCTTCTGATACCACGCTGAGGGGCGGGCGTGAAGGTGAGTTGCTTTTTTTTTTTTTTTTGGTTAATCCTCACCCCAGGATATTTTCCCATTGATTTTTAGAGAGAGTGGAAGAGAGAGGGAAAGACAGAGAAAAAGATCCATGTGACAGAAACACATAAATTAGTTGCCTCCTGCATGAGCTATGACCAGGGCCCGGGCTGGGGAGGAGCCTGCAACCAAGGTTCATACTCTGACTGGAATCAGACCTGGGGACCCTTTGGTCTGCAGGCCAATGCTCTATCCACTGAGCCAAACCTGCTAGGTAAGGTGAGTTGCATTTTTGACTGTCAGTTTATTTTTATTTGTTTGCATGTTAAGAGAAAATTGGGAATGGGAGAGAGTAGAAAAATGAGGTGAAAATATTGAGGCCAAAATTTCACCAAGAAAATAGAGACTAAATTGTAATTTTTTATTTTTTAAATATGTTTTTATTGATTTTTTAGAGAGGAAGGAAGAGGGAGGGAGGGAATCCTTGATCGACTGCCTCCTGCACCCTGCACGCCACACACTGGGGATCAAACCTGCAACCCAGGCATGTGCCCTGATCGATCAGCTGCCTCTTGCATTTCCCCCACTGGGATGTGCCCGCAACCAGGGTACATGCTTTTGACCAGAATCGAACCCGGGATTCTTCTGTCCGCAGGCCGACGCTTTATCCACTGAGCCAAACTGGTTTCGGCATTCTTCCCATTTTCAGAGGACTCAAGAGGAGACAGTTAACTGTGATCTGTTTTATCAGTGATAATGTATTTTGATTATTTTCAGATTCAGGGTTAATAATCTGTGCCTGTGAGGCCTATTGACTGGTATACTTAAACATAAAAAAGATTCTAAAAAGTTTGTTCTAATTCCTGAGTTAATTTCTTTCTTCCCTTTTTATTTATTTTATTTATTTATTTATTTTAAATAAATCTTTATTGCTCAGATTATTACAATTGTTTCTCCTTTTTCTCCCCCATAGCTCCCTTCCACCTGATTCCCACCCCACCCTCTGCCCTTACCCCCCCCCCACTATTGTCCTCATCCATAGGTTATACAATTTTAATCCAGTCTCTTTCTGCACCCCACACCCCTTTCACCCTGATAATTATCTATCCACTCCCTTTCTTTGCCCCTAATTCTATTATATTCACCAGTTTATTCTATTCCTGAGATTTTTAATTCACTTGACCTTCCTCTTCTTAAGTAATACCTTTCAGCATTTCATATAATACTGGTTTGGTGGTGATGAACTCCTTTAGCTTTTTCTTATCTGTGAAGCTCTTTATCTGCCCTTCAATTCTGAATGATAACTTTGCTGGATACAGTAATCTTGGTTGTAGGTTCTCCCTATTCATCACTTTGAATATTTCTTGCCACTCACTTCTGGCCTGCATGGTTTCTGTTGAGAAATCAGCTGATACTCATATGGGTGCTCCCTTATAGGTAACCAACTGCTTTTCTCTTGCTGCTTGTAAGATCCTCTTTTTGTCTTTTACCCTTGGCATATTGATGATGATGTGTCGAGAAGAATTTTTCTTTGGATTCCTCTTGTTTGGGGTTCTGTAGGCTTCCTGTACTTGTAAGTCTATTTCTTTCACCAGGTGAGGGAAGTTTTCTGATATTATTTCTTCAAATATGTTTTCAGTATTTTGCACTCCCTCTTCTTCTGGCACCCCCATAATTCTGATGTTGGTGCGCTTGCAGTTGTCCCAGAGGCTCCTTACACTATCTTCAACTTTCTGGATCCTCTTTTCTTCTTCCTTCTCCAGCGGAGTGTCTTTTGGCTCTTTGACCTGATTCTTGTGTTCTTCCATTCTGCTGTTGGATCTCTGCATAATATTTTCCAATTTAGTCAGTTTATCTATACTTTTTAGTTGGGTCTCATGAAGTTTATCGAGCTTTTCTAGGATATTGTTGCATAACCTTAGAACCGTAGTTCTGAACTCTATATCCTCCATCTCTTTTGTTTGAGATCTATTTCCTTGTCTCGGCATTTTCGCTGTTTTTCAGAGTTGGTAGGATGGCTTTGTGTGTTTGGTGTCCTATATAGTACAGTGGGTCAGCCTCCTCAGTTACCTGAGGTAGACACTCTTGGTGATCCCCTTTGTGGACTGCGTGCACAGCCTTGTTGTAGCTAAGTCTCTATTGTTGTGAATTGACCTTCAGGCCAATTGGATGTGGGTATCAGCTGTGTCTACTCTGGGATAACTTCTGTATTGGAGACAGTCTTATAGGATCAGACTTGAAAAACTGCAGAAGCCTCTGCTCAGCTTGGATGGGGCGGAGTCTCAGGGCTGAACTGACAGTCTTGGCTTCCGCCCTGCCCTTGTGCACTCGCCTGAGTTTCCGCCTGACCGGCCCAATTTCCCCAAGCAAGAGCGTGGGTGCCCCAGGGGGCTCGCCCGGACTTGGGGGGCTGGTCTCTGTAGTCTGGAGCTTCCGACTCCTTCAGCTACAGAGAGGCCGCCACCTTGTACAGAGAGGCCGCCACCTTGTACAGAGAGGCCGCCACCTTGTACAGAGAGGCAGCGGCAGCCTCCGCAGTCAGACCTGGAGCTTCTGACTCCTTCCGCTACAGAGAGGCCGCCACCTTGTACAGAGAGGTGGCGGCAGCCTCCGCGGTCGGACCTGGAGCTTCTGACTCCTTCCGCTACAGAGAGGCCGCCACCTTGTACAGAGAGGCAGCGGCAGCCTCCGCGGTCAGACCTGGAGCTTCTGGCTCCTTCCGCTCCGGAGAGGCGGCGGTCAGACCTCAGCGCGTACTTGCTCGCGCGCGCGAGTCTGTAGACCCTGCAGACTGCGACTGCGGCTCCCGGTCCCCGGTCTCCCAGTCTCCGAGTCTCTGAGTCTCTGGGTGCCTTTCTCTGCAGTCCAGACGCCACCCGTATGAGCCTGGGACCACGGGATTTCAGCCGGGGTTGGGTTCAGTACAGTCCGAAAGGGTTCCGTGCAATCGGGGATTCCTCCCCTCCCGCCAGGCAGGTATTCGGCGGCTGCGTGCGCGAGCGTCTCCCTACCTCAGTGCTTTTCTGCTCCCAGTCCGATCCGTGAGCCTCTCTCTTTCTTTCTAGTTGTAGCTATTCCGCTCCGCCAGCTTTCCTGACATTTTGGTGAAGTCCTTTTTGATTTTAGTTGTTTTTTTAATTAAATTGTTGATGAGGTGGCAGCTTAGGAGACTGCCTAGGCCGCCATCTTGGATGTTCTCCTTTTCTTCCCTTTCCCCCCCCCAAAAAAAAATATTTAAAAAAAACTCTCAAGAAAAAGACAAGAAAGACATCTTTTTAATGATCTCTAAGAGAAGAAATGATTGATACCTATCATGATGTAACATTATGCTAAACTTTGATTAAGTAACAATATAAGCATGGTGTTAGAAAACATCTTTTGATTCTGTAAGGGTCAGAGCTAATCCAGGACAGTGTAAGTGTGAAAGGAACATGTTAATGAACGTCATCTGTTTTGGGGAGGAAACTCTTTTCAAGATGTCAGTGTCCTGGTCAGATCAGTTACCGGTAATTAAATGCAAGTCTTACTCCTATGGATGATGGTGATCTTAGAAACTTCTAAATGTACACCTCTAACAATTCAAATTGGGCTAGATTGGAACCATGAGTAAAGTACCTTCAAATATTTCTGTGCTTCTACCATTAATGTGAAAAAAATTGAGAGTTCAGGTTTTGAGTTTGTACTAGATTGTTAGGAATTTTACTTGTTTTGATTATTATTTTAATATTAAGTGACTTTTCTAACATTTTTATTACAAAAAATTTCAAACATCATCAAAGTTTGGAAGAATTTTCCAGTGAACACCCATGTACCCACCACCTAATTCTACCAAAACATTTTATTATATTTACTTCATCACAAACCTGTCCCGCCTCTCCCTGCATTAATTTATCCTTCTTATTTTTTGGAGGCATTTCAGAGCATAGACACTTGTTCTAAATACTTTAGCATGCAGGTCATTAACTAGAGTTCAATCTTTTTTGTTGTTGTTCTTAGATGAATTTACATAAATGCAAAGTACAATGAATTTGTCTTTCAAAAATAAAAATCAGCAAAGCATTAAGCATGGTCACAAAAATGTTTAAAAAACTAACAGTAAAAAATGTGAATGGCTATAGAGGAGTTAACCTTTATAATAACTGCTGCAGTTGTTGGCTGTTTGTTATTTAGGTGTGACACTTTTATAAGTCTAGAAGAGTATTATAATAGGTTAAAGAAAGGAATCTGATTTATGATTTATCTAAGTAGTTAAAGCTGTAAAAACAGGCTCAAATTCTGGGCTCATTATATTATTCTGCCCTGACCAAAGAAGCGAAAACATTTAAAGTTTAAATGTATATCTGGCCAGCAAACAATGAAAGAGAGGGAGGTTGAGGCGCTGTGGGGATATGCAGACTTGAGACAGTTCAGGTGCGGGGGTCCTGTGCTGTGGAGTCCAAGTCTCCTCCGATGCTCATGGGACCGGCGCCTGTCCACGTGGCCAAGAGCAGAGGGCCACGGTGACACAGCTTCCTGGCCTCGGAAAAGGAGTTACCTCGTTAAAGAGTGAGGAAATGAAGACTTGGTAATTAGAACTAGGGGGTAATAAAAAAGCCTGGGGCCACCAGGATGATAAACGTTTTTTATTTTTACTATATTAAAATTCTGCTACCCACCAGGTTATAGTCCAAAATTGATGATCACCACCACTTAGGATAATGTTTTTAGGTTAACAGAATTGCAAGGTTAAATTCCTTAGGTTTATATGAAACTCCCTATATCAAGAATATTTTTCTACTCTAGAGAGCATTGTACTAGACTCAAAAATAAAAAATAAAAACTTTAAATATTCATAAAATGAACAACATGATGACTATAGTTAATTAATACTGTATGTATTATATACATGAAAGTTGTTAAGAAAGTAGATCCTGCCCTAGCCAGTTAGGCTCAGTGGATAGAGCGCCGGCCTGTGGACTGAAGGGTTCCAGGTTTCGATTCTGGTCCAGGGCACATGCCCCAGCTGTAGCTTGATCCCCAGTAGAGGAGGTGCAGGAGGCAGCCAATCAATGATTTTCTCTCATCATTGATGTTTCTATCTCTCTCTCGCTATCCCTTTCATTCTGAAATCAATAAAAATATACTTTAAAAAAGAAAGTAGATCCTAAGAGTTCCCATCACAAGAATTATTTTTGGCCTTTTTTGTATCTATATAAGAATGATGGATGCCAAAACCGGTTTGGCTCAGTGGATAGAGTGTCAGTCTGTGAACTGAAAGGTCCCAGGTTCGATTCTGGTCAAGGGCATGTACATTGGTTGTGGGCACATCCCTGGTAGGGGGTATGCAGGAGGTAGCTGGTCGATGTTTTGCTCTCATAGACATTTCTGGCTCTCTATCCCTCTCTAATTCTCTGTAAAAAATAAATAAAAATATATATTAAGAAAAAAAGAATGATGGATAACTAAACTTATTGTGGTAACCGTTTTTATAATATATTTAAATAAAATCATACTGTATACCTTAAACACATACACTATTGACCGGCCAGCATGGCTCAGTGGTTGAGCATTGACCTATGAATCAGGAGGTCACGGTTCATTCCCCAGTCAGGGCACATGCCCAGGTTGCGGACTCGATCCCCAGTGGTGTGTGTGTGTGTGTGTGTGTGTGTGTGTGTGTGTGAAGGAGGCAGCCAATCGGTGATTCTCTCTCATCAGTAATGGTTCTCTCTCTGTCTCTCTGTCTCTCTGTCTCTGTCTCTGTCTCTCTCTCTTCCTCCCTCTCTGAAATAAAAATATATTAAAACAAAAACATATACACTATTCTATGTCAATTGTATCTCAATAAAGATGGGGAAAATACTCCCGAGTGGAACAATCTCTTTGTGAATTTTAAGATTTTGCATGTACAAATTTTGGGAAGAATTAAGACATTTCTCTCGTTTCCAAAAAATGTGCTGTTTATGTAGGAGGTGGTAAAAACAAGCGAAGCACCAGATGACTCACCATAAATCCTCCTGGTGAGAGCTGGTTAAATGTCTCCCATTTTGCTGTGCCTCTCCTTCGCCCTGCTCAGGTCTCCTGCTTACACAGCTGTGTGTCAAACCACTTCCCGTGGGCCAGTCTCCCCATTATTTACTGTAGACTCCTGCCAGGCCGGAGGGAGGAGGGAGGACCATCGTTAGCTGAGGTTCACCCTGCAGGAGCTCTGCTCTGTGTGCTGTGAGTTCGCAGTGCTCAGGGAGTGCTCAGAAAGGCCAGGTGGGAGCAGGCCACATCAGCAAACACTCTTTAGGAATCTGCAGAGGCAGAAGGAAAAAAAGGGCAGGAGAGGGCGACAGCTTGGCCCGAATCTGTAGCAGTGTTCTGTCCCTCTTCTCCTCCCATCTTTAAAAGAGCACGTCTATTTATTTCGTTTTAAGAGAGTGGGTTGTGTTTGTATGGATCTGACTTTGAGGTGTAGTCTTTTGAATTTGTGTTTCAATGACTTTGTACCAAAAATGTAATTCCACGGCCACCCTTACAAAAGCCTGACTTCTGTGTTTTCATTAAGGTATGAGACTTGACATTCCGATGGGACGATGGAAGACATTCGGTCCTGTCTCAGACCTAACGCGTGATTCCTGCGTATGGTGGGGGGGAGGGTCTCAGAATGGTCTGCCAACCCCCTTTTAGGTCTTTTGTGCTTTCTACTTCTTTCTCTGTGTCCTCCCGTATTTCTTCACAGAAATTTTAGATGGTTGCATGCTTTATTTTAAATGACTCTCTCTCAGGAATTGTTTTTACATCTCATTTTAAGTGTGTTTTATGGACGTGTATTATTAGGTTTTATTGACATGTAATCTGTCAACAGATTTGATGAGAAAATTATATGGGCGAGAAAGGTCAAGAAGAAAAGGGTTTCGGCTGTAATTTGGGACTTTTTCTGTGTAGAATGTACAACAGTGAAAGAATGTACCACAGGCGCCTCCAGTATGCAAAGCAAGTCCCTCCTAATGGATCTTATCGCAACTCCATGACAAATTTCTAAAAATATTTCCCGCAGTTAGCAGTAGGGAAAGACGAAGCGAGCGTGCTCTGTGGGTTTCAGCGAGACGAGTAATCTGGAGAATAAAGCCCTTTCTGGTGCCGTTTCATTTTTACAGGTTGCGAAAGCGACACAGATTCTGAATTTACATTCAAAATGCAGGAGTATAACAAAGATGACATGTCCTACCGAAGGATTTCGGCCATTGAACCAAAGTCTGCTCTACCATTCAACCGTTTCTTACCCAACAAGAGCAGACAGCCGTCCTACGTGCCGGCGCCCCTGAGGAAGAAGAAGCCGGACAGACACGAGGATAACAGGAGGAGCTGGGCCAGCCCGGTTGGCGCGGAAGCCGATGGGGCATTTCCAAGGTACTGGGGTGCGATCCGGTGACTGAGCTTTAAAATGTCCTGTGCGTGCAAATGTGCCGGGATGTTGAAATGCGGTAAAAGGAATGGTCCTTAACCTTTATTTCATAGATCATACTTTACACTTCATTAATGAAAATGTCCTCCTCCCCCCACACCCCCGTATTTTTAGTCATTCGTATCTTGAAGATATTTTTTTTCCATTTAAAAATGTCAGCATATGATTTGCTGGTTCTTTTTTTAGATGCCTGCCTTTAGCGTTGTTGGTATGGTGCAGCTTACTGGGTGACTTACATTATTCCTTGGGAGCTCGGCTATGCAGCCCCCTCCCCCTCCACCCCCCATGTTGATTTCTCATTAAGTTAGCAGAGTGGCGTGTGACTTTTCAAATCCAGCTTCCTATCAGAAGGGGGCATTTGGTCCTGAAAGTGGATTGGATGCCGAGGATGAGCAAAGGTTGCCTTCCTGTAGTTTGGATGACTTAGCCAACCTTAGCTTCCAAGTGAAAAAGAGGCCAGAGAGTTTCATCTCAAGAACTCTCCCTCCTAACTCTTGTTCACCATTATTTTCTCCTGCTGACCCAGTAGCCACCGGGCTATGCACACTGACTATGCGCACTGACTATGCGCACTGACAGGGTCAGAAAAATTTCTCCTGGGGCCAAATGTCTATCCTGTTGATTGCTTTACATAAAACACCCCCACCCTCTCTTCCCCAAAACTGTTGGCCAATTGTCTCTTTGTAGCACCGATTATTATCTTTGGCCCTCGGGTATCAAGCTATTCTCTAATTAAAATGAGGTGCTGGGATGCGGCCGTGACTTTGTTCTAGGGGCGTTAATGAGGAGAAGGGAAACTAATTTGCTTCGTTCGCAGTGGGATAGACTTCGTGAGCCAGGAAGCATGCCTTTAGTGTTCTCTGTCACCCGTTGATCATGCAGTGTCTTAATTGGTTGGATGTTTTGAAACAGTAACGAGAGGAGAACTTGGGGCACAAGTGTGGAGAGCTGGACAGCAGTACAAGAAACTTCAAACTCCTTTTGTTACTTGGAGGAGGAGGAAGAGAGGACAAGCACCCCCGACACTGTAAAGGATGACCTTTATGTGCGCAAGCTAAGCCCCATCATGCCAAACCCAGGGAACACTTTTGATCAGTTTCTTCCCAAATGTTGGATCCCAGAAGATGTGAACTGGAAAAGAATAAAAAGGGAAACTTATAAACCCTGGTATAAAGAATTTCAGGGATTCAGGTTTGTCTTCCTGCCTGCTTCTGTCAGTCTAGTGTTCTTTCAATGCCCTCACTGGGTGCGTTCTGTGTGTGCTTTTAACAAAAAAGATTGATTTCCTTTCAACATCATCTGTAGAACCTCTGTGACTAGGGGGAGGGGGGAGTCATTTAAATGTAAACTTTGGCATCTGGATCCTAACACATCCTCCTCTACACATAGTCATATATAGCTTGACATTATTTGGTTATATTTTTCTCCAATTCTTTGTCTTCTTCCCTCTCTCTCTTTTCTGTCTCTGCCTCACTCCACAGTAGAAGGATCCCAGATTTTGAGGATGAGGATTCAGGCTCTGAAATTTTTAGTTGGATGCAGAAAGCAGAGCGCAGGCTAGACGGCACCCGCCAAAGACGTTCCCTCTTGATGGAAGTAGCCAGGAGCACGTGGGACACCCAGGCGGCCAGGAGAACCAGTGGTGCTTTGCAGGAGCCCAGGTGTACCTGCCCGCATGAGCCTTTCTGCTTGGAGTCTGGCACGCAACACCCGGCCGGCTTCCGCTGCACCATTAACCTCTGGCCGTGACGTGTTGAATCATGAAACTGTACTCACTTAATATTTCGTGTCAAAGCATTATGTATAGCATATTGCTTTCTGTGCAGGCATGTAAGCTTGGAAGTCTATAGGATTAAATATTCTTTAGCAGAGTCACGTATTAAAATAGTGTAGAGTGACACGTGGCAGAGTCAGTTCTTTTGGAAAACCATTTCTAAAAGGCCTTTGGAAAAGTGGACCACCCTAGCTGGTTTGGCTCAGTGGATGGAGCATCTGACTGCAGACTGAAGGGCCCCAGTTCGATTCTGGCCAACGGCACATGCCCGGATTGCAGGCCCGATCCCCAGTAGGGGGGCGTGCAGAAGGTGGACAATCGATCATTCTCTCTCATCATTGATGTTTCTATCTTTCCCTCTCCCCTCCTCTCTGAAATCAATAAAAATACGTTTTAAAAAAATGGAAAAAAGAAAAGTGAACCTAGGTTTACAGTTAACTTTCAGATGGACAGGTGGACAGGCACGTCTGGTGGGAAAAATGCAGAGAGAAAACTCACCAGGCCCTTTTTTTCAGCTTCAGAGCATTGTAGTTTTCAAATGTCTGCTTCCTACCGGTGCCTATTGCATACAGTGCTCCACGACCAACTCTAAAGCTTTTCCAAGATCATTCCTGCATCTCAGGGATGAGAATGAGGTCATTGTGGCTCACTGAGTGAGGAGAGGTGACAGCAGAGTTGCATTGTACCTCAGGGAGGTGTTTGAGCCCTATCGCTTCGCCTGCTTGGTGCCCACTGCTCCTGAGCTGCATCCTCTGCTCTTGTTTCTTTAAGTGGTACCCAGGAAAGTCAGAGGTGATGGCATTCAGTGCTAGTCTTTCTTCCACACAAGCGTCCTTCCCATGCCCCCTATAATTAACAATAATGGCTAGTTGGTCTGCTACCTAATTACCTGTTCTCCTTAATACACTTAATAAGATTCTCCCTTCCTTTTTCTTTTCTGTGCTTCAGTCCGTTTTTATTACTTCAGGCCCTCCAAACATATTCTGATGACATCTTATCTTCCGAAACAAATATCAAACTTGATCCCACTGCTGGCCCAAGGCTCATAACCCGCAGGAAGCATCTCTCTTATGCACCAGGGTGTAGAAGAGATGACCTTGAGATGTCAGCCCTAGATCCCGACTTAGAGAATGACGATTTCTTTGTCAGAAAGACGGGGGCTTTCCACGCCAATCCATGTGTCCTCCGAGCTTTCGAAGACTTCAGAAGGTTTTCCGAGCGAGGGGATCCCGTAGAGCGAGATATAATTCTGCAGTGCAGAGAAGGCGAACTCGTACTTCCGGATCTAGAGAAAGATGACATGATTGTCCGCCGAATTCCAGCACAGAAGAAAGAGGTGCCCCTGTCGGGGGCCCCCGATAGATACCAACCAATCCCTTTCCCCGAGCCCTGGACTCTTCCTCCGGAAATTCAAGCCAAGTTCCTCTGTGTGCTCGAAAGGACGCGCCCAGCCAAAGAGAAGAGTAGTAGCTGTAGAGTGCTAGTGCCTTCGTATCGGCAGAAGGCCGATGACATGTTGACCCGTAAGATCCAGCATTGGAAGCTGGGAACTTCCGTGCCTCCCATCAGTTTCATCCCCGGCCCCTGCAGCGAGGCGGACTTCCGGAAGTGGGAGGCCATCCGGGAGGCCAGCAGGCTTAGGCACAGGAAGCGGCTGATGGTTGAGAGGTCAGAGTGTGTTTCTGCAAGGACTTTGCTTTGTACTGAATGGATGGTCTTGTGTTCCTTTTCTTGTGTGAGAAAGTGCCATCGTATTGCCCGACTGCATGTCCCAAGCCGTTTTTGAAGCATCCTCTAGACATTTATTTTGCCTTGAGAAACTTTTGCACGTTCCATGGGAAAAGTGCCATTCCATATTTGCACGTCACCGAATCGCCTACGTGGGGCCCGTTTCAGAAAGCGTGTACACAGTCATTGCCTTTGGCCTTACAGAGAGACTGTGGTACTACTATTCTGCAGCATGGTGTTTCATGAAAGTGTTTTCTGATTACCTTTACAGACTCTCATTCTTGGGTCCAGGCGTTTCTGAAACAGTCCGGTTGTAGTTTGGTTTTACGTGTGTCTCATTTTGGAGTGTGTGACTTTTGTGTAAAAATGTCCCTTAAAATATGGCATTGCAAATTTCATTTAACCTGAATTTGATTTTTGTTTTTGACCTAGGTTTCTTGGACTATTAAGTGTGTGAATTTCTAAGTTTATATTTTCAAAGTTTAGGGCAAACTTGATTAAAATGCATGAATGTTATTTGCTGTCTGCTGAATTTTACATGTATGTAATTATGGCCATTTTTAGAATAACGAACACTTGATGTTTGCTGAATGTTCAGTTTGTTGAACTTTGGGATGGGCAAATGTGATTAGGTTGAATAAACTTAGTAGATGCAAATCTAGCTTTTTTATTAGTTCCTGGCAACTAATAAAGCTTTTTGTTTTGGATTTGCCAGTTCAAGCTAAATCCGGAAACTCTTGATCTTGCTTAATGTGAATTCCTTGAGATATGAGATCAATGAGAATTTGAGACATGATCAAGAACGTGACTGGAAAAGCAACCTTTTGAGATTTGTCCATCTCTTGTTAGACACTTAAGTTAAAAACGTCAAACATTTAAAAAATAACATATTGGAAGAAATGACTTTTAATTTTTGGTTTTCTGATTTCTTAGACTCTTTCAAAAGATATATGGTGAGAATGGGTAAGTGTTGTGGTTTGCAGCAAAAAAAGAAATCTCTGCATATTGTTTGTCCTTTGTGTAATGTGTCATTGCACTGCTATCCTGGCATGTTACTAAACGTGGATGCTCTGCGCTATGCATGAGATTTTAAAATGGGATATTTTTCCTAATTTAGCAACCTAATGGTAGTGTGTCTGAGTGTTTAGTGCATGAACTGCTATATGACAACAATAGAATTGTTTTATTAGCTCAAAATTCAGTATTTTTTTAAAAAAGGAGTTGATTAAAAGTAACAAAAGCAATTACCTGAGATTGGGTATATTTATTTTGGTATTTGATTATTATATAGACCTAAATTCTCCTGTCTGCATGTGGAATACTGCATAACTGCATTTTAGAAAATTTGTGATGGAAAGAGGATATTAGCATTTACTTTGAGGTTGGAATACATGGGGTGGGCATTGTCTATATACTCCTACCTAGGTGGACTTTCTTAGTTTGGATGGTGAATGCCATTAATCTTCCCTTAGTAAGACTTAGAAACATTCTGTGTTATGCAGTCAAATTAGCCTTCCAAAACTTGCAAAAATTAAAATCTTGGTAGTTTCTAGTATTATTGCAAAGACTGTATTTATAACTAATTCTTAATTTTTTATTTTTATTTTAGTCTCCTGATAGACATAAATATTATAAAAGTAACTTTCTGGAAATATTTTCCATTTTCAGATAGTAGAATTAAAAATAAATACTACTTTTACTTTTTACTACATACTAACTGTATAGAATCATTTATTCTTAGTGAAAAATAACCAGGTAGCTACATATAAATAAATATTTCCCATCAAACTTTTTTTTGAGATTGTGAGTCTAACTGCTAACGTACTCTAATCCAGTACCTTAAATGTAAGGCCTAAGACTGAATAGCTAAGTAGCTTTCCCTACTTAATTCATCTCTTAAGATTTAATTCATCTTGAAGATTCTCTAGTTTTGATGGTTTGATAGTGTAGAGGTCTTGAAAGTTGCTAAAGTTGCTATTTATAGCAACATAACCACTCTGGATGTCAAAGGTGTCATCGAAGCACAGGCACATCATTGCAAGTACTTCTCAGTTGATGGTTTCAAAAATCAGGCTCCCAGCCTGCTTTGCATATGCCACGCAAGGACACGTTGTTCCCTCCCCAGCGCCTCAGGTGTTAAGGCCTTCTCATCAGTGCGGATGAACATGGCCACTTGAACATGATGCTTAAGCATCTGCTCATCTTGATTCATCAAGGCAAAGTTGTTTAAACTTGATGAAAAACCTCTTTGCAGCTTCAAGCATTTTGAATGATAATTTTTCAGAAGCATTTTCATTGGTAAATAAGACTTTATAATGTAAATAGGTTGTTTTTTCTTAAAGTGGTTGCAAGTACCCTGAGTACAAGCCATGTGAGGGATGGAAACAGGTACAGCTATTTCAAAGACTGTACATGTTCCTCTTTAGGGATATGTTATACCGGCATAACCGGGTTAAGAAGAGAGAGAAACCCAAATGCCAAGGCTCAGAAAGCAAAGGATTTTTCTGGGCTGTCTCTAGCAGGGGCAAATGCCTTGTGTAGATTATTTCAAGACTGTTGTTTGCCTACTATAATGTTTGTTATAAAGCCAGTTTAGTGGCAAGGTAACAACACAAATAAAAATTGTAAATTGAGACTGATAAATAATGCTTGCCTTGTCAATTAATGGAAAGTAACATAAATACAAATACGTTCTCACAAAACCCAAGTGCATTTTAGGCCACTTGAAATAAAAAATTTATTATATGGTATTCCCCGTCTTTATCCTATCTGTTACTGATATTTTTCTTAAAGTGATCTGTAATGAAAACAAAAAAAAATTGGATTGAATATAGGCTTTTAATATGGGACTCATTTCATGTTTATAAAGATGTTCATAAGTGTTTATAAGCATAAAGCAACCGATATTTCTGAATGGTATTTCTCTGGACAAAATGCATGTTATCTGGAAAATCATTATTGTTCAACATCCTATGGTTGAAAAATAATGAATGCTTTTTTTTTTTTTTTGGTAAGGACCAGGTTAAAGAGAAATGTGTATTAAATTTTGAAATCTTAGGTTATTAATTTTTGGCTTGCTTTTTATTTGGCGTTTAACACTTGTCACTTGTGTATTTTTAGTAAGGCGCTTTATATGTGGCATTCATTTCTCACATGTGTGCTTTTGTGTTGCATGGACTTATGCCTTATGGTCTTGAAGGACAAATATGTAAGAGTGTACAGTTATAATTTTGCCATGTGATTAAGCCATTGAATCTGCTGCCAATTATCTTTTTATTGCCAAGACAACAAAAAGAAAGGGAAAATAATGTTGATGTGAGTTATGAGGATGATGCTGCCAGGAAATATATTTGACAATATCTGACAAATATATATTTTTGTCTCTCGGGAGACTCTTTGATTGTCATACTGGGTGAGCTTTTGGGCCGGCAGGCCTTGCTACTGGCTTCTGGTTCTTTATCGCAGGGAGGCTGCTAATTGCCCTTCGGTAGGCAGGATAGCCCCCAACCACAAATAATTTTTCTGGCCACAAAATGTTAATACTACTGCTGTGGAGAAACCCTGACTTTAGACTCTAAACCTATAAATAAAAAGCTTCCTTTATATTGTTTATGAATCTAGTTTATGGCAGCTCTAAAGCCTCTTACCCCGGTTTTAGTATTGATTACCCTTTAGTTTAGTGAATTCCTGCAACACCTAATGGAGGTATACTAGTACAGGGTAGGGCAAAAGTAGGTTTATAGTTGTTCGTATGGAAAATAATACAATAATTAATCAATAATAGTACAAGCATAAGCTCTGTGCTTCACATACAACTGCAGACGTACTTTCACTCACTGTGTATTTGGAAGTGTATTAATAAGTATATTTATATCTTCCTCTGAAGGTTGGGGCCTCCTAAGTTAGTATCACAGGATTTCTATTTGCCCCATGAGGCTGTCAGTGATTTTTTTTTAGTTGTTTTTATAGTAAGGAAATTTTGCTACACGCTGGTCCTTTTTGATCCTTTACTCCTTAGATATTCATCTATAAGTTTTATGAAATTGAGTTCTAAAATAATATGCATCATAAAACTAGTCAAAAAGTGCCAGGAGAGTAGCAGTTGATTAGTATCGTGGGAGAAGAGAGTAAGATTTTAGTAATACTGTTTTATAATCTGTACCTTTTTTCTTTACCTTTCCCCTTCTTTCCCTCTTTACCCCAATTGTTATTAAAAAGAGTCACTTCCGTTAAAAATGCAACATATTAGACTTGTATTTTTATTTTTGTAAAAAATCCAAAGCGATTCTAAATGGAAGCCTCTCCAACTTTCAGGGTGGCAGATACATGAATTGTAAGAATTGTGATTGGCTAGTGAATATTAGAGCGAGCAGTCTTTCATAGTTTTCCAAAACAATTTTCCTGAGACTGTCTCTGGTGCTCATCTCATTTCTGTAAGGTAGATAGATAGGTGGATATTATATGCATCTTAGACACATGGGGAAAGGGAAGCAGATACTGCAGCTTTCTCAAGGTCGTCCAGCCAGTGAGTGGTAGAACCGGGCTGAAGTTTTGTCTAATGAGATAATCCCAGGAGGCTGCTTGGCTCACAGGAAGCCCTCAGAAGTTTATTATGCTGTCAACTCTGATAAGGACAGAAAGAATTCTTCATGATCTGGCTAGAACACTCCGGCACTCCAAAAGTTCTAGATTTTATCAGCGTGGCCTGGGATGACCTCTCTAGTTTGAAACTGCTTTGGGAGTTGGTTTTCAGAAGATCCCACACAGTTACATTTGCCTTACTAAGAAGCGTTGGTGTGCAGCACGAGATGGCTGTTGACATGCAGTCCACATAACCTACCCAAGTCTCATCACCATCCCTTTCCTGAATGGGGAACCGAGGCTCAGAGAAGTGGAACGATGTTAGGTTGGGTGAAAATTGGTACCACGGTCTGGCCCGGAGCCCCCACCTCCTGGCTCATCCCAGTGCCTGGCTCGGCCTGTATGGAAAGTGCTCAAGCTTCTGTAGGAAACTTTATGCAGCCGAGGAAACAGAGGAGCTCGCATTCCTGCCCTGCGCAGGGGCTTGTCAGCTCCTGATCGTGTTCGGCTCACTTTGTTCATGTTGGGCGCGGCCTGTGTGCCAGGCTCTCAGGACGCTGCTCTGCCCATGACGGGTATGTTTTTTTTGAAAAGACACAAGTTCAGGTTCTGCAGTGCAGATGGTGAGGTCTCAGAGAGCACCGGTGTAGAAGTCTGGGCCAGTTGAGACCAGCCAGCCTTCCCCCCATCATAATATTACTGTCATATTTGCATTTCCATTTTTTTTGTTCTGAAATTTTTGTAACCTCATGTTTTAAGTATCCAGATTCTCTTAATGTCTTGATCTTGAACATTTTTCCTTGCCTCATTTTGGTGAGTCTGTTATAGTATTAGCTGAAATAGCCTAATTCTTTGCAGTTTGTGAGTTCAGTAAATTTATATCCTCAAATTTATACAAATCAGTTTTATATAGCCATCCCTAGTTAAGTAATATTACATTCATAGAGCAATATATAATTTCATATATAAATTCATATATTTCCTATATATAATTCTTTAGTAGTCCTTAATAAATCCTATAAAGCTTTCTTTATGAAACCTGGGGAAGGAGTTAAACATTCTTACAGAATATTAGAAATATCTCAAGTTTATTTTGCTTGATTAAATGTGATAAAGCATTCCTCATTCTTACCACAGATGTGAAATGCATGTATCCTGCATGCCTTGTGCTATGCTTTCCACCCAGGCAACACGTGCACCTGTGAGGGAGCTAAGCCAAACGCGCATGCTTGTGCACACACTATGTACACAATATGTTGATTGTGAAATACCGTGAGAACGGTGGAACTAAAGCACAGAGAAGTTGGGAGAAGGGACAGACAGACCATGTTTGGCATGGAGGAGCTAGGAAGACTTTATCCAAGTGGCAAAATATTACCTAGATCATTAATACATTTATGATTGCATGCATGGGCTAGGGTCTCTTTGAGGCACTGGTGATACAGCCATAAACCAACCAGACAAAACTCCTGCTTTGTAATCTTATAGGACAAGGCAGGTGGTGTGGACATAAGTGTACATTTCAGATGGCACTATATGCTATGGAGAAAGGTGGGCCAGGGGAGGAAACACTGAGATAACATTTAAGCAGGTGACTGGGAGCAAGAGGTAAGCCATGAAGAGCTTATATGTGAGCATGAACAAGGAAGCCAGTTGGCAGCAGCCAAGTGAGTGTAGGAGGTGAGTGCAGAGATGTAGGTGTGGACCACATCATGATTGGACCTTGTAATTCTTGGTAGGATCTGTTTTTAACTCGAGTGAGATGGGAAGGATCTGGGGTGGTGAGTAGACACAAGATCTGAGTGCAATTTTGAAGACTCCTCTGTCTGCTATATTGAGAATACACTGTTGGGAAGAAAGAGGTGGAAGTAGGGAGACAGATTATTGTGATAATACCGCAGGAGATATGATAGCCTGGAGCAAGGTGGTAAAGGTGATGAGGAGTGGTTGTATCTTAGATATAGTTAGAAGGTAGAGTGACAGGTTTTACTAAGGAGATCAGCTACCATGTATGAGAGAAAGAGAGAAGTGAACATTGTGTTGACTTTCATTGGGATGATAAAGATGGGTTTTGAGCAATCATGGGTTTTGTCTGTGACAAGTTTGAGTGACCTGTTAGACTTCCAAGTGTTTAGCAGGGTTACACCCATCCGGAGTTTAGCAGGGTTTCTGAGGACAGAAGGGCACTTGAAAAAGCATAAATACTGGGAAGGGCTTTTGAGTGGAGGGGACAGTTCAGGAAAGACCATCACTGGATCTGGAGACTGGGTGATAATTTAAGAAGCTTTTTAAAAAGTCTAGTTAAGCCTTGACTGTGCTGTGATCTAGGGTGTTGGCAATAGAAATGGAAAGAAAAAGACACTGAGTAAGAGGACTTGATAACTAATTGAACGTAGGGAGAAAGGAGAGGCAAAAGTGAAAAATGGTTCTTTGGTTTCAGATGTGGACGATTGGAGGGCAGGTAACACAGCTAACAGCTTTAGGAGGAAAAACAGAGTTGGGGACAGAATTGAGTTTGGCTCCATTAACAATAACCATGTATTTAGTGAGTTATTGTTTACAGAATACTTTTGATAGTATTTCGTTTGATCCTTTTACAATTTAGATGGTTAGGGGATGTCCATGCAGAGTTGTTTATCTAATGAGCAATTATAATAGAGTCTAAGGAAGGGGCTGATCCTTGTCTATGGATTTGGAAGCATTTGCATAGATTATTAACGAATTCCTGAGCTAAGTAATGTGGTGATGGCAAGATCTAGGGGAAAGCAAAGTTTAGGGGCCCAAGAAGGAGGTGTGTTACTTTAGCAAATAAAGGTGGAGTCACTTACAATGAAATAAAATCAGAAGTGCCTTATGAAAGATTTGTAGGAGAGAGCATTTTGGGCACCCCACCTTCAAAAGCTCTGTCTCTCTATCTCTCTCTTCACTCATTCCTACCTGCTCTTCAATATTAGACTTGATTCCACTCTTTCCCCCCCTTCCCAATAGTTTCGCCTTCTCTGGGTTTACCCCAACTTTTTATGGTTGCATGTATGCAGCACACATGTGCCTTATGTCTGACACCCAACTTTGTTCATTGGTTTCTACTCTAGATTGAGCTCTGTGAGAGCTAACTCTCAGTATATCCTCATGGCAGGGGCACCCATGGAAGACATTGAGAACTGCCTTAATAAAAAGAAAGATAAGGAGGCTCTATTATAACTGGGTATTAGAAGCTACCTGTGGTGCTTTGAGAACAGGTCTTATGCAGTGGTGGGCAGGTGGTATAGAATCTTTGCGAAAAAGCAGCACATTTTTTCATGCTATTGAACTTGAGGAGAAAATATCAGGTAATCATTAAATTATTTAATAAGTGTCCAGAAAAGGCAGCCAAACCTGAAAAGATTATCTTGGGGAGAGATAGAAAAATAAAGACAAATGATTCTAGTGACTAACAATAATTATTTTTTTTCTGAAACATTTCTTTTATGTAGAGACCACTCTAAATATTTAGAGTGGATTATTTTTTTTTTCAGACCTAGGAGGTTTCATTTAGCCATCTTGTGAAAGAATTCACACTTGAGTTGCATGCAAGGCTCTTGTTTCTGCGTTTTGGAAAAACACCATTTATCTCTGTAGTGCTATTTCTGTGATATTATCTCTAAAGCATCTAGGTAGTACGGCAGAAATTTAGATGGAATTTCCAAGTATAAGCCCAACCTCCCAGTTTTAACTCTACATCCAGTCATGTGAACCTCAGTTACCCTGGGTATTTCTGTTATAGGAGCAAGTCCATGAGCGATGTCAGCGCCGAGGATGTTCAGAACCTGCGTCAGCTGCGTTACGAGGAGATGCAGAAGATGAAATCCCAACTTAGAGAGCAAGATCAGAAATGGCAGGATGTGAGTATGCTTTGTACTGGGAGATGGGAAGCCAGGGCAAGTGTGTGTGTGTGTGTGTGTGTGTGTGTGTGTGTGTGTGTGTGTGGCTTTTCTTTGCTTCCCTGCAAAGAAAGTCTGTATACTCAAGAGGTGATTTTCCTTGCTGTTAGAGAACTCAGGTTTGTAGAAAATGTGACCAACTTCCTTTAAGATTTTTAAGTCTTCTTGGTCCATTACTGTTGTACATTTGAAGGACCAAATTGTGCAAAACACAACGGGCTGTTGATCTTCATATTCTCTGGATTCCCCTGTATGAGAAGCTCCTCCCTGGCAGTGTTGCTGACTTGTTGATGCGCGTTGCTGGTTGAATTAGGGTGGGACCGTTACTGATGCTGGTGAGAGGAAGAAGCTTTGCTCCATGTCTGGGAAGTGGAGGGGCAGGGCCTCGGCAGAATCTGGGCATCAGCATGGAGAGATAGTTCTTAGAGTTAGCAGAAGAGATTTAAGAAGAAATAGTTTGATTGAAAATGTAGTCATATAATTTGAATCAACTTAGGTGTTTTCACAGAACTGCCATCGTTTTGTTCCTACAGAAAGGAGCTTGGCCTATTTAAAAAAAAAAAAAAAAAAAAAAAAATATATATATATATATATATATATATATATATATATATATAATTGATTTTTATACAGAGAGGAAGAGAGAGGGATAGAGAGTTAGAAACATCGATGAGAGAGAATCATCGATCGGCTGCCTCCTGCACACCCCCCACTGGGGATGTGTCCGAAACCCAGGTACATGCCCTTGACCAGAATCGAACCTGAGACCTTTCAGTCCACAGGCCGACGCTCTATCCACTGAGCCAAACCGGTTTTGGCAGCTTGGCCTATTTTGAAAAGGGTGATTGTTATAAACCAAAGCAGTGTATGAAAATATGATAAGCTATACAAAGCAAACCCAAAGATGTTTGAGGACATCTTTATGGTAGTGGAGTTGAGTGGTAGCATGAGCAAAAGGCTCACAGAGAGTAAATCTTAATTTTTTAAAAAAGAATTAAGGTCTAATTCATGAAGGAGAAACCCCTGCCGTGGCCACTTTTCAAAATTCCAGTGCCTCTTTGAGTGGGGGGACTCAGTTTAGTTGTCAGGGATTCCATGTCATTTTGCCAACATACATGGTAACTGTCCGGGTGTGAAAATAGTATTGAGGAGTTATCAGTTAGGTTAGGTCAGATAGAAATGCATGCTTGTGATCCTCTAGGGCGGAATGCACACTGCTTTTGCTCTTTTTCTGCAAATGGTTCCTGTAGGGTTCAGGCTGTGTCTAAAGCAGGAGTGGCTTGGTCTGCTCCAGAGGGTTTAAAACCAAACTTTACGTTGCACGTCCCAGGGGTGAGATTCCATGCACTCTGAGAACTCAGAGAGGCTTCTACTTGGGCCGGAATGACCAGCAGTTCTTAGGATGGGACTTCTCTGTTTGGGAGACATAGAAAAGGTTGTACCATTGAAAAATCCCTTAAGCACTTGGATGTCAGAGCCAGCTTAGACTGCTAGGGCGAATGTTCAGCTGAATTAGGTTGATCGTCCAGGGTTCACCTGGCTAGGAGAGACTTCCCTTCCCAGGAATATGGGAAACAGGGGTCCCCTTGTTCTGGGTGATCTTCCTTATTGCCCTGTCCGTATGTAAAGCTTATCCACTTTGAAGAAGTCAGTACTCGAGGCTGCCCTCCCCAGTTTAGCCTTTTGCAACCCCTGCCTGCAATAGGCCATGCTCTCCTTTCGACCCCTGACCTCTCAGCAATCCTATCGCGCCCATTGCTGAATTTTTATTTACGTGCCCATCTTTCCCTTCTAGACTGAGCGTTCCTGGGAGGGGAGAGTGTACCTGATTTATCTGTGTTTATACACCCTTGCCGCTAAGCAGGGACTTGGCTCAGGGCTCATTCCATGGAAGACCCAGTGTGCATTCACGCTTAGCCATTTTACAATCACTTTCTCTGCCAGTTTCGCTGGTGAAGAAACGGCATTTCATATAGCAGCCAGATTATTGGAGTGCGATGAAAATGAACCTTGAAACAGTTCCTGCTCCTTCTGACCTGGCACCTAATTACAAGCGTTTAGCATTCTTTGTGAAATGGGCAACGCAGCAGGAAAACAAAAATGGGGTCTATCTTACTAGGTCAGGCTTTTTAGGCAGACACATGAGATAAAGGCTCGGTACAGAAACGCTGGCTATAAAAAGCAAAATTAGGGCACCTTGGCATCAAGTGGGAGTGAATAGTTTCAGCGATGTAATGGGACACGCTGGCACGCTCTTGCTGCTAGAAAGGGTGCGTAGCAATTGAGGTGTGCCCGCGCTGATGTGATTTTCTTCTGCTAGGACCTTGCAAAATGGAAAGATCGCCGAAAAAGCTACACTTCAGACTTGCAGAAGAAAAAAGAAGAGAGGGAAGAAATTGAAAAGCAGGCGCTGGAGAAATCGGAGAAAAGCTCTAAGACATTTAAGGAGATGCTGCAGGACAGGTAATAGGCTGGATGGATCTCCTGGTCCGAGAGACCAGTGTTAGAATAGAAATGGACATTTTGTGCATGTGCAGGGTGATTGGACTGTAACCAAATATGCAGTGAAACTTTCAGCATTTTGCTTAGTAGTGAAAAAGCAAAGTATTGCTATGATACACAGTGGCTTGGCGTGGCTTGACAAAAGAAATGAGTACTAAATAGATATGCATTATTTCTTCATTTTACATTGGCTATTCCTATGCAGACTTGGGTGGTGTTGGCTATATTTGGTGCAGAAAAGGGACTATTTTTCCCCCCTCCTTTTAAAATGAATTTAGGAATGGAATGGTCAAGTAAAACCAGCTCCCACACTCAACTAAATTGTGTAAAATATAACCAGAGTTATTTCCATGTTTCAGTGTTGCAATTAAAATTATATTTTAAAGGAAGACTATATAAAAATGAATTGTGAGGGTTTGGTTTTTGCATTGCAACATCACCGAATAAAGGTCAGATTAAAATTTCCTGTTAGAGCAGTTACTCTGTGAAACCTTGGGATAGGTACAGCTCAGGGAAATGGCAAATATACTCTAAGGATAATGTCGAAAAGGAAATGTGCTGTCAGGTGAAATTACACAAAGCTCCTTTATGCCCCAGAAGCCAAATGCAAACACAGTTTCATTCACTTAAATGCAACTGTCAGCTTAAGAGGCACTCCTTACTAAATGCTAGCGATGAGACTGTTTCATCATTTTCCCCATACGTATGAGTGGTGACTTTTAATCTGTAATAACTGTCCGGGCAAATTCTATGAAGCCATATGAAACTAGGTAATAACTTGATCTTAATGGAAGTCTGTGTCTTTTGCAGCCTTTTATTTTTTACTAAATTATTATAAATCATGTACAGGAAATACAGGACTGACAAGGAATCTACATGGGTTCAAATTGCTTGCCAGGCAGTTAATTTGTATAGTGTGTCAAATTTGGAAGAGTTATAAACTTGTGGATAAATTTGGTGAATGATTCCATATTAAAAATTTATTTTCTTATTTATCTTTACAACTTAAATATTTGGGAACCTCTCTGAAAAGTCAAGCTCTTATAATATTTCTCAGTGTGGCATAAAACAATTGCATGTATTTATCCTCATATTCTGTTAGTGTTATATCGCACATGGTGTGAAGTCAGTATTATATCGCACATTATTCCCAGCTCATTTCGTATGTTAATTACCAAAATAAGATCTGTCTCTCCACCTTTGAATGTCAAATGCCTAACTTTGCGGCTATGGTGTGTTTCTGCTTAAGGGAATCCCGAAATCAGACGTCTACAACTACATCGAGGAGCAGAATTTATTCTTCTGATGATGTGTTGAATGAAGACAAGGTTCCCCTGACACTAACTATGTCAGAAGCAAGTCATCAGGAGGAGAGAGTAGAAGAGAAAGGAACAACGTACCCTACAGAAATTCCTAAACAAGATTCTACAACTGTTGTGAAAAGAGAGGACCCGCTACCCGCTGAAATTCAGCTTCCCTCTAAAAGCCCCACGGAAGAACAACGCCCAGCCCCTTTGCCTGCCCAGCGTTCACTGACTACACAAATGGAGTCGACTCGAGTTTCAGCTTCTCTCCCCAGAAGTTACCAGAAAACTGATACAGCTAGGTTGACATCTGTGGTCACACCGAGACCTTTTGGCTCTCACTCAAGGGGAATCTCATCGCTCCCGAGATCCTACACGGTAAAAAAGTGTTCTCAGTTCATATACTCTATTCTCATGAGCAAACTGTTGGTGTACTTGTGCCGAAGATTGAGTTATGTATATTTAATATGTAAAATGTACATAACACATATAACACAATTTTTATTTTAGCCAACGTAGTTCATAGATACTTAATGCTTAAAATATAGCAATGATGCAGAATTGATTAAGCTTTAAATTCAATGAAAATAGAACTGATACATTTTGAAGAATGAATAAGCTACATTCTAAGGCAGAGAATTTATTTTTTAGCATCAGATTTTCTCAGATATAGCTTTTGTAAAGTATTAGGTTGAACCATATGAAGTTGCTAGTGTCAGTTCTTTTAGACTTACAAAACAGCAGTTTCATATGGTTTGACTTAAATATTTTCAGTTCTTATGTACAAATGTTTATTTTCCATCATTTTCTACTTCATTAGAACTTGATATGTTTGAGTGTAGTTATTAAAATGTATCTTAAGTTCAAAAATTACATATTTATTTCTATATATGTTAGTATTTTAAAAAATATGAAATCATTTGCCCTGAGAAAAAGCAGCATCACAAACTTGAAAGTGGGTTTACTAATTTTCATTATGTAAAGGGAAGCAATACACTTCTTACTGTCAGTGTTCAAGTTCCTTTTTTCTCTGCCAGTGTGGAACCTTAAAATATAAAAGAGAAAAATATATGATTAAAAAAAATTGAAGTGAGGGAAACTTGTCTAAATAGCCAGGAAGAACCCCTGATTATTATCTTAAGTGAAATACAGTCATATTTGACAACATAAAAATTAAATTTATATGACAGACTCTTTTAACATAGTCAAACGATAATTTATAGACTTGGGAAAAATATTAGTAGCATGTATTATGAATATAGGGTCAATATCCCTAAGTTTTAAAATGGCCCTACAGGTTGGTAGGGAAAAGATAAATAGTAGGAAAATGGGTATAGAAATGAATAGCCAGCTCAGGAGAGGGAGGATTTAAATGGTTGATAACATAAAGGACCCAAATGGTACTGCTCCAGAGGGTTCTGCTCTAGGTGCATGTTCAACCTCATTAGAACAAGCATGAGATACAACTTCTCACCCATCAGATTCAAAATGTCTAGTGTTGTCAAGGATACAGAGAAACAGACATTCTTTTAAAAATATAAATTCTTATTGATTCTTAGAGGGAGAGGGAGAAGAAAGAGAGAGTCAGAAACATTGATGAGAGAGAAACATCAATATCAATCTGCTACTTCCTGCATACCACCCCCTGGGGATCAAGTCTGAACCCCAGGCCTGTGTCCTAACTGGGAATCGAACCAGTGAACTCCTGGTGCTTGGGTTGATGCTAAACCACTGTGCAGTACTGGCCAGGTGAAACAGACATTTTTATACATTGCTTTGGGTATGCTTTGCTCTAATTTTTAAAAGATACTATATATAATTTATATTTATATGTAACTATCATTTGGTCTAGCAAGTCCACTTTTGGGAATCTGTGCTATAAAAATACTCTGATTATAAAGATATATGGGTATTTGTTGCAATGTTTTTGAAAGTTACAGAAAAAAATTTGACCAGCATTGAATGTGTATCACATAAATAAATTGTAGATATCCAGACTATAGATTATTCAACAATTAAAAGGAGTAGAGTTCTATCTACTGGCCTGGACTAATATAAATGAGCAAAGCAAGTTTCAGAGGTCCGTTTATAATATAAACCCTTGTGAAAACAACTCCTCCTCCTACGCGGTATGAAAGAATGTGCTTCAAGCTTTTAGCAATCTTTACTAAACTATGACTGTACACATTTTAAAACAGAAATCCAACAATACCACGTTTACAATGATGTTTCCTGTTTAGATGGATGACGTTTGGAAGTATAATGGAGAAGTCGAAGGCGTTAAGAGAACTCAGCACGGTTCGGTCAGCACCTCCGTGCAAAAGTCTGACCCGAGCCAGCTGGCTTCCAGCTCCTTCGGCGACAGAGAGGCAGTGACATCGGGAGAGGGGGTGATGAGGTTGCCCTCTCCTGCACCCCCCTTCTCATCTCTCTCCCACGACTGGGCTGCCACTTCCAATGCCACCTGGTCTTCAGTATCTGGCCCCAGTTCAATGCCTGAACTTGGAGAAGGGAGAAGCTCACCGCAGACAGAGGTGTCACCATCAAAGGTGAGTTTGGGGTGGCGTGTAATCACCCAGGCTCAGAAATGCAAACTGGAACCCCTACCTCTCACCCATGTTTCTAGGCGTTGTGATGGGTTACATGGGCTGATAATGTGGAATGTGAGCTTGCATTTATTTTGAGCAGATCTTGGAGGAAGTAGATCTCTTTCAACTCTGAGTTTATGGATTCAGGTGACCCTGTGACATGGGTTTATTGAGACTGTTGGCCAATCTCCTTGGGATTTACCTGGGTGTTCTTTCTACTGCCAATCTGCTGACTTTACACTGCATAGCAGTCCTGGATTCAGGTGCAGGACTCATTCAGGAAGCTTTAGATATAGGTCTAATAGGTGAAATGGGTAATAAATGCCCCTTTTCTGGGACATTAACTGACCGCAAGGAGAAATTGGTACACATGAGAGGTGCAGGCTTCTAGGGACATGGCATTTCTTTCTCTATCATATTAACCTCCTAGTTCCTTTCAATGCTCATTTATACTTTAGAAAGTCTAGAATTTTGACCCACTCACTGTCTCCTAATGGTAATATTGAGGGTTAGTTACAGTATGACAATTGTTTTCCTTAACATTTGGAATGCAAACAAATATACCATCAGATGAAGAATGGAGGTATTTGTAGTTTTTCCTTCTTCAAATCCCCAAAGATGACAACAGAATTATTAAGTAATGACTGTTTTTAAAAAATATATATTTTATTGATTTTTTTATAGAGAGGTGGAGAGAGGGATAGAGAGTTAGAAACATTGATGAGAGAGAAACATCAATCAGCTGCTTCTTTGCACACACCCTACTGGGGATGTGCCTGCAACCAAGGTACATGCCCTTGACCTGAATCAAACCTTTCAGTCCACTTTCAAACCTCTATCCACTGAGCCAAACTGGTTTCAGCATGACTGTTTTTTTAAATATGTTTTACATTAAAGCTATAAAGCTGTTAATTGTCTAGATCAAGCTTTTCTCTTTTAGAAAAAAAGCCTTCTTAAGCACTTTACTATATTAATCCCTTTGCATGGAGGAGCTTTTGTGATTCTTTAGCTTAGTGTAAATTTCTCTGGTTCCTTCCTATTTGTTTTCCAAGGTACAACATGAATTATAGAACTTGGCCTAAGTTATATTCATGAAGTGACTATGTGAAACTAGAAGCCCAGTGCATGAAATTTATGCACAGGGGGATGGACCGAAACTGGCAGGGATTGGACCAAAACTGGCAGTCGGACATCTCTCTCACAATCTGGGACTGCTCACCTGCCTGCCTGACTGATCACCCCTAACAACCCCCTCTGCCAGCCTGATCATCCCTTACTGCCTCTGCCTTCTAGCCTAATCACCTTTAACTGCCCCTCCCTGGTTGCTCCCAACTCCCCCTCCCGCTGGCCTGGTTGCCCCATGCAGCCTGCTGGTCAGTTGTTTGGTTGTCCCTTGCAACCCCCCTGCCAGGCATTGAGACCAATATTACCCTTTTATTAGTATAGATAATTTGAAATAGCATATTTTTTGGTATATTGGATTTTTATTAGTTCTATAAAGTTTTACAGCTTTAAGCTTTTTCTTCTGATTATAAAGTATTATGTAGTTGCAAAAATTTGGAAAAGCGGGTAAGTAATTCCATTATTAATGGGTGATCTTTGTTAGCATTTAGGTATATTTCTTTAAGCTTTTCCCATGCATATTTACAAACCTATATCTAAAATAAATTTTTGCAGCTTGCTAAAATCATTAGTTTGAAGTTACTTTTATAACTTTTTATTTTATTTTATTACTTTTAAAATTTTTATTTTTCAATTACAGTTTACATGTAATGAAATTCTGTGTCCGTTTCAGGTGTTTCACTTCATTTTTAAAGAATTGGAAATATTAATTAGCATTATAAGTCGCAGATGAGAACAATAGCCTGTGTTATACCTGGCGAACATAAGGTACTCCTGGATGAATAATACAAACAGCAGCCAGGTGTCTTTTGTTTTATGGACTTGCATGCAAGCCTTCCCCCTTTCAAGCAGCAAATCCAAACAAGCCGCCTGATTAGTGTGTGGGCGCTAGGTACACCCAACTCCCTCAGGGCGACAGTTGACTGGCTGCATCCACAGATTAAGAAGGGACTGAGTGTGTGCATGGGCGTGTCCCGGCTCAGTGCAGGTCAGAGGGACCTGAATTCACATGGCATGGTGTCAGGTTTCATCCTTAATGGGTTTAGGCTTCTTTGTCACCGAACTCGAAATGATCTTCTACCAAGCTAATTAGGCTTCATTTAACAAGTGGGGCCATTAGAATTCTTGAACATGGGTGTGTGTCACACGGCCACTTTCCCATCGCCCAGATGCCGGGTGTGTCACTTCTGCGCTTCGGGGGAGGTAGCTTATGTAGCATCCCCCCGCCCGTGTCACTGAAAAGGGGCTCCCTGCCTTGGGGAAAAGCACTGTGAAGGCATAAAACAGCTAGCCATTAATGTTCCAAGGTGTAGGGAACACTCCTCCGAACTCTTGGCTGAGCTATAATCCCAGGAGTTCAGAGAATGGAAAAGTTAAAGCGTCGTGCGTGGGTGAACCAGATGCCTTGGTGGTTTTATAATTGCTCTTCGGGTCTTCATTCTCGTTCTTTACCTGCACTTTTGCTAGTAATGTCCTTGTCTTTCTTCTTCCAGAATCTTCCCTGATGTTATGTTTTTCACTCCCTGCTTCAGTGGAAGTTCAGGCCCTGTCCCCATCCACGCAGATGCTTTGTAAATAGTCACATGTGTTTGTGCATTCCACAGAGGCGGGCATCGGAGGCACCTGTGTGGTGCCAGGTTGGACTAATCTCTCCCTGCAAGGCCTCAGTGATCTTCACAGTGAGGTTCAGGGCATTCAGGGGAGTATTGCAGTCCCTCATCACTGGTCTCAAACGCCTTTCATAGTGCAGTTAGCAGCTGTTTATTGAGGGATTACCAACCTCAGGGCATTAGTTAGTCCTCAGTGACCTTTGGATCACTGCTTTATAGTTGCGGAAACGGAAGCATGGAGTGAGCATTGTACCTGTCCAAGGCCATGCAAGGTACTGAGTGGTGGAGTCTGGATTTGAACCCAGGCAGTCTGACTCAAGCTACCTACCTTACACCACACCGTGTTGTGGGAAAGAGAGAGGAAGTAGGCGATCTAGCCAAATGAGACTGCTTGAACACATAAAATATTTGTTTTTATTGTCACCCCATTTGAAATTGTTTACTTAACCCATTTCCGTCTTTTGAAGAAGTCCTCCTATTCTTTTATGGCCCAGGAGGGTCATTTCCTTTGTGAATACAAATATCTCCCTCCCCAAGTCGGAATTGATTTTTTTCAGCCTTTGAAAGCTTCATCTGCTGAATCCTTCCTTATTCCGTGTGTTCTCTGTGTCTCCTCACTCGTGTTCGTTATAGCCTCCACAGCCTTTGCACAGAGTTGGAAGTGTTTGCTGACTTGATTTGCATTTAGGGCCCTGATTACTAGACTGAAGTAGAACCTTATCCAGCAGGTAACTTAGGTCCTTATAGGATCTTGAATGTGGGCGTTTTGAGATTAATGGCTGTTTTAGAAACGTAAGCACTATGATGTTGCATAGAACGATGTTAAGGAAATGAAGTCTGGGGCAGGGACTGGGTAGGAGCCTATCACAGACTTGTGGGGTTATGCCATAAAAAAGGAAAGGCATACTGAAGAGAAGGAATTAACATGACCTCATTTCCTGCCTACAGGGGTTTCTTTCCCCTCTCCTTTGCGGAGCTCTGGGGTTTTTTAGTCCTCTCTGTTCCCTTTCTCCCTACTTCTCTTTTTGTGTTGCTCCGTTGCCTGCTTCTCTTGCCTGTGCAGGCTGCTGGGACAATTCTGGGGGTAACCCTGAGCAAGAGGAGAGAGTCCTTCATCCCCTTCTGACTTCCCACAGATGTGGCTTTCATGTCTCTCTCCCCCCCAAGTTGGTGTTACCTACAGGTTTTCATTTTATTTTGTCCAATCAGAGCCTTGAATTCTCAAATCCCATCCAAGCCCACATTTTGGAATCTGTTCCCCCAATTTTTTTTAAAAAAAAGTAGTACCCACATGTAGGATGATAGTATGGAAGGAAGGAAGCTTTTTACATGTCCATTTCCTGACCCCTGAGCCTATTAAATGCCCCTTTTAATAACACCCAGGGCTTGCCTTATCACAGGTTCATAATGCATGTTATTGGCCGGTCACCTTCACTAGAGCTGACCTTGTGAGAAGGCAGGGAACAAGCCGGCCTTGCTCCCTGTTAGCACAGTGCCGGGATCTGTATTTGCTGAATGCTGATTGAGTACTGTTGGCTTCATAGCTATGTTTGGGAGTGTTAAGTAGGATTTTCTTTAATTGCTTAGCCAGCATTTATATAATGGATGACATTGTTTCCATGGGAAAAAGAAGGTAATTACTAGGCACCAACCACCTGCCTTGGCACCTTTTAAATGTTTCATTTATTCCTCTCGATAACCTTGCAAAGTGGGTGGCATCATCCACCTTATTACTAACGAAATTCTTGAGATTTGAAAGTTATATACATGCTCCAGGCCAGTTAAATGATCAGGCCACAAATGTGATTTCTCTGACCTTAATGTTTATGAAATATGACATGCTCACATTGGAGAGCTGCCTTAAGGAAAAACACTAAATGTTGAGTTATTTTAGCTTTGCCCTGTCTTTACAATTTTGGCGCCCACAGGGACTGAAATATCTTCTGGTTTATAAAGAGAAAATAATTCTTAAGTCTGTTTTGAGGAAGGTACGTAGGTATCAGAACCATTTCTGAATTGTCGAGTTTAAAATCTACCCAGTAGACAGTAAGGAGCTACACGCTTTTAACTAAGGTGTAATGTAATAATTGCCATGTTCTGTTACTCAGGTCTGGCAGCTGTGTGGCAGATGGGGAAAGTACACTGGGGGCCTATTGGGCGGTGACCACAGTAGTTTAGAGGGGACACCAAACTAAGGCGATAACTTGAAGGAAGATGGAAGGATGGGGTGGTTCCAGGTGGAATTATGGATTGTGGACTTGACGACACTATTAAATGCACATGTGTGGTGGATAGTGGGGGTGAGGATCATTGTGTGGGGTCGGGGTGGGGAGCGTTTAGGAGAAGAAAAGAGGAAGAGCCCTAGAAAGAACCTGGTGTTCTAACGTAAGCATCTGGTTGGATAGTGATGTAATTAACTGATATATAAAAAACAAGAGGTGGAAGAGCAGGTTAGGGGAGGAAGCTAATGCATGTAGTTTTGGATATATTGGGCTTAGTTAGTAGTTAAAGAGAGAGCAGTTGCCGAGGTCGGTTTGGCTCAGTGGTAGAGCTTCGGTCTGCGGACTAAAAGGTCCCGGGTTCGATTCCGGCCAAGGGCATGTACATTGGTTGCGGGCACATCCCCAGTAGGGGGTGTGCAAGAGGCACCTGGTCGATGTTTCTCTCTCATCGACGTTTCTGGCTCTCTATCTCCCTCTCTGTAAAATATCAATAAAAATATATTAAAAAAAAAATAAAGAGAGAGCAGTGAAGGAGGTAACTCAGGAAAGGCTGTAGTCACAAAGATGGGAGACTATGGCTGCAACAACAAAATGAAAATGGAAAGAGGAAGAACATACTAATGAAACTGATGTGTCCAGAGAGATGGAGGAGAAAGGCAAGAGAAAGTGAAATAAATGGATGGCTTGGAAGACTTATTTCCTAGAAGCAAGAATTGATGGTGGTGTCCAGCCAGTGTGGCTCAGAGGTTGAGCATTGACCCATGAACCAGGAGTCAGGGTTTGATTCCCAGTCAGGGCACATGCCCAGGTTGTGGGCTCAATCCCCAGTGTGGGGCGTGTAGGAGGCAGCTGATCGCTGATTCTGATCATTGATGTCTCTATCTCCCTTTCCCTCTCCCTTCCTTTCTGAAATCAATAGAAAATGTATTAAAAAAAAAAAAGAATAGTTGGTGATGTCTGATGGGATGAGGACTGTAAGTGGATCTGGTAGGTAAGAGGTAAGTTTGGAAAGGGTTGATTGAGTAAGTGTTAGAGCTGGAAATGCCCTGAGTCTTCGGAATGAGGAAGTGGAGGAAGGAGGTATTCAGTTTTTTTTGGTGAAGGAGGTTAGTCCAGTGCCAGAACAAAGCCATGATTTGAAGGCTCACCTTAGACCCTGGGAAAAAAGACAGTAAATGCCATTTGTACAGAAATCCAAGATTATTTATTTCCTCTGGTATTTCTGACTTTATAGCCTGAATCTGCTTTTAGTGCTGAATTTTATATCAACTTAAATAGGCTTCCCTTAAGTAAACATTTATCTAATTGGAAAAGTTGAGGAGACTGACTGTCTTGTTATTTTGTAAGATCAACCCTGTTTTTCATTATTTCCCATCTGTGGTGATATATGAGAATCTTAATTCACTAGATCTCATAAAAATAAATCTTATTACTACTACTCCAGATCATCATGTTTTTGTTTAAAAACCACAGTTTTCAGTATATATTTCTGTTTAAATTATACCTGATTTGAAGGAAATTATTTTCATTTTAAAGTGCTGATATGTTAATAACTAACTATATTTTACTGTTCTTGACATAGAGTACTTAAACTACTTGGGATAGTAGTTTGTCAGCCATCAAGAATCTAGATTTCCCCCAATAATTTATAGTCATGGTTCCCTCCAGTTCAAAAGGTAATGCTCCATTATCTTCTGAAGCACAAGTCCTTTGTAGAATACTCCTATGACATGCATCATGCAGAGAAAAACATGGGAGTAGAAATCCTAAGTGAAATCATTGCTCAATAGTTTATGCTTGGCTATAATTATAGCTATATTCCCCTGTAAGAAGTCTCAGGGGTAACTAATTTAATAACCTTGAACTCCACAGAGCTGCTGGAAGGATTGCCATGAGGAGGCCATGCAGGTGGGGTTTAGGGGCCCCTAACCTGAAACTATAACCACCCTTAGTTTTAATCCTTGCTATATATTGCTTTTGGAGGGACATGGTATGCATCAGGATTTCACTTGTGCATTTTTATAGGGTTTTAAAAAATAAAAAGTTGAAAATCCATGTACTTGTGAGAGAGAAGGCACTGTCAGGCTCAGTGACATGCCTGAGCTCACCTGGTTATGGACAGAATGGACTGTAATTGTGCAGGTGGTTCATTCTTCTTTGCCTGTGGACAGTGCCAAGGATCCATACACAACAATCTGTCAAGCTATAGTCACAGCGAGGCTGTCCTCTGTTAACTTCCAGGGAGGTGGTTACCTGCCCTTTTGTTTAATATGTTCAAGTAGAGGTTCATTTCCAAAGTAAGAGCAGCCCTTTGTGAGATAATTCTTCTGGTCTAATATAATTGGGAGACTCTTCCGTCCATGGCTTAAACTTGTTTGCTTTTATCCTATATTTGCCAGAAAACATTCACTTGCTGTCTCCCACAAAGTGTTCTTCATGTACCTTGAGACTATTTATTAAATCTCCATCCTGTCTTTTATTCTTCATGATAAAAACCTTGGTTAGTTTCTTGAATATCTAACCTATCATTTGCCTCTCTGCCCTTGTATAGCAGTAGATTCTGCGTTTTAATTGGGTTTAAGGTGGAATTTGGGAGGGTAAGAGTAGTGAAGATGACCAATTATTTTTTGTTGAGTCATCTCTAAGTGTATGGTGGTTTTTGTTAAGGAGTAGAACTAACCAGTAATTTTGTCTATTCATAGCAGAGGATTATTCTGGGGATTGGTGTTTAGGCTGATTATTAATGAGCGTTCTCACTAGCTGCATCTGAGTTCCCATATTTAAACTGCTTTACAAGCTTTCTGATGAAACCTTTTTATGTTATTAGTTACAAACTTTTTCTTCAAAAATTCCATACTCGCTGTTCAAGAATCAGTAATTATTTCTCAATAGCAAGAGCCATGCTTAATCTATCTTTATTTCCCAGCGTGCTAAGCACTGTGTCATATGCAGAATAAGATGTACAATTAATGAATGTTGAGTAAATGAATAAGTGGATATTGTTATAGCACCTAGCTTTTGTTGCCATATTACATAATATGCTCTCAAACCTTATTTACTATCTTCCTTTTAATTCTTAGAAAATGAGAATTTTTTTTCAGAATATTGGATTTTAAACCTGTTTTAGAGGTTCAATTTAAACATAAGGCTTTAGGAATTGTTCAGTAGGGCCTAAGCTTCAGTTTAACTGCCAAATTATAATGAAGTTGTAGGTATTTTTCTTTTAAAAAATATATTTTATTGATTTTTTACAGAGAGGAAGAGAGAGGGACAGAGAGTTAGAAACATCGATGAGAGAGAAACACTGATCAGCTGCCTCCTGCACACCCCCTACTGGGGATGTGCCCGCAACCCAAGGTACATGGTCTTAACCAGAATCGAATCTGGTAGGTACCTTTCAGTCCACAGACCGACGCTCTATTCACTGAGCCAAATGGGTTTCGGCAGTTGTAGGTATTTTTCTGAAAAATAAAGTGGCTTTAAGAATATATATGTGTGTGTGTGTGTGTGTGTGTGTGTGTGTGTGTGTGTGTATCACAAACTCCTAAGTCTAAATTCTTTATGATTATGAATCAAACAACTAACACACTAGTCTGAAAAACTCATTATGCTAAACTTCATATCTGCTGTGTACCCAAAACAAAGCATGCAAATGATGAAACATAATTAAATTTCCACAGGCATAGTATACTGTAAAACTTAAAATGTTTGTTTCAGAAGATGGCTTTAAGAAAGTCGGTGCAGCCGAAACCAGTTTGGCTCAATGGATAGAGCCTGAGGACTGAAAGGTCCCGGGTTCAATTCCAGTTAAGGGCACTTACCTTGGTTGCCAGCACATCCCCAGTAGGGGGTGTGCAAGAGGCAGCTGATCATGATTCTCTCTCATCGATGTTTCTAACTCTCTATCCCTCTCTCTTCCTCTCTGTAAAACAATCAATAAAATATATTTTTAAAAAGAAGAAAGTCTGTGCAACTTAGACTGTGTTGCTGTGTAGTATAGTGATGGACCCAGAAATAAAATTCTACCTATTGTCCAAGTGGCTATTGAGCTAATGTCACTTCACGGAAGTTGTGGCCTGCAGCTCAGGGTGTCTCCGTCGGGTTGGGGGTGTCTTGGCATCTTACTGCTGGTCCCTCAGAGAGCACATAGCTCAGCATCTTGCAGATGTCTAGCAGCTCTGTCTTCATGTGGCAGTGGGGCAAGCAAAAATGCCTTGCTACATTTCGAATGCTATTTAGGGGTGGTACCTATCTTCGATAAGCATGCTCCTAGTCGCTGAATTATATGTCTGTGAACCCTTTGGAATGATTCAGCTAACTTCAGTGTTTGAAGTTTTTTTTATAAGCATAGTGACATTTTCAAAATAGATGATTTAATTTTTTTTTGCATTTTCAAAACTGACATTTTATTGAATTTGACATATAACACTGTGAATTTAATGTGTACAACATGTTAATTTGATACATTTATATCTGTATAAATGTAGTGCTAATTAGCACCTCTATCACGTTACATAAGTACTCTTTCTCTTTAGAGGTTAGGATCATTAAGTTCTATTCTCCATCAAGTGTGATGATATTAATACAACATGTTGTCTGTGTTCACTTTACTGTGTATTATATCTCCAGGGCTTATTAACTACTTTGTGCAATGCGTATGCTTAACAACATCTGTCCTGTCTCCCCAACTCCATCCCCTGGTAAAAACCATTTTTCTATTTTTACAAGCGGGGCTTTCTTACATTACTCATGTACATGGTTTCATGCAGTACGTGTCTTTCTCTGCATGACTTACCTTGCTTACCGCCATACATCCAGGTTCATCTAAGTTGTTGCAAATGGCAGAATGTTCCTTTTCTCAGGACTTAAGAATGTTCCATCACACACACACACACACACACACACACACACACACACATACACACACACTTTCTTACTCAACTGCATTCCTGGGTATAAACAAAATAGTCTTTACATTGGACCCAGTTATATGGTGAGCAAAAAGCATAAGCTTTATCAGTGGCCAACTGGCATATTAATGCGAAGAAAAATATCTGTTGATCTAAATTTTCCCTAAAGTAGAAGAAAAATAATAAACTTGGTACTATTTATATAAGTGAAGGTTTTATATCAAACCCAGGAAAAAAGAACGAAGCTCCCGTTCGATCATGGCATAATTGAAGTGTGCCTTGCCTGCAGCCTCCCTTCTTTCATGGATAGACTTTCCTCCACGTGGGTGCCAGCGACACCTGATCCCACCGTTTCATGTTTGTTTTCAGGATCAGTTCAGCGATATGAGAATCAGCATAAACCAGACGCCTGGGAACGGCCTTGACTTTGGGTTTACAGTAAAATGGGATATTTCCGGGATCTTCGTAGCATCAGTGGAAGCAGGTAATTCATAGATTTTTGCTCTACTGGAATTTCTTCTCCTTTGCTACCCTATGCTGTTCCCCCCACCCCCAGACATCTGTTTATTTGATACAGGAGAACACACATGTGGAAAATGCAGCAGTAAAGCGAGAAGATGCATCCTCTTCCCTGAGACTGATAGTTGAGTTACAAACCACATGTTGCTTGTTCTCCTTGCCTAACTAATTTCAGTTTTGAAGAGTCTTATTTTTGTGACTTTTACAGAATTCATTTGTCAAAATGTTAGGCTCAATATTTAAAAAGGCTAATAGAACCCAATCATCTGTGTATGTGGTAGATCTGTCTGTGCTGTGTAATTAAATGGCGTTTTCCGAGTGTCCAAATGCAACTATGGCCTATGGAGACCTCAGGATGCTCTGGGACTTTCACAAAAGGAGTGCTCCTCCCCCACTCAGGGCTATGCCAAGTCAAGCCCCAAACTCTTACCACAGGGCCTAAAATTAAAAAGAAAACTATGGTATTTAAGAGGAGTTCCCTGTTTGCATATTTTAACTACATAAAATGGCATGCCAAATTACCTTTTCTTTGAAATTTCAGACTTCTCCAATGAGATAATGGTAAGTAGTAATTTTAATCAGTTTTAAGTGGCCCTGTTTTCTTCTGTTCCGAAATGCTTTTGGATTTGGAAGCTCAATAAAACATAGTTTATTTCACATTTAAAATTTAAAAATTATTAACATTTTCCTTGTTCTGAGGAGGTTAATAAAAAATTTTTTGAACAGTTGAACTTAACATTTGTCCTTTAAATGGTAATGAAGATGACATATATTATATAATAAGATATGCCTTTGGTGCTTTGTGTATTGCTGATACTCAAATGTTTGATAACTAAGAAATTTTGTAACTCCTTTTCACCTAAAAAATAATGAGAAATGGTTAGTTGAAGTTAAAAAGTCATTTATTCTTTAATTTAAATAATCAATGACTGTAGGTCTTATTTATTTTTAAATTGGCTGTTTATTTTGCTCTATGTAGGTAGCCCAGCAGAATTTTCTCAGCTTCAGGTAGATGATGAAATTATTGCCATCAACAATACCAAGTTTTCATATAAAGACACAAAAGAGTGGGAAGAAGCCATGGCTAATGCTCAAGAAACTGGAAACCTAGTAATGGATATCAGGCGGTACGGAAAGTCTGGTGAGTTGGTTTCTCATTGTGTCTGCCTTTTTAAACTGGGAGCTGGTCTTTGGCAAATGGTTATAACAGCTTGCTTCAATAACAATTTTTTCTTTTCATTTAAAAAACTTTTTGCTTAAAGATATTTTTTTGGTTATGTCAAGACAATCATGACTAATACTTCCTTGAATAGCCTGTCTGAAAGCTTTTCACTAGCAAATTTACTGAATTCTAGATTATTTAGTGACTGACACAATCTTAGCTGACTTGTATATATCAATTGAAGATTATTGTTTTTTTAAAAATTTGTTCAAATATCTCTCACTTTTTTTTTTTTACTGTAATTATATCTGTACTGGAGAGTCATGTAAAAATGTTGAGTATTAAGAATTAGACTATGATTGGACTTTCTTTACAGCACCAAAACTGTAACTGGTGTAAGAGAGAACATGGTAGGCCATATTCCTGCTGTCATCCTCAGGAAACCTTCAAAATACATTCCACTATTACATTTCCTAGTTATAGAAGTGAAATGGGGGTGGCCTTTCATCCTCAAGAAAATTTCACAATACATTCTGTTATTCACTATCAAATTTTCATTCTTTTAAAAAATATTTTATTGATTTTTACAGAGAGGAAGGGAGAGGGAAGGGAGAGTTAGAAACATCAATTAGCTGCCTCCTGCACACCCCCTAATGGGAATGTCCCCGCAACCAAGGTACATGCCCTTGACTGGAATCGAACCCAGGACTTTTCAGTCCGCAGGCCGATGCTCTATCCACTGAGCCAAATTGGTTTCGGCTCAAATTTTCATTCTTAAGAAACTCTCAAAATACACTTCATTATTGTGTTTCTTAGTTACAGAAGTTAGACGGGAATGGATGTTAAGCCACCCAAGACCTACCAACTTTAGATATAAAAAAATTAATATCCATTCCTGGTTTACAGAAAGATTCAGCAAATTTGCTAGCCTTTCATTATTAACATGATCTAACCCTTGTGTTTTCAGAAGGTAGTCTCTTGGTAAATCCTCAAACTTTTCATTTCTTTCACACTCAGCCCGATTTGTCTATCTGTCTTGTGTATGTGAATTTTGTATGTGTGCATTCACTAACTTTGTTCTTTCCACGTCAACATTTATGTGTACTCATTTCTTGATTTTCACGTGCCAATCAGATTGGGGCAAAGACCAGCCTTCCCTGCCATTTATACGGCATAAAACCCTCAATCTCACCAGTATGGCTACCAAAATTATAGGTTCACCTGAAACAAAGTGGATTGATGCAACTTCTGGAATTTACAACTCAGACAGATCTTCAAATCTATCAATAATGACTGATTTCTCAGAGAGCCTTCAGAATTCTGTAAGTATTTTGAAAAGGAGGAATATTTGTTTAGAGCAAAGCAACTGTAGGAAATGTGTGTTGGGGGAGAAGAATTTATTTTGACTGGACAATTTTGATGCTACTTTAAAAAATAAATAAGATTATTTATAGTAATGAGAGTAAAATGTATTTTTAAACATCATGAACATTACTCACTAATAATTAGAGTAATAATGAGTTATATAATGGTAAATCAAAAGATCCCATACTGGTGTTTTGCAGGTGTTTCTTACCAATCTTTCATCATTACACCCATTTCTCAGATCTTTGTGAATGTGAAGTATTAATTATGTAAAATTATACACTATGGCTTTTCTATGTTTTCCTTGATCTTTATTGGTAAAATAAGTATAGTAATTGTGTATAATTTAACACCCCATGAAGCATTTTTAATCTTGAATAGGTGAATTTGGTGGGTAGATTTATATATGTGGTTAAAAGATACTCAGTTATATTGATTAAAATAATTATAATGTAGACATTTTTCTAAGTATCAAAGGAATACTTAGATTTAAAATTTCAAATAAATGTTTATGTTGACTCCCTAGATATATATTGTTGTTATCCTATGATACCCTCTTTTATCTAACAAGGAGGTCTTGCTACATCGTGTAAGACAAGTATAAATGTTAGAGAATCCTATATAACTACACGTTGCTTACTCATAAATATAAGCCAAATGGACTAATCATTATGTGTTTCTTAAAAATTAATGACTGATTGAATTTTAAAGCCATCCATGCTTGCAGCTGATCATTAATCCTTCCACAGATTTTAAAGAATCATAAAAAAAAGTATCTACTATGTGTAAAAGGCTGTAAAGTATACATTAATATTCTCGACAATTCATTTAACTAAACTATATTTGCATTAAGGGGAAATGCATTATTTAAGCCCCAAGTCCAATCGGAGGGAATGTTAACTGGCATTTTTATTCTTTCCAGAATACCGAGTCCAAGGAAATCAATGGGATTCGTGATGAAAGCAGTACTTTTGAGTTAAAAGGTAGACATCGCCATTATCACTTCCATGCATAGCGTAAGAAAAGTCATAGCACCGCCGTTGTGTTACTATAAACATTAATACCTGTGAGTGAAAGAAAAACTGATCCCCTGCAAGTTGAAACTAAAAGGTTAGCACCCAGATCGGATTGCAGCCCCGTGGAAGGGCGCCGGGCTGCCCGTGGAACGGTGTAGGCTCTGCAAACAAAGCTTTGGCAGCGGGTCCCGGAGCTTTGAGAGCCTGTGCGCCTGAGCCAACGAAGAAAGACTGGTTTTGCCCAGGCTGTGGGCCTTCTTGCTGTGGGATGCTGCCAAAGGGAATCTTGGTTAAACACAAAACGATGAATGAGGCTTCCTTCCTCCCTTTAATGTTGTGAAAGGGACAAGCTTGGAAGCGGCTAGTATTAATAGGGAAGTGCCCAGGGCAATGACAGTTGTTAGCAAAAGTACCCATTTGTAATGAAAAAGCAGGCCTAGTATGGAGGGTAATTTTGCTTTATGGAGTTATCATTCTCTTCCTCCTTCTGTTGGCCTATAAATAATTTAGCTGCCACATGTTTCCATAGGCATACAAAAGAAATAGGCCGGGGAAAGCGACCCACAGAAGATGAAATTTCTTTGAACATGAAACTAGACTGCCAGGGATCGGGCTGGGCTTTCACAGCAGGCTGGTGGCTTTGAATCTGCATTTGCCAGTTCACAGTCCAATGTCAAAGCCCAACTAAGTTTATACATTTCCCTCTCTTGATTTTTTATCTTTGTGTTTAGTGTCTGACCATCAGAAGTGACTATGCTTTGTTTGATATTGCATTCTTTATCAAAGGATTTTTTTAAGCATGGCTAATTTTTCTTCATGATCTTAAATATAAGACATCCGGGTCCTGTTCTGCCAGTGACTCAGGCCAAGTAAACTGATAAGACACTTAACTCCTTAGTGACTATGGCACTACACAGGTCTGTCATTTCAGTTTTTTATTTAGATAACTACGCTACAATGAATATCAAATAATAATTGCATTTACATTTTATGAATAAATTGTATAATAATCATTTGCTATAATATCGCAACAGACCCATAGAAGTCAGAATTTTTTCTTTTTTTTTTTTATTTGACAGGATTCCATTTGTTTTACTTAAAGTTGGTGGCTGAAAGATCTTGAAAATGAGGACAAAGTATTCTAATTAGAAGAATGTTTTAGGTTTAGCATTTGCTTTTATTTTCTCTTTCTCTGGTTATTATTTATTTTCTTGTTCTCTTCCTCATTATTCTTTAGTTTCTGATTTACTCACCTGTATTGTGAAAACTCTTCATTACAATTTTCTTTGTACTAGAAGAGATTTTTCATTGACCTTAGCATAAATACTTAATTTCCATTTTCCTAAAGCTGTTTTGACTTTTGTGAAACTAGACTGCTTATCTCTGCTAAAATTTATTAATCAAAATATTAGTTCCTTTTACTAATTTGAATATAGCATAGACTACTAAAATTACGTGTGTCTCTGTGCATTGAAATAATACATATCTTCTATGGCTATCAGTTTTGTCATTTTTATTATTAAAATAATAATATTGCTATAGACGAGAAAGATATATAGCAAGTATCATTTAGTTTTCCAGTGGTGAGAAATTAAAATGAATGACATCTTATTGATTTTTTGTTTGTTTGTATTTTTCAACTAGCATCTGAACCTATTTCTTTGAAAAACTTAAAAAGGCGATCACAATTTTTTGAACAAGGTAAACCACCAAGCTAACAATTCATGCATTTTCATGGAATTGTTCCCACCCTCCACCTTTCCTGATGGTCTGTGGTGCTGGGCACTGAGCCTCTTCAGTTTGGCTGTCACCATGACCAACGGCATAACCCATTTCCATTCTTTCCCTAGGGTCATCAGGCTTTTCTTACAGCTCATGGGTCTACCTCTGTGGTAATGGGTCTTTGCGTGTCCTTTGTACCTCTGAAGTTTCTTTTTTCTTTTTGGATTAAAACATTGAGATGCTATTAAACACACTCTCCCCCCCCCCCCCCCCCCACTGGGTGACAGTAAGAAACGAAGCATCTCATTTAAGCCTTACTACTTCCTACAAATTGCATATTCTTAGATTACACCAACATATCATTGGCTAACTGTCTAAAGACCTCTGCTTTTTGGTTCTGGAAAATGTTTCCAGTAAAAAAGCAGAGTTGTCTATTACTATTGGCATGGCGGCTTTGGAGTATTAATGGCACTGCTCTGTTGACTTGGAAGTAAATTAAAAGTAAATAAATTTTGGTGACACTTGTGAACAAATGAATTTTGAGGTCTCCTGTGTTGGTGTAGTTGGGCAGTGCTTCCTTACGATGTGCTATGCATGTGGCATTTTCTTCCCTCTCACGTTTGCCTGATGCTCTGTCTCATGAGTGCAGTTCGAGCTCTGTGTTTCACTGTCAAGAACTTAAAAGTAAAATCCAAACATTTGAGATGCAGTGGCACGGTCAGTGGGGAGTGTGTGCTGTTGGTGTCTAAAATGTTATGGTTTCTTACTTTTAAGATTATCAAACATTCACAAACTTACCTTGTAACACGATGCTTACTGGACTTTCATATTTTGTCAATCTCCTAGTAGTCTTCCTTTGTTGAATTACGGTCTTTTGACCACACATAGAAATAGTTCACCAGCTATGCACGTGTAAGGTTTATTTGTGTCAGTATCCTTAGTGGTTTCCATACAGTTTTGTTAAACTTCTGTTTTTCCCTGGTAATTTAATTGATGCAGTATGATACTTTTAGCTCAGATTGACTAAAATAAAGCAATTCCTTTTCTTCTTTCTTCTAATTTTTACTTACTTTTCTTCAGCAGGCTATTTAAGGGAAGAATATTTTCCTAAATCTCAAAACAGTTTTCTTAAAAATATAATTGTGTAAGTGAATCATTTATTTGACAGGTGAGGTTTCAGGAAAAATTAAAAATACTATATGATACATATTTTATGAAATTTGCTTACTTGTTTGTATTCATTGTACTACAGACACACATTAATGTAGACCCTCCTCCCCCTAAGACTAAATAGAATAACACTGTGAAAAAGTAAAAGAATAACACTATGCCATACATAGGAAGTTTGAATATTTATGTTTCAAATAATAGTGGAAGGAAAGGAAAGGTTTCTTGAACATGTGTGATGTGAGGGCTTATTTAAGAAAAGTAGCTTAGAGTTCTCACATTGTAATTGAATAGTGGCAAGTAAAACTTAGATTTGGTAGATGTTTTAATATTTGAAATTCTTTTTTTTTAAGTAGGCCAAACAATGAGTTAGTATCCCAGTCTATTAATAAGCATACCCTCTAACTTATTCAGAAACATACCATTGATCCAGCACTGGTACCTAGAACTTGGATGTACTCTTAACACCCATAGTTGACCCTCTTTCTTCTTGCCTTTCTCTCTTAAACTGACTTTGAATTTGGAAGATGAATAACAAACAGATGGCATTTAAGAGGGGAAAAAAGAATTTACTCCTGTTGTTAAAAAAAAAAACGATGTCACTTAGTATACTGGCATAGAAACAGCTAGTGACATACTCTGAATGGAATTATTTCATAGAAATGAGAAGTCTTATACCGTGTTTTTTTCTTCCTTACACGCATGCTGCCCTACAGGAAGCTCCGATTCTGTGGTTCCTGATGTAAGTAGCATTCACTTGAAATATAAAGCCAACTGTCCTTTGGTACAGCTTAGACACAGGGTGATATGAATAATTTATGTATGCAAATATGCTTCCATAGGTGACTTAATGATGTAACATATTCTTTGTTTGCACCTCTTCTCTCATAACTGGATAGCTTCCAGTTCCAACGATCAGTGCCCCGAGTCGCTGGGCGTGGGATCAAGAGGAGGAGCGAAAGCGGCAGGAGAGGTGGCAGAAGGAGCAGGACCGCCTGCTGCAGGTAGAGCAGAATTACATGGAGCAACAGGAAGTAGGCCTGTTCTTACCGGAAATGCCACTGTATTGAGAAGCAAATGAAAACAGAAATTCGCCCAGCCCATGTGACTCAGTGATTGAGTGTCGACCTGTGAACCAGGAGGTCATGGTTTGGTTCCTGGTTAGGGCATATGCCAGGGTTATGGGCTAGATCCCTAGAAGGTTGGGGAGTATGCAGGAGGCAACCAATCAATGAATGATTCTTTCTCATCATTGATGTTTCTCTCTCTACCTCTCTCCCTTGCTCTCTGAAATCAATAAAAATATACTAAAAAAAAAAGAAATTTAAAAAGCCAGTAACCTGATAATGAACAAATACTTTGATAGGTAGTGCATTTTGTATTAACATGCAATTATTATTTTTTTGCATCAAAATAATTTTCTGTTAAAATGCAAAGACCTTTCATTTTGAAGCTTTCCAGAATCCCCCTTTTCAAATCATTTATTAACCCTGGTGTTTATTTTTTAGAAAATATGAAGCACTCTAGTTTGGATCTCTTTTTTTCCTATGTACTCTTTTTAAAATTTTTATTTGGGTGACACTGGTCAATAACATTTTATAATTTTTATGTGTACAGTTCTATAATACCTCATCTGTATATTCCATTGTGTACACACCATCCAAAGTCTGATCTCCTTCCCTCACCATATACTTGGCCTCTTTTATTCTCTTCCTCCTCCCCCCATCCCTTTCCTCTCTGTTAACCACCATGTCTGTGTCTATGAGTTTGTTTGTATCTTTTGTTTGTTTGTTGTTTTCTGTTTTATATCCCACATGTGGGTGAAACCATATGGTTCTTGTCCTTTTCTTTCTGACTTATTACAATTAGTATAATAATCTTCAGATCCATCCATATTGTTGCAAATGATAATATTCTATCCTTTCTTATAGCTGAGTAGTATTCAAGTAAATATATAAGTATTTACATCTTCTTTATCAAGTCATCCCTTGAAGAACACCTAGGTTGTTTTCATATTTTGGCCATAGTGTATTAATGGTGCAATGAACATAAGATTTTTGTATGAGTAGGAGGCTTTGTGAGAACTTACTGCCAGTTTATTGCAGAGAAATTCAGTGACCCTTACAGTTAGCTTTAGGGGCTTTCATGAATTACAACCATGGTAAAGGGTGCATTGAGTACAAAACTGAATGTCTACCCTTTCTCAGCACCTGCATTTTACTTCAGTAAGGTATTTTCTATTTTGAGGACTAAAATTTGATTGGTTAAAATAATATCTCTGTCTTTGAAGATTGAGGTGAAAGGTGGGGCTAGCAAAACTGCTAATGAAAAAGATTAACATCAGCCTATTAACTAGCTAATTAATCAGTTTGCTATAATTTTTTATAGGAAAAATACCAACGTGAGCAGGAGAAACTAAGGGAAGAATGGCAAAGAGCTCAGCAGGAGGCTGAGAGAGAGAATCACAAGTTCTTGAATGAGGTAGTGTTGGAACATGTTCTTCCTTCTCTGTCTTGGTGAAATCTAAAAAATGGAAGACTACATTTCACTTGGCTTTTGCCACATACTTGCCAATGTAGCTCTTTGAAAAATATAATGAGCTCTGATTTATCAGAACTTTGCTTTGATGTCTCAACATTTCTCCTAGTTTCTCTACTGAATGATTAAATTATTTTATCTACAGACTCTAAAGTGTATCTTCCTCTTCTAAGTTCCATCTCTGTCACCCATGCGTGGCTTTGTTAGTGATAAAATTTAACATCACTTCAATAGAATTCTGGGCCAACTACAATAAATAGTATTAAAAACCGAATATAGACATATCTTAATCAAACCCTCCTCTAACCCCCTTCCCTCCCCGGTTGTGCAGGAGCTGATGGTCCTGAACTCAAACCTCACAGCTCTGACCACACAGGAGCCCACTGTTGCCACCTTGGAAGCCACCTGGGATGAAGGGTCCAAGTCTTCTGACAGGGAAGGAACCCGAGCAGGAGAAGAGGAGAGGAGGCAGTGGCACGAGGAAGGTATGACTGAGGACCAAAGAAAGAAGGTGCAGGAACAACTCACTATTGAGAAAGAGAGGGAACTGAAGGAGCAACAATATCGGGAAGAGCAGGAGGAGATGCGGCGTCAGGCTGAGGCGGAGGAGCAGAAGCGCCGGGCAGAAGAACAGATGCGCTGGGCAGAGGAGCAGAAGCGCCTGGCAGAGGAGAAGCGCCTGGCAGAGGAGAAGCGCCAGGCGGAGGAGCAGAAGCGCCGGGAGGAGGAGCAGAAGCGCCAGGAGGAGGAGCAGAAGCGTCACACAGAAGAACAGAAGCACCAGGCAGAGAGAGAGAAGGAAACGGCAGTCAGAATATACCAGTATAGAAGGTCTGTTCCCTTGCCAATGGGTACATGTGATTTTCAATTGGCTTGCCTTAGCTGTATCCATTCCTCACTTTGAAGGTACCTAATAGGTTTTCCTGCTCCCTACCCTCCGTTCTCAAGCAGCCAGCGTGAACCCATCTCATTGTAAACATGAGCCTGCCACCTTACTTTCCTGTTCAGAGTCTCCAAGTGGCTTCCCTCACATTAGCATACCACCTGAACTCCTCCGCAGGGCCCTAGAAGCTTGTAGGAAGTGGCTTGGCCCTTTGGTCTACTTACCTTCCTCTGACTTCCCCTCCCTTGGTGTGTTATAGCTGCACTATCACCCCTTTCCTATCTTGAACATGCACAATATATTCTTTTTTTAAAAAAATATATATTTTATTGGTATTTTACAGAGAGGAAGGGAGAGAGATACAGAGCTAGAAACGTTGATCAGAGAGAATCAGCAATCAGCTGCCTCTTGCACACCCCCTACTGGGGATGTGCCCGCAGCCAATGTACATGCCCTTGACCGGAATCGAACCGGGGACCTTTCAGTCCACAGACCGACGCTCTACCGCTGAGCCAAACCGGTTTTGGCATGCACAATATATTCTGCCCTTGGATTTTTGCATTTTCTAGTTCCTGTGCCCAGAGAAGTGCTCCCTCACGTGTTTGTTGTCTTACTCCTCTTGTTTAAGTCTCTGATCCAATGTCACCTTCTCAAACTTTCCAAAATGCCTCATCCAAAAAAACACATGGCTCACCCTATTCCTTTTCTCCATATCCCTTCTCTGCTCTATGATATCATGCGTTTATTTGCTTGTAATTGGCTCGCATGCCCCTCTAAAATGTAAGCATTAGGAGGCCACTACGTTTGTTTTGTTTCCCTAGAACCCTTCTGGGTCATAGAAGGCACACAGCATGTATTTGAGGAATGAATTGCAAATGTCTGTTGGTAGCTGCAGGTCTGTTTTCTTCAGTGATTGGTTGAAATACTTCTGTGTGTTTAGTTTTCAACCAAGAGACCATTCTCATACAGGTGCCAGAATAACATAATTTTGTTACCTATTTCTTAAACCCAGGGGAGGCACCAAAGTTTTATTTTTATCATAAACCTTTTCCTTCTTTCAGGCCTGTTGATTCCTATGATACACTGAAGGGAGAGGAAGAATCTTCAGGTTTGCTTCCTAGTGACAGGTGTGTAGAACCTTTCATTGTAATCTGGTAGGAGTAACGGGCTTCATATGAATTTCTGAGGGCTTGCCTAGGTGTTTTTGAAGAACTGCTATAGCTCTTGATCTTTTGTGGGATGCAAAGAGAACTTGCTGGTTGACGTGTAAAACTACCATCAGCTTAGTAACTTCATTTATGATTTTGTGGGTCAGCTTTTTGGGCTGAACTCAGTTGATAATTCTTTTAGATGCTTGGCTCATCATGCGTCCACTACCAGTGTACTCGGTAAACTTTTGGGGTGTTGGCGGGTAGTCAGCTGGAGTGAGGAGACCAACTGGACTGTGTGTTTTTCAACATGCAGCAAAGCGGGGCAGCCTTGCCTACATGGTGTCTGGGGAGAGCCAAGAGAGAATTAAAGAGAGGAAGCATGCCCGGCACCTCACAGGCTCAGTTCTGACCTGGCACACCACTGCTTCTGCCACATTCTGCTATTTCAAGTGAAGCCACAGGGCCAGCCCAAGTTCACAGAGAGGAGAACTCTACCTCTTACGGGAGGGGCCATAGTGCACGGGGAATGGGCACAGGGGGAGAAATGTGCTCATTTTTTGCAATCTGCCTTAACATCTTTTTAAAAAACAATTATAAGCCATGGCATAGGCTTGCCCAAAACGAAGTTGCATGTGGACATCTGAAATGAGAAATGTGGCCCCTCTCTTAATTTGGTTATAACTGCTGATCAGTTTTGAGGGAATACAGATAGGATTTCAGATATCTGAAAAGTTATACGTACCTCTTCAGAATTTCCTAAAACATTAAATTTCATGTTTTTAAATAATTTTTAAAATGACTTGCACTTTTGAGATCATTGCACAGAATAAAAATATCCAGTGTATGACATTAATTTGTGTTTTCAGAGCTGAAATTTCTTTAGGAAGTTTGCCTTCTAGATCAGGAAAGACTCATCTGTATAGGCAGTCAGGAGACTGACTAGGGCTCGGGGTAGATAGGAAAAGAAGAGGACTATTGATGGGCTGATATCCAGGTAGGAAAAAGTTCTAATGGTGAATGACCTGACTTGTAATAGTGGTTCTGGGTACTTGTAGATGATTAAAATATGTATATCTCTTTTCTAAAGCTATGAGTTTCTTTATATATTTAAGTAAGCTTTAATTATATAGCTCATTACCTGGAGAAAGTAATTAGACTGCAGAGAAAGGAAACTTTAAGGAATCCTCAAAAATATGAAATACTTAGGCATTTGTCATAAAAGTACTTTCTTCTATGTTAATACAAATGAAACCACTCATGAATGTTTTAACAGTCATATTACATTGTTATATACTAGTGGCCTGGTGCATAAAAGTTATGTGTGGGGGTGTCCCTCAGCCCAGCCTGCACCCTCTCCAATCTGGGACCCCTTGGGGGATATCCGACTGCCAGTTTAGGCCTGATCCCTGTGGACAGTATGAAGCAAAGTAGGACTGTCTGATGTTAGGTACGCTGATGACAAAAGCTTTGTACATCCCAGTAAGACTGGGATCTGGAAGACAGTCGAAGCACATAACTGGATTGAATCACAAGCATAGTCATTGTACAAGATGGAGCAGATTTTCACATGATCATGTATTTCTAGCATCAAGCTCTTCTCTCCTCTAGAGATGTCACTATTTCCTGCTAGTTGGTGCAACATGAAAAATTCTTTGATATAAAAAGTTATATTTTTGGTTCTTCATAGATATGAAAAGGATGTGCTTAATGAGACATGTGTAACATACTGTGTCCTGTGTCCTAGGAATAAATCCAGATCCACTACCGAGCTGGATGACTTCTCCACAAACAAAAATGGTAAATGTGAAGTTTTTCCAAAATTGTTTATTTATGCTATCACATGCTACGATCACTATTTTTAAGGTCAAGATACTTCCAGTTCATTAAGATTACATAGTTAAAATACCGAATGTTTTTAGCATTTGTGTTTAAAAACAAAACTATCTTTTGCTTATTTTGGCCTTACTTTATAATGGGGGGAGTACCGGGACCTTAAAATGGTTTTAAATAGCTAATGAAATATGTGGGAATTTTGCCAAGTGCTGCTGATAGAGAATTTTGTATAGTAGATTTTATCTTGTAGCTAAAGGAACAGGACAGAAAAGTTTTCTGCAGAATACCAGAAGACTTAAAAATTGTATATAAAGTAGAAATTGCACACTTAGAAGATGTCAGACAATCCAAAATTGTTAATGATTTCACTAACTTGGCAAAAACAACTTGGAACCTGATATTGTTAGTGTAAAGTGCCTTTCTAGGTACACGTGTAGCTGTTGTTCTACAACTGAGGAAAAAAAACAAGAAAAAGGCATCATTTTATGCAAGGTTTGCATACCAGGCTTTGTGGAAGCAGGGGTTTTGGCCGGTTATGTAAACGACCTGGAGGTCCAGGTGAGGGCTGAGGTGAACTTGGTGAACATAAACACACCCACCTAAGTGGACAGCCACCCCTGCCCAGCTCCAGCCTGTTGTTACTGCCGAGTGGGAGAATGCAAGCCTGTGATTACTGACCATTTCTAGTGCAAGAGGAGTAAAACAAACAAAATCTGGGTTTTCGTGTTACATTGTAAGCACTGACAAGGAATTTAAACATGTAAAAACCCCCTGTGAGCCACACCACGTGTACAGGTCTGAATGGTCTGGTGGAAGCCAGTTTGTCACTTCTTGTTGACACTTGCAGAATTTACAGTTTGGTTTTTTTTTTATTAGGTTCTGTGATTCCCCCCTTTCCTTCTCATCTCCTGGTCCTAGTTTATCTTTCCAGCCTCTTTTGCTGTTTTCTCCATTAGGAACACTTAACTATAACCAAAGTGTTCTCTCTCTCAGTTTCCAACTTACCAGATGCTTTCTGGTTCTTCTGGTCCCACCTATTTGGATTTCTGGTTTCTTCTCCCCAGAATTTGCCACTAAACACCCTGAAAATGAAGGTTCAAGTACTTCTGTCTGCCATGAAACATTTTTAACTTGCATTGATAATTTTCTCCTCTGAAATAAAACACATGACCTGTTAGTTAGGGCAAGTGTGATTACCTGAAATTGTCTTGTTAATATCTGTGGCTGGTGTTATTAACCTGATTATTATGGCATGTATGTCTTCTCCCCTAAACTAAATGAATCGAGGGCAAGTGGAAGTTATCAAATGTTTTACTAAAAAACTTGGTTATGCCAGTAAGGTACCTTTAAAATAGAAAACATTTCATTTCAAATCTGACGAAATTGGTGAGTTGTGTGATACACAAATATAAACATAGATGTTCATAAAGAACCTTTGGCGGCCTTATTCATGGCTTACTTGAAGATGAACTGAGGCAGAGACACAGTGAATTTTGAAAGAATGACAGTAGCAGTGAATCTGGGAAGTAAAAGAAAATACATCACTAGGTGAAATTTTCTAATCCAAATCAAAGTGGGGAGGATTTCAAAGTTATGGATGCTCTAACCAAACCAGAAATTAACCAGCAAGTCCAATGAGACAAAGCCTTCAGGATAAAACCTGACTTAATTTTCATTCACAAATTTGACTGGTAGCTTTGCCAGTTTCTTAGAAGAGAAACAAGTCTCATGACATCCCTTGGTTCTTCTGGGCAACTTGGCTGTTTTTCAGTTTCACAAAAGCCAGTGTAGTGATTGAACATGCTCTTATTTCTTCAGTTCGGTCATGACTTATACCACAGAGACCCTAGTCATGGCATCTACAGATGTATGCATGTAAGTCTTCACTTTCTCCCTAGGGAAAGTGTAAGTTTTTTGGGAGAACTCCCAGCTCCCTGTGGGGTTTTCACAGCAAGCATTCAGTGAGTATGAGCTGGGTTGACTTAATTTAGCAAGGAAGGGAAAAGTGGAGGAGAAACTGCTTCTGGATGAGCACGTAGACACTTCCTTTTGCTGAAATCAATGTGCGTGTCTCCTTTTCAGGCAGCCTCCTTAGTTTTCCTGAGTGCGCTCCGTGATGTGCCTCGGGGTGTGGAATTGGAATTTCCAAGATAGGTGCCCAGGCAGCGGCCTCATTGAGAATTGATAATGTTAGCAGATGTGCACGATGGCACGTTTTTGCTACACTCCATTTGGAGATGCATCCACTATCCTTTTTCAGTGTGCTAACCCTGCAGCTGTGGATGTGTTTTTTTAATTTAGGAAGCCATAAATATTTAGACCGAGTTGGGAACGGCAGCTCACCACAGAGGAGCGCCAAGAAGGAACAAGGTCCATCAGAAGCAGAGTTGGAGAGGCAGCAGATCCTTCAGGAAATGAGGAAGAGGACATCCCTTCACACTGACAGCAGCTGGATCCGTCAGCGCAGTTCCAGCATCAACAAAGAGCCCATTTGTCTGCCTGGGATTATGAGAAGGTGAGACGTTTTAGGAATTACTTCCTCTTCTGTGCTGTGAGGCAAATATTTAATTTCTAGACATCCTGGCTGCTTTGGGTGAGGAGATGTCATAATTTCTTCTCTTAATCCAAGATTTAGTGGGAGAGAGGGAAGTAAAGCAAATGTGATTGGGCATTCATTAGGTGCCAGACCCATGCCAGCTGCCTTATCCGGGGGAAATGTTTTGAGGCGTGGATAAGCTTTCTGTTTTCCACACGAGGAGACTGTGGCTCCAGCAGGAAATACATGTGGACTAAACCAAATAACTAACAGGTTTCAAAGCTGGATAGGTAAAAGTCTGCAGTGTGATTGGGGCACTTATAGAATTCATGCAGTTCTTGGTGCTTCCTTGGATGCTGGACTTAAAAACAAAATTAAGCTTCTGTTTATTTGTTTATAATGAGATAATGGTTAGATTGGAATCTTAATTGTGTTCACTAACTGTGAAAACTCAATTATTTTAACTTTCTGAAAAAAATATAGATATAAATTAATTGGAGATGAGAGGATGAACATTTTCCAAGATGTATTCTGTATAAATGAATACTAAGGCTACTTTCATTCAGTATTTCCAAGAAACTAAGGAAGATTATTTGCAACACATTACAGGCAAAGGGCTAATTATCTCAATGTACAACTAACTTTTGTAAATCAGTAGATAAACCCTGACAGCTTTATAGAAACAGATAATTGATAAGAATAGATAGTTCATAGAAATAAAATATTTATACATAGAAAAGATCAACTTACACTGAGTGCCCTGATTATTATGATCTCTGCATAATAATTAGGCCACTCAGTGTATATCCTATATAATCCTATATAATAAAAAGCTAATATACAAATTGTCCCCTCAACCAGGAGTTCGACCAGCAGGCAGGCCGGCCAACCACCCATGTCCCCTCCCCCTGGCCAGGCTGCCAGACCCCACCCATGCACGAATTCATGCACTGGGCCTCACACACACACACACACACACACACACATACACACACACACACACACACACACCAAGTGGCCTGATTATTATGGGTTAAGTGATCATAATAATCTGGCCACTTGGTGTACATAGGATTTGTAGAGAGTTAAAATGAGTGTGTAAGTCCAGTATTGAGGAATATATAAGGAAACAAGATTTCTTCCTGATTGGTTGGATGGTTTTTCAGTGATCATTGAGCAGAAGTGTTTGCTTGTGCCCTGTGAGCACTTTAGTTTCTGGCACTTTATCTTCTGGATATGTTTGGTTAAGGATGCAAAGATACTTCGAAGAATAAATACTTTATTATTATTTTACTGATGGGGGGGGGGGAGGGAAAGAAGGAGAAAGAAAGAGAGAGAGAAAGAGATTGAGGGATTGAAAGATTTGTTGTTCCACCCATTTATGCATTCACTGGTTGGTTCTTGTGTATACCCTGACTAGGGATTGAACCTACGATCTTGGCTCATTGGGGCAACACTCTCACCAACTGAGCTACCTATCCAGGGCCTGTACTTAAATATTATTAAATGTACAATTAAAAAATGACAACAGTGTCCCTAGTACTCATTAAATAAATGGTGGCTCACAGATCAGGTAAAATATGATACAACTATTAGAGAATTGAAAGCGGCATATTGCTGCTCAGAACTTTGTGGGTTAAAATAATGATTCACATCTCACAGTTCTGAGGGTCAACGGGGCAGGCAGTTCTTTACATGGTGTTGGTCAGGGCACCTGGACAGCGGTGGTCATTCAGAGCCAGGCTGGAAATTTTTTTTGTATGAAGACAGATACCGTATTTGCCGGCGTATAAGACGATTTTTTGGCCCTGAAAAATACATATTTGCCGGCGTATAAGACGACTGGGCGTATAAGACGACCCCCTAACATTTCCACTAAAAATACAGAGTTTGTTATATACTCGCCGTATAAGACTACCCCCCATTTGGAGGCATATTTTTCAGGGCCAAGGGTCGTCTTATACGCCGGCAAATACGGTAGTAAAAATTTACTTTGTAGGCCACGTAAGTCTCTGTCAGGTGTTTTTCCTTGACAGAAAGCATGAAATACCCTTTACTGACGAGTTTTCCGCAGGCTGGCCGTGGGCTGGGCTTTGCTGGCCCCCGAGGGAGAAGTTCCACTGAGAACTGGGCTGGGAGCCTCTCTTCTCCACGTGGGCTCTCCACATGGCTGCGTGGGCGGCCTCATGACACAGCACCTGGATTCAAAGAGGGAACCTTGCAAGAGGATAAGCCTAATGCTTATTAGCAAACCTCCATTTGTATCATGCTTGCTCACGTCCCATAGGTCTGCATGTCACACGGCCACGCCCAGAGTCAGTGAGAGGGGATCACACAAGGGCATGAATGCCGGGAGGGATGTTCTATTGGCGGCCACAAAAGTGTCATATCACATACATGAACTGACATGAAGATAGTTCTAAGACCATGCATATTACATGGAATAAAGCAAGTTATGAAGAATATGCATTGTAGAATAATCCTATTTATTTAAGAATGGTAAACACATCACGTACATTGCATATGACTACCGACATTGCTATACTTACATATGCCGATTTGTAGAAGGAAACACAGTTAATAATGGCAACTTTTGGGATTAGCACAGGTAAATTGCGGCGCGAGAAGGGAAAACCTTATTCCTCCTTCAGATACCCTTTTCTGCTGCCTGGGTCTTTCTCATCATGACAATGTAGGACTTCTATAACTTCAAAAGAAAAAAAAATATGTATTTTTAAAATTTGGGATAAGAGATAAAAATTTAGCTGAAACCGGTTTGGCTCAGTGGTAGAGCGTCGGTCTGTGGACTGAAAGGTCCCAGGTTCGATTCCGGTTAAGGGCATGTACATTGGTTGCGGGCATATCCCCGGTGGGGGGTGTGCAAGAGGCAGCTGGTCGATGTTTCTCTCTCATCGACGTTTCTAGCTCTCTATCTCTCTCCCTTCCTCTCTGTAAAATATCAATAAAAAATATATATTTAAAAAAAAAAGAGATAAAAATTTAAAAATAATAACAAAATTGACTAGGCAGAAACATACCCTCATGATTTAGAGTCATTCTTTCTAGATCAGAATTAATGTAAGTATATTACTTCATTTAAGAGAGACTTCCCAGACTTTGTATTTGCGTGAGGTTTTGGTGGTGAGTGAACGAGGCCTGCACAGTAGCAATGGCCTGGATTACTTTGGAATCAGGGAGACTTTGGTTTAAAAGCCCGTCCACTACTGGCTAGGTCCTTTTTTTTTATCGACAAGTTAACTTCTATGAGAATATCCTATGTGATAAAGAGCTAGTATGCTAATGGTCGTGATGCCCTCATGCTGTAAAAACCGTTCAGCAGGAGGCTGGGTACACTGTGGCTCCCAGCATTGCTCTGGAGTTTGGGCTGGGGGGAAGTGGGGACACGCCTGGAAGAGGTGGGACCAGCCTGAGGGACAGAGAAGGCCGGAGGGGTCGGGGATGGGGCCAGGTGTGCTCAAGCTTTGGGTTGAGAGGTTAGGGTGTTAAGGTGAGGCAGTGGGTGGGGTCACACAATTTCTCACACCCTGAGTCACTAATAGTGTGAAGATTAAATAATTCAGCATGTTTTGTGACAGTGTTTAGTCTAATACCTACATATGTAAGTGTTTAAAAAGGTGTGGGTGGTGTCATTTGTTTGGGGTCGAAAAAATGAAGATTGGTATTTCTAAACATTTAAAGATTTAAAGGGCACATTTATGTGGTCTTTGAGTATTTTACTTAAAAATATATATTTTTTTGTATTTGCCTTTCTACTTTGGTATTTATCCTTTAACCTAAGCACCAAGTAAATAAAAATAGACACCAATGAAGGTTAACTGAATATGAAATACCAGGATGCCCCTGATGAAAAGAAACTTCAGTTTTAAAAGTAAATTTACACGTAATTGGACTTGTTAGATTAATACTTGCTTATAAAACATATAAAGTTGATATTGTAGTGGCTTGTAATGTTAAATAATTCCTAGTTGGCTGTGTTGTGTAATTGTGACTGATCCTTTTTCTGTTTCAGAGGCGAATCTCTAGATAACCTGGAGTCCCCCAGGTCCAGTTCGTGGAGACAGTCCCCGTGGCTCAGTCAGTCCACAGGGGTCTATGCTTCCGCCTCCGTCCAAGACTTCAGCCGCCCGCCCCCGCAGCTGCTGTCCACGTCCAACCGCGCCTACATGCGCACCCCGTCCTCCAGCGTGCCCCCTCCCGCCGCGGGCTCCGGGAAGACCAGCCCCGCGCCGTCCCCCACTCCACGCAGCCACTTCCCTTCAGCTTCACCGGCCCAGCCACGCAACAGGTGAGCCCTCTGGGTTTCTCCTTTTCTTAATTTCAGGGTTTTCTTTTTTCATGAAAATTCCTTCCAGATCTTGTCCCAGCTTCCCAAAGAAAGCTATGCCTCTTTGAATGTATCAAGTTCAGTGTTCTTTTGTCAGACCATTTAAAAGGGCTTTCTTCATAGCTTTCTAAGAGCATTTATGGATGTCTCCTGAAGCCACTGGTGACCTTTCAAATACCAGCGTCATTGCTGCTGTCTCATTGGCTGGTGCTGTGGTCAGTGTCTTGGATACAGATGTACCTGAATAGTTCTCAATATGCAGTCATACAAATACACAGTAGCTTATGAATGAATTTGAAATTTATGAACAAACGCAGGCTTGTAAAAGGGTTGACTGTTTTAATGAGAAACTACAAACTCATTTTGTAGAAACTGAGAATAAAAGGAAAGCATTGTAACCAAGCTTCATTACCTATGGAACTTCTAAGTAGTTAGGTACTGTTTTTTGATTTTTTGTTCATTTTTTGTTCTTTTTAAAAAAAATATATATTTTATTGGTATTTTATAGAGAGGAAGGGAGAGAGAGAGCTTAAATCAAATATTGGGCGGATGAGGAAGAGGATGGGAAACTAAGATTGGGAGGGTAGCTTACCATGCCTTTCAGAAGTTATGAGGCTGCTCTTTTGGGGTTCTCATGGGAGAGATGACAGGGTTAGAGTTGTGCTTTGGCAGAGGGGAGACCACCGCTGAATACAAATGCGTCTAAGGAGGGTAGCGTCTCGAAACGCAGAGTGGACCATTTACACCAAAACTGTTCATTTTGGATTTCTCAGCCATCACGGAGATCCTTCAAGGCACAATGTAATCAGGGCACATTTTGATTGGCTGGTGAGACTTTTCCTCCCACAGCTGAGACACTTCCCTAAGTGGTTAATGGTAACCCCCGCCCCCGAGTGTGATTGTAAAATGATGACCTTGAGCCCCACCAATGAAAGCCTCCAATCCACTCTCGTTCTGCATCTAGGTCAGTCAGTGGGAAGCGCGTGTGCTCCTACTGTAATAACATTCTGGGCAAAGGAGCGGCCATGATCATCGAGTCCCTGGGTCTTTGTTATCATTTATATTGTTTTAAGGTGAGATTAAGATACACAGCCGCTGCTGCCCCTGCAAAGCTTTGCTTGGAGAGCGCATGGCTGCTTTGCGCGCTGGGTGTGGACGTGCCCTTAGCGGGCGAGGTGCTGCTGTCTTTGTCGGCCTGCGCTGCATTTTGAATCTCAGATTGCTTGCTCCACTACGAGGGTTTCAAACCCCGAACCTGGCTTTGAAGGTTGTAGAAATGCTCCGCACTTCCCATCGCCAACCTGTTAAGGTCCCATTAGTGAAACTTACAGTGCATAAGTGCTTTCTCTGTCATGCGGTCCCCGGGCACATTTGAAATGTAATTTAATAATGTCATTAACAGCAAGGGGGATGGGACGTGCAATTATAAACGTATCTAAAGCCTCGCTTTGACTAGGGAGAGTCTTGTTAGGAAAAGCATGGGAAATATTTTTACAATTGCACAGCTGCTTGCACTTGATGGCGGCTTACCCATGAGAAAGAACTAAGGCTGTAACAACTTTATTTTGCGGTAACTGTCTGTAGAGACACATCTATGTGAACTTGTGTTGGGCCACAGAGGGATTCCGGTTGTTGGTCCCAGAGTCCCGCAGACCACAGCTTGTTTAAGCTTGTCTATGGCTGGCGGGGGCTGTTCCTAGGGAAAGCAGAATGAGTCAAAATTATTAGCGTTGGAGCCCCTGGAACCAAGATGACCAGCCTTGAGGTGAAAGCACCATGTGAGAACACCATGTGAGAACACCATGTGCCAAGCTGGTGCAGTGAGGGCTCTGGGCGAGTCCTGCCCCAGAGGGCAGTGCCAGTCTCCCAGTGTTCATTCCCTCCCTCCGTTCTTTCCTGTGGTGCTTTGTCCTCTCTCATTCCCGGAGAGAAGAGAAGGCTCGCTTTCTTTAAGCCAGTCAGTGAATCATTTTTGCTCTTTTGGTTTATTCAGAATGATCATCTTGGCTCTTAAAATTGGCTTTATGAATTCTTTAATGTCTCGTCTAACAGGCTTGATTTTAATCTGATTATCTTTTGGCTCCCCCGCCTCCAAACATATTTAAGAGCTTAGAAGCTGCATTTTGCTCAATTTTTTTTTTCCAGGAGCGCCCCAGCCTTTCTTGAGCTCACTGTGTGTGCGTTTTGTTTTGTGTATTTTGTTTTGTTTGTTCTCCAGTGTGTTGCCTGCGAGTGTGACCTCGGAGGCTCTTCCTCAGGAGCCGAAGTCAGAATCCGAAACAACCAACTGTACTGCAACAACTGCTATCTCCGACTCAAATGTAAGAGAGCAAATCAGGGAGAAAATTTCTAGTCTTTTAAGGAAACAGCGCATTCCCATGCATTTCCCCGAGCCTGCGCCCACCTCCCCCTCGAACTCCAGGCCTCAGGAATCTTAGTGTGGCCCACCCGCTCCAAGAGGGCGCGGGGTGGGTCAGAGCTCAGGATGCAGCCGCACAGGGAGGGCGGTGGGCTGAGGAACTGGAGAGGGGCGTGTGCCCGAGTCAGGACCACGTCCTGGGTGGTCTGCTCCATCTGGAGAAACTGCTAATGACCGGAAGATAAGAACAAATCGAAACACAGTTAAAATGAATTTTTGGTGTAGACTGTCGTCAATTGTTCGCTTATCATTAGCTGATTTCTATTATTTAACAACGGGCTCTGATCATGTGATTTAGAATATGATCAGTTTTAAAAAAACAGTGGTTTAAAAGGTCATAAAGCATGGTCAGTTTATGCTTCCTTATTATATAATCAGATACCAACCTACACATTTTTAAAAGGAGAGCGTGATCACGTCTGGTTATATGGCATTTCACTGATACTTTCGGAAAAGTTGAGACTTTCAACAACTTCACATGCTGTTTTGCGCCTAATCGTGTTTTTGTTTCTTAAGTGTGCTATGAAACCTAGGGTAGCACCGTTAGAGTACGTATTGCTTATAGCTCCACGAAGACAACCGTTACTGCCGTGTATGTTTTGAACGTTGATGCTGGTAACATGTGTTTCTTCCCATTGTGAAAGGGTGTTACAAGTGGTATCAGCAAACCCCCTTTGCTTTTGAACTCAGAGGTATTTATGTGGCCCTTTATGTGAAGAGTGGTTTGGAAATGGTTTCAGCCCAGTCAACTCTCTTTTATCTGTCAGCGGGGGCTGCGTCTTCGCACCCCGGCAGCCCAGTCCTTCTCTGGACGCTGCCACTGAGCTTGGAGAATGTCAAGGCTGGGTGTGCAATTGGGAATTGGGGGGTGGTGGGGGAGTGTGTATATGTGTGTGTGCTTTTCTCTCTCTAATCAAATTTCAAAGCCAAATAGAATTTATTTGGGGGGGGACTCACCACGGAAAAAACGACCCATGCCTTTTCTCTTCTCCAACACAAATAAAAGAGAGTTGAGTGTGACTTACTTCTGTACCAGCAGCTCAAAGACTTCTAGTACCCAGAGGCTGTGACTTGCCTCGCTTTATCCTCAGTGGGTGGACAAGGTGACTTTCTACCTCATGAGGTCATTCTCTGAGTGATTATTGCTATGCATCCCAAATGGCAGTATTCCCGAGTTTCTGAATCTAAGCGCTGTTCTTTCTTCTCTCCCTGCCTGATCAGCTGGACGGCCAACCGCCATGTGATGTAAGCCTCCATACGAAAGCACTGTTGCAGATAGAAGAAGAGTTGGTTGCTGCTGATGTAGATCTATAAATATATGTTGTATGTCTTTCTCTCTCTCTCTCTCTCTTTTTTTTTTTAAAGAATAACACTTTTTTTTTTTTGGCCTCTGTAGATTACATCAGAGCAGGATAGACTTGGTAGAACCTGTATTTTTGTTGTTGTTTATTTATAAGGAGGTAATAATGTATGGGGAAAAGTGCAGTATTTACTTTCTGAGTTCAGCATCCCAACAGCACAAGGGTAAAAAGAACTTCAAAATATTTTGAGGCTGATAATGATCAGTGGTGTTTTGAAGAGGGTTATTTTATTGTGTTTTTTTTTAAAGGTTCTAAAACATTATTTGAAATAGTTAATATAAATATATAATTGCATTTGCTGTTTATTGTAATGTATGCTAAATTAATACGGAAAAAAAATGTCACTAAAATGCACCCCCCCAAATTTGCTTTCTGTATCCTGCTTTTTCAGCTATATATTATGATTTGAAAACAATTAGCTTATATGAAATGTTATTTGCTTGATGAGGGGAGCTCTGTTTTCGTTAGAATTGTCACTAGCCAGTTTTCAATAGAAAGCCCCTGCTTCTCATTAATGAAATATCATTACAGTTTGTATACCAAAAATTTTCTCGAGGAAGTAGTGAGCCTTTCTGTCCAACTGTATTTGTAAATAAAATTGCTGATGCATTTAAGGAGTGGTTCTTTTTTATTATTTATTTTTCTTGTGTGGTTTTGTGTGTGTCTACGTTCCAAGCACTTCATTCACATTTCAGTATGTGACTTTTTGTGATATTATGTGTTATTTACCATCTTCACTGAGGTATAAATTGACATCATAAATTGCACATATAAACTGTACAATGTGACAAGTTTGGGCATAAATGAATACCTCTGAAACTATCACCACACTCTTGATACTGTTTTTATAGAAACATTTTAACAAGGAACTTTATTTTTGATGAGAGGCTGTTTTTGAATGCAGTATGCTTTTATGGTAAGAGGTGAAGGGAATGGTGAATTGTTGGATCATTTGCATACAATTTTTATTCTTTTGCTTCCTTGATGATTAAAAAAACAAAACAAACAATGAGCCCAGCTGTCATGACTCAGTGGTTTAGCATTGACCTATGAACCAGGAGGTCAGGGTTCGATTGCTGGTCAGGGCACATGCCCAGGTTGCAGGCTCCATCCCCTTGTAAAGGGCACGGTGTGCAGGAGGCAGCCAATCCATGATTCTTTCTTCTTATTGATGTTCTCTCTCTCTCTCTTGGTTTCCCTCTCTCTCCCTTCCTCTCTGAAATAAATAATAAAAATATCTTAAAAAATATAGAACAGACTTGGTGTCACTGACTACACTCTTCCTTTGGGGACTAGCATGGCTCCAACGATGACAACACAGCTGTGGCTCCTTCTGGTGTGGGGGGCCGAAGTATGGGCAGTTGGGCTCAGGACTGAGCTTCTCAATGTCGGCATGAATGCCAAGCTCAAAAGGAAAAGCCAGGCTGGGAGGACAAATGGCATGAGCGTGCAGTCCCTGGAAGAAGAACGCCTGCTGCTCTGTCAGCACCAGCCAGGAAGCCCATACGGATGTCTCCTACCCGTACAGATCCAACTGGGACCACTGCGGCCCCATGGAACCTGTCTGCAAGCGCCACTTCATCCAGGACACCCGCCTGGATGAGTGCTCCCCCAGCCTGGGGCCCTGGATCCAGGAGGTGAACCAGAGTTGGCACAAAGAGCGGATCCTGAACGTGCCCTGTGCAAAGAAGACTGTGAGATCTGGTGGGAAGACTGCCGCACCTCCTACACCCGCAGGAGTAACTGGCCCAAGGGCTGGAACTGGACCTCAGGGTTTAATGAGTGCCCGGCAAAGGCTGTCTGCCATCGCTTTGATTTCTACTTCCCCACGCCTGCTGCTCTCTGCAGTGAAATCTGGAGTCACTCCTTCAAAGTCAGCAGCTACAGCCGAGGCAGTGGCCGCTGCATCCAGATGTGGTTTGACCCGGCACAGGGCAACCCCAATGAGGAGGTGGCCAGGTTCTAGGCAGAGGCGATGAATGGAGCTGAGCTCCATGGGCCTGGCCCCTCCTGCTTGGCCTGGCGCCAGTGCTGCTGCTGCTGCTCAGCTGAGCTCCCTTTACCCTCAGATACCGGGTCATCCCCACACAGACAGCCCCACGGCTCAGCTCCCATGGTGGGAGCGCTGTCCAGCAGTTTAAATAAACTAGTTACCCTGCGAATAAATAAATAAATAAATGGATGAATAAATAAATAAATAAAACAATAAGTTTAGAAAATGTGTATAGTAAAAATATTGATCTCTCATGTTTTGCAATCTGGAGTGGGAATTAAAGAATAAAACACTGAAGCATGCTTTGAGAAAAAATATAAAGTTGCTTGATTCTATCATAATGAGAGTGGAGTGGATAATTTTAGGATATGAGAACTAACTGTATTGGAATAAGTTAGAACTATACATATGAGCTCTAATGTGGGAGAAAATGAAAAACGTTCATTTTCATTCTTTTTGATTATTAAGCTAATATGTTTACTGATGAAAATTATCAACTGCCCTAAAACATAAATGTAATTCTTAATTCCAAACTCCAAAGATGAGAGCTCTATCTTTGAACTTATTCTGTGTAATCTATTCTGCATTCTTAGTTAAATTCTGTGAATTTTTTAAGTTCTTGAAATCATTTCTCTTTATCTGTATTAATGGTTTCATAGTGCTTCATTGTTTGGTGCTATTAATATTTAGTTAATAATTCCTCTACTGTGCACCCCTCACTTGTTTCTAATATTTTAATAAATAAATATATATAACATAGTCATATATCATGTATATAGGTAAATATTTATAATATAAATTCTATAATAGACTTTCTATGATCCCATCTATTTCTTTGCATTCTTTGAATAGATATGAGAGTTTTGGTTCAGAGGTTATGCATTTTAAGGCTGTATTGGTACGTATTACCAAAGTGGTTTCCCAAAAGCTGCTACCAGTTTAGACTCTCACAATAGCACATGAACTTGTCCATCTCACCTCATGTTCACCAAAATGAACCTTCATTGCCTTGTCTCTGCCTGGCATATAGTAGCCCTCAATATGCTGTAGTTAAATTAAGAAGCCACTGTTTCAATATTTGTCTCCCTTTTTTTATTGTTTAAAGTAATACAAATAGTAATACATTTGTCTCCTTTTTTCTCCATTGACCCCCCACTAGCCTCCCCTCCCCCTTCCTTCGCCCCCACAATTGCCCTCTCCCCTCCCCCAGTGTCTATGTCCATTGGTTATCCTTATATGCATGCATACAAGTCTTTCAGTTGATCCCTCACCCCACCTCCCCAACCCTCCCCTGCCTTCCCACTGTAGTTCAATGCTTTTTCGTCTCTGTATCTATTTTTGTTCATTATATTCCACAAATGAGTTAGGTCATGTGATATTTATCTTTCTCTGACTGGCTTATTTCGCTTAGCATAATAAAATGGAACTCTCCAGTTCCATCCATACTGTTGCAAATGGTAAGAATTTCTTCTTTTTTCTTAATGTGCTTGTTTCTACCTGTAGTGCAAGCTTTAATTCTTACCTGATTTTTATTTGTTTTTTTTTAATCCAGTATCATTTCTAATCATTACTCCTTTTCATCTACTTTTTTGTCTTTAAATCTTTTCCTGTTGATTTTTCTTCGTGTGTGTTGACTTTTTCTTCTTGTGGCTCACATTATCTTACTTATGGGCAATAATTTTGTTAGTACAAATTGTTAGAACAACTTCCAGAGATTCTCTTCTAAGACACTGGTTCTGTAGTACTTCTGAATAAGCCCATTACTTTATGTAGGAACAAGGGAAGATAAAGTCACTGGGCATTTTTTACTCAAACTTTACATGCCAGGCACAGTTTTAGGCACCATAGATAGGATAATGAACACATACAAGGTCTGGGCTGTGATTTGGCTTAGATTTCTGGTTGGGGGAGACACCAAGAAAGAAAAACAGGAAAATGTAACATGCATATTGTGATAAGGGCATTGAAGAACAAATGATCACAGTAAAGAGGACCCATGAGTGTGGGAAATGGAAGATTGGCAGTGCTTTTTCAGAGGAGGCCTCTCTCCTATATGAGTGAAAGCCTGAAGGAATGAGGGAGCAAACCTCTCAGATATTTGAGGGGGAAATATTTGAGACGTAGGGAACAGCAAGTACAAAAGTCTTGAGGGAGGAGAATATTTGGTGTGTTCAAGAAGCAATCATGGGATTGAAATGGAATGAGAAAGACAGGGTGGCCAGAGATATGGGGAGGGAAGGGCACAGAGTAGCAGGTCATTACAGGACTTGGCTCTTCCTCTGAATGGGATAGGGAGGCATTGGAGGGTTGAGGAGAGGAGTGAAATGAACTGGCTTATGTTATAAAAGAGCTACATGGTTAGTGCATAGAAATGCAATCTATATATATCTATCATATCTATCTATCTATATCTATCTATCTATCTATCTATCTATCTATCTATCTATCTATCTATCTATTGATTTCAGAGAGGAAGGGATAGGGAGAGAGATAGAAACATCAATGATGAGTGAGAATCACCAATTGGCTGTCTCCTTGGGACCTTAAATTGAGTCACAGTTGAGCTTCATGGTAATTGACGGAAATCCCTCCGAGTCCTCAGGTTGGATTGCCAGAGTTAAGAATTTTCATCATTTCCATATCTTAATTTATACTTTATGAAAGCAGGGAGAGGCTGAGTCAGAAGTTGTCATCTAGGTGCCACTTTATTTAAGAATGTTCTAGGTTTTAAATTTTCATAAATATTCTTGAAAATTGCCTCTTTATATTCTTAAAGAGGTGATAGGTACAGATATACTAGTATATTCCCTAGCTCTTCATTTCTCTAATGTTCACACTTGAGAATTACCTGTGTGCTTGTAGGATGAATCGTACCCCCTTTTCCTCTTGAGTGCTGGGTTCATTGGGAGTTGTTACAAGAGGCAGGTATCAAAACTATCAGCTTCACTTTTGCTGGGAAACTTCCTACTTCCTCCTACTTGAATTGAGTTTAACACATAAGTAGCAAAGAGAAGCGCTCTTTGTCCTGCATGTTTGTGGGCTAACCGTGTAGAGGAGAGAAGTCAGCATGGGGTCTGTACACAAGCAGCTTTAAAAGACAATATAAATATTTAAAAAAATTGAGGAGCCAGGACATAATGTGAGTGGCAAATTCTAATATTCACAATCTGTCCCAAGGAGGGGAATATTTATCATTCTTCTGCCAGTGAGGAGGGACAATGAACAGAGAAGGGAGAAAGGACAATTTCTTCAATATTTTTTGAGAAAGCTAATGTTTTTATTTTATGGGTAGGCATGACCATGGAGAAGGGGAGAGGATGATTTTACCCTCTACATACATTAAAACCTGGAACTGCTGCCATGCTAAATTCAGGGAGGAAGGTAGTATGAAAGTTAAATTTGTTCTGTTCAAGGATTTAATCTTGGTATTTTACTTGAAATTTTCATTTATATCATGTGGTAAGAACTAGCAAAAAAGTAAAAAGAAAGGAAGAAAGGAAGAGGGAGGGAGAAAGGAAGGAAGGAAGGAAGGAAAGAAAGATCAGGATTCCAATGAATAAGCATAATGATTACTGCATGGTAGAGTTGAGAGACATGTCTGGTAGTGGGATTTTACTTGTTTTGTTTAGTACTTTAACATCCATCCTTGCAATCTGGAAGAGGGATTAAAAGGCATGCTAATACAAGTTTCAGTTTATGCCCATAAAAATGGCATTAAAAAAACTTTGTTTCAAATCCTTGTGTATGGGACAGGACAAAACCAACTTCCAAATCCTTGTCATAAAACATGTAGGTGCTGGGAGTACATTTGATGAATAACAAAGCAATCCTTATTCTCATATGGAGGAGAGGGGCACATATGTAATGGGTTCTAGTATGAGGTAGAAGAGACCACAGGGTGTGAGAATCTGAGTTATTTACACTAAGGGAGTAAAAGCAATTTTATAGTAGACTTGATTTTTCTGAATATTTAAGAGCAAATACAATCTTAGCAGAAGGAACAGAAGATCATTTCTGTGTTGGGATCAACCCCCAGAGGTCCTTCCCTTTCTGTGCATTCCCATCAAAATCCAAACATAGCTGAAACCGGTTTGGCTCAGTGGTAGAGCGTCGGTCTGTGGACCGAAGGGTCCCGGGTTCGATTCCGGTCAGGGGCATGTACATTGGTTGTGGGCACATCCTCGGTAGGGGGTGTGCAAGGGGCAGATAGTCAATGTTTCTCTCTCATCGATGTTTCTAGCTCTCTATCTCTCTCCCTTTCACTCTGTAAAATCTCAATAAAATATATTTTTAAAAAATCCAAACATAGTTAGGCCTGTTTGCAGAGGAATGGGGAGATATGTAGATGCACTATACTTGACAATGTACCCATGAGATGGGCAATATCTGACCTCAGGTGGTGAGGTTGCAAAAATGGAGTAAGTAGATGATACGAGAATATGACTCAAAACCATGACGGAACCTGAACAGACGTGAAAGAGTAACTCTGGAACTTCAAGCTTGGGTAGTTTAGAGACTGATATTGTTGAGGAAGGAGGTAAGCTCTGTTCTGGATATATTGCAGGGTTGACTATGAGAAGTGTCTAAGAGTAGCTGGAGATAAGGGTATTAGTGTGCACAGGAGAAAGAAATCGTATCTGTTAATGTTCATTTGCATGCTTGAATTGACTTCAATGGGAAGTTTATTTTCTCACCTGAGGAAGTGAAGAATGTTGGTGCATCTATCACAGTGGTTCTCAACTTTTCTAATGCCGCGACCCTTTAATACAGTTCTTCATGTTGTGGTGACCCCCAACCATAAAATTATTTTCTTTGCTACTTCATAACTGTAATTTTGCTACCGTTAATGAATCCTAATGTAAATATCTGTGTTTTCCGATGGTCTTAGGTTCTATAGGGTCTTAGGCTCTACAGGGTTGCCTAAGACCATCGGAAAACACAGATATTTACATTAGGATTCATTAACGGTAGCAAAATTACAGTTATGAAGTAGCAAAGAAAATAATTTTATGGTTGGGGGTCACTACAACATGAGGAACTGTATTAAAGGGTCGTGGCATTAGAAAGGTTGAGAACCACTGATACCAGCTCAATAATGTGATTGGAGACCTGTGCGATTTATCTCAGGCAGTTTGGCCGTCCACACCATGGCCTGATTCAAAGGCTAGTTACTACCATGGTTAAAAGACTGATTTCTCGTGGCCCTTACATGTGTAAGGGAATTTTCCCAGAAGCCAATAGCAAAACCTTTCTTTTCACATTAGCCAAACTTGTGTGATTTTCCCATTTTTGAACCAAGGGTACTCTCATTTCTTGGCAATCAAAACACCCTTAATGGAAATAAACGTCCAAATCTTGTTATAGATGATTAATGGGAGTCCAGTGGAGTCAGGGTTGGGGAGTCAACCACAATGCTTATCATAGTTAATCTTAGTGAATTCTCAAACATTATTTGAGCATTTGCACTATTCTAGACCCAGTGCTTTCATAATTAAAACCTTGTAAGTCAGTGGGCTTCTTAAGGATCAATATAGAAAGAATAGGAGATTGGACAAGAATATTTCCTTCAATTGTACCCAACAGAGATCACCTGAAGGAAAATAGTTGGTAGAAAATTTGATCTGTTCAAGCAAATGTAAAAGCTCAGCTCATGGTGGTGTTGAGGTAAAAAAAAAAATAGGAATATGAATACTTGTAGAATATCTGTGAACCCTTAGTGAATGGAAAGTATGAAAAATAGTCTCAAGCTTTTTCAAGTTTCCTACTTAAAAGTTCACAAAAGGAAATCATGTGTTCAATACTCACCTTTTTATAATTAAATTTTAAACTTCTTAAGATGATGCAGTTTATACACTGTAACCCCAGGACACCTCTGAACACAGTTAAGGGGACTCGGTAGCTCTTTTGATGGTTCTGCTTGACAACTGTTAACGCTTACACTATCAATATCCTCAGAGTTTTTCATGGATAGTATTTTTCAATTTTATAACATAATCCTGTGGGAGATTGTCAAAACTTCTTGCTCTTAAAATTTGGAGGAAAAACAGCATTTCCATGGGAGAGGCCTATTAGAATCTAAAAAATGGTGCAGCCGTATTTTCTAGGTTACATTCAGGCTTTTAACTTGCATATCGTCACATGCTACTTGCTGTTACCTTTTTTCCTTTTGTAGGTAAATGCTTTATAAGACCTATAATGAATTCAGAGTCACAGACCTGCATGGGAGGCATTGATCTGTCTGTTGCCATTTCAGGATAAATAGAGAGTTCCTCTTCCATTTGTCAGAAGCTCATTCTCCCTTTCAACCTGTTCTCTGGCAGCAGGAAAACATCCATCAAAGATGCCAGAACGCCCGGGTCAAGTTTGCAAGTCGTGTGCTCTTAAATTTATTTCTACCTCCAAATCAGACTAGCTTCCCAGAATCCCTTAGTCATACATTCAAGTTCCGAAGTATAATGAGGCCTGGGCTGGCCATGCGGCCTCCATTCTGAATAGGTTTAAGTTCTCAGGATTACAGCTCAGAGCTGAAGAGGAGGCCCGGCGAAAGTGGGTGGGAGAGAGAAGGCAGGAAAGAGGCTCTCCCATACTTGTTCATCTTAACAAGTATTTATTGGGTACTGGATGTGTGCCAGGTTTATTAGGGACACAGTAACAAGAGTGGTATTTTCATACTATAAAGTTCAGCTATGAAGATTAACATTTAATAGTTGAAATAAAACACTAACAGTTAAATCAGGATTTTTCCTACCCCCTTTTCTTCCCTGAAGTTGGTATCTGACCTTGGCTTTGTTTACACAGTGACAGAGTCATGGCCCTGTGGGGGGGTCTGGTGAGCGCTTTTGTTCTTCCTCATTTTGTTTCTGTGCCAGTGTTCACTGGAGCATCTATTGTCTGGTTTTCCCACTCATTAGCCCTGTGTGATGGCACCCACAGGGGTGTCCACCTTCCAGCGGGTCAGTGCCTGGAAGATCTATGCAGCACAGCCTGTCCAGGGTTCAGCTTCGGCCTCCACCCCCTACATCTCAAACCTGGGGCTCCTTTGGGTCATGGGGCCTGCTCTGTCAGCCAAAGGTCATCTCTACCCCCGAGTCCTTTATCACACCTACAAAGTCCCTTTTTCATACAAGGTAACATATTGATAGGTTCCAGGGATTAGGATGGGGGATGTTATTCAGCACAAGACAGTTACTTTGATATTTACCAACTACTAACAATAAAAATTAATAGCTTGCCCTCATGCCTCTATTTACTTAGAGGAAGTACACTAGGCCCTAGCCAGTTTGGCTTACTGGTTAGAGCATAGGCCTGTGGACTGCTGAAGGGTCTCAGATTTGATTTTGGACAAGGGCATGTACCTCAGTTGTAGGTTCAGTTCCCGGCCCCAGTGGAGGAGAATGGGAGAGGCAACCAATCCATGTTTTTCTCTCAGATCAGTGTTTCTGTCTGTCTCCCTCCCTTCTAATCTCTTAAAAAAATCAATGGATAAAGTATCATCTAGAGATAAATAAGATAAACAAACAAACAAACAAATAAACAAATAAAGGAAGTACACAAGGATACCTCTGATTAAAAATATTAAAGTACTTAATTTGTATTTATAAATGTGTGCTCATCACTCAAAGAAGGGCATTTATAGTATCAAGCCTACTTGATTATCAATGAGATAAGTTTCACACATAATTCACATTGGAAACAAATATGTTTAAAAATATTTTCAAATGATATATATTTTAGCAGATTGTGGACTGACTTGTTTAAATATACACAGAGGAAGAGTCTGTGAGTAAAGGTAGTGGGATGGAAACTTGCTGGCTTATAGTGAACACAAGGTCTGTCTGTATGGGAGATGGCACTGAGCGATGAGTGACCTGACCTCCTGAAGCATCTCAGGACAAACTCTTCCCACTGTCCCTTAGTGATAGCCATGCCATCCAAAGATCCCCCTACATGAGTTTCAATTAGATCTTCTGATCATTGCATCACCAAGAGTTTTTGAAAATTAGAGTATATTCAATTATATCGTGTTCACAAAAAAATATTTAGAAAAAAACATTTGGAGGATAATTTTTATACCAATCATTTAAAATACTGCTTTTTATACTTACATCTTTTATTTTTACCTTCTATTTTTAGCATATTTTAGTAAGTACACACATTAATATAGTGCTTTATATGATTTACTAGTGGCCTGGTGCACGAAATTCATGCACATTAAAAGGGGGCCCAGAGTCAAATCCCCACCCACCCACATGAACCTCAAAATCCCATGAGACCCAGACCCGGCCGACCCCCTTATTGGGCTAGATCCAGACCTGACCAGTCCCACTCTTGTCAATCCCCACTGGGCAGGGGGTGTAGCCTCAGGTTCCCTGATCAGGCGCTAGGACAGGGGGCAAGGCCTGAGGTCCCCCAGATGGGGCGGGAAGTGCCTTGAGGTACCCAATCAAGCTCAGCCAGGTGGGGGACCCGGCCTGAGATCCATTGTCAAGCCCCACCTGGTGGGGGGCGTGGCCTGAGGTCCTCTGGCCTGGTGCTGGGGTGGGGGAAACAGCCTGAAGTCCCTAGCTCAGTACCAGGACTGGAAGTGCATCTTGAGGTCCCCCATCAAGCTCTGCCAGGCATGGGACCATGGCCTGAGGTCCCCCAGCCTGATGCCAGGGTGGGGAGCACGGCTGGAGGTCCTCTGTCAAGCCCTGCTGGGTTGGGGGCAGGGTCTGAGGTCTCCTGTCAAGCCCCAGAGGGTAGGGGAGGACATAGCCTCAGGTCCCTGCTGATTGCTCCTTAAGGCTCCTTAAGGGAACTTGGCCTCAGCTGTGGTTGCAGCCATCTTTACGACGGAGTGATGGTCAATTACCATCACTCCGGTAATATATTCCCTCTTTATTAGATAGGATACCTAAATATTAATATTGGGGGCTATGTGCTTCTCTTTTATTTTTATGTTTTTTTCTAAATTGAGGTCATATACTATTTTAAAAGGTGGAATTAAAAATGTTCACAGCCCTGGCAACCGAAACCCAAAGAAGTGAAGTGAATTGATGCAAGCGTCTCAGACCAGAACTGGAACTTAGGTTTTTCCTTGTTTGGGCTCTTTCTATCTTATATCCTTTTACCGTATTTTTATTACTCTAGGTGAAGGGTATTGCACTAAAACGTCTTTACACGGAGAATTGGACCATTAGCAGTAGGTCTCATTCTATTGTTTGTTTGGTTATAATACACCTGGGTAGAAACTTGAACTTCCAGAGATGCAAATCTCCGCGTGAAAAGCTGTTAATCAGATAAAAATCTTTGGTCTCACCCTGAATTTTGCATTTCCCATGAAGAGCTGTGTGTGTTTCACAATTCCTTGATGGTAGACTTCAAGTTTTGTTAATGGAAAAGTTTGTTAATTCTGTTTTCTAATTATCTTGTTAATGGCAATTAGTGCTTAGAATGAGGTGCAGCTTGGTTTAATAAGTGCTGAGAGTCACATGGTCTGTGGCTCGCTGCTTACTCTCTGTGTAACCTTGACCAACTTACTTTTCCTCTCTGTGCCTCACTTATGTGTAAGACAAAGTTAATACACGGGGCTTATGTGTCTCATAAGCTTCTTGTGACCAGGAACAGAGTCAATTCATATAAAAAGCTTTTGGAAAATGTCTGGCAAATAGAACTGAACAATACCTGTTAGCTCTGTGCTAAATAGTGAATGCAGAATTTTTTTAAAAAATAAAGAAGCTATCGTCTAAGAAACGTCATTTCAGCTTTTGAGAGGATACACGATTGACACAATTTTTAGAAAACCTACGGCAAATAGCATGGAGTGCAATGGTGTTCCTAACTGCAGTTGATTTGCAAGGATTTACTCGCGGCGTCCCATGTCTGTAGAACGCTAGGTGGCACTGTTGGCACAAGATTAAAAAGCAACAACACGCCCCCTCCACCACCACCACCAGTGTGGGTTTCCCTTTCCCCTTCCTGTTTTATAACTTTCCAGATAAGTTTTGAATCACGGACCTGTTCGATATTAGTAGTCTGGGCACAGCCAGCGCTGAGTCCTGCAGGAAAGAGGCTGAAGGATTAGCAGGAACGTTAAATGATCATTGCCTGGGACAGAGTAAATCCAGGCTGAAGCGGGGCCTTAACTTCTCTCTCTCTCCGGGGCTTAGGGCTGCTGCACTGCAGCAGATGCAAGGAAGGGCGCTGCAGCTTTGGGAGGCTGCCCTGTTTCAGGAACTACCCCCCCCTCCCTTTTTTTCAGAGAGGCAAGTGTTTGCCACACCACTGATGTCCTGACTTTAGAAACTGGCAGTTTAAAAACATTTTTTTAAAAAATTGTTTTAAGATTTTTACTGGGGCTTCTCTGAGAAAGATGAGAGTAGATTGCTGGAGTCATCACTGGAAAAAAAAAAAAAAGGCAACTGACCCGCAAGGACCAAGGTCTAGGGCAGTCATAGGCAAACTACGGCCCTTGGGCTGGATCCAGCCCATTCAGCTGTTCTATCGGCCCGCGGAACCAAAAGAGCAGAGGGTTCTCTTGCTCTCCCCTCCGCTCCTTCACCAGCAGCCCAAGATGAGAGTGCCAGCATGGTCAGGTTGCTTTTGTTCCGGCCCTCCGGTCCAGTTTAGGAACCCATTGTGGCCCTCGAGTCAAAAAGCTTGCCCACCCCTGGCTAGGTCCTACAGGAAGGTGACTGACTGCTCCAGCTTCTCCTCTGAACTGGATTTTCTTAGTGTTAATTGAGCAGAAAGAGTTCCCATTAGGCAGATCAGTTCTTCTTTAAATTTGAGCATATATCTCTGTAGCTACACACACACACTTGTTTATTCAACCCACAAATATTGTTTTTGTTGTTAATCCTTGTTGAGGATATTTTTTCCCATTGATTTTGAGATAGATAGATAGATAGAGAGAGAGAGAGAGATGAGAGAGACACATTAATTGGCTGCCTCTCCCATGCTGGGGTTGGGGATCAAACTTGCAACCCAGCCACCTGCCCTTGACCAGGAATTGAACTCACGACCCTTTGGTCTATGGGCCAGCATTCTAAGCACTGAGCAAAACTGGCTAGGGCTTGGCTGCTTACTCCTGATTGCTTCTTCATGTGACTGATGGTACAATACATTTTTACAGAGATACCGGTAATAGAAAGATAATTTAGTCTTGTCTTTGCTATGTTTAATCAAAATATTGACAGTTTATAAATTTTCAGCTTCACACTTCTTTTTGGTTATGTCATGTAAATTTCTAAGAATCTCAAAATTGGAAAAATATCAAAAATTTCTTTCAAATATGAACTTTAAGATTTGAAAGGATTTTCCACAGAGAACATTGTTTTGGTTCATGATCAACCCTGCTTTTTCCTACTACCAAACACTTCTAAAGTTGGATACCAGAAGGCCACCTTCTTCTCTCATTTGACTTTGCCCTCCTAGCTTCATATCATGACATTAGGGTGGGTCCGGCCGGAGGAGGAGAGGCATTTCCTGGAAGGCCTTCCTGTGCCCAGATAGTAAACAACACACAGAAGTGACTGCATGCCTCATGGGTAGATCGCACACAAAGAACACTTCCTTGAGTCAACTTCCTCTTAGCCAGCTCTCAAAAATGCTCAGGGCCCCTCCATTGCCTCTGACAAGAGGAAAAAAAGCAGGATGGAAAGAGATAAGAGGTCTTAACTAATTCTGATTAAAGTATTTTTTTCAAACTACAAAAGTCATATGACCATGTCAATGCATTACTGTGTCAGTAAGGCACCCAAACCTCAAGCTTCACAAAGTCCATGGTAAGTCCATCTCTTCCTGACTTGGAAGATATACCTGTCCTACTGTTAGGTCATTGATGGAAAAGGAAGCCCAGGAGTGTGGGATTTGCTTGGGAGAATAATCCTGTATAATAAAGATGTAATTTGCAAATGGTCGTTACACCGTGAAGTGTAACGACCGGCTGCATAGTGACCAGATCACAGATCAGCAGGACAGTGGGGCAGAGAGCTACAAGTGGGCAGCAGAGAGCTACGGGGGGGGGGGGGGGGGGGGGAGGGGAGGGCAGGGCAGCTAGGAGGGGAGGGCGGGAGGGAGGAGGCAGCTACAGGAGGGCAGGGCAGTGGGCAGAGAGCTATTGGAGGGCAGCAGCAAGCTACTGGTGCACAGATTTGTGCACAGGATTACTAGTTAAATATAATCAAATTTCAAAACATACTCAACAGGCTCTGTCAGACAGTGTTCTCATGTATTCTGTGCCTCAACAACAGGGCCACATGCGACCCTGGGATAAACTTGGCAGCTTTGGGGATGGTGATTTTAGTGGATGTGTGGTGGTAGTCAAGTGGGGAATAGGTAATTTTACTAAGTTACTAGTTATTTCTATTTTGAAATATTTAAAAATTAGGTAAACCCCATCTATAAAGTACTAGAGGCCTGATGCATGAAATTTGTGCAAAACGTTGGCCCCCCACTGCCACGGTGGCTGCCTCTGCCTTGGGCCCCGCCTGCCACGGCTTCGTCCTGAAGGAAGGACATCTGGAAGGATGTCCGGTCTAATTAGCATATTATGCTTTTATTATTATAGATGCTGATTGCATGTGAACTTTTAGGCTAAACAAGCTTCCAGGAGAATTTCTCCCTTGACTGCTAAAATGTAGGGACATGGCCATAGCCTTGTGGCTGTTAGGGCTTCCCCAGTAGACACTTAGACTAAAAGTTTCATCCCATAATATCCCGTGCTCCCTTGTGGGACACTCCTGACAACCCTGGAGTTGATTGTTTTTCTTCGCGGTTATGGTTAGTCCCCTGATCTGTGTGTGTGGATAAGCATTATAGCACTGAGGGTAAGAGTGCAGGCTTTGGTGCCAAACTGTGCCTTTTATCTGGACGCACCATTCACTTTCTGGTCGGTTAATGGTTCTGTTTCTTCCTGCCGTGGGTGGCAGGAACTGGCACCGGATGTTACACTGGTGGGCTCAGGCCAGACTTGAGTTCAGGAAAACTCGGTGCTTGAGTTCTGGCTAGGAAAGAATTCAGAGTCAAGACTCAAAGAGCATTTATTTGGAAAATCACAGAGGTAGAAGGAGTAGTTTGTAGAAGAAATGGGCTTAGGAAACAAGTTATAGAGCTAAAGGAAGGGCCCATGGAGCTGGGGAGGGAGAAGGTAATTGTAATGCACCTTGGGGAGGGAAAAGTAAGGGTGTGCATTCACAGCGCCCCTTCTGGAAGGGAGACCATACTGGGTCCTCCCTCCTAAGGGTTTTAAGGGTGGAGATCTTAGGGGAGGTCCCAGGGGAAGATCGCAATAGAACATTCAGCAGATTTTGGGTGTGCTCTATCTGGGTCTAGGTCTCCCTGATGGATTGGTCAGCCCCAGAGCAGGGGTCATTTATTCAATGCAGCTGGTCATGGTGTCATCCATGACTGGTTCTGTTGCTTTTCTGAGCCTGGAGCTGAAATACAACTGAGAACTAGACGTTATCTCTAGAGAGAAAGGTCAGGGGGCCCTAACTGCTCGACCAGCAATAGGCTAGGGGAGGAAAGGTCACCCTTCGGGCGAAGTCCCACCCTACAACTGTCCTTTGCTAGGCACCTGGGGCATTTCACCCTGGTGACCTTCTGTATCTGGCCCACTGTCCTTGCTCTGCTCATGTCTGTTCAACTGCCTACCACACTCCTGTATAAAATGGGGGATCATGAAAGCATATAAATCATGCAGTTGTAATGAGCATTAACTGAATTAATTTTTGGTGTAAGTCAGTGCTTGGCACAGAGTAAGTGAGCAGTACATGTCAGCTCCTTGAGTGATCTCTCCATTTGCCTCCTATTCAGCCTCTTTCCTCTGCCATCATCCATCCCCTCTGGTAAGACAAGTCATTGGCATTCACGGCGCTCCTTCTGGAACCTGCCTGAAGGCCAATGAATCAGGATGGGATGGCCACCAGACCTCCGGAGAGCTATGGTCTAATCCTGCCATACCTTTAAAGTGTCTTAGGGCAGAAACTTTTCCCACCAAATAAAATCATATAATATATGACTGCTCGTGTTGAACCAGAGTGGGGACCCAGAAGCCCCAATACCTATATATGTCCCTCTTATATATTATTATCCCTCTATTCCAGGGACCTGGGAATCCTTCCAAATTTTAAACTTTCATAGAGCACAGTTTGGAAATTCATCAAATTCTCTTTCCTAAGTTTCAAAAGGAAAGGCAGGTTTTTTTTTTTTCTTTCTTCTTTTTTTTTTTTCTTCTATAAAGAGCCATGTCACCTTGTCACGTTACTGGGGCCAGGTTTACTGAGGGTAATGTATTTATCTGTAAACCCACAGAATCATAATCTTTGTGTCAACTAAACTTCTGACCAAACTGTCAAATGGACTGATCAGAGTTTCTTCTCTACTATTCTGTAATAGAATAGTAAGGAGCTAGGAAAATTGCAGAACAAGTGGAATAGGAAAGCGGAGACAGATAGTTAAACAGCAGTTTGTGTCCACCTATTAAATCCTATCTTCTCTAAACCAAGGACACTTGAGAGTAAATGATTTGCACTTCTCCCCAACCAGAGGGTAAATAGCTTAAATCACCCTGCTCAGGGAGACAGATAACAAAAATCCAATTAAATGCCATTTGCCAACCATAGCCAAGGAGAAGACAAATTAAGAAAATAAATCTCCTTTTGGCCCATCAGCATAAAGCTGATGAATATTCTATCGATCTGCCCCTAAGACCTCCTCTAAACACCCAGCCTTTAAAACCCCTGAAAATCAAGGTCCCAGTGTGTGCTCTCCCTCCAAGGAGCATGCCTATGCCATTCCCTTTCCCCTGGTCTCCGTTCCCTCCCCCTGCATGTCTCTAACCTCTAAGGCAGTGCTTCTCAACCTTTCTAATGCTTCGATCCTTTAATACAGTTCCACATGTTGTGGTGACCCCCAACCATACAATTATTTTTGTTGCTACTTCATAACTGTCATGACCCACAGGTTGAGAACTGCGAGCAGGGTCACCTAGACCATCAGGAAACACATATATTTACAGTACTATTCATTAACAGTAGCAAAATTACAGTTATGAAGTATCAATGAAAATAATTGTATGGTTGGGGGTCACCATTGTTAGGTTTGAAAGGAAGCAGGAAATAGACCACCAGGGAATTTTAAAGTAAAGTTTATTCCCTGGCAATGGGTGGAACCCATTACAGAGGTAGAGAAATCAGAATTGGAGGAGTGGGGAGGGGGGCAGGGGATCCAGCCGGGCTGACTCCTGGCATGGAGGACAAGCAGCATGTGTCTTGCCTGGGGGTCCCTTTAAGGGCCGGAACAGAAGGGGGTTGGGCCCAGGGAAGAACAGGAAGGGGTGGGCTCTAAGAACACTTTGGCTGATGCTGGTTGGTGGTTCAATGTCTTAGAGATGTCTCTGTGACAGGTGCCAGTCATGTCATAAACTCCGCCCACCAGTTGGGAGGAGGGAGAAACTTACAACCACAACATGAGGAACTATATTGAAGGGCTGCAGCATTAGAAAGGTTGAGAACCACTGCTCTAAGGGATCCCATGAGATGTGCAAGTAGGGGAGCAATGGGTAATGGCAACTCAGTGAGCTGGGGCAGCCCAGCCTAGGCTCTCCCATTGCTTCTTCCACGCCCTTCCTTGTTTCACTCTCCTAAGTATATTTTTGTTGTGGTCAATAAATTCTTGCTTGCTTTTCTATACATTGACTCTTGATTGAAATATTTCCTTCAAGAAGACAAGAATTGAGATCATGTCATCTCCCAGCCAGTAACCCCAGTTGGTAGGATCTTTTTGGTGAACCGCCAGGTCTCCTTGCCTCCCGGGTAGCTCTGTTGTAGGCCGTGGGAATTGCACCAGGTTTTAGAATCATGGGGTCAGACCAGACAGGTTCAGCAACATAAAAGAATAATATGCAAATGGACTGTCACTCCAACATGCAATATGGCTGCCCCCATGCGGGACACAAGATGGCTAGCAGGGGAGGGCAGTTGTGGGCGATCAGGCCAGCAGGGGAGGGTGGTTGGGAGAGACCAGGCCTGTAAGGGAGGACAGTTGGGGGGGGGGGAGGCCTGCAAGGGAGAGCAGTTGGGAGGGACCAGGCCTGCAGGGAAGGGCAGTTAGGGGTGACCAGGCCTGCAGGGGAGGGCAGTTAGGGGCAATCAGGCTGGCAGGAGAGTGGTTAGGGGGTGATCAGGCTGGCAGGCAGAAGCGGTTAGGGGCAATTAGGAAGGCAGGCAGGCAAGCAGTTGGGAGCCAGCAGTCCTGGATTTCAAGTTGGATAGCCCTCAAGGGATCCCAGATTGGAGAGGGTGCAGGCTGGGCTGAGGGACTCCCCTCCCCATGCATGAATTTTATGCACCGGGCCTCTAGTTTATTTATAAAATCACAGAGGTTGAAGGTGTAATTAATAGAAGAAATGGGCTGAGGAAACAAGTGATAGAGACAAAGGAAGGAGTAAGGAAGCTAATTGTAACTTCCTGGGGGAAAGGGAACATGTGGACATGCTCTCTGAAGGGAGAAGCACACTGTGTCACCTGTCCTAACGGTTTTAAGGGTGGAGTCTAGAGGGCCCTCTGGGAAGGCACATGGACATTCTTTTAATTCTTATCAGCTGAGCCCACGGCACTGGCAGAGTCCTTTTACCGGTTGCAACCCTCCAAGAAGGCAGGGGTGTTATCAGTCCTGATTTACCTTTGTCCAGGTTTTGGGACAGGGCTTTGAGCTGTAAATCCCGTCAAGCACCAGGAAAGAGGGAATGAATAGGACCTGGGCCCACTCAAGCTCCTTTGATCCTAAGTTTTCCCAGTGAAACCCCTTTGTATTTTGGAGGATAAATAAATGTGCTGTGTTGCCTGTGAGTGTGACTGTCCCTCCATCAGAGTGACAGCCTCCACCCGGCACCCAGCTTTTGAATCTATTTCTGCCTCTTGTCTCTTTCTTTCTTTTAGTTCTTAATCTCCAGCTCCTCCACTCAGGAACCTGTCCGTCTCCCTTTCCATGCGGGATGCGGAGAAAGGAGAAGCACCCCACCACAGTGGAGAATTTAGGGGAGATCCTAGGGAAGATCCCAAAAGCATATTTTGCAGTTTTCTAGATGTGACCTTTCAGGGTTATGGTCTCCACTGATTGTTTGGTTGGCTCCAGTGCAAAGGGTCATTATCCAATGCAGCTGGCTTTCTCTGGGCCTGGAGCTGAAATACAGCTAAGACCTACATATTATCTCTAGGAGGAAAGGTTAAAGGGTCCAAACTGAGTGACCAGCGATAGGCTAGGGGAGGAAAGGCCACCCTGAGGGCAAGGTCCCACCCTACAGTCCTTTGTTAGGCACCTGGGGCTTTCCACCCTGGTGACCTTCTGTGCCTGGCCCATCGTCCTTTTAGGGTGGATGATGACAGGGGAAAAAATTGAGAGTTGACTCTTTTCATTTTAGCTTCACTAATATTTATTGAACATCTAGACACTATGCTACTGTTTAAAAAACAAAAATGAAACCAAATACATTTCAAGATTGAACTGACTTTATTAAGGGCTCATGAATCGGACAGCATCCCATCTAGAAACTAGAAAAGTACTCTGAGGGGTTGAAGGCTTTTATAAGAAGGTGGGGCAGGGGAGCTATTGACAGAATAAAAGATAATTTGATTTAGGCCAAGAGATCTTTTGAGGGGAAGGACCCAGCAAGGGTCCTTTGTCATGCCGATTGCCTCTTCTTTTCCCGGAGGATGGACAGGGTCCAAGTGACACATTACCTCGCTGGTGTTGACCAGAAATTTTCAGACTGGTTGATCAAGATTACATTTCTGGGAAAGGTCAAACCTACAGCTAGATTAGGTGAGAAGTCAAGATTTAGTGTCACGGCATTCAAGAGATATCATTTTGGGCTAATGATTAGATCAACGTGAGACAGAATAACAAGAGAAAATGAATAGCCGACTCTAATTACATGCATATGTCTGGGGACCCCATGTGCAGGAGAGGCTCAGAGACAGAAAGTTAAGATGAGGTGGATGCCGTGTTCTGAGCGAAGGATGAGGTAAGGCGCCTCGGGGCTTTGGAGGGCTGGAAGGTCACCGCAGGATGATGAGAAGAGCAGATATTCAGTAATTAGATGGTTGGCCTGCCCTTGAGCTAGGTCATAGAATATTATCTCTGGTAATAACTCTAATCAGGGACAAGGTCCCCAATTTAAATTCTTTGAGAGGTAAAATGTTTCTCAAGAGCCCGGGAGTCTCAACTGCCTTCAATGCAAAATAATCCACATGCCCAAGAGGCACCTCCAAGGAAGCCTGTTCTGAACCTCTTCAGTAACCGAATATAGTTCTTTTTTAAAAAATTTCCTGACGATTGGTTCTCAGACCAGGCTTTTACAGATGACAAACTCTGGTCTCTGAAGATTAGTTTGAGGCCAAAGAGCAAATAAGAGACATGAGCAGGATCTCAACCAGTTCCTCTGGCTGCGTGCCCAGCCTCAGCCCACCCCCTCCCCAGGTGAGGGGTCTTTAACCCCCGGCCCCACCCCACAGTTTCCGGGTAGAAAATATTCTTGGTGGCTCCTAAGTCAGAATTTTCTTCATATGCTTTTGATACCAAACCATGTGGGTGTTTGTTTGTCTGAGTTCTGGTCTGAGACATTGAAGAATGATGTCTCAGACAAAAATAATGGATGGAACCAAAGTTTGCTGGGAGAAGTCAGTCCTGGAAAAGGAGCAGCTGGGGTTCCAGGAGCAGGCCAGCGTCCGGAGTGTCCTTTCCAAGTGACAGCCGGGAGTAGTTTGGTATCCAAGCTCTTTAAAGTCTGATGGTCCAAGCCATGTGCCCCGGGGGAGACATGTGCCCCGGGAGAGCCGTGTGCCCCGGGGAAGCAGGGGCGGTGTGAACCAGAGGAGGAGCAAATTCTATTCGTGTAGTCCTGAGATAGTAACCATAAAACAAGCAGATTGTCAAATGACAGCGGGGAGGGGAAGGAGACCTGGGGGAAGATAAGAGATCAACCCAGGGATTGGTATGCATGAATATAAGTACAACCAACAAACACAGAACTCTGGGGAGGGAGGGCATGAATGGGAGGTTGGGGGTGGCAATGGTAAACTATGTACACATATAATACCTTAATAAATTAAAAAAAAAATGTCTGATGGTCCACGTGTGGAGGCCCACATGGCCATAAGCTACGTGGGAACAGAGGTGTGCTCCCCACCGCAGGAATGAACGCCAGGAACATCATGCCTGCAGGGGAGAAGAGCGACAGTGAAAGGAAGCACACCCTTTTAATTTAGGGAGAGGGTACAGTCTTGCTAGCTCCTGATTGGTCCTCTCAAAGAATTCTGCCTTAATAACATCATTGGGATTGGTTATATGCCTCACTGTCTTGCGATTGGTTTTCTGCAAGCTACCTGTCTTAGCAACAGCTATACATTTTAAAGTTTGTTTCCTGCATGCACCCTTCCTTCCCCACCCAGATGGGTTGTCTTAATAACGCTGTTCGACTGGGTTTTTGGGTCCTATTTTCTCCCCAACTCACCCCCATGGTCCCAATTCCTGACTACCTCGCTTCCCTCTGTATCCTCGCTTTGACTTGGCTCCTTCTGCCCTTGGGAGCCCAGCCCTGTCTGATCCCCAGCATGGCGGGCCTCCTGTTGTTTTCCAACAACCACGGACACCTGGCTCCATAGGCGGTTAGCCAGGGGGTGGAGGGTCAAGCAACATAAACCCCTTTGTTAGCCGAGGAAAAGAGCCTTACTGCTTATGAGCAGTGCAGTAAGGGGGACCAGTACTTTGTATCCGCTCTCTCCAGTCCTGCGGAAGTTAGAGAAAACATGCAGAGGAGTGGGGAGACCTGGGTTTGAATTCTGCCTTTTAAAAACCTCGTGACCTTGGGAACCTTAACCTCTCCAGGTTCTGGTTTCTCAACAATAAAATGAAATATTTTGCCTCATGCCTGAAGTGGGTTTGTGTGACCACTAGGGGGCAGGCAAATACAACCCCTGAGGTGCTTGCAACTTTGTCCCTCAGGCATCAACAATAAAAAGTTTTAATTTAAATAAATTTTAAAAATAAAATATAAAATAAAGGGTTTCTGTCAGGTCGTAGAGGACTCTCAACTCTGCGTTGCACACTTCATGGTATTTGGGTTCGGTTGCCTGTACTGTGTATATCACAGTAAGTTCTAGCGTTTCCTGAGTGCTTAGTATGTGCAAGGCACTGTGATGAACATGTTATCTTTAAGTTGCACAGCAAACTTTTTAAAATGGGCATAATGCACGCCTTCTCCAAAGGACCCTGACACTCAGCAAGGTTAGGTAACTTGCCCAAGATCACTCAGCTAGCAGCTGGCAAAGCTAGGATTCAGTATAGGTCCGAAAATCCCTCAGCCAGACCCTGCCTTCATTTCATGCTGTTCCCATAGCTCCCTCCTCTCCCGGCCTCATGAGTGTGTGCAGAGAGCCCACCCCTCACTGAGGTCGCCTGCCCCTCCAGAGGCAGAGCCGTGGAGACACGCTTCTCTCTGTAGGAGTGATTCTGACCCCACAGAATCATAGAAATCGCTAGTATGCAAGAGATGAAGTCATGGCACTATTTCTGGAACATTACTGTATTCACCTGCTCTGTCTCCATGCATCTCAGGTAGCTCTGAGGCCCATGTCACATTCCCACACACACACTGCTGCTTCTCCTGTTCTCTCTCCACATAGTGCCCAAGGGAGAGCTGAGTGTAGCTGCCAATGCCCAGAGGAGGATTCATCACAAATTTTCCCATCTAACCTTCACTGTTCTACACCCGCCCCGCTCCCATGCTTAGGGTTTTGCATGGGCTTGCTATTTCCAAGCATGAAAATCAATATATGTCTCCTAATGCTATCCAGCATTTGAAATACCCTTCTCTCTTACTCACCACGTATAGGTTACTTCTCATTTTTAATGTCAAGTTCAAAATATCTCCTCCAAAATGTTTTCCTTAAATATCACTACTCAACTCTGAACATGCCTTTGCTTAGCTCTTATGTTCTATTTTATTAACAAGCTTACTACTCAAAATGGCCCCAGGCCCCTTTCTTGGTTGGCACTGGTGTTGACATTGACAATACTGAACAACTGGATGGGCACAGGTAGTGACCATCAGAACAGGTGATCTTTATACACGACTCGTGTAGAGGGCAAGTGCCAAATATTGGATATGGTTAGTCCCAGCGTGTACTTTACTGTGTCTCTGCCAGCAGCTGAGGAAGAGTGGTGATGTCACTTGGGGAAGGGCTTTAGGTGCAGGGAATATGGGGGTAGATGGCCACATGGGCCATGGATGGTGTTCAGGAAGAGCTAGGGGTGATGAAATTATTTAAGACATCCCAAGGCCAGAGGTCAGGTGATGGGTATCCAGACCTGGATGATTATTGGATTTACCTCGTGGGTTAAAGAAATTTCTGCCTCTGGCCCATTGAACTTTTAGCCAGAGAGGGTTAAAGGCTGCATGTACAAAGTAAAAATTCCCCAGGTCATTTTAATAACGTTTGAGAAATTACTTATTGGAGGCAATGTTCTATTATTGTTCTTGACTTTTTCTTGAGACATCTCCCTCATTTCCTGTTTGAGACACAGGGCTGTTCCCCTGTTTACAAATATCAATTATCTGAGCAAAAGGACAAGTGAATAGGGAGTTCAGTAGGATTTACAGCATGTGTTTACAGTGTGTGTGTATGTGTGTGAGAGAGAGAGTGTGTGTGTGTGTGTGTGTGTGTGTGTGTGTGTGTGTGTGATGCATTTGAAATATGACTTTAAGTTTATAGTGAAGCCCAATGGGACATGTGATATTTTAAGCCTTGGTTTGGTTATCTGTACAATGGTAATGATTATAAGAATGATGATGATACATGCCAACCACCCCAACACTGTCAATTGCCCATCACTGCCAAGTCCATGGCTGCTGTAGGAGGGCACTTACCTAATCCCACAGTCAGCCTCAGGTATTTTTTATTCTTCTAGGTTAAGAGAGTTATGATTTTTTCTTTTCTAAACTTTTAGTCTCTCATAGACTTCCCAACAATAGAAAAACAAAAAACAGAAACCCATACAATTCCTTTCCTGACAATCGCCCCTTTTCCAGGTTCTCTATGGGAAGGCAGCAGTGTTTGGGAGAACAGGTGGGTCAGTGGGAAGTCTACACGGAATCAATGCTGCCTGTTAGGTTGCTGGGGCATTACCTCAGTAATCCTGGGAAATAAAACGCTTTCTGCCGAGGAATAAATTGTACTTACCTGGCTTGAGGCCAGTTCCCAAACAAAGGCCACGTCACTGGTTATAGTACTAAACTAAGTGATGCAGAATGCCAGAAGGTGCTAAAAATAGATATGGTGATTAGATGCCCATGTGTTTATCAGAGACTCCAAAGCAGAGAAAACACTGCAGGACATTCTGTGATCACTATAAAAATAGTATAAGAATAAATCAAAATTTCAAAGCTGCAATTTCTCATGAGGAGTCTCTAAACTGAAAAATGAATAGGGAAAAGAGATTAGACTTTTTAAAAAAAGAAATCCTGATATAAAAAGCATATGTTAGCTATGAAAATATCAAATAAGGAATTATTTGATAGATGTTTCTTGGGAAGCAACACCTTCTAAGAATGGGCACATGAAGGTATGAATAGAAATAATAAAATGTAGAAAGAATAAAAGGGTGAAAATTTTGCTTTAAGTTATTCATTACTCAAAAAGAAATGAAGTTTCTTGAATCCAGTTATTTTGTAACATAGGTTGGAGCATATCCTTCAGGTAGTGGACTCCAACGTTTTAAATGTCCCCAAATTTCCCCCCCCCTAATAATATTTGTATTTTTATCATATAATTGTGCAATGCATAACTACAAGACCACAATGAGTTTAATAGTACTTCAAGTCATTGCCATGTCATAAATCAGAGCAGCACATGCAAATGAAACAGATTAAAAATAATGAAAGCCATATGTACAAAAACCTTATGCCACCTACAGACAATGTTTGAGGATATATGCTTGGAAACTATAGATTCCTCCACTCCTCTTTTAATTAGCTCTTTAAATCTCTGGGTTACCCAGGGCCCACCTATTTGGGATTACTCCATTATAGAGGAAAAGCAGAAATAATATGTGATTTATTAACCTCTCCCTGAGATGCACTGTCCAGAGTCTCCCGGCTGAAATGTCTTCTCTCCTACTGATGTTGATGTTGACCACTATTTACATCTGGTGGAGGAGCTGAACTTGCCGCCTGTGGTCCTTGGCAATCCTGGTGTGTATCTCAACAATACAATGTGAGGCTAGAAAAAGAGAATCAGGGGAGAGCAACCGGTTTTGAGGGCTGGATTGGGACTTGGGGTTAATCATTTTGTGTCCCTTTTTATGTGCAACATAAAGACTTCAGTGCTCCTGTAATTAACCCAGCTCAAAGGGGACTGAGAGGAATAAAGTTAATAAGAAGCAACCATCTGAAAGCTCTGGCTGAGACGTATTATTTAAGCCATTAGAGAAAACTGTCCAATCATGGATAAAGAAGTAGAACTGATGTAAACTTGTGGGGTTTTTACCATTTACCTAATTTAATCATAAGGGGGCCAGTACATAAAATTTTCTTACATATAGTTTATTTTTTTTTGTTTTGTTAGTAGGCAGAAATAAAGACACCCAGCCTGCAAGAGAAAGTTGGGACTGAATTAGCTATTACATTTGTTTTTCTTTCCAGCAGCTAGCCTGACCTGTAATTCAGCTTGAGGCTTTGGCTGAGCCCCTCCTCCCTGGTCCTCCCCGGTTCTCTCCACCCGCCTCAGTGCCATGCAATACCCAAGACTCAGTGGAGTGTAAAGATTCTTTGTAAGTTGTTTAGATGAATGCATAATAACTTTTCATACATTCAAAACACTGCCTATGCCTTGAACTCACAAGGGGGAAACTCTAATCATGGCAACATTAGGTACAGTAATGAACCACAGGGTAGCAGATGGGCCCTGGGGTAAACAGTTGCTGTACTATTGATTTACTTATTTGATTTCCTTGTAAAGTGTCCATGACCTGAACCATTGCAGCAGAATACAAATACAAGTTTCCATCCAAACCAAACATTCTTTCTTTAAAAGAATCTGAGTGTTGTCCGAAAAGCAAAAAAAAGGAAGGCTGGTGAGTGTCTTGGGCCTTTGAAATTGGTGCTTGCGGTGTGATAACGTTTGTGAGGAGGAATTCTCTGTAGAGGGTGCCGCAACTTCTACTGAGACACCACCAATCTGATTCTGTTTCCAGAAACTTCTGTTTAGAGTTCAGAATGCCTGGCATTCTGTTGTATATTATCATGGCATGAAGATATTGAGATATGATTTTTGTCTTCAGAGAAATATATAATGTTTATGTTATTCATTTAATTCCTTATACCAGTAGTTCACAGAGAACTATATAAGATACAAACTTAAATATCTCAGGGGTCAGGCAGATAGTGTCAATGGTTGGTGATGCCTGGTATAAGACAGTAGGGTATGGTGGGGACTGTGGTCAACTGCGACATGCATTACCCTTTTAAATCAAAATTCATATACATTAAAAAACTGTTCTTCTATTCAAATGAAATGTACACCGAGTGGCCAGATTATTATGATCTATGAACACATAATAATATGGCTACTCAATGCATGAATTCATGCACCAGGTTATTATTATTCATAATAATCTGGCCACCTTTGCACGAATTCATGCACCAGGAGGCCTGGTGCATGGATTATATTAGAAGCCTGGTGCATGAATTTGTGCATAGGTGGGGTCTGGCCAGCCTAGCCAGTAGGAGGGTACATGGGCAATTAGTCGGCCTGTCTGCTGGTCGAACTCCTGGTCGAGGGGATAATTTGCATATTAACCTTTTATTATATAGGAATATACACTGAGTGGCCAGATTATTATGTGTTCAGATCATAATAATCTGGCCCTCAGTGTATATGTGGGCTACATTTACCCTATTGACTCTTTTCCAGATGCACACAGACTCATTTAAACTTCTAGCAACTATTTGAAGTTGACTTTATTGACACCATTTTGAAAATGAGAAGACGGAGGCTCTATGAAGTGAAAGTTTTGAGCAAGATAACTTACTAGTAATTGGAAATGCAAGAATGAGAAATTAAAGTTCTATGGACCCCAATCCAGTTATTTTTATAGAAAACCAGTGGGGTAGGAAGATACAGGAAAGTGCTCATTTTGGGGGCATTTATTCTCTCTTCTCATATCTGACTCATCATCCAAGGGCTCCTCCACTGATTCTGATTGATGCTTTCCCCATATTTTCATGAAACAGTAAAGAACATAGTACATGCATGTAATATCCAACAGTCAAAATGTTCCTAACATGCCAGAGGTCTCTGTTTTTGCTATCAATGCATTAATTTGCTTTCCAAAGAAAAGAAGTTGCCAAGGAGAGTGGCTTGATGCAAATGGGAGCTGCTGCCTTCTGAGCTGACTGGTGTATCCAGGTGACATCAACACAGAAGCTGCAGGCTGCACTAGGACTGTCTGCGTAGGATGCTTCAGAGCTTGGGTACAAATTAGAGACTTGAAGTGCTATCTTTAGGCCACGTTCAAGTGGCAAAATATGGGCTTCAGAGTCAGGAGTTGAGTACAAAACATCTTGTCCTAGGTGATCTTGAGCAATCGAATTAAATGTTCCAGTATCAATTTTGTTTTTTGAAAATAGGGAAAAAATTAGCATGGGGCTAAATAAATAAGCTTATTTGAACCAGGTAGTGAGGGAAGCTGTTACTGAATAAAAAGTGCTCAATAAATGCTGGTCCTCCTCTCTCCCTCTTTCTATTCCCTGGATTCATGCCCAGGAGAGGAGGTTTATGCCCAGCAGAGGATGCCCTTTGAGAACTGGAAGACCCCAATCCTCATCGTCAGAACCTATACAGTGTTGACAGGGACAAAATCTGCCTCGGGATGCTCCAAACACTTTGTCACTCTTAAGTGACAGTGAACAAATAAGTTGTGAAAAACAAAGAGAAACTTCTGGAAACTCCTAGCATAAAAGCTTTGGAGGGGTCATTATAGATGAACATAATTTTTATTACATGTTCTAATTTTGTCCTGTGAGATACTTATTTGGATTTCATTGTGCCCATTGTGTGGCTTTGTTCAGAGGCTGTGAGTTTAATTATTTAGTTGTTTATGAGTGCATCTGGGGATAAGTGCCACAGTTTTATTTTGGTGAGAAATTTATGGTCAGTGAATTTTAGTAACTAATGATTAAATTATTTTTCCTCCATAAATGCCTCTGCAATTTGTGATTTCCATAATAATTTATAATACTTAAGGAAGGTTCTTTATTTGAAAAATCTAATGCTAATGAAATCAGAAAAGGGAGATTTTAAATTGCTTTAATTAACTTTGTTAATTAATACTCAGCATGTTTAAGATATTGAGTTGGCTTTGGTTGGCTTGATGAGAATTTAGTTGCCTAAAATCTGTCTAATAAATGAATGTACTTTGTAAAGGAAATTCTAATTCTTTTGTCAAGTAAATGGCAGGAATAAAAGGATTTCCTCTTTTGTAATCTTTGATTCCTGGCATATACTTGAAACATCCCTGAAATTTGCCAAAAAAGAAATTAATACATGCAAATAAATGCAGATGTTGGTTTTTCAAAAAAGAAAGCCTTAAAGCCACTTTGTGATAGGATTTCAAGGAATTAGGGCAGCTTATGACAGTTTATGTGTTTTAGATATTTTTCAAACAAAATTAACATAAGCAAAAAACTTTAAATAAACTCTATTCTCCACAAATCACTGCACTGGGGCAAAGAAAGTTGAATAAGAATAATCTAATAATATAATCCGTGCTCCTGTGGAGCCCACGGTTGAGTGAAGATGGAAGACACACAATTATTTAAATGAGGAGTCAGGAAGAGTTTGGAGAGGAAGGACATGCTGAATGTGGGCAGTGTGCAGACTGTTTCCTTGAGGACAGTGAATGCCTTATTTTTGGATCCTCCTAGGCTTAGCATATGGTTTCTCACTGGAAAACACAAAGAATCATTATTAATTTCTCTTTTTTTCCCTCACACCCACACCCATTTCATCTACAGTTTCCATCAGTGCTACATTCAAAATATGTATTAAATCAGGACTCATCTTACCACTTTTACCAATACCACATAATTCAAGCCCCTGCCTAGATTTCCTGTTTCTAACTCATTCTCTCCAGTCAATTTACACCCAGTAGCGGAGTGTTTCTGTTAGCAGCAGTGTTACACCTCTCTTCTTGAGTTTGGCTAAGAAAGAATTCAGAGCCAAGAAGTCTAATGAAAGAAGGTTAATTAGAACAGGGGTGGGGAAACTTGTTTCTTTCCAGCGCTATTTGGATATTTATAACATCATTCACAGGCCGTACAAGATTACCAACTTAAAAATTAGCCTGCTATATTTGGTCAAACATTTTATTAACTCACCTCTAATGCCTTGGCAGGGCCAGACCAAATGATTTTGCGGCTTTCTATGGCCTGTGGACTGGATGTTCCCAACCCCTGATTTAGAAAGTCACAGGTAGAAGTGAGCCGGCTGGGCTGCATGGACTCGGCCAACAAGCTACAGAGGCCAAAGAAGGGCCCTTGGCATTTAAAAGAAGTAAAGCAAAGGCACACACCTGAGTGAAGAAGAGGGTGGGGAAGGCATGGGGGTACTCCAGAGAGAGAGAAGCATGCACAGGGTCCCTTGCCATAAGGGTTTTTATCTGTTTTCTAAAGGCAGGAAAATTGGGGGAGGTCTTATGATAGAACCCCAGTAAAAGAGTCATCAGCTTTTCTGGTGTGTCTTTTCAGGCTTGAGTTCTCTACTAATTGGTTGGTGCTAGGATAGGGGTTCATTATTTATCAAATCTGGTCTTGAGGTCAGCCATGGCATTGTTGCATCTGGTTTTGCAGCTTTTCTGGGCCTGGAGCTGAAACAGAACTTGAGGCCTAGATATTACCTCTAGTTTGACCAAAACTCTGTCCCTAAGATTATTTGATGCAGGCCAGAACTTCATTTTCCTGAGGGCTTAATGCTGAAGAAAGTGCTGTGCGAGGGCTTGTATGGGAATCATATGAGGCTATTCTCCAACCCGCTTGCTTCTCCTCTAAGGGCTTCTGTATCACGTGACTACCAACATGCTAGGAGAGGAGAGGTCACCCTGGGGGCCAGGTCCTAGCCCACAATAGTTGTTTTCTGTAGTTTCGCCCCTTGCTGGGACTCCGCTTCCCCCCTCCCCTTCTTGGTCTCTCGGTGACAGTCCATACATACCTTGCCTATCATTCATGCTCTGCTTATGCCTGTCATTTCCTCCTCTGCTCCAGTGACACGGGCCTTACTGTTTCTCCAACGTGCTGGCTTTTATTCCCCATGCAGGGCCTTTGCACTCGCTGTTCCCTCTGCTGAAATAATTGCCCTCAGATATCCTCAGGCCTCATTAACGGCCTCACCCAGGTCTCTGCTCAAATGTTACCTCCTTGGAGAGACTTACTTGACAATCCTATTGAAAATAACCTGCTCCTTTGCCCTACCTACCTGAAGTTCTTTAAAATCATAATACCTGTATCATCAGGGTTCAAACAGAGAAATTATAACGTAGAAAGTAGACATTAATATCTCCATTCTAGATATATGGAAACCGGAGCTTGGGAAGGTCAATACTCCTGTGAGGCCACTTGGTAACAGAGCCCTATGGGATTTCAACCCAGTTGTCCCTGAGGGCAAAGCCTGTTCTACTAGACTTTAAATGTAGGCAATTATGATATAAATGTTGTACTAATTGAAATCTTTGTTATCCTTTTGAGAAGCAGGAGTCAGCCACCAGCTTCTGGGTCTGCTCTGCTACTGTATGAGGCAGGGTGAGAATGGAGTAGAACCTGATGTCACAGTATTTAGCTGGAGCAAATGTAATTAAAGCCAAGCAGAGGTGGCAAAATCAAGAAGGTGAAAAAATGTAACACGTGTGATCAAATGAAATGAATAAAAGTGGTTCAAAGGATCGGTTCCTTTGGAGGAATTAGCAATTTGAACTGGGAGAAAGAAAATGTGGGTTTTAGGGCAAAACAAAGAAAAGGTTCCAGGCAGTTAGAAAAGAGTAGAGACTTGGAAATGGGTAGAAAGTGCTCATCTTCAATAATATTTATGCTTTTCTTCTTCTTCTCTGAACTACATTTCCCAGATGCTTTGCAGTTAATTGGGGGCCATTTGAGCAAGGTCTAATAGAATATGGGTGGAAGGGACCTCTGCCACTTCCCGGCCTGCCCCACAAAAAAGCTCTTCTTTCTGACCCCTTTTCTGTTTTGGCATTTTGGCAGTCTGTGGCACTTCAAAACTAATGGAATCTGGGTGCCCGGGTCCCCCAATTATCCACTGCTCCTTGCTCCCCACTCCTCACCCTGCCTTGTGACTCATGGTGAACTGTGAGAGAGAAACAAACCCTTATGTTGTCACTGAGAATGTGAGCTCTTGGTTACATAAGACAAGGTTACTTTTCCTCTCAGAAAAGCACACACCTTGGCTCAAGTCAAATTCGGCTCCAAGTGTCAGTTTTGCTGCTGGTGTTTCCCCCACGTCTCCCCTTTATTTTCAATACCAGAACCCAAGGATGTTTAAATTGTTAATGATGATCAAAATCCAGATACCAGCGCAAGAGCTGAAGCACAAGCTCTCTGAGTACAGGTCTAAGCACAGTTCACTTTCAGTGTTTGTGTCTGCTTGGATCCTTGAAGTAATGGTCCGCCCTGGATGGGTAGAGAGAGGATTGAAATTCTGAGAGGGCTGGCATTGACTAGAGAAGAGATAGGAGAACTGATGTGGCAAATCACATGACATAAGATTTTACAAGTTGTGTAAACTATTCCGGCGGGTCAAGCGTTGGTGAGACAGAAAACATGGACCTTCGTGGTTTGGAAAAGAACTGCTATGATAAATGTGGTGCATCTACGAGTGGATCCTGAGAGGCAAGCACAGATGATGTAAGAGTTAAATTGTGAGATGGAAATCAGAGGGAAGCAGGGGGTGAGGAGAAAGGAATAGGCAAGAGATGTTTTGAGGGAAAAAGAACAACTGAAGTTGGTGACAATAAACATTAAGGCTGGGATGGAGATGAGTCAAAGATAACGCAGAAGTTTCAAGGCTTGAAGTCCTGGGAAGATAAATGGTAGCACCATGCTCAGGGACAGCAAGCATTTTGGGAGATGGAAGCTCTTTGATGGGAAAGGGATGCATTTTGAGTGGACGGGTTGTGTTGCAGTGACTGGAAGCATCCAGGAAGGTTCAGTGAGCAGTTGATAAAACACTTTCTAATCAGGCCGACTCCTTTTTTCTTTCAAGTGCTGTAAAAATTAGGCTTCTGATTATTAGAGGGTTTTTTTTTTCCTTCAAAACTGAAATCAAACGAATACTTTCCAAACACTTGAAAGACATCATACGACTGTGGAGATGCTTCATACCATTTTGTTGTTATCTCTCCTTCTATTTCCCTTCCCACCACAATAATTAAGGAGCCTACCCTTTGTGTACAGCGCTAATGCATTTGGAAAGCCCGGCCCTGCTGCTCTTTCATGCCCTTGCTAGTCGCAATTTATTTTCTGACTCGGCCTTTCCGACTCGGCCTCTGCATGTGTCAGATTGTCTTATACACGTCCTTGATCTCTTGCCCTGCTAACATTTTGCATATGATTACATTTCAGAGTTTGGAATTTTCAATCATGCAGTCAACAGTGATGCTGCATTCATTTGAAATTCAAGAGATTGAAAACGATGTCAACTTGGAGCTGGAGACTGAACTTCTGTAGGAGGCAGAGCACCCACCTTAAAAGCCTGCTTTTCAGCCAGATGATTTGTAAGTGGCCCTTGTAACTGGTATTTAGGAAGAGACATTACTAATTTGGAAGTGACATCTTAGTTAGTGCACCACTACCCGTCAGTTTCTCACAAGCTAAAGGATATTAAGAGCTGTTTGGACCAGAAACTCCTGGGGGTTTAGGTCTCCACTGGACCCATGGGCAGTGCCAGGAGAAATCTGCCCTGAGGATCCAGGCAGTAATTTTTTATTTCTCTGCGCATAGCATGAATATTTGGAAGCAGCTTCCTCTTCTTTTTGTTCCCGTCATACCACCAACCTCACTGGCCTCAGTGCTCAGTGTTTATTTCAGTGCATTTCACATACACAATGCAAATCCAGCCATACCATCTGTCAGTGTGGTGATGGCCAGGGAGGTGAGGAAATGTCTCTTTGATGTGTCTATTTGATGTGCTTATTCAAATGCGCCCTCAGTCCACAGATGCTTGTGGAATGACCTCACTGTCACCAGGCCTGGGCTCCCTGCTTCTGCTTGGGGGGGCAGAAGTGTGTTCTTCCTCCCGCATGTTCTCATTTCAAATCTTATCAAAGAAAACATAGAGATAAAGCTCCCCCTCCCCCTTTTCTCACTTCTTAGGACAACTCTGCCAAGTGGTAATCTTAGTGCCTTGGATTGTATGCATTAAAAACAGAGATAAAACGATGATTAGTATTAAAGAGCATAGGGTGAAATAATATATGTCTGCAATGTGAGCTGAGCTGTGCACAAACAGATGCACAACAAGGGTTTCAGGTTATCTCAGTGGATAGAGGGCATATCAAAATAAGTAAAGAACTCTTCTCCATCAAATATACCTAGGATGCACCTATACCTAGGGTGCATTTCTTCCACCTCTATGACAAACAGTGACAGTGGACACACCTAGAAATGCAGTGTGTAAGGCCAGCATAGAGGGGAGAAAAGTTGACAAGCACATCTTGTGTGATTGATTAGAATATGATAAGAGAATCATTGTTCAGTTTGAAGTTTTCATATTCAGAAGCTGAATATGAAAACCAGACCAAACATACTCCTCAAATTCAACATTTCCAAGTTATGTGGATTTGGAATTACATTAGGCTTCTTTATGCTGGAGGTTAAATAAGATTAGAAAATCATGCTTCAATTGTGCACATTTAGCTGAGAAGAGATTGTAATACTCTTCAATAGGCTCAAAGTCCCATTTCGTGGAGGAAAGTTCGAGGCTTAGAGAAATGACAATCGTCCATGGTCAGGGTGGTGCAGTAGAAAAAACGTAGTATTTATACACACACGAGTTTAAGTTTCTTTTTTTAATTATTGATTTCAGAGAAGAAGGGAGAGGGAGAAAGAGATAGAAACATTAATGATGAGGCAGAGTCGTTGATTGACTTCTTCCTGCACACCCCACACTGGGATAGAGCCCATGACTAGGGCAGGTGCCCTGACTGGGAATCGAACCATGACCTTCTGGTTCATAGGTTGATACTCAACCACTTAACTACACCAGCTGGGCTAAGTTTGAGTTCTTGATCTGCCATTTGACCTTCAGCAAGTTTCTTAACTTTGCTTTGCCTTGTTCATTTGATTTGCAAAATTACAATGTTAATGCCTGTTATTGAAGTTTATTGTAGACAATAAATAAGCTAAAGTCTTCAAAACAGTGCCAAGCATGTAGTAGGTACTGAACAAATAAGGCTTCTCATCCTATATAATAAAAGGCTAACATACAAATGGTCGTCATGCCCTCACGCCATAATGACCAATCAGCAGGAGGCTGCGTGTGCGGCAGGCGTGTGCAGGTTGGCAGGGACTTGACTCTGCATTCCCGCAGGCGCCAGCGGGGACTTGACCAGGAGGTTCATTGGGGAAGTCCTGTGGCACTGGCCGCAGGGCAGGACTCTGGGACTTGGGGCCGTCCTATGGCACGATGGCTCTGTGGGGGCTGAACTTGGGGCAGTCACGCAGTGTGGGTGGGGTCCCGGGTCTCATGCAATATCTCATGCTGGGTCACTAGTATTATAAATATGCTTAGAGAAGACAGAGTTAAAAACAGAATCTATATTTATATTCTAAGTTACAGGTTTTGTTGTTCTACCTCTTATAGCTCCTAAATCAGTTGATATTAAGTGAGCACTTACAGAGAATTTGCAAACACTTTCACATCTGCTATTCATGATAAGAAGGAGTGGCCCATATTATAATCTAGCTGTAATAGTAAGGGACATTGATTTGAAAGGTGAAATGACTTGCTAATGTTAATAATGTTAATAAGGAACAGAGCTGGGACTGAATCTGAACTCAATGCTCCAAAGTACTCCAGCTTTATTTCTTTACCAGAGGCCCAGTGCATGAATTTGTGCACAGGTGGGGTTCCTTGGCCTGGCTAGTGATCTGGGCCGGCTGGGGGGAGGGACGGTGGTAGGTTGGCTGGCCATGGGAGGTTGGTTGTGGGAGCACACTGACCACGAGGGGGCAGCTCCTGCATTGAGCATCTTCTCCCTGGTGGTCAGTGCACATCATAGCAACTGGTTGTTTGGTCATTTGGTTGTAATGGTTGCTTAGGCATTTATATATATATATAGACTAGAGGCCTGCTGCATGAAATTTGTGCATGGGAGGTTCCCTCAGGCTGGCCTGCACCCTCTCTAATCCTGGATCCCTGGAGGGACATCCCTCATGCAATTCGTGACTGCTGGCTCCTAACTGCTCACCTGCCTGCCTGCTCGATCACCCCTAACCAATCTACCTGCCGGCCTGATTGTCGCTAACCACCTCTAATTGCCCCTAACTGCCCTCCCCTGCTGGCCTGGTTGCCCCTAACTGCCTCTGCCTCAGCCCCCATCACTGTGGGCTTTGTCTGGAGGGACATCCAATCTAATTAGCATATTACCCTTTTATTAGTATAAATGGTTACTGAGCAGTGCATTCTGGGGAACATGGGAAAGTGGCCCTATGACAAAGAGACCAGGGACTTGGCAGGAAGCTGGGAGGTCCAGTCTCACTCAGCAAAAGATAGGCCTTGGATCATGGGCGAGGCCTGGACTGTGTTTAGGTCTGAGGAGCCTTCCTCCTCCAGGCACCACTTGCCTCCTGCACACACCCCGACCCAGGTTCAAAGCCACAACCTTTCAATGTACAGGATGCAGCTCCAACCAATGGAGCCACCCAGCAGGGCAGTTATTCTTGGCTTTTATTTTCTGTTCTTTTACTTTTTTCCTTTCTTTTCCTTTTTACTCTTTTTATTAACTCTTTATTGTTGAATGGTTTACATAGGTCCCCTTTCTCCCCATTAATTTTTTTTCTAGCCTACTTACACCCCATCCCGTAGGGAGAAACATGCACAGTTTTTTTTTTTGGTGTGTGTGTGTGTGTGTGTGTGTGTGTGTGTGTAGACACTGAAGCAGCTGTGGAGTAGGGAGGTGGTGGTTTTTCCTAAGGAGGATGTTTGTACTTTAAAAGTGATGCTCTCCATCCACCTCCCAGCAGTGAAGGCTGAGGGTCGCTGCAGGCGCTGAAGTCCTTGTTGAAGTCTCCACTCCGCAGCCTCTCACAGCGGTGAGTCCGCATCCCAGAAGGTGCACTGTAGAGACACCATGTTCCTTTCACTAGAAACTGAGGAGCCATCGGAGCCTGCTGGCTGGGGGGAGGGACCAGGAGGTCTGCCTTGCACCTGCTCGCCAGTCCCCAGTCCCACTCCCCTGCCACCCAGACCGGTTCCCCATGGTTCCTCATTGGCCATCCAGTATTGGGAGCCTGAGGAAGGGGGCGGGGAGGAGGGGAGAAGAGGGGGAAGAGAAGGGAAGAGAGGAAGGGGAGGGACCTATAGGTGCTCCATACACTTCCTGATGTTCGGTCATTCGTTTGGTCATTTTAGATGTTATGGACCCTGGCCTTTTATAATGTAGATAACCAATGTTTCACACATCACCATTTCCTGCATTACCTAATTAAAGGGCCACATTTATGTACTCTGAACCTATTCTCTTTCTTATTTCATATATATGTATATATACATATACATATATATGTATATATATCTATACACACATATAATGTATACATTTCTGAAATGGTAATGTAACAGGTATGTTGAATTGAATTCTATGGGTGCAAGTAGAAAACCAATTTATTATTATCCTTTCATACAGTGTGTATATTTTATTATCTGTAACTGGAATGAAAACTTAACCAGCTTCTGATATGTCCAGGAAATCTTAGAGAATAAAATATTAACATGCCCTTTTTGCCATGATGTTAACTGGTACTTGACTAGCTCTTCCAATATAAATGACTATAAAGCTATAGACAAATGTATATGGAGCAATTGTTTTCAGATGATGCCCAGCAGGCAGCAATGGACTGTGTAATTCCTGAGAGCAGGAAAACACGAGCCCCATGATTACCCCAGATTTCTCACTGGAGGTACTTCCAGGCCATAGCCCAGGAATTCAAAACCCAGACAAAGCACAGCAGTTTCACTGTTGAGGAATCAGAGATTGTGGCTGCTGAGGCTGGAACTTTCCAGGATGTACAGAAGAGGAGTTTTAGAAATCTATATAGAAGTCCGCTTTAATCTTTGGCCAAATACTAAGCTACAAGCCTATGGAGAGACGCTGTAAGGTTGGGCAGCAAAAAGGTACTTAAGGAAGTAGGAACTGTCTGAGATTTTGGAGATCACATAGCTCAGGGTGGCAATAGAATTCTAACTAGTCAAGGTAGAGAGAGACATTTCTGAAACTTAAGGCATTCAATTGAAATCTCTGAGAGGCCATAACTCAGATGTTGGGCTGTTCTGTCCTTAGAGAAAGAAGTAGGAAATTGTGCCCTATAATCAGTGGAAAAATAATCAATGGAAACAGACCCAGAGATGATAGAGAGATTTTGGAATTATCAGGAAAGAACTTAAACAGTTATTATAAGTATATTAATTATTTAAAGGAGAAGATTGTCATCCTATATAATAAAAGGCTAATATGCAAATAGAGCAGATAGTGGAACAATTGAACAACTGGTTGCTATGGCATGTGCTAACCACCAGGGAGTATGCATGGAACATGGCAGGCGTCGGCAGCAGGCAGCAGTGTGTGGAACATGGCAGGAGTCAACCATGGCGGGATGGTGGAGCAGGTGACTGGGGGATCCAGACCAAGATGGGGCACCGGTCACTCTCATCAGGGTGAGCCTCTGGTGGTTACTAAAAATTCTTTGCTCCTATGCACTGTGGGGCCACCTGGTGCTCACACCTATTGCCAGTGTCAGAGCCGCTACTTGTATCCGCTGCTGGTGCCTGGCACTGGTTCACATTGGCATCATCAGCAGATGTGAGCAGAAGCTATTGGACCCAATTGCCCCTCAGGGTTTCTCCACCTCCTCCTGTTCCTGAGGGGCGACCAGGGAAGCAGCTGCCACTAGCACCTGCTGCTGGTGTCGGCCTCAATCACTTCTTGCCTTCAGCAGGTGGAAGTGGGCCTGGTGCCATCAATGCATGGGAGCAGTGGCAGTGGGAGTGGGGCTGCCAGCAGACAGGAGACTGGGGATTGCAGCGGGAGGGTACACGGAGGATGGGCTGAGACCTGCCCTTGTGCCCACCACAGCCTCTTGACCCACAGTTCTTTTCAAGGTGCACAAATTTATGCATTGGGCCCCTTGTGCAGTGGTTGGCAAACTCATTAGTCAACAGAGCCAAATATCAACAGTACAACAACTGAAATATTTTTAAAAAATATATATTTTATTGATATTTTACAGAGAGGAAGGGAGAGGGACAGAAAGTCAGAAACATCGATCAGCTGCCTCTTGCACACCCCCTACCAGGGATGTGCCTGCAACCAAGGTACATGCCCTTGACTGGAATCAAACTTGGGACCCTTGAGTCGACAGGCTGACACTCTATCCACTGAGCCAAACCGGATTTGGCATGACTGAAATCTTTTGAGAGCTGAAAACTGACACTGTACATGTGCACCCGCATGTGGTATTTATGGAAGAGCCACACTCAAGGGCCCAAGAGCAGCATGTGGCTTGAGAGCCACAGTTTGCCGACCACTGTCCTAGTGCTTAATAAACAGATAAGTAATCTCAGTAGAGAAACTGAAATTTAAAAAAAGAATTAAATAAAAAAAAACTAGTACATATCTATACAGAAATTTGCCTGGATGAGTTTCACAGAAGAGTGAACACTATAGAAGCAAAGAAAAGATCAGTGAACTGTCCAAATTGAATCAGAGGAAAGAGTCTGAAAAAGGAATAGCCTCAGAGATCTGTGGGGCTACAACACTCAATTTACCTTGTGTGTAATTGAAGGAAGAGGGAGATTGAAGCAGAAAAGAAAAAAAAGAAATATTTACCCAAAATTCAAATTTGATCCCTAAAATTTGGAACAAGATAAGGATGTTTACTCTTAAAACTTCTTTTCAACATTGTACTAGAGGTAATCAAGTATGATACGCAAATTTAGTGAGGTTTCAGGATTTAAGCTCAATATTTAAAAACAATTGCATTTCTATCTACATGGAAGAAACACTCGGTAAATGAAATTAAAAGTCAGTTTCATTGCTAATAGCATAAAAATACAATATATATATGGTTTAAGTTTAATGAAAGCTGTGCAAGATCTCTATATGAAACACCTCAAAACATTGCTGAAAAGAATGAAAAAAGACTCAAGAACATGGAAAAATAAACCTTTTATGGATTTCAAAATTTAATATTATTAAGAAATAACTTCTCCCAATTTTTTCTCTAGATTCAATACAATGGCAACTGAAATCTAAGCAGAGTTTTGTTTTGTGTTTTTTTGTAACAACTAATAAGATGATATGTATAGAAATGTGAAGGACTTAAAGAAGCCAAATTAATTTTAAAAATAAAGAACTTATACTACTTGATTTTAAGACTACTTGAATTATTCTAATCAATATATTTTTATTTTTTAATTTAATTAATTAATTTATGTTTGTTTCCTTTTTTTCTTTTTAAAAAATTTAAATTATTTAATGTTTAAAGTATTACATAGGTCTCCTTTTTCCCTCATTGACCTCTCCCCAGCTGCTCCCAACCTCCATCACATGCCCTCACCCCCTTACTGTCTGTGACCATTGGTTATGCATGCATACAAGTCCTTTGGTTGAGCTCTTACCAACCCCCCTCCCCTACCTTCCCTCTTAGGTTGGATGGTCTGTTCAGTGCTTCTATGATTCTGGCTCTATTGTTTGTTCATCAGTTTATGTTGATCATTGTATTCCACCAACGAGTGAGATCATATGATATTTATTTTTATCCAACTGGTTTATTTCGCTTAGCATAATGCTCTCTAGGTCCATTCATGCTGCTTCAAATGTAAGAGCTCCTTCCTTCCTTTTTTTTTTTTTTTACAGCAGTGTAGTATTCCATTATGTAGATGTACCACCATTTTTAAATCTACTCATCTGCTGATAGGCACTTGGGCTATTTCCAAATCTTAGCTCTTGTAAATTGTACTGCTATGAACATAGGGATGCGTATGTTTTTTCTGATTGGCATTTCTGGTTTTTTGGGATATATTCCTAGAAGTGGGATCACTGGGTCAAATGGGAGCTCAACTTCTTAATTTTTTGAGGAAACTCCATACCATTCTCCACAGTGGCTGTACCAGTCTGCATTCCCACCAGCAGTGTACGAGGGTTCCTTTTCCTCCATTTGTCATTGCCAATGTTATATCCAATAACATTTTTAATCTCCATGTTTAATCTCCAACATTTATATGGAACTCATACAACTTAACAAAAGGAAGATAAAGTATCCAATCAAAATTTGGCAAAGGACCTAAATATACACTTTTCCAAAGAGGGCATACAGAAGACAAAGAGACATATGAAAACATCCTCAAAGTCACTAACCATTGAGAGATGCAGATAAAAACTACAACAAGGTACCATCTAACATCTGTCAGAATGGCTATCATCAACAAATCATATTTTTAGATGTGAGGTTGAAAATGTTCAATAACACAGAAGAAGAAATAAAAGGTCCATAAATAGCCCCATACCTATATGGTGTTTTGGTTTAAAGATGACTACCAATTCTTAGATGCATCTCCCTCCAGGATGTGGAGCTCTCTTGAATCTGGATGGGTCTGTGACAAAAAGAACATGATGTAAACTCTAATTCCTGAAAGTAAGTCATAAAAGTCTATGCATCTTCTGCCATGTTCTCCAGAGACATTCCTTTTGGGAGAAGCCAGTCACTATGTAAGACTACCCCTGTGATTGCCATACTGGAAAGGTCATGTGTAGGTATTCTGGTTGATAATCTCAGCTAGGCTAACAGCCAGCCAGCATGCCAGTCATGTGGTTAAGTCACAATTGACATGCAGCCTAGTTGAGCTTTCAGATTATGACAGTCCCATGCAACATCTGAATGTATTCACATGAGAAATTCCAAGTTCAGAACTGCCCATCAGACTTTCCCAAATTCCTGACCCACAAAATAAAAGACTTGTTCTAAGGCACTAAATTCTGTAGTTTGCTATGTAGCAAAAGTAACTATAATTTAATGGAAAAAATGAGCCTTAAAAATGGTGCAGGAACAACTGGATATATGTATAGAAAAATAAAAAATAAAACAAAACTTCAATTCCTATTTTGTACCATTATAAAACATTAGTTCAGGTTGGAGGATAAACTTAAATGTAAAAACAAAATATATAGAGTTTCCAGATAAACACCTGGAAATTTCGTATTTACATAATGGAATATGCTATGAAATATTCCAGCCAGTGAAAGATAAATACCACATGATCTCACTCATTTGTGGAATATAAAGAACATTATAAATTGATGAACAAAAACAGATAGAGGCAAAAAAGCATCAAACAGACTGTCAAAATACAGCGGGAAGGCAGAGGGTTGTGGGGAGTGGAGGGGTGTAAGAGATCAACTGAAGGACTTGTATGCATGCATATAAGAAGCATAATCAATGGACGCAGACACTGGGGGTGGAGGGGTGAAGGCATGTACCAGGAGGGTAGGGGAGGCCAGGAGGAGGTCAATGGGGAAAAAAAGGAGACATATGTACTACTATTTGCAATACTTAAAACAATAAAATTAAAACAAACAAGCAAACACAAAAAATAAATTTAAAAACTAATTAAAAAACAACATCCTGATACATGCAACATCATGTATCTCAGAAACATTATTCAAAGTGAAATAAGCCAGAAACAAAAGAGTACATATTGTATGAATTTATTTATATAAAGGTCTAGAACAGGTACAAGTAATTCATGGTGATATTCCTGTGCACAGGGGTGAAATTCTGGCACTGATGCCCTCTGTCCATGGCAGGTTCCCAATGCTGATTTTTTTCTTTCCAGTGCTATTATGGACTTTTCCAGTGTTTTTGCTGGAGCTCTCTCATGGTCATTCTCATAACTTGAGTCTCAGTTCGTATATCCATATTCCTCTCTGTGTTCATCCTCTCTTTTGAGGTTCCATCATATAGTCAGAAAGATCACCTCCTGATTGTCCACTTTAAGGCAGCAACAGGCCAGCTTTCTTCCCCATATGGCACACATGCCACCAAAGAAAGACACAAATTATTGTCCCGCAAAGATTTGCAGATGGTTCCCAGTGTAGGTGTTACTGTGCAGCTGTAGCATCTTGCCTCAGAATTGTTTCAGGCATTTCCTGACATCAGTCTTGGACCCCACATGTGCCAGGCAATCAAGGTCAAATTCTCTTAGCCATTCACTAGAAACTTCTTTTACTTGCCCTCTTCTCTTTCTCTATGATGGGATGAGAAAATGGAAGTCCCCCTCTTCCCCCCTCTCACTCCCTGCACTTGCTGCATTAATTTTGTTTTTGAATCCCTTTATGTTTAATCCTTGTTTGGTGGATGAGTGAATTGTGGCAAAACTGTTTTCTTATCATTTCTTTTGCAAGTTCTGCAGAGGGGGTATTGCCCTGTACTTTATAATGTAAGAGTATTTTATTACCCTTTGTTTGCTTTCTCCAGTACTCTACTGAAGCAGGAAGAGTCCAATTTTAACATCTTGTTACAGAAAGGGGGCATTTCAATGCCCTGGGAGAAGACCTTTAGCTGACATTCTTGACTTTCCAAAGCAGAGCACTTTTACTAAAATATTGGCTGCAGAAAATCTGTCAGAAAATTCAGTTTGTCCACAATTATCATGTCAAGTGTGACAGCTAATTTTGTAATGCTTTCAGCAGTGAAAATTCTCATCTCACCAGTTTCTCTGCCACCAACAAATAAAAACATACACCTATAACTGGGTATAAGCTAGTTCCCCCTGCCCTCTTAAATAATTCTGTTTTCACTTTGTAATTTTATTTAAAAAATCAATATATTCAATATTATGCCAGTTATTTTTAAAAAAGCCTTATTGAGTTATAATTGATAAAACCAAAAATTCTATACATCTTGATGAATTTGGACATATGCATGTACCTGTGATACCATAACCACAACGAAGGCACTAAATATATCCTTCAAAAATGTCCTCATGTGAATGTGTTCTGTACTAAGAACATGTAACATGAAATCTATCCTCATATTTTATAGTACACAATATTGCATTAACTATAGGCAGTATAATGTACAGCAAATATCTAGAAATTATTTATTTTGCATAACTGAAACTTTGAACCCATCAATCAATAATTCCTCATTTATCCCTACCAACAGCCCCTGGCCACCACCGTTCTGTTCTCTGCTTCTATGAGTTAAAATCTATGGCAATTCTATCGGATCTCTAGCATCTGTTTCAATGACAGGTGTCTGGGACTGGATATAACTTCTCTGTTATCAAGTGATGCCAAAAAGATGATTTCGTCATGAATTTCTGATAGAAGTAACAACCAATGTGAAAAGCAAAACAGAATCAGACAATGTATAATGACTACAATGATTTTTTTTTTTTACCAAGAACAGATTTTTACTGGAAGTTGAATATTCTTCTCTCTTTTTATTGTTATCTAAAAGCCATTTTAGGTGCAAAATTGGTGTTCGCATGAGTAGAACTCCTGATTTCTATTTTTCAGATAATGACATGAAGTTGGCATTCCTACTTCTCCCTTTAGCTTATTCAAAAGCAACAACACCAGCAAAAGAAATGAGAAATGGAAACATAAAAATCTGTCTTCAGCCCTAACTGGTTTGGCTCAGTGGATAGAGCGTTGGCCTGTGGACTCAAGGGTTCCAGGTTCGATTCCGGTCAAGGGCATGTACCTTGGTTGTGGGCACATCCCCAATAGGGGTTGTGCAGGAGACAGCTGATCAATGTTTCTTTCTCATCGATGTTTCTAACTCTCTCTCCCTTTCCCTCTCTCTCTGTAAAAAAAAATCAATAAAATATATTTTAAAAAAATCTGTCTTCAATAAAAGTGGGAGATAGTATATATTGAAAACATCAAAGTAGGTGAAGTAGTACTAATAATGGTTCTGATCAAACAGATGGTTGGGAGGAATTAGAGAGAAGATGTCCATGCAGGAAGATCCCAGAAGTCAGTGTGCTTTTCTAAGGCAGGGCCTCACCTTGAGGTGAAAGACCAAAGTCTTCGGTAGAAAACTGGGAATAAGGTTCACTGGCTGGCATGGAAGTTTCCCCTGCGCTTGGCTTTGTTCTGAGAACAAAACAAACAGTTGATGGACTGATGAACTCCATAATTGGGGAAAAGTAAATACCTCTGTGGCTTTAAAAGGATCCCACAGCACAAATCATAAAGGAATTATAATTCTGAAAAACTTTTACTCCTTAAAAGAAACAGAAGATAAAATATACTATGTTAAAGTCATAGATAGGTATATAACTAGGGAAAAGTCTTCCAAATTTCCAGAAAAATTTTAGGGACAAAACTAAATGCAAAAGAAAAAGACCACATAGGAAAATAAATATTTTCGAAGTATAAGACATTTTTCTGCTAAGAAAATGAGAAGTTTTCTTCTCTACAAGCTTTCACTTGCTAACTCACTTTTATTACTTTGTTCTTTTTCCCCCTCCATGCAGAATTCATGAAGAATGGGATCTTTCTCTTTGAAAAGGCTTGTGACGGAAAGGTATGCAGTGGTGCTGTCATTAGAGCAGAGAAACAGGTTCTATAACCACAATTATTATCATCCACTGTGGCTGTTACTTTGCCTATCTTTAATTATGCCCAAAAGGACCAAGGCTTGAAAGAAATGCCTTAGAACCAGTGCTCAGAACAAGTGTCCCTGCACTGGGAGGGTGTGGCAAGAGCATAAGCTCTGGAGAATGACATTTCTGAATTTAAAATACAGCTTTCGTGTTTACTCTGTGTGACCTCCTCAGTTCTCCAGTCTCAGCTCCCTCATGTAGAACATTGGAAAAGCACCCACCTTGCAAAGTTGTCATGTGGGTCATGTGTGGTAACATTTATTGAATACTTACCGTATTTGCCGGCATATAAGACGATTTTTTGGCCCTGAAAATACCGTATTTGCCGGCGTATAAGACGACTGGGTGTATAAGACGACCCCCTAACATTTCCACTAAAAATACAGAGTTTGTTATATACTCGCCGTATAAGACTACCCCCCACTTGGAGGCATATTTTTCAGGGCCAAAAAATCGTCTTATACGCCGGCAAATACGGTACTATGTGCCTAGCCTTTTCTAAGCATTTTACATTGTGTTAACTCACTGGATTTCCACAGAAATTTGATGACACAGGTACTGCTATTATTCCCATTTTATAGATAAACTGAGGCACAGACACATGAAGTTACTAATTCAAATCCACACGACTAATGGAGGATTTGGGATTATGAAACCTGGGAAACTGATGTGTTCTCAACCTCTTTGCTCTATTGTCTGTTTAATTCAGAGGGTTAGAGACAAACACTTCATGTGCCTCACAGCAACTCGTAGGTGTCCAAGACTAAGGCTATTCTGGAGACATGGTCTCACTGGTATAGGAAGTCAAGGCACGGAGAGGTCAGGCAAACTGTTGATTTTTCAAATCACCATGACAGGGAGGTGAAATTTCAGGAAAAATGAAGAGACAAGAGGTTAATGGACATTCCAGATAATTAGTAGCTCACTTTTGCAAACTGGAATAATGAACAGAAGGTCTGGCGCAGGTGTCCTGGCAACTGCAGCATCATTTCCGAGGAGACAAGTGGTCAGTCTTGAAAAAGAGACGTCCAGGCAGGAAACTGGAGTAGCCTGGGGAATGCCTTTCAAGCCGTTTTGTGGGGCACTGAACAGACGGATGGGCTTCTGTCAGAACTTTCCATTCTGAAACTCAAAACATGCACAGTCAGTTTCATCTATAATAAATGGAGTCAACAGTCACTGCTCTCAGCAAGACAGCTTCAGTACTTTGTCAGAGATCTGAATAGGTAAGTCTCTCTTTTGTTTCGATAAGAAGAGAGGGGGTATACACACACACTCACACTTGTTCATGTCTACACACTCACACACAAACACATTCACATACCTAGACACATGCTCACATACCTACACACACACACACACACACACACACACACCCCTCATGATCTTTTCAGTTTGTGGGTCCCAAATTCCACCAATATACCTAGCTGGCTTCTGTCTGAGGAGAAAACTCCCTTGGTCTGCCCAGGTTGAAGACTTCTCAATATGTGTGAGTTCTGCTCTTCAAAGAGAGATTGTGAAATTCTGCAAAGGTCATGGGAGCTGACTTGAAATGAAAAGTGGATGTTCAGAAGAAATGAAGTTGCTAAATCCATTGCACCTTGAATGCAAAGGCTGATTTTGGGGTTTGAGGAGGGAGGCCCCCTGTCTCTGCCTCAGCCAGGTACCCTGGCACCTGCTGGGAGTGTATCCCCTCTGGGTGTGGGCCCAGAGCAAAGACCTTGGCTCTTCTGTGGCTCCACTTCTTTTTTTCCTTTTCTTTCTCTCTTTCTTCCTCCCCTTCTCCCTCTCCCTCTTCCTCTCCCTGTCCCTGTCCCTCTCCCTCTTCTCTCTTCTTTCTTTCCTCTTCTCTCTTCCCTCTTCTCTGTCCCTTCCTTTTTAAAAATATGTTTTTTTATTGATTTTAGAGATAGAGGAAGGGAAAGGGAGAGAGAAACATTGACTGGCTGCCTCCTGTATGCCCCTCACTGGGGATCGAACCTGAAACCTGTGCGTGTGCCCTGACTGGGAATAAAACAGGTGACCTCTGCATACCTGGGACAATGCTCACCCAACTGAGTCAAGCCAGTCAGGGCGCTGTGGCTCCACTTCTCCAAAGCTTCTCGGGGTGGGGGTGGTGGGGGGGAAGGAGCCTCGTCCTGCACTGCACAATACAAGCCCTCAGCTCAGCTCATTCACTGCCGCCACCCATCTCCACAGGAACGGCCTCTTTGCAGTTGAGAATCTTCTTTCTCAAAGTCCAACTAATGTATTCGTGTTGCTCAAACACTACAGTAGTTCCCCTTACCCTTGGTTTTACTCTCTGAGATTTCAATTACCTGTGGGCAACTGCAGTAAAAAATATTAAGTGGAACATTCAAGAAATGAACAATTCCTAAGTTTCAAATTGCACGGTTTCGAGTAGCACAATGAAATCTTGAGGCATCCGCTCCAGCAGCAGGAGACATAACTCATCCCTTTGTCAGATGTCTCCATGCTCCTCACCCCGCCCGTTAGTTACTTAGCAGCCAGAAGTGTTATCAGATTGTTGAGGTATCAGCACTTGTGTTCAAGTCACCCTTATTTTACTTAGTAATGGCCTCACAGTGCAAGAGTAGTGATACTGACAAATTGGATATGCCAACGAGAAGCCAGAAAGTGCTTTCTTTAGGTGAAAAGGTGAAAGTTCTTGACTTAATTGGGAAAGAAAAAAAATCGTATGCTGAGGTTGCTAAGATCTATGGTAAGAGCATCTTTTACCTGTGAAATCGTGAAGGAGGGAAACAATTGTTTTAGTTTTGCTATTGCACCTCAACCTACAAAATTATGGCTACGGCGCGTGATAAATGCGTAGTTAAGATGGAAAAGGTATTAAACTGTATCATAGGTTTGTGTAGGGAAAAACAAACACACATGTATTGTGATTTGTACTATCAGTGGTTTCTGACATCCACTGGAGATCTTGGAACCTATGCCCCTTGGATAAGGGGGCACCGCTGTACTCTGCCCATATGTGGCAGCAGCAGTTGGTACACTGTTCGCCAAATACATTTATCTCCAGCCATGCTGCCTTGCTGAGCTGGTGAAACAGATGCTCGCAGAATGCCCGCTTTGTGCCGGCAGGCTCTCTGCACTCTGGCTCCCACAGAGACCAACCTGGCAGGGCTGCAAGGCCGGAGCAGCTAGAGGAAAGCCTCAGAGTCCTTTCCCCAGCTGGCCTCCCAAATGGCGCGGGCAGCAGCTGTGCAGAGGGAAGTGCAGACTCAGGACCATCCCTGCTAGCTCCCGCGCCTCTGCTCTTCCCAGGACAAATGGGTGTGAGATGAGTTGTTCAAAACCGCCCTGGCTTCCAGGGCCCAAGGAGAGCTGCCGCCTTTCACTATCATTACCCTTCACACCGCTGCCCATTTAGCAGGGCTGATGTACTCGTTGGATAAGATTGGATTCTGACTTTAAACCCTCATGGGCATGAAATGATGGTCTAACCGGGCCATGAGATCGCAGATATCCCTGGCACCTTTGTACCTAAGGTCCCCCCAACTCTCCCAGGGAGATGCTGTCCATTTCCCAATGTTCCTCCTGGAGCCTGAGCTAGAAGGGGCTCCGGGGCGCAATGCCACGGGAGTGAAATGGAAAGCCTTGCTAAGATGGGGCCTGTGGCTACCTGCAGGGCTTGGATGCTTCCAAATGTTTCTCTGCAGTTGGCAATATTTCTTTTTTTCAAATGACACTTGATGAGGCAGATGTGCCCTGTGCCCTGTGTTTTAATAGTCGGGTTTTCGAAATAAAACCAGACATGAATTAAATTAAGCAAATAAAAGAAAAAAACAATCAGATGAGATCAGGCATGTGCAGGCTGCATGATTCTGATGCCGTTGAAATAACCCCCGGTTGTCATTTAACCGGAAAGGAGCAAAGGGGAGACTCGGTAATGCGGGCATGCCGTTTATACAGCTTTGCCAGGAAGCTGCAGTCAACACTGTCTAGGACTGCTCCCTGCAAATTGCTGGGGGAAGGGACTGGACAATAGATGCATGCCCAGTAAGCTGGGTGACATGGAAGGTGCCTATGTGTCAGTCACACCTGGGAACACATCAGTGGCCGGAATAGGTGTGGCCACTGCAAGCATGTGAAGTCTAAATATTTAAACTCCTAGACAAAGGAAGTTCCTCTCTCTTGGCTCTTGTCCTTCTAATTCTCTTAGAGGAAGTTCTCTTGCAGAGGGCGCATTCCCTTGTATTTGCCCACGTGGCCCACAGCCAGGTGGACACGACACAATGGATTAATAGGCTGAATCTGCCCGATGCTGAACTGGACCTGGCTGCGGCATGGAACAGAAACTCTGGACAAGATGGAACAGAAACTCTGGACAACATGGAACAGAAACTCTGGACAGCATGGAACAGAAACTCTGGACAACATGGAACAGAAACTCTGGACAACATGGAAGGAAAACTCTGGACAATATGGAATGGAAACTCTGGACAAGATGGAAGGAAAACTCTGGGCAACATGGAAGGAAAACTCTGGACAACATGGAACAGAAACTCTGGTCAACATGGAATGGAAACTTTGGACACGGTTGGCTCTGCTGGACCTCCAGCTGCACCTTTGTCAGGACTGGGTTAAGGAGCATGGGATTTCGCAACCTGAGACATAGAATTCCATGCCAATAGAAACCATTCATTCCCCGTGGGCATCTCCAGAAGCGCTCATTCCAGCAGTGCCCCAAGGACCTCACTTCCACTAATGTCTGAGAAATTGGAGCCACTAATTTCTCCGGCAACAATTCCACTTACATGACGTACCTGCAATAGTCAAATTCATGGAATACAAATATGGACTGGTGTTTGCCAGAGGCTGAGGGGAAGTAGAAGTGGGGAGTCACCAATCAAAGGGCATGAAGCTTCAAGTCAGACAGGACGCATATGTTCTAGAGATCTGTATAACATTGCGCTGACTGTCAGCAAAACTGTGTTGTACACTTAATGTATTAAGAGGGCACATCAAACATGTTCTTACAACAATAAAATAAATAGAATCAAATAATAAAATCAAATCTAGGAAAAGTGCCAGAGGAGCATCAGGAGGGAGGACATGAGATCAAAGACTTTTCCCAGAAGTGTCGGCCCTACTGCCTTTCAGTGACCGAGGCTGAGTCAGTGCTGCTGGAACATCCTCCCTTTGCCATCCGTGTTGGCGCCAAGAAGGCGGGATGATGCTGTCCTTTTCTCTGTTGTACCTCCCTTACTTAGAGGAGCTCAATGAATCTTTGTTGGGAGAACATGTCAGTGTGATTGCCCTCTGCTGAAGATATACAGCAATGGATTACCTTCCCCCAAAGATGCACCTTGGCCCTCATGGCTATCTGAGTCAGCAGGGGACCAGAACTCCTTTTGTGCCAGGGAGAAATCATGGCAGCAGCCCATTGCCTTTCTTGCTGTCTGCATAGGAATACAGAAGTTGGACTGACATCTTACCTCTACATTGCCCCGAGTTCTTAGTCTACTCAAGAGGAACAGAAAACCCTAGGAAAATACCAGCTTCCCTGATAAGAAGAGGCTTGAGCCAGCTGTCCTATGAGCTGGTAAGTAGCAGACACATGCTCACATCCAGAAGTCTCTGCAGCAGTTCCTTATATTCACCTGTAGAAATGATTCATCAGCTCAGTACTTTGAGTCAAGACTTCTCCAAAGATGTTGAGTTGTAATAAAGGCATGGGATTAAAAAACAGTGTCTGTCCCATGGGTAGCGTGGGGCAAGAACCATATGAGACATAAATGAGAATTTAACATAAGGCAGATTAAAAGTTTGTTTGTTTGTTTTTTGAAAATTATCCTTAATTTCATAGTAAAGAGAAATTTTTTACTCCAGGCCTTGTGAAATTCATGTTATGTGTGTAGCAAAAATGTGGACTCAGTTATCCTCAAGCCAACTTTTGAAACACCTGAGTTAGCCCTAACCAGTTTGACTCAGTGGATAGAGCATTGACCTGAGGACTGAAGGGTCCCAGGTTCGATTCCGGTCAAGGGCATGTACCTTGGTTGCTGGCACATCCCCAGTAGGGGGTGTGCAAGAGACAGCTGATCGATGTTTCTCTCTCATTGATGTTTCTACATCTATATCCCTCTTCTTTCCTCTCTGTAAAAAATCAACAAAATATATTAAAACAAACAAACAAACAAACAAAAACCACACCTGAGTTAAAGAAACTCCTCTAGGTTTTGTTATAAATACGGACACCTGGATCTCATGGGCACCTACAAGACAGTATGGGCTAAACTAGGTAAGCTGGTTTCCTCACAGAATCCTATCTTTAGACAGTTTCTTTTTGGATTGATGTGGTACTCATTAGTTTAAAACTGGGAGGGGGAGGAAGAGTAACAATGTTCACGTTATTTACCTACAATTCCTAAAGACTGATAGCAAGGTAGCAGTTCTTTAGAAAGTTTGTCTAAGATCTTAATCATCATTTCTGGGAGGAGGTGGATGGAGTTTTGTTGAGGCATTGCTATCTCTCAGGGGGTATGGTTTTCCAGAAGAGCTGGTGAAATCGTTCTCCCAGGACCTCTATTATTCTGTAATGTTGTCTAGGAGGAGTCGATTGATATCAGCAACAACAACATCATAGTGTTTACTGATGATCCCCTCTGTTTTTAAGTATTAAATACTTTACATATATCCTCACATTTTAAATCTTTAGTACAATCAATAGTAGTATGTCTATTAGATGAATGGAAAAATTGAGGACCAGAGAAATTAAGAGACTTGCCCATAGTAAGTCAGAGAGAGGCTCTCCTGTGGAATTATGGCTGGGAGGCTGCCGGGGCCCCAGCTGAAGAGGTGAAGAACAGAGACAGACTGTAGGGCTCATTGGCCTGCGCCTGCAGTGACTACACATCATAGGCTGGTTTTTCCAGGTACTGTGTGTGTGTGTGTGTGTGTGTGTGTGTGTGTGTGTGTAAATAATACCTGGTTTCAATTTTAAGCACATTTGAGTGAGCCGAGGATTCATTGTGAAGGCTAAATGGAGTGATGCAAAGGTGGAAATAAAGGACTTGTGAGTAATTTCCCATCTAGTTTGACAGCCATCAAATAAAAGTGATTTGGGCTGCATGGTGGAATGCTAGAATAACAATTTGATAATATCCAGCACTTGCTTCATTGAGTGGCACACTTCCAAAATGATTCCCTGAAACCAACATTACAGCAAGCTCCCTTCACGCCTACACGGGGAGAGCATGTCTTTAAAATAAGGCTCTTTTGAAATCAAGGACTAGGGGCTGAAGTGGCTGCCAGCTTCACGTGCTCTTTAAGCTGAGCTGCCTGGGTTTTATTCCATTGGGTTCTGTTTACACGTCCTCTGACATTTCACTGACTGGGAAGTGGAAGAAGAGTAAGGGATATGCAAAGCAGAAATAAACCCTATTTCAGAAATAATATTATAGTGGTTCAATTTTTTTTTCAGCCTCACTAAAATCAACATACACATGAAATCATTTAGGTTTTTAAAAAGTGTAACAAGATGAAGGAAAGTTTATTTGCAAGGATTTCTCACAGGGAAAGCAGTGTTGCGTGTATGTGCACAGGGCAGGGGGTAGTGGGGGGTAGCAAGGGGGGACTTCAATAAATTTCTTGGGGGTGAAAAGAGACCCAAAGGGCATGCCCAGGAGAGAAAAGATAGTCCCTTAACCACAGATACAAGGTGAGAAAGGAAATGTATGTGCAAAAAAGGCATGTGCGTGGGGAAAAGATACCGAGCTGAAAGGACCAGTGGCAGCCCTGTTATAGAAGGTTTTGGGGGAAGAAACATGTGTTCCATGAATTTTTAACTTAGTTCTCATCTGTGCTCTGTCAGCTCCCTCTTCCTAATTTCTGCCCTTGGACTCCCAACAATAATCTTCAATGAAACGGACATTTGTTACTCCTCTTTTTAAGGGTGTTAAGAGGATTCTTTTGGGAAAATTAAAGGAGATGTCTTTCTGTGTTTGAGTCAAGGTTGTGCACAGTATCGGTAACAGGCGAGCATGCATGGGGGCAGCTAATATCTGCATTATACAGTGAGAAGAGTCCCAGTAACTTACATTAAATAGCCACCTTCATTTTCTTTTTTGTAATTTAGAATGCTGCACTTCATATTCAGAGTATTTAATTTTGCTTTATGAATCTATGTTTTCCTTTGTGTGCGGTATCTCCTATGTCTCCCAATAGGAAAGCTAAGGTGGTTGATTACCTGTTGGCAAATGATGCCATTTCTGGATAATCACTCTTGCTTTTGCTAATGAATTTTATATTTAATGATTTTTTCAAAGCACAATCCATGTCTTGGCAAACGGTCAAAACCACCCCACATAGTGTGAAGGTACCGTACATTCTCCCTGAGAATTAGCTCTGGATGGAATTGCTTTTGCGTAGCAAAAATGAGAAAATAAGATTATAAGAGAAAATAAATTGTTCATGGTGACAAAAATAAACACAAAGGCAGATGGGAATGAAGAGCTGTTTGGCCTGCTTATAAGAAAGCACTAGAGAGACTTTTAAAGATAAAAATCCTTAACATTTATACAGCTCTGGTAATTAAGAGTCATTAATCAGATATTTGCTTCAGGTCATTCAATGAATTAGCTGTGGATTTAGACTGAGAGCTGTGTATAATTCTGGAGACTAGGAACAAATATGATTCATTTTATACTTCTTAAAAATTTTGACTCTTCTTGTACTCATAGAGAATATGTGAGTTCTCATTATAGACACCAATATGGACTTATTGTCCTATAAATTCCTATTTACATAGGACACTACATTCTAATTTATCAGTTTGATATTTATAACCCTATGGAGATGAGACTATGTAGGAAACTTCAAGTTATTAGAACCACTGAATGCCCACCTCCAACATCAGTACATGTTGGCACAGACTATTTAATACAAACACACAACAGATACTCGTACCTTCTCCAGATTGAGCAGTGCCAACTTGGGTGAACCGAACACATTGTAAAGGAATCTGGAATCAGTACCTTTTTACTCCAAGTTGATGCCTTATCTCTGCAGCCAGATTGCCTGGGTTTGAATCCCGATTCTCCAACTTGCCAGTTGTGTGACCTTGGGTGAGCTAGTTTGCCTTTCTGACACTCAGTATGCTCATCTGAAAAATAGAGACTAATTTATCTCCTGTCTTCAGTTGTTAAGAGGATTAGTGAGTAAATATTTGTAAGGTGTTTAGAACAGTATTTGGCACATTTGTGATACATATAAATATCTGTTAAACCTAATAAAAAGTTCACTTTTAAAAATACTTTGCTGAGTTGAATATAGAAGATATTCTATAAATGTTTCTAAGTCTTTTTAAAATTCATGTAATATACAGATGATATATTATAGAATTGTACACTTGAAACATAATTTTATTAACCAATGCCACCTCAGTAAGTTCAATAAAAATTAAAAAAATAACTTTAGAGATTCCCATTTAAAAATACTTTGAAAAAAATGAGTTCAGATTTCCTCACTTAGCAGTATATATATATATATCTATATATCTATATATATATAGATATATAGATATATATATATATACTGATAAACTTCAAGGATCCAAAATTGGCTAAGTTAGCACTACGAAAAACTGCTTTCTTTGAAGATACTAGGGATGTGAGGGTCAGGCAAAGGATATTTGATGATGGCTATTGATATTGTGAATGAGATGGAAAGAAACTGAGGGGCTGGGATGGCTTAGCTTCTCATGAGCCACAGTCACTGAGGTGATTGGTGAGTTTGAGGGAGGCAGCTTGGGAGGTCTTGGCAAACGAAGTTCTTCAGCTTTACCCACATTCTATTTCAGTGGAATAGAGTGCCGCCAGCATCCAGAAAAGAAAAATTTGACAGGGGAATGATTTGTTCCAGAATTATTATAAAATTCCTAAAATTATTAAATGGAACACCTTTTCATTAAGTAAAAATATTTTAATGTTAAACAACACACTTTAAGTGGGTGAGTTTTGTCCATGACAAAGGATACAGAAAATAACAGGCTATTAAAATTCCTAAAAGATTCCTACACAGTTTGGCTCAGTGGATAGAACATTGGCCTGTGGATTGAAGGGTCCTGGGTTCAGTTCTGGTTAAGGGCATGTACCTTGGTTGCAAGCTCCATCCCAGCCCCCAGAGCCACGTCGGGAGGCAACCAAACAATGTGCCTCACATAGCAGTTCAGATTTCCTCACTTAGGAAATCTGTGCATCTCTCCCTTTTCCTTCCACTGTCTCTAAAAAGCAATGGAAAATATCCTTTGGGTGAGGATTGATAACAACAACAAATTCCTAAAAAAATTGCATTATATTTACAACATTTTTTCTTGGAAGTCAAAATACCAAAATAGTAGTAGGATCATACAAATGAGGTCAGGAAACTGAAATGGGTACCCTGACGTTCCAGCCCCAAATCAATTCCAGAAACAGCTGCCCTTGTCTATATTTTATAAGCTAACACAGAGCTGATATTTCTTCTCAAAATTGGCAGCACTTTCCCCTTTTATTTGTAATGGTGATTCAGGTAGGGCAGGCTAAATTACAGTGCAATAACAGATGACCCCGAACCTTACCTTATATCTCTGGCAAGGACTCGGGATGAAGAGTGGGGAGTGTATTGGCTGGAAGATTGGTCCTCCTTTACCTCCCACTGGTAACATCTTTCCGTTTGGGGTCATGAATCTTGGAGCCAAGTACCCTCCTCTCCCCACAAGGCAAAGAGATTTTGCTCCTTTCCCCCCTCCCCGAGTCCTGCTTCCCCACCAGCTGTAGACTCTTAATGCTTGTTATTCAGAGCAAGGCTCATAGCAAGCTAGGAGGGGCCTGCACTTCCCTCAGGGACAGATGCCTCTACCTCTCTCTGAGAAGCAGCAGCTTTTCCCTGGGCTCGGGGGTGGGAATGTTCCCTGCCCCTCCCACGGCACTTGTTTCTTTTGGCAGAAAGCCTTGTGAAGTAGACATAGTTCTATGCCTACAGACAAGGAAAGGGGTCTCCTGCCAACCCCGCATCTTTGTTGGTGCCCAGGGGAGGCCAGTTGAAAAGAGCCTGTGCGTGAGTGCAGATGCCCCTTGTGTTTGGGGCCCCAGAGATTCTAAACAGCTCCATGGTAGCCTACATTTGGTATTTCATAATTCATTAAACAATTAGTTGATTTCCCCCCCCCCTGCATCCAAGCCCTGCAGGTAGCCACAGGCCCCATCCTAGCAAAGCTTTCCATTTCACTCCCATGGCAGTGTGCAGTGGAGCCCCTTCTAACTCAGGCTCCAGGAGGAACATTGGGAAATGGACAGCATCTCCCTGGGGGGGGGGGGGGGCTTAGGTACAAAGATGCCAGCGATATATGCAATCTCATGGCCCGGTTAGACCATAATTTCATACCTGCACCCTCCCTTAACCATATCAAAATTACAACTGAACTACAGAACAGCCATGAATGAGAAGCGCCTGAAATCTAGCTGAACGGAAGTTCTACAACCAAGGAGGATCTAAAGAAGCCACATCCAGGCTGATGTTATGGGGCAAGGCAATGCAGATGACAAGATATCAAGAGCCCACAGGGCAAAGCAAGATGATCTGATGAAGCTGGTGTCCCTTCAGTCTCCACCTGCCCAAGGATAAACCAATGCTTGCTGAAGATGACCTTGGAGGAGAAACACAAAGAATGCACAAGGGATTATGGTCCCCTGAACACTATCCTACCATGGAAGGAGTGGGTAAAGGGCAAGAGCCAAAACGATGAAGAAAATACTCAGGAAATTTCACAGGTGAAGTGAAAGTTTCTCTCCATGGAAGTGACGTTGCATTGCTAGAGGTAGATGCTATAGTCAATGTGGCAAATGCCAGTCTCCTTGGAGAAGGAGGTGCTGACCTTTCTGAAGAAAAAGAAGAAAAGCTAGTATTTTCCTGCTACAGAAAAGGGAAATAGGAGGATAGCTACATCTCCTCCCTCTCTCCCTGGAAGACCCTTCGAGATCTCACAAATAGATGGTTTGCTCCCCCCTCTAATTACTAGCGGGTAGAGAGAGCCTGGTGTTATCACTGTACTTTCTAACCAAGGGGAACAAGTAACATGTCTGATTCCTCCCTGGCAAGCCCAATTCTTCTAAGTACAGGTGGCTTAGGGGGAAGATTTTCCCTTGTTCTAGGAGGGGAGTTATCATTTTACTACTTCATTTATAAAAGATCTCCCATCATATTTTGGATCATTAGCATTTTCCAAAGAGTGGCAAATGAAGATACCAGTAACATAAATTCACATTAATTTTAAGTTGTCTGTTTTATTCTTCCCCATCTCCTGTTGGTTTTCCATTCACTGGATCCATGTTGATGATCAGGCTAAATCTACTTGTTTTGTGATCATGCTCTTTGAGGTTTGAAAAAAATCACAAAATTGAGTTCTAAAAGACAGGGCACTGAGTCAGTAAGTCTGATATTATAATGCTGAGAAAAAAACAAAAACAAAAATAAAACACACAAAAAACACACCCTACCTTCTACTGTCAATATATCTGATCAAATAGGTTGCATAGGTTAGAGTACAATAAAGGTGCAATGAAAGTCACACAAAAAAATTTAAACTGTTATAGACTGACTTTTTCTAGTTGATAGTGGGAGTGATGTTCTCTTGTAGTTTATGTATTTTAAACAGAAACCAAATTAATATTTGAGCCCTTATCACACAGTATTAGGGCTCAAGTATGCTTCTATAGCCTGACAGGATATGGGAAGAGAAAAGAGTTCCATAAATTCAGGGGAACAAGCTTGCTTGACCCAGCCAAAGGAGCATACATACTCTTGTTCATCTTAATGCTGTGGAGAGCCGGTGACTTAATATGTCCTATGATCTACAAAATGTTAATTCTATGATCTACCACATGTTAAAAATTTTCTTCTTAGCTAGCCCTTTGGTGGGGAGTTAATCACCAGCCTACTTATAATCAAGACCACTTCCATTTGTTCCCAAATGCTTTCCTCAACATATCCCACCACTCTCAGCTGTACCTTGTAATTTAGCCACATGAATTGACAGACTTCCAAGTAGGGCCAGACTTGCTTCTGTTGGAATCCAGAGTAGGTAATTTATCATTAGTTCTGTGTCCTGGGGCTAGCTACTTATCCTAGCCATATATCAGCTTCTCCATTTGTAAAATGGAGAAAGTAATAATACTTACTTACATCATTGGTTTGTTACGAGGTGCCCAGCCTAATCTAGACTATTTATTATTCCTAGGCATTTTAGAATCCCATTTGCAAAATAGAATATAATATAAGACACCTTTATCGAGCTCAGGTTCAAACTGTTATCACATCTCCCCTTTGTCTTTCTTAAGATTAGTTTTTGTGAGCTTGTAAGAAATGTGAGTGACATGATGTAGGCTGGTAGGAAGTCCTTTTAACCCCTCAAGGCAGAAGGTGAAGATAATCAGTTTGACGAGTTCTAATATCTCATCACTTTCAAGTCTTCTCTTCTCTCGTCCTTTTAAGCATGTAATTTGTTATTCCCACCAAAATAGTCTGGTAAGATTAAGCAATACTGTAATTGACTCGAGGTTCTAGGTATCTATGGAGTTTTGAAAACATGTTAGTTTTCTGGTTAGTATACACTCTGAGAGCCATTCATTTATCCAAAAACATTGATTGAGTACCTATTATGTGTCAGTAATTATTCCAGTGAGATGTTAGCATGGGTGTCTAAATAATTTGCAATATAGACTGCTCAAAAGGAAAAACAAATTCAAAAGTCTACAAAATTCACTGGAAAGTAGAGAAAGCTATCAGCATCCAATTACATTATTATACCACTCTAGGATACTTCTAGTCAAAATAGGAATCGTCAAGCCTGATATTGATGGTTTTGATACTTTTCATATTAGCATTGGATTTGAAGGAAAAATAAGAAGAAACCTCCTGCGATGACATATAAAGCTTAAATTACTCGTTCCTGCTTTATGTCAGTTATAATAATTTTTTTTACTTGAATGCCTACAGATAGTGCAATCATATTTCTAAAGAATTACAAGCTACACAATTACAGCAAAATCTTTATTGTCAAAGCTCTTGGTTAGTTCACTGTTCTGGTTAAATGAGTTTTCTTGTTATAATGAAAGATTAAATTGAAAAGGCTCATTTCAAACTTTTTGCTGAAAATTGTCTTATTTTTCTTTCCAATTATAAGGAAAGTTGTTGAAATAGGTTTTTTTTGCGTGTTGTTTTATTATTATTTTTAACATTGTGGCTTACTTAGTGTCTTATGATCACACAAACGTTTCAATTATCTTTTTTTAGAGCACTGAAAATTGAGACAAATTTGGATTAAACTTAAAGTAACTTGAGGATATACCTGTGAACCAAAGAGGCAGGGTGATTCAGTGGGATGCCTGGCACTCAGCATTTATTCAGTGAACGATTGCCAGTTTCTAATTGTTGTTGCCTCCACTTTCTGCTGCTTTATTTTGTTGTTAATTAGTTTTATAAAAGGTCACATATGAACTTATGGTTTAAGAAGGTAGCTTTATAACATGCGTTTGTCTCCTTTTGCTCTTCGTAGGCCTCACTAACATGATAGTAATTGCATAAAAAAATGCAAGGACAAATCAACTAGGAAAAGGGATATCAGTGGGAATAGACGTAACAATTTTTTTTGGACAGAAATAAGAGTATTGTATGAGAAAGGTGGAGAAAGCCACAGCCTGAAATGCATGCAGGAAAATAAACTTTTAATAGAAATAAAATTATCTTCTACAAATTCAGAGAGTTTTGAGATTTGGAAACTGGGGAGAGCAAAGAGTTCAGGGCTGAAAGCAGGATCTGGTTGAAAATCAGAAAGCAAGAGTCACCTCCTCTCATTCCTCTCCCCTCTGCTTAGGAAATCAGAATAACAGACCCAGCTTTTGTCTGGTTAAAGAGAGGAGTTACTTCTCTAAGCAATTTGAATCACAGTGGTATGAACCCTTGGAGATTCAGCAGAGAAAAATATTGGTCATGGGACTAAAGCGGGGAAATTAACGGGAAGTGTGTGTCTCCTGCCTCTCTCCTTTCCCAGAAGCCCCAAATTCACAAAATACCAGCCGTGAGGCTGCCATGCACATTGACCTGGATATGCCTAGGAGCTACCGTTCACACTGGTTTAGACTTTTTCTGACGATTTTTCAGCAGATGAGAGTAAATTCCTTAGTTAACCAAATTGGGTCATTATGAAAACCTTCCAACAGATGGGTATAAATTGTCTTGAGAAGGTGGGCCTTTTTCTAAATCACAAAAAATTCACTGAGTGGTCTGGTGACTGTCATCATGTCATATTACACAGTTAGAAAATGAGAAATTTCTCCTCCATAACTGGATGGCTTCAGAGCAGAAAGAAAACAAAATCTTTATAAAATGTCATTAGGAGTCCCATTATAAAAATAGCCAGTTCTCTATCTAATCATCCTAAAATAAAGTCTTGCTCAAATGCACAGGGATTCCCATTGCTTACAGGTGAACAAACAACCTATGGTCATAATATTTTTGAAGAATTTCAAATATAAAACAGAGATCTAAGGAAACAGAGAAAAATCAAACATATCAATCAGAGAAAATGCAGGGTTAATAGTTAATAGTATAGAAGAAAATGAAAACAGCAACAACAATCACAAAGCTCTCAAGATAGGTAGGAGAATATAGTATAACTATAAAATTTGAACAGAATTAATAAAGTGATTAATACAGTTGAAAGAAAGGCATATTGGGAATTAAAATAGAAATTTTGGAAGCAGCAGAATGTAAGTTAACCCAGCCTCCTAGAAAGCAGAGCACAAAGGAGGAGAGGAAGGATAAAGCATCCATCAGAACAAACCCAAGAGGTCTAACATCCTAAGCAAAGATTTCCAGAAAGAAAAAAGAGAAAATAAAGGGCATGGACATTTTAGCCTAATTAAAAAAACAACAACAACAACAACAACAAAAAAAACCACACAAACAAATTTAGCCCTGAGAGGGCTCCAAAATGTTCAAACAAGTATATATAACAATTATATATATATATATATAAAAGTCTAAGTGACTTATGAAGGAAAGTCTGGAATGATCAGGACAACCAGAATGACTAGTGGCTATGAGGTGCACTGACCACCAGGGGGCAGACACTCAATGTAGACACCCACAGGACCCGATTTCCGGATGAGATGAGACCTGCTGGCCTACCTCCCACAGTCCCCCCATCACCCAATTGGGGCGGGGTCCTGAGCTGGGACAGGGAACTGGAGGTGGGTGGCATGGCCCCTTTGGGGGGGATGGGGAGGGGTGTGGAGACAAGGGCCGGTTCCCTCCTTGGGACCAACCTCCTGGGTCCCTCCCCCAGGCTGGCAGGCCCCAATTGGCCTGCTGCCTGCCTGCTGTGGTGGCCGGTGGTTCCTCCCTCCCAGCCTGTAGGCCCTCATTGTCTGATTAGGGCTGGGCCCCAGTCTGGGATGGGGAAATGGGGGTGTTGGTGGTGGTAACAAACCTCCCACAGTCGATAGTTCCCTGGGCCAGGAGCTGTGTGACCTCTCCGGGCTACCAGGGGGCAGGAGTGATGGGAGCGAAGGTGCAGTGAGAAAGCAGTGTCTGCTGAGTTCCCTTTCACTCCCTGTGCTACCCTCCCTCTGGATGCTAGGGCTTGCGAACCAGGGAACACCCCCCCTCCCTTAGGTGCTGGGTGCCCTCGAGGAGCCCACCCCGCACTCGCACGGCCTATTCTGGGCGAGTCGGGCTGCAGCCGCCAGGACTGCGGGGGTCATTCCGGTTCCCCATGGGTTCCAGTCTTGGCCCCAATTAGGCTCGGCCTCTGCTCTGACCCGGGGCTCTGGCTGAGGGCCCCACCTGGGCGGCCTCGGAGTGGGTGCCACGCCTGGTCCCTTGCTGTCTGCCCATAGTGCCTCTCTCTCGTGGCTCCTTGGGGTAGAGCTGCAGCTGCTGCTCCTGCTGCTTCTTCGGGATAAATGCCATGGAGGGTGGTGGGTGCAGGCGCAGGTCGCGGGGACACCTATAGCCCCCCTCCATGCAGGAGCCGGTCTGTGAGGCCGGCCTGGAGAGAGTGCGCTGCCCGCCCAGCTTCCGTGTTGTGCTGCTGGGTGGCCCGGAGGCCCACCCTGCACCCCGGCCAGTGGCATCCAGCTGAGCTCACTGCATCTCCGTGTGGGGACTCGGCATTGTGACTCAGGTGAAGAAGGGCACGTGGAGGCCTGGTGGCCAAGGTGCTGCCCAGGGCTGAGAGGTCAGCTGGGACCCGCCCTTCTATGCCAGCTAGGCCTAGGGACTGCACCCGTGCACCAATTTCATGCACTGGCCCTCGAGTTTAAAATAAAAGCACACCATGGAACTTAATGGAATTTTACAGCATTGTTGATGAAGAGAAAACACAAAACACACACAAAAAAAGAGATTGATTACGAAAGACTGAGAATTAGAATTCACGAGATATTTCAGTTGCTACAATGGAGTGCTGCAAATGGAACAAAGAGTTCACAATTACAATTTCCCACTTAGAATTATCTCACCAAGCAATGAGTAAGTTGTGAGGGAGATTATAGATATTTTTAGGGAGGCATATACTCAAATTTAAGTTTCAAGTACTCTTTCTTAGGAAACTATTTGAGGGTATGCTCCATAAGTAAGTAAGTAAGTAAATAAATAAGTAAGTAAATACATAAATAAATAAAATAAAATTAGAGGAATAAAGCAAGAAAGAGGAAAAGAAAAGATTTAGGAAAAGGATCAAACCTAGGAAAGAAAGTCCAGAAGATCAATAGTACATCAACCTTAGTGTACCAAAGTCCTGATTGTAACAAAAGGATAGAAAATCCCAGAAAGTGAACTTCTAAAGAAAAGGAATAATCAGTAGAGTAGCAGATGTGTTGGTGTGATTGTTTAGAATTAAAAATATGTGTTAAAAGTGGGGAAGGAAGTGGACAGGGGAAAAATAAAAGGCTAGAGAAAAGAAAATTAGAAATCCCAGAAAAAAAACACACCAGAAAACTCTACAAGATATGCAAATATTTACATGATGCTGCTTGACAGTGAAAAGCATTTAAATAGTTAAAATGGTCATTTATTAATTTAAGTAAAATAGCCTGTGATAGCAATTTGGTAGGGAGGAACAGAAGGTAAGAGAATTAATCTCTATCATTCATAATCAGAGTCAATAATTGATAATATCTAAAATTAGTAAAGAAAAATAGTATATGAGTTGATTATTTGAAAATATGGAAGTAACTTCAGAAGAAAGTTGCTTTTGGCCAACACATGTGGTAATTAAGGAAGAATGGAACAGTAAATGTTGTTTTTCATTTTAAATTCAGAACTATGTAATTTTCCCCCCTGTGTGCATGAATTAGGTAATGTAAAAAAAGTTAGGACAGACGTAATTTCCATGCAAGAGAATTTCATAATATGAATTTCAATGATATAATTGAGGGCATGTGTGTATGTATATATGTATAAATATGATTTTATGATCTTTGAAAGAAATAAGGAAACTATATAGTACTACATTCTCATTATGAATTATGTGGAGAAAGAAAGAAAAATATGGAAAAATAAAAAAGGAGGAGAAAACAATATTTGTCTAATAAATGCTATCATTTTAAATTGCAGAACTTTTTAACAAATGTAAACCACTATAATCACTTAGAGAAACCTAAGATAAATTTGATATATTTTAGAAAAATAGTAACTTTTTGTGTGTGTGGCTTGCTAAAATATAGTTTCTTCTAATTAACATTATGCACAAATTTTTGCATTGTTTCAGAATTTAAGAGATTTCTTTTATTCTATGCACAGAATAAGGATTAACTATATTGTTCTATTTCTGGTTTCATTCAAACTGATCACAGTTAATTTTTGCAACCAGATATCTCACTGTATTGTTTTCTGGACTGATCCAAACTTCTCACTCTTTCCCTGTGAATTTTGCTTGGGCAATGTACTTATTTCACTCTACTTAGATTTCCTTATTAGTCAGCTCTTCCACTTCCTAAGTTGTTTTGTTTTTATTCTGAATGATTTTCAGTGTTTAACTTATTTATGGTTAGAAACTTTTCAGAACCAAATGAAATATTTTCCAGCATTGTACAGAACGGGGACCTAGGGAAAGCCTAAGTGTGCATCTTTCATTTCTATCTTCTTCCTTGGGGGGGGGGGGGTCTATTAAGGTAACTGTTGTCTCACCAAAAGCTATGGTGAAGTCCCAACCCTCAGTACCTTGTAAGTGTGACCTGATTTGGCAATATGGCCTTTGCAGAGGTAATCAAGTTAAGATGAGGTCATTTTAGGGAAGAATAGACCCTGAATCCAACCTGATTGGTGCCCTTATAAGAAAAGAAGAGACACCGAGACATACACACAAGGGGAATGCTTTGTGATGACGGAGGCCAAGATTGGAGGATATGTCTACAAGCTAAGGAAGGCAAGGAACACTGGCGATGCCAGAAGCTAAGAGGGAGTCAGGGAACAGACTTTTCCCTGGAGCCTTCAGAAAGAGCGAGCCCTACCAGCACCTGGATTTCACACTTCTAATCTCCCCGATTGTGAAGTAATACATTTCTATTATTTTAATCCACACACTTCGTTATAGTTTGTTATGGGAGCCTAGGAAACTAATCCAGGGACTAAACCATTTCTGACTTGTCATCATCCTCACCTTAGTTGTAATAGTGTCAGAGGACTGTGCACCAGTGTGTTCCTGCTACTAGGCTAAGTTTAGGCATAACATCATATCTGATTCAATTCTCAGAAACACTTGGATATTTTAGCATATTTTCCCTGGATGTACAGATTCAGAGACTGAATACTGGTGAGGCCGAAGCCACCTAGTAAGAGCTGGACCTTTATAGGAATCCAAATGGATCTGACTCCAAAATCAATACTTGGAACCACTACACTATTCTACTGTCTACTAAAGCAGTGTGATCATTTTCTCTGTTTCCCTTCCCTTGCTGATTTAACTTTTTTTTCTCCTTAATTTTGTTTTAATTATGTATCTTTATGTAAGACATTACATATATCAATTTATGTTATCATTTACAACTTTAATATTGGGTTTGAAATTTTAAAAATGTTTTTTATTATTTTAATTTAATTATTATTATTTTTTATTGTCTACAGTTTTACATATGTCTTCTTTTCCACCCGATTGGCCCTCCCTGCCGCCCCCCTACCCTCCAAGCCATTCCCACCCTGGGCAAGCCCCCACTGCCCCAGTGTCTGTGTCTATGGGTTATGCTGATATGCATGCATACAAGTCTTTTAGATGCTTTCTAAGCCCTCCCCCATCCCCATACCACCTCCCCTGCCATTTGTCTCTGGATCTATGTTTGAGGATTATATTTTCTGTGTAGTATTCTGACTTCTTTTGCAACAGGATGAAAGTCATTGCTATTCTTCCCTCACACTCTATTGCATTTCTAACACTTCTAACATCCTCTGTTCTTGACAGTACTGCTCAGTTCCTTCCCTTAGATATACTTTGGTCACTAGTAAAGGTACAGAATCAGATCAGAAGAAACCTCATTATTATTTGTTTATGTCTATGGAAAGAGGACCAGTTAGAACAGCTTCTCTGAAGCTCATGGCTCAAAGAGAAGTGTGTCTATTTGTATATAAATATGCTGTGTCTGCCTTTCCATCAAGTTATAATTTGGCCCAAAAAAATTGTGCTTGGCTGAAACAGCCAAGTGATAAACAGACTCATTGGTTTTGTGCTCTGAGGCAATGCTTTAGGAAGTTTCTATAGTGACCTAAAACCTTTTGGCGAGGTTGCAAGAAAAGTCAGTAAAGAACAGCCTCCTGTAACTGTTCTTCCATTTGGATATATGAATTATACTTTAAGCCTTTATTCTTAGGCTATAGAACAAAAGTATCTTATATTTTATCTTATAACTGTAAAGCACTTTCCTGTACATTATTTTATTTGGTTCTTACAACACTCTTGAGATTCAGGGAGGATAGACAGATATTATTATTCTCATTTTAGAGATGAGACATGTTTTGCCTAAGGTTATGCAGATAGTAAATGAAAATGGGATTAGACTGTATAAGTATTGTGGTTTCTAACTCATCCAGTTTAATTTTCATAAATCAATTCAAGTCAGTAATGAAAATTAACATTTATATTGTGTGTTTAATCTCATAATCCTCACAACCACATTATAAAGTAGATTTCTAAAATTGCTATTTTACAAACCCAATGGACAGAGAATTAAAAATTGAGCTTAAAAGGGTTGAGTAAATTGCCCAAGGTCCCATGGGTTGTATTGGTACAGAGGGATTTGAACCCACCACAGAGCACACATTCTTAGCTGTTTTACTCCACATCTTCCCACACCAAGCATTTGTTAACAGAAAGGTAAGACTATGGAATGGTTTCCGAAATGATGATACTCCAGGAAGGTCAATCTCAACCTAGAATCAAAACCAGGCTTTCATTTAGATGGGCGACTGGAGGGTAGTTATCATTTGAATTAATAAAGATTTTTTTAAAAAGTTGAGCTCTAGCTGGTTTGGTTCAGCGGATGGAGTGTTGGCCTGCGGACTAAAGGGTTCTGGGTTCGATTCCAGTCAAGGCCACATGTCCAGGTTGTGGGCTCAATTCCCAGTAGGGAGTGTGCAGGAGGCAGTCAATCAATGATCTTTCTCATTGATTTCATAATTGAAACATCATTATCTTTATTGATGTTTCTATCTCCCTCTCCCTTCCTATATATATATTTACATTGAAACTTTAGTTAGGCCCAAATTCTCTTGGTCCCCAACTCACATCACTCTAAAAATCTTAATTCTGATCAAGAATTTAAAAATTTTACTTAAATTTTAAAACATACTATAGACTTTTTTCTCCTTCTTAGCATTAGGCACCTTACTGAGACTTGAAGAGTTAAAATTCTTAAGTCATGATGGCTCTGTACTGCTAGATAGCAGCTTACACAATGCAGTTGGTGTAATAGTGATTAGAATATTGAGAAGCTAAACCTCCTTCAAATCACAATGAAATATTATGTGGACATTTGAAAAAAAAATAGCCTGCAATTATTTCCCCCTGCATTTTATTATTAAATGTACTGACCACATCCCTCCTCTCCCCCAGTTAAATCTTAGAGATAAACATTTTTCCTTTTCAGAAAGCAAAGATAGATTAGGAATGCTATCTGAATGCTTTATATTGAGCAAATTTCTTTGGACTCATTTTAAACAAGAAGAAATTTCTATTTTTTAAAGAGAGATGCTTGACATAGAAAGTTTTTGCATACATACCATCAATTTATTGACTTCACTGCATAATACTTAGATTCAAAGATGTTGGAAGATTTTCTTTATTTATTCATTGAATGGCTTTAAAGTAAATTTAATCCTCAGAAATATTTAGGGCGTTTATTTGGAATGAAGAGAATTGATTCAGTGAGATTTGTTTGTGTCCAAACATATTTGAACTGTTTACTTTCACACAGCAACTAATGAAGTATTTAGAGTAACTTTTCATTTTGCAGAGACAACGAATCTTTTAAAAAAACTATCTTTATTGTTGAAAGTATTACAGATGTCCCTCTTTTTCCTCCCCTCTCCCTCCCTTCCTCCCTCCCGTACCCAGACCTTCCCCACCCTGTTGTCCGTGTCCACAGGCTCCGAGTATATGCATAAAAATTCTTTGGTTAATCTCTTCCCATGCCTCCCTTCCCCACCGCCCCCTCCTCCCTACTTCCCTCTGGATTCCTCAGTCTGTTCTATGCTTCCACAGAGGCAACTAATCTTGAATAATTTATTCACCTATGGAATCAGGCAAGCATTAAACCACTTCCCAGGATATTGATGAAAATCTGTTTTCTTCTAAGTTTGAACATATATTATAACCCAAAATTGAATTCAACATCGGAACAAATGATTAGACTAATTTGTACTACAGATGATTATTTAGTTAAAAAGCCTATTGTTGAGAAGAAGACATATAAAATAAATTTCCTTTTGAAATTTTAATGTCTTAACTTTTAGGATGTTTGGTGATTTCTATTCCTTGTTTCAGAAACCTTTTCTCTAGATATGCCTGGTTGACTGAACATGCCTAATGTATTGTTTGTGACAGTCGACTTCAATATAATTGGATGCAGTGTTACAGTGTTGATAAATTCTTTACACTGAAGAATTTATCAGTCATCACTGCACAGTGATGGGTTTTCTGTGTCTGATTCAGTCTATTGTAGAGAGAGGGCCAATTTAAATAAAGACTTATATTTTGAACTTTATTAGTCATATTCTACGGTTGAATATGACAAAAAATCAAGATGTAGTCATTAGTTCATGACAATATACTTGGAATTATATTCTGACATTTCCTTGAGGCCCTTTTTATGATGTGTAATTTTCTTAGTTTTTATTTCTCTTAAAAAATCTTTTTTCAGTCTTTTTTATATAAAGCTAATCTGATGCATACTTAGGGTTGTTTCCTTATTAACATGGGGATCTCTGTTTTTTTCAGGGTTATTCTTAGCATTCAATTGATGTGGGAGTCTTAGTGTTCTCTAGTAAGGATTAGGAGAAAAATAATTTGGAACTTTTGCCAAGGCTCTGGATTACCTGGCTTTGGACACATACCTCTATGTGGTATATGCAACACTGGGACTGCTTAAAAAAAAAAAAAAATATATATATATATATATATATATATATATATATATGTATGTATATATATATATATATATATATATATTTTTTACAGAGAGGAAGGGAGAGGGAGAGTTAGAAATATGGATGAGAAAGATACATTAATCAGCTACCTCCTGCACATCCCCTACTGGGGATGTGCCTGCAACCAAGGTACATACCCTTGACCCCTTGACCGGAATCTAACCTGGGACCCTTGAGTCCACAGGCTAACGCTCTATCCACTGAGCCAAACTGGTCAGGGCTAGGGCTGCTTTTTTGGGGCTATGAGTGCTTAACTTAAATTGAATTATTTCCATGAAAGTGGTTCTGACCAGTGATTCTAGGCAAAGGCTTCATTATGAAAGTGATCTCAGCTTGTGTATCAGTTATATGACCTTGGGCAATGTGACTGCTTAATTTTTTTAAGCCTCTGTCTCCTCATCTATAAAATGAGGATAACAATAATAACAAAAAGCCATTTTGCCTTATAGAGATGTTATAAGAAAAAATGATGTTCCAACATGCTTTCGATATAGTAGGTGATAAAAAGAAAATACTTTTGCAATTCTTATATTAGTTAACTAGGCAGAGGGAATAGTAGGAAGAAATGAAGATACCAGTTAAAATTATTTTTAAAAAAGTATCTTTATTGTTGAAAGTATTACCAAAGCTCCCCTTTTTCCACATTGACCCTCTCTGCTCTATACCCCCCCATCCCAGGCCTTTACCACATTGTCTGTGTGCCTGGACTACATATGTATGCATATAAGTTTCCAGGCTAATTTTTTCCCCACTGAACCCACCTACCCACCCCTGTCCTCCCTCTGAAATTTGTCAGTCTGTTCCATGTTTCTGTGTCTCTGGATCTATTTTGTTCACCAGTTTTTTAATTTTGTTCATTAGAATCCACACATGGATGAGATCAGCTAAAATTTTATTCATCCTTTACTGAGGAAGCGCTATTTCGGGGACTGGGTTAGGCAGTTGAGTACACATTATGAGACAAGGACATGGAGGAAATACAGCTCAATAGTAATTTATGGGTGGTAGAATTAGAATTGATTTTTGTTTCTTCTTTATTCTTTTTGGTAATTACTACATCTTATATCATAAATGTATGTTACTTTTCCAATCCTAAAATTTGTCTTAAAAATAATATAAAGCAATGTTGCCCTTTGTAATTTTCCCCCCGTTAATACAGCTCTAGAAACCTTTCACCCGAGTCCATAGGGAGATTTTGCAGGATGATAGCTGCCATTAGTACTGTAATAGGTCCAATATGTTGGCTACCCTTAAGAAGATGGAAACACAGCGGAGGCTTGAGCCCAACTACATGAGTAACAAGCTGTGTATTCTTGAGAATGACACTTAACCTCTCTGAGTCTGTTTCCTGATCTCTAAAACAAAAGTAACAATGCCTCCTTTTCAAGGTTGTTGTAAAAGTTAAATCAAGCAAGAATTCCTATATAGTGCATTCACACAGTTTGACCCATAAAAGTGTTCATACAATGGTGGCTATTATTATATACTGAAAGATTGTTTAAGATCAACTTCTTTTACTGGTGAAGCAATTGAAACACACAGAAGATCCATGACTTTTTAAAAATTCTTTATTGTTGAAAGTTTTACATATGTCTCCTTTCCCCCCATTGATCTCTCTCTGCCTGCTTCCGACCCCCCAGCTCATGCCCCCATCCCCTATTGTCTGTGTCAATTGGTCATGCTCATATGCATGGATACAAGACCTGTGGTTTATCTCTTACCACCCTCCCTCGCCTTTCCTCTGCGGTTTGACAGTCTGTTTGATGCTTCTATATCACTGGACCTATTTTTGTTCATCAGTTTTTGTTGTTTATTATATTCCAAAAATGAGTGAGATCAAGTGACATCTATCATTTTTCAACTGGCTTATTTTGCATAGCATAATGCTCTCCAGGTCCATCCATGCTGTTGCAAATTCATTCTTTTTTACAGTAGCATAGTATTCCATAGTATAAATTTACCACAGTTTTCTAATTCACTTATCTGCTGATAGGCACTTAGGCTGTTTCCAAATCTTAGCTATTGTAAATTATGCTGCTATGGACACAGGGTTGCATATATCTTTTCCGATTAGTGTTTCTGATTTCTTGGGATATATTCCTAGAAGTGGGATTACTGGGTCAAATGGAAGTTCGACTTTTAATTTTTTGAGGAAACTCCATACTGTCTTCCACAGTGGCTGCACCAGTCTGCATTCCCTCTAGCAGTGTATGAAGGTTCCTTTTTCTCCACATCTTTACCAGCACTTGTCAGTTGATGGAAGCCATTCTGATAGGTATGAGATGGTACCTCATTGTAATTTTGATTTGTATCTCTCAGATGATTAGTGACTTTGAGTATGTTTTCATATGTTTCTTGGCTTTCTGTATGTTCACTTTCAAAAGGTATCTATTTAGGTCCTTTGCCCATTTTTGATTGGATTGTTTATCTTCCTTTTGTTAAGGTGTTTGAGTTCCCTGTAAATTTTGGAGATTAAGCCCTTACCAGATGTAACATTGGCAGATAGGTATATGACTTTTCTGATATCTTTCAAGTAGTAAATGATAGAGCCTAAACTAGAAATCAGATTTACTAACATCAGTATTTTATTTTCCAATAAACGGTATTCCTAAACTTTCTATTATTGAGTACACTCTTCACAATTTTTCCCATATCCATTATTTGCTTAACATTTTGCTTTATTTTCACTTGTTTCTGCTTACATAAAGTTGTTTAGAAACTGTATGTTATCATTCTACAAATAAATCCAGTGTCTTAGTGTCATACACAAAGATAATTATAGAATAAATAACACAAAACAATTTTATTACATTTTAGCTAGATATTGTTACAAGCAAGTTAAATGCCAGATAGATAATAGCGTGGGAGAGGAGACATTTTAAGAACTAGAGCACTTGGTGGCATTAAAGAATTGGTGCCGTGGTAGTGAGAAATGAGGAAGTAGAAAGGTGTTAAGTTATGGTACATAACTGTAAGACAGGCCATTTGCTCTTTGGGTTTCAGAATGGATCAGAATGGGTGATGAAAATGTACAGATTGGCTATAGAGAGTGAGTGCCTAACCAAAATAGTACATCATTTTTGTACTAGAAAGGTCTGAAACCATCATCAGCTACTCATCAAATTTTCTAGCAGGATCTTACTTAGTTAAGAACCTGCCCAGCTTATTCTAAATAATTCTCCATCCATCCTGCCCACTGTCATGTCTCTCACTTTCTTAGATGCTTCATATCAGCGGTTGCTGTTACCCTTATGCTAATGCGGTGAACACGAGTTTTGTAGCAATGAGGCAATCCATTTTCCGTGACAGGTTGTAATGAACTGAGAGGGTTACACCAGCAAATGCACTTCTGGTAGGATAGATAAGAATGCAACATATACATCAGTCAAATAGCAAAGAAAAAATGACTTGTGTATGCTGGTTAGGGATGTCAATAATGCGACCGCATGCAGAACAGATGGCAAAAGACATGTTGGAGAGAAACCTTCTCACCAGAGGTTAAGCCTCTAGCGTTTTCTTCAGCAATATATGAGTAATTGCTCTGTGTCTCAGTTAAGGCATTAGGAAGGTAATTAGTGAAGTACACTCATGAGAACAGTGCTATTTTCTCTAGAAATGAGAAAAAAATAAAGGAAATAATTCATACTACTAAGAAACCACTAGGGAAACCTCTATCCGTTTTAAATATTTTTTTCTATTCCTTTCACTTCAATTCTCTCGCCCATTTTTCCTCATTTCTTTCTTTATATTTTTCTCTCTGACAGATCATCCTTTAGTTTTTCAGGTACCTTAGCTCTGGCTCCTCCTAATTTCATCTTATTCTTGTCTCAGAAAGATCAATGAAGGAAAAATATTTCCAGTTTGGCAAAACAAAAGCTTAAAAAAAATTGTAATCAAGGCTCATGACATATGAAGTGGGTAGGGTAGAGCAGGTCATCCCCAAGTTCTATAGTACCAAGAATAAGGTTTTTCTGTGAAGCTTAGAAATGGCAGATATAAAGTGAAGAAAAAAAAATCTCATTTAGTTGACATTTAAGGGATCTATCCTGGGACTTTTTTCCAGAGTCTCTCAAATTATAAATATCAATGAAGTCTAAAGTTTCTCAGAGATTATACAAGCAAAGATACTGAACTGTCAGTGTGTACTTCTTTTAGAGACTTTGCTTTATAAACTGATGCCAAGCTCTATAAGAATGAAAGATCGGTTAACTAATGATATGAGGATGAGCAGTTTGATAGATATGCAGTGTGGGGAGGGAAGCGAGAACACCATCAACATTTCTGTGAAGAACTCGGTGGCGAAATCATTGATTAAGCTACTCAACAATCTATAGTTTTATCTTTTACTTGTTGGTAATTTTTCCACTGGTTGGAACACTAACTAAAACATTGACATGAATATCTTTCTGCTCATTTCTCTATAATATAAATAATGGATTTATTCACCTTATAGCTATGATCTCTACTGAGCTAGACCTTCTTTAATTTAACCCAGAATCCTATTTTGAGCTATATTGAGTTTATAAGGTATCATTTTCTTAACCTTAAAATTATAATAATAATACTATTGTTTTCTTTTCAGAATGACTTTTTCTCAAAGAAATGTGTGTGTGTGTGTGTGTGTGTGTGTGTATCTATGTTATGTGTGTGTAAGTTTCCAATAATATCCCTAATTACTGCTCTGTTGTTTCTTGTAAATTTTCCAAATTATACATATTTGTGTCTTCTGGGTTTGGAAGATATTGGTGGCCAGATGAGTCTTTTATAGTCTCTATTTACAGATGACATAATAGTACACTTGAAAAAAAAACCTAGAGGATAAAGGTGTCTCTATGTTTTTAAGATGTTACCATAAGATGATATAAATTTAATGCAATCTCAGTATGATTATTTGTGGAACTAGACATTGATACTAAAATTTGTTTGAAAACTAAACTGCAAGAATAGCTAGGAAGACATTGAAAATCAAGATATGTAATTAAATTTATGTGGCTCTGTTACATAAATACACAATTGGAATGCAAACTCCAGGAATAGAACCAACTTCATGTGAAAATTAACTGCCTGAAAAGGTGTTGTATCAAATCACTGGTGCAAAGATTAACTTTAAAAATAGATGGTGTTAAGACAAATGACTAACCATTTAAAAAATGTAAGTTTAGATCTGTTTCATACCATATACAAGAATAAAATAATAATGTAGAGAAAGTAGTGAAGTTGAAAAAAATTATTATTTTGACAGCAGTACATAAAAAAGATTGATTTAAACACATCTTATCCATGGGTTTCAGAGCTAAGGAGAAAAGCTGAAGAAGGAGCAAGATATTTGCATTGTTTCAATCATTTCCTCACCTATTGCTCTTGTTGCACCTTTACCATGATGAAACTGAGCAACGCCTTGACTTGATGATAAAAATGAACAACATTTAGTACTATCAACAATAAAAATATATATTCATTAAAAAATAAAATACAAAACAACCCTCCCAAACAAAATTAATACCACCACGTAATGACTGATGGGCAACTGGTGCCTCCAGATATGGTACGTGGAGAATGACACACCAACACCTAGAAAGTATTCACACCAGCAATGCTTAACTTACTTAGATGGAAATAGCAAACAAAGCCTAACTAAGCAACCTTAAATAAAATTCCTATTTTCATCAAAAACATTCATGTCATGAAAGACAAAAGCTAAATAAATGTTCTGGATTGTAAAAGAATAAAGAGACATGAAAACTAATTTTATATGTGGTCCTGGACTAGCTCCTGTACCGAGGGATCAGTAGACGATTGGATCAGTAGATAAAATTGGAGTAGGTGTGTATATATTACATGAAACTCTTCACCAATGCTAAATTTCCTGAATTTGACAATTATACTCTGATTATATAAGGTAATTTATTTGTTTTTAAGAAATATCATTTAAGTATGAAGGGTGAAAAGGGGCACTTTGCATGGATAACTTTCACATGGTTTAGAAAAAGAAAATTATACCCATACCTTTATTTACACCTTCATCTATTATCTATCTATCATCTAGAATGATAAATAAAATGTGGCAAATATTAAAATGTGAATCTGGCTGAAACCGGTTTGGCTCAATGGATAGAGCATCGGCCTGCGGACTCAAGGGTCCCGGGTTCAATTCCAGTCAAGGGGGCATGTACCTTGGTTGCAGGCACATCCCCAGTGGGGGTTGTGTAGGAGGCAGCTGATCGATGTTTCTCTCTCATCGATGTTTCTAACTCTCTACTTTCCTCTCTGTAAAAAATCAATAAAATATATAAAAAAATAAAAAAATAAAATGTGAATCTGGATAAAAGAGAAACAAGAAGTCTTTTTACTATGGCCATTTGTAAGGATATATGCACTTTATGTAAATTGCAGCAATGTACAGTCTTGTCAGTTTTATGTATGAATTATTTAAAAACAATATGTTAAAACATTAAATAGTACACATATTCAATTTAAAAAGTTTATTTCATTGTTTTAATATTATACTGTATGCAAGATAGCAGATAAGAAGATAAAAAAAGCCCCTCTGTCCTCTGTGTATATGCTGAGGGTTCAGGAGGGAGCTGAGGTAAACGTGTGTCTTGGCTGTCCTTTGAAATATAACCCTTGAAGGATCCAGTTAAACTGAAATGCCATGAAATGAGTAAAAAATATAATAATATACAAAGACAAAGAAAATAGAGAGGAAAAAGCAGTATTAGGATACAGAGGATAGAAAGCGTATGGATTCAGCAACTAGAGCAAGTTGCCAGAGAGGGAAACTGAGATTTAAATCAATTCATGCAGCAGGACCCTGGAAGTTCCCTGGAATGGGAGGCACAGGCACCACTGAATGTGGGAGTCCTGATGGCCATGTGGGGGGGGGGGGGAGGGGGCGCGGACCTGAATATGGGAAGATTGGTTGCAATATCAATTGGTTGCAAGTCTGTACAAGAAGCACTTCAGAACCTAGAAACCCTATTCCACTCTGGATGCTTGTTCATTGCTTCTCCCTAGCCCAAGCAGAAGAGGAAGTTTATTCCCTGCCTGGAGAATTGCATCAGAGGAGCTCAGAGCTTGGGGATTCCAGGTTCATTGGGCTTTTGGAAGCCACATAAACAGCAAGTCTGCACACTAACTGGTAATAACCTTATCCAACTTACTCCACTTGCTTCTGAGAAAGCAGGCAGCCAAATATAGGTAGCTAAGGCCGGACATTGGTATTTCCTTCTGTAGAAACTGATCAACTAAAGAAGAAAAACTTATAAGCACTAAGCATTAAGTGTCCACCTCAAATGGTTTAATTCAGTAATTCTGAAATGGAGGATGCCAAGTGACAAACCTTGATTCTGCACACACATTTTAAAGGCTTTGTGGAGAATTTCTAACACAAAAGGTAAAAACAAAACAATCAAGGTTAAGGAGTTCAGAGATAAAAGACACAATGCACAAAGCTAAAGAAAACCCCAGAAAAATATTATTAATATGTTCAGTCAGAGAAAATAGGATATTGTTTCCATGGAATAAGAACTGGATACAATAAAAAAAAAGGGACAGCTAGAAAAAGGGCTCTAGGAAATGAAAAAAATATCGTAGCAATTAAATTTTGGAGGATAAAGTTGATAAAATTCCCCAAAAAGTATAATAAAAAGAGACCATAGTGATAGAAAATGAGATGAAAGAGGAGATTAGAGGGTCAGTAGAAGGGGTCAAGTTTGCAGATAATGTGAGTTTTCAAAAATTGAAACTAAAAATTAAAAAGATGATGTATTCAAAGGTTATAATTGAAAGTCATTGGATTTCTGAATAATATTACCATTGTGTAGAAGGCAAGAAAGCCAGACTTAGGTTCTGTGCTATAAAAATGGACATAAAATAATGTTTTGAGAATCAAATGAGAAAAACATGTGAAATGTTAGTATACCCAGAATTATACTGGTTATTATTAGTAGATGGTAAGCAACTTAAAGACAAGAACATGTCTTACTCAACTCCATGTTTTCCACTAGCCCAACCAACATAAAAGACGAGGCATGGATTAGTACTCAGTATGTGTTTATTGCATTTAGTGGAAAGCTTGCAATTTCAATGATGCAATTGATGTCCAGAGGGAAATCCCATAGAAGAGGTGAAAATGCTGTTTTCTGATTTCACATTTTAGACTAAGAGTCCCGGGTTGGGGCTCTTTTATTTGATGCACTGTCCTTGCAGAAAAGTTCCATCATCGTCTCTTGTCAAAAAAGTAATGGGATTTGGATTGAAAACCCATATTTGTGGAGCTTTGCATGCTGATGGTGCTGATACACACAGACCTGCCAAGTGTTTCCTTTAGGGCTCTTGGAAGGAAAGTGTACGTACATTCACAAAGCAAATAGGCTTCAGGAATGCAATATTTATATGAATAATTTGAAATGATCCTTTCTTCCACTCTGTACATACATAGAATGATTAGTATTCAGTAAATTTCTGTCACTTCTAGTCAATGTAAAAAGGGAGGAAAGGCAATAAGCAAGGAAGAAAGGAAGAAGCAGGTTTATTTATTGCATATGACATAACAATGAACCCTTTTTAATGAGTTAATAAAATAACTTGTATTACAGATGACAGGTTGAACATTAGCAATAATTTAGATCTATATTATAAAAAACCCAGTGGCCCTAACGCCATAATGACCAAACAACTCGTCACCAGGAGGCTTGGTGGGGTCTGCGGTGGAGTCTGTGACAGGGTCTAGGGTCCTGAGGAGACATGCCGGTGGGTGGGGCTGCATGCGTAGTGAGGCACGTGCAGGTGGGTGGGCCATGTGATTTTGTGCAGTGGGCCTCTAGCCCTATATAATAAAAGCCTAATATGCAAATCGACTAAACAGTGGAACAACCAGTCGCTATGATGCACATTGACCAGCAGGGGGCAGATGCTCAATACAGGAGCTACCCCCTGGTGGTCAGTGCACTCCCCTAATTGGAGCACCACTTGGCTGACCGGGATGAGCCCCTCAGAGGGCAGGCCCACAGCAGCTCAGCTGACCAGGATGAGCGGTGCTCCTGCAGTGGGCAGATCCACACAGGCCACACTCACCACCAGTGCACGAATCCTGTGCACTGGGCCTCTAGTTGATATATAAAAACCAACAGCATTGCTTATATAAGAAACACACAAGTAGAAAATATATTAAAAAGATCTAGCTCATAATAGAAAATGTTTGGGAATAATAAATAAATGATAGTAAACAATAAAACCCAGGAGACTTTCAATTTGATAAGTCAGCTGCCCCCTTTACTTCTAATCTGGAGTGGCCTCTTGCTGTGGCCCCTTTTTTTGCTAACTTAGTAAGCCTATTTTAAATGTTGACTGGGAGACTAAATGCACCTGAAAAGCCTCAAATTAAATAAAAATAAAAAAGTATAATGATGGTTTTTGCTTTACTATAAATCAAATTAAACAATAAAGCAGTCTAGTGCTGGTAGAGAACTAGATAATCTATATTCAATATGGTAGCCACTAGCCACATGAGGCTATTTACATTTAAATTAATTAAAACTAAATAAGTTAACATTTCACTTAGTATGGTATCCTCAAGATCCTTCTATGCTGCTGCAAATGGCAGCATTTCATCTTTTTTATGGTTGAGTAGTATTACATTGTATATACTATATGTACCACATCTTCTTTATCCAATCATATATTGAAGGATCTTTCTTTCTTTCTTTCTTTCTTTCTTTCTTTCTTTCTCTCTCTCTCTCTCTCTCTTTCTCTCTCTCTCTCTCTCTCCCTTTCTTTCTTTCTTTCTTTCTTTCTTTCTTTCTTTCTTTCTTTCTTTCTTTCTTTCTTTCTTTCTCTCTCTCTCTCTCTCTCTCTCTCTCTCTCTCTCTCTCTCCTTTCTTTCTTTCTTTCTTTCTTTCTTTCTTTCTTTCTTTCTTTCTTTCTTTCTTTCTTTCTTTCAAAAACACTACACTTAGCTTTTATTGCACCATCCAGATAGAGAAATAGAACATTATGACAACTGTAGCCTTTGTGTACCCTATCACGATTGCAACCTCTATCCTGGCTTTTTAAAAAATTTTTATTTTATATTTTTTAAATTTATTAAGGTATTATCTGTGTACATAGCTTACCATTACCCCTCCCCTCCCATAGATGCCCTCCCTACCCAGAGTTTTGTGTCCATTGGTTGTTCTTATATGTATGCATACCAGTCCTTTGGGTGATCTCTTATCTCCCCCAGATCTCCCTACCCTCCACCCCCCCCTGTCATTTGACAGTCTGCTTGTTGTTTTACTGTCACTATATCTATCTTTCTGTTCATTCGTTTATAATGTTCTTTAATATCCATAAATGAGTGAGGTCATGAGGTGTTTCTCTTTCATTGACTGGCTTATTTCACTCAGCATGATGCTCTCCAATTCCATCCAGGTTACTGCAAATGGTGATAATTCCTTCCTTTTTATGGCAGCAAAGTATTCCATTGTGTAGATGTACCATAGTTTTCTGATCCATTCATCTGCTGACGGGCACCTAGGCTGTTTCCAAATCCTAGCTATTGTAAATTGTGCTGCTATGAACATAGGGGTGCATATATTCTTTCTGATTGGTGTTTTTAGTTTCTTGGGGTATATTCCTAGTAGTGGGATTACTGGGTCAAATGGGAGTTCCATTTTCAGTTTTTTGAGGAAGCTCCATACTGTTCTCCACAGTGGTTGTACCAGTCTGTACTCCCACCAGCAGTGCACGAGGGTTCCTTTTTTCTGCATTCTCTCCAGCACTTGTCCTTTGTTGATTTGTTGATGATAACCATTCTGATAGGTGTGAGGTGGTCCCCCATTGTTGTTTTGATTTGCATTTCTCAGATGATTAGTGACTTTGAGCATGTTTTCATATGTCTCTTGGCTTTCCTTATGTCTTCTTTCGAAAAGTATAGATTTAGTTCCATTGCCCATTTTTTTTAAAAAAATTGGATTGTTTATCTTCCTTTTGTTAAGTTGTATGAGTTCTCTGTAAATGTTGGAGATTAAACCCTTATAAGGGACAACATTGGCAAATATGTTCTTGGCAATGTAGCAAGATACAAAATTAACACCAAGAAATATATGGCATTGCTATACAACAATACTGAACTTTCAGAAAGAGAGACTAAAAAAAGCAATCCCATTTACCATTGCACCAAAAAAATTATGACACATAGGAATAAACTTAACTAAGTAGGTAAAAGACCTGTATTAGGAAAATTATAGGACACTGAAAACAGAGATAGAAGAAGACATAAACAGATGGAAGAACATACTGTGTTCCTGGATTGGTAGAATCAATATCATGAAAATGTCCATACTACCCAAAATAATCTATAGATTCAGTGCACTCCCCAATAAAATACCAATGGCATATTTCATAGACCTAGAACGAACTCTTCAAAAATTCATCTGGAATAAAAAGACCCGGAATAGGTGCAGCAATCCTGAGAAAGAAGAACAAAGTAGGAGGGATCTCAATACCAGATATCAAACTGTATTACAAAGCCACTATTCTCCAAACAGCCTGATACTGGCACAAGAACAGATATATAGATCAATGGAATAGAATAGAGAACCCAGAAATCAACCCAAACCACTATGCAAAATTAATATTTGACAAAGGAGGCAGGAACATACAATGGAGTCAAGATAGTTTCTTCAATAAATGGTGTTTGGAAAACTGGACAGATATATCCAAAAAATATGAAATTAGACCACCAACTTACACCATACACAAAAATAAATCCAAATGGATAAAGGACTTCAACATAAGACAGGAAACCATAATAATACTAGAGGAATCCAAAGGCAGCAAAATCTCAGACATATGCTGAAGCAATTTCTTCACTGATACTGCTCTTAGGGCAATGGAAACTAGGGAGAAAATAAACAAATGGGACTACATCAAAATGAAAAGTTTTTGCACAGGAAAAGCTTTAAAACCATAAAAACAAAACAAAACAAAACAACAACAATAAAAAACACACCAAGAAGGACATTTCTTTTGTTTCCATGTCTTGGCCACCCTGAATATTGCTGCAATGCACATAAAGTGCATATATCTTTACAAATAACCATATGATTTCACTCATACGTCAGATATAAAACTGAAAGCAACAAATAAGCAAACAGGACAAACAAAAATTCAGACACAGACACAGTTTGATGGTTACCAGAGAGAAAGGGGGTGTGGGATGATAATGAAGAGGGTAAAGGGAATCAAATCTATGGTGATGGAAGGAGACTTGACTTTTGGTGGTGAACACATAATGCAATATACAGATGATGAATCATGAAATTGTAATTTTAAACCGATATAATTTTATTAACCAATGTCACCCCAACAGATTTAATAAAAATTTTAAAAAATGAAATAAGATGATAAATTTAGTTACATTTTAAATACTCACTAGCTACATGGGGCAACTACATTAGACAGCACAGACATAGAGCATTCCCATCATCACAGAGACTACTATTGGGCAGGGCAAATATAAGAACAGATATATGACAATACAGTAGAGGATAAAGGTGGCAATTCAAATAAATGGGTAAAAATAGTGTTTCCATAATTTGGGGAGACAATTATTGATAGTTTTGGAAAAACATTTAAATGATATCCTCACCTCACAGTATAAGTATAAGTTTCAAATACTTTAATGTTTTAACCATCAAGATTAAAAAAAATAAGTATTGGAAGAAGATCCGGAAAACCATTAAAAACCATCTTATAGTTGTAAAAGTCTTAAAGAATAAGAAAAGATTCAAAAAGCCATGAAGAAAAATAAAACAAGTAAGATTACATTAAAAAGAAAAGTTTTACATATAACATTAATTAATTAGTGAGATGCCCTCCTAAGGCATCCAAATCATTGTTTAGTCAGTGAAAGCTAAATGTCTTAGTGTAGAGTATAAATTTGACTTTAGTTCACTGTAATTATATAGTATGAGACAATTTACTTAATGGTTTAGGGCAGATTTAAATGAGCTTGAAAAGATATTCATTGCTGTTCTACTGAGACATTTAATCAGTATTGCTCTTTCCATTTTAAATAAAGGAAACAAGCGTGCAAACAGGGGCACAGAGGGGTAGGAGTCTGACCAGATCCTTCCAGGCAGCTGCTCTAGGAATTATAGAGGCCTGATTGCATGAAATTCGTGCGAGAGTAGGCCTTTCTTCCCCCAGCTGGCACAGGCTTCCCTTCAGCAGCGGCTGGCGCCTGGGACCCTGGCTTTGCTCTGGCCACTGGCAGGCACCAGGGACCCAGGCTTCCCTCCAGCCCTGGCTTCATCCAGAAGGACATCCAGAAGGATGTCTGGTCTAATTAGCATATTACCCTTTTATTACTATAAATAGATTTTTCTTCCCCTAAATTTTATGTGGTATTTTGTGGACTTTGTTGCTAAGAAATCTGGCCAGTATGTTTATATTTGAAAATGAATGTAAATGGGAAGATAAATTAAAGATTGCTTGTGTGTTGGGTCATTTTCCTCCCTGTTTATCACCAGATCATTAGCCGGTTAATAAACCACCATCGTGTAGTTCTCACAGTTATTGGGTTTATCAAGAGGCTTGCTTTCTTGTGTGCCCTGAGCTAGGTGCCATGTGACAGAAGTCAAGAAACCTGAGACAGTCTGGGCCCTCAAGGAGCTCACAGTAGACAATGAGACAAGACTAACAAATGGAGAATTGTTAACAGAATATGAAATTGTCCATATTTTTTCCCCCACAGCACTAAAAATAAGGCTACATAAGAGATAACAATCTTCAGTTTATATTTGTTAGGTTCCCTGAAAACCCCCATCTTCTCACAATGGATTGCTCAGCCAGTGTGTCACTGATGCTGGGTTGGAACCTCTGAATGAGATAACACCTTGCATGTGCCGAAGTTGCATTAATCTTAAAATATTCAGAAGAATGGAAACATTGATATGGCCTGAGAAGCCTTCAAAGTGGAGATGACATTGAAGGATGGATGTGTCTGAATTGGTAGGATCTGAGGAACTTCACACTCTCTTCCAGGTCCAGGAATACAAATGCCGATATGATGCCATTCAGGTCTTTAAAACAAAGCAAAATTTTGATTGGAGCAAAAACACTTTCATGTTATTTCTCAACAAAACATATGGGATGGGGCAAAAGTAGGTTTACAGTATTTATTCTTATATTCTTATTTATTGTATTATTTTCTGTAGAACAACTGTAAACCTACTTTCCCCCCTTCCTGTATTCTGAGAAACTGCTCTGTGACAGCTGCTGAGCCAAGCAGAGGGGAAACAGAGATGGAAAGATATGATTCACACCCAGGAAAAGCTTCTCAACTAAAGGGGAGAGAGATCTAACTGAGCATCTTTATATTCCCTGCATCTATTGAAAGATAACAGTATCCTGTACATTTGGTCAAAAGTCAATCTCTAGCAGGCTGCTTTCTCCATCCAGGTGGTACTTGAGCAAAGCACATGGAATAGCAGCTAGCCAATGGTTAAAGCTAGTTAACCATCCATGCTCATGTGACCCCTTTGCATCTCCTTGAAAGATCTTCTTGAACTTGGGCAAATAGCAGTCAGGCTGTCTTCAATGACTCTGGGCTTGATACCTTAGATTCAAGAATGTCCAGTTTTTTTTTTCTTTTCAAAACCTCAGCTTCCTAATATCCATTAAAGGACTATACTGTTGTATTACTTGTTTTGTTTTTTAAAGTAATTTTTTATTGTTTAGTTTCAGGAATACATATCTTACAAAATGCCAAACCCAGTAAATCTAGTACCCATCTGACACCATACACAGTTATTACAATATTATTGACTATATTTCCGATGTTGCACTTTCCATCTCCATTACTCAATTTTAGTAATTAGCTCATTTTATTTATTTTTTATTTTTTAAAAAATAGTTTATTTTTTATTTTAAAAAATATATTTTATTGATTTTTTACAGAGAAGAAGAGAGGGATAGAGAGTTAGAAACATTGATGAGAGAGAATCATTGATCAGCTGCCTCCTGCACACCCCCTACTGGGGATGTGCCCGCAACCAAGGTACATGCCCTTGACCGGAATTGAACCCGGGACCTTTCAGTCCACAGGCCAACACTCTATCCACTGAGCCAAACCAGTTTCAGCTAGTAATTAGCTAATTTTAAATTCAGTAATCATTAAGCCTGAATAATAATGGTTGGAATTTCATTGATACTTGCATTTTTTAATGTGTTCCAGTGGGAAAAAATACCTAAATTCATATGAATGCTTAATATTTACACATTTTAGAGGGATTTATGATTACTATCATATTTCTAAAGTTAAACGTGCCATATGTATATGATATGAATTTCTACACATATTTCCTCAGTTATCGTGATAAAAAGCCATCATTATAATGCTTTACTTTTCATTAATAATTCAACCATATGATACTTCTAATGTCAAATTCACCTGCTTCCTTGCATGCTCTTTCTCCAGTCTATTTCTCCTCCTCATTTCCTACCCTATCTCTACTCAAGGCATTAAACACCCTCCCTCTAATCAGCAGGAAGCTGAACACTCAAGGCCGCTTGGGCTCCTCCCCTTACTTTACTTCTATGTCTGGTCGTTGGTCCAATCATATCTTGCTTCCCCCAAATCTGACCTCTTTTATTACCTTAATAAAAAAATTCAATTTTTAATTGATTATATGGCTGTGCAAAATAAAATGCTACCTGTTCTAGTATTTCCCAATAGCCAGGTGTGTTTCTGGGTCTTAGTTTTGACAAATGAGATGTAGGTGGAAGTTCAACGTGGCCACTTCTAGAAAGTTACTTTAAAGACAACATGCATGTCATTTGCCACATTCCCTTTTGTTTTGTCCTTTCCAAGGTGCTCCTTGGCTGGAGCTCACACAGCCATTTGGAAACACGAGGCAACGTATTAAAGATAGTGAATCAGCAAGATAGTAGAGAGGTGACCTGCCAAGGTGGAGCTGCCTTCCCACCTCTCAACCACCGACTACGTAACTCTTTCTTTCACATGAAGGAAAAAGAAATTTGTCTTCAAACAAACAAACAAACAAACAAACAAACAAACAAACAAAACAGGGTTTTGCACTCTCTCTTACAAGAGTTAAATATCATTCTGATTAAAACACTTTCTTATCCTTCTGACTCATTCTTGCCATTCTCACTATTGTTATCAATCTCACAAGAGAGCAGAAAACAATACAAGGCAGGCACTCTGGTGGAAGTCTTATCAGCATTAGCTTTGACATAATTCTTGTTTTATTCTTTGCTCTATACCTAGCTTTACCTCTCTGTGCCTTGCTTTCCTCATTGTTCAGTAGGGATCTCATAAGTTGCCAGGAAATAATGAGGTAATGCACATGGAAATCGATGTGTGTAGTGTCTAGAGGTAAGTGCTCCATAAAGGATGGCTTCCCATTTTGATATTATCATCTTGCTGAGATGAACCTAAGGAGAGACCTTAGAACAAATGCCATTGGGCATGATATACTGGTCAATGACTTACTGTAATAATAACCTGCCATTCATTCTCTCCTCAGCTCAATCATTTTTATATTTGTACCAACATTTTATATTGGGCATATTTATACTTATATTCAACTCAAGGTGCCCAGATTCATAGGCCATATGAAATCACAGGCTTGCAGTGACTATGCTATATATTCTTCTGTGGCACAGTTCTCAAAATATTTTTCTGGCATAATCCTTTGTTCCATCTCCTTTGGCAGGAGAGCCTCTTGTGCCCAGGTCTTCTATTATCCTCTCTATTTACCACACTTGGAGGGTTAGTCTATTTTTTGCCCTCAGGTTTTCTTTATCCAAATATAATCCCGTGAAGCAGGATGTTTTTCAGCCAATTTCAGCAATTACCCCATTTTCAGATTAAATCTCGGACATTTAGTCAAGCACTGATGCCAAATCTCACACTCCATTTTTTTTTCAAGGATCCTTAAAAAATAGATTTAATATAGTTTTGCCAATAATGTTCATGACCTGGCGGAGATCTGCAACATTGTTTATTATTCTTATTATAAACAGCAACTTTTTTTTTATTCTGAGATTCACTGTCACTCAAAACTATAACTGTGGTCCCTAAACTATAGCACATTTCCCCATTACTGTAGTCTAGGTTTTCTGTTTTTCTCATGTCATTTCCCAAATCTTCCTGCACATCACAGAACTAGATGAAGCCATTCTCTTGCTGAAAAGCTTTGGTTCACATAGCTCTTTTCTCCTTAGCTGTCTCTTTTAATATTCTCTAGTTTTCCAGATCAATGCCATCAGCTGCATAAAGTCTGATCCCTGTAGTCAAGAGTAATATTTCACTCTTCTCTTTTCCTTATAGAACACACAAAAATTCTAGTTTATTAAGTTAGTATATTTGCCTCAAATTGTTTAATTTTCTTCTTCTTGATTTCCAGAACAGAGCAGGAGTGGGCTAGGCTTTCTTTGATTTCTTGTGTGTTGAATGTTTCTCTCCCTCAAGGTCATAAGGAGGGTGGTGAGGCAGGAGATTAGAAAGCCAGGGCCCAAAGATATGAGCAGAGGCAAAATTTATGAACAGCTATTGGAGAAGCCAGAGGAAGAAATTGAAATTAGAGTTGACCCAAAGTTTAAATCTTGTTGGATTAATGACCAAGTGAGTCAGAAATAGCTGCAGGAAGTTGATAGTGGGTCTGGGGAAATCACTTTGATTTCTAGCCACAGTTCATGGCTTTCTGTTATGGGCTGGCAGAGTCAGTGGAAGGTGGATGATGGAATTGTTGAATGGAAGGTGTAGATGTAGATATACTATAGGACCAAAGAGCTCTGTATTTTTAAATGGCCTTAAAAAGTACTCTTCCAGCCCTAGCCAATTTGGCTCATTGGATAGAGCATTGACTTGAGGATTAAAGAGGCCTGGGTTCAGTTCTGGTCACGAGCACATGCTTGGGTTGTGGGCTTGATCCCCAGAAGGGGGTAGGTAGGAGGCAGCCAATGAATGGTACTCTCTCATTATTGATGTTTCTATCTCTCTCTCCCTCTCCCTTCTTCTCTGAAATCAATAAAAATATATTTTAAAAAAGTATTTTTCCATTAAAAAGATCACAGTGGGTGGTATGACATTATTATGAAGAGGCAGAGGGTGACACTAATTTGGATTGTCTCCAAATGGTGTTCCTTGGATACTAGATCACATTATCTATGTTTGCGTGGCCAGCAGCCTCTCAGGTAGAGGAGGGCTCAGCAGTGAGCTGGAAATGGAAGTCCTTGTTGTTATGGAATGGTAGAAATAAACAGAATTAGTGTCTAGAAGGTGGGATTTGAGCCACACTAATTATCAGTATTTCTGAAAACTGCAAGTTCTGGATGTTGCTGTACAGTTATACTGTGTATCATGGGCCAACTATGAGTTTCTACTGTGTGGTTTTTGACAGTGAACACTTTACCTCTTGGAATCTTGTATTTCCTCTATCAGTGATGCAGTCTCCTGGGGATCCTTGTAGTGTGTTGGTGTGTGTGTGTGTGTGTGTGTGTGTGTGTGTGTAATTCTTTTTATTATTATTTTTTAATTGATTTCTTACAGAGAGGAAGAGAGAGAGAGATAGAGTTAGAAACATCGATGAGAGAGAATCATCGATCAGCTGCCTCCTGCCCACCTCCCACTGGGGATGTGCCCACAACCAAGGTATGTGCCCCTGACCGGAATCGAACCCGGGACCTTTCAGTCTCCAGGTCGACACTCTATCCACTGAGCTAAACTGGTTTCTGCTGTGTGTAATTCTTTTAACAAAGAATTTAAAGCAATTTGGATTCTCTACCCATAGTTCCCCCTCATCTCTCATAGAGACTCTTAATAGTCTTCTAATTGATATGCTTCTAGCTTCAGCCTTAAATCCCTGCAATGCTTCATCTGTTCTTCTGGGAAAACTTTGTGAAACACAAAGCTAATGGCTTTTCATTAACTAATATAATTTGGTTATATATCTAAAGGTGACACTCACTTGTACATACTATGAAAAACAATCCTTTATTGTGAAGGACTGTGTCTGAGGTTGTGCCAGGTCAGGATAAGAGTAAACTTTCTTATTGAAAGACATGTCCCTCTATACCCTGCTTCTCACTTCATCTCTTGTCTTACACTACTATAATCTTTGCTGAACTCGTGCCCCAATGCACAAGGTCCACTCATATTCCAGATTTTTTTCTTGTTTAGGCACATTACTACCTCTTTCTGAAAAGTCCTTCTCAATCTACCCAATTGAAAAATGTGTTTTTCTAAACTCAGTCCAAATGTATTCTTTAAAAAATATATTTTATTGATTTTTTACAGAGAGGAAGGGAGAGGGAGAGTTAGAAACATCAATGAGAGAAACATCAATCAGCTGCCTCTTGCAGCTCCCCCCTCCCCACTGGGGTTGTGCTCGCAACCAAGGTTGCACTAGGGATGCTAGGGCTTGGAGTCTCAATGCAGAACCAGATATAGCATCACCTCTGAGGAACTACACAGAATGTCATTTACACCCAACAATGCATTGCTGTGGAGCTATATTTATCTAATAAAGCCAAAAATGTCAGCAGACTAGAAATGTCATTTTCATGCTTGGAAACACAATCTAACTCCATACTAATTTGGAAGTTTATATGTTCTCTGTTCTCTGATTTGGAAGTCTGTCAAATAGCAACACAATTCTGATCTGGTCATATATTAAAGCAAGAGAACATTCATCTTTAACAGTTTCTATTATTTTCATTAGATGACATCAAATAAAATGATAACAGAAAACATGATATTGATATCTGGCCATTTTGCAATGAAAGACCATCTGCCTACCTTTGTACACCATAGTTGAAGAAGCATAAAACGAAGACCCAAATCCCTTTATACTCCTGAAGACCAGATGCCTTATGACATGACTGATGGTGGGGTGAAACCCACCCAGTGCCTAGCCAGTGGGCAGACATTAGGTCACAGGCAAAAGAGCCAGCTGTTAGTAATCTGAAGCACCATAGTGTTTTAGAATTTCATCATTAAAATTCAGCATGAAGCTGAAATTTTTGGATTAGTAATTTTATGGGCAGTTTTACAAGAATAATGACACTGCAAAACAGGCAAAATGTAGCTATTTGGTATACTACACTAACCATGGACAGCTCTCTAAATGCTATATTCTTGAATTTTGAAATAAGCTCAATGCTTCTTTTCCTGTGAAATTATAAGCTTGGTGTTAAACATAATATGGTGAACTACGAACTCAAGGGTGAACCATTTTACACCTGTGCCTGGATGGCAGTAAATAACCTGTAACCTGGGCAAAGGAAAAGGGCTTTTCCCTCTGCCACATTTACCTGTACCAGTTCAGGTGTGAAATGTGGGAACTTGAATTTAAGCATGATTTTCCCAAGCAACAACAAAGAAAAAAAGAAAAAAAAAAAAGAAGGGCAAGGGGTTTTGGGGTGATCATGATTGACCACATGATTTCATCAAGCTAAGAAGTAGGGAGAGTAATAGGTGCCCAGATCAATGGATTGATTGGAGGTCCTGGGGGGATGGAAGAATCATTGAAGTTGAGTTTCTAGAGGAAGTGCACTGGGAAGACAGAGGTGGCAGTCAGACAGGGAAATGCATGGGGTTGAGTTTGTGGAAGGGGTGTAGTTAGTTGCCAATAACAAGATCTCCATCACATCTCAAATATGATCAATAGCTTTCAATGGCTTTCCTTTGCAAATAAAATAAAAGTTCCTTGGGGGAGGGTGGGCCGGAAGGGGTGAATGGTGGAAAAGAAGGACATATGTAATTCTCTCAACAATGAAGATTTAATTTTTAAAAAACAACAACACTATAGTCCTTACCTTAGCTTCCATACACTCAGCTCTCAGTCTGTTTCTTGCTGTTTGACCCTGCACTTCACCTCACTACTTTTGAATTCTCATCTCTTTTTAAAAATCTTTATTGTTCAGATTATTACAGCTGTTCCTCTTCCCCCCCTTTACCTCCCCTCCACCTGGTTCCCACCCCACACCATGCCCTTACCTGCCCCCTAGCTGTCCTCATCCATAGATGTATGATTTTTGTCCAGTGTCTCCCTCCCTCCCCACACCATCCTCATCTCTTAAAATCCACTCTAATGCATTCCACTTTGTCCACTCTGACCTCTGTGCTGCTCCTTGAGATGCATTCCTGCCTTGAGGTCTTTATGCTGGTTGTTCCCCTACATCATCCCTCCCCTCCTTCAGAGCTTTGCCCAATGGTCACCTTTTCAAGGTTATCTTCCCTGACTGTCCTAATTAAATATACATTCACCCTAGGCCCTAACACTCCCTACTCACCTTTCTTGCTTTCTTTTCTCCATATCTTTTTGCTGTCTTTCAATTTTACACAACACACTTATTTTGTTCATTTCATCTTTCCCACACTGGAATATGAGTTCTGTGAAGACAGAGATTTTTGTTTGTTTTAATTACAACAGTTTTCTCAGCACCTAGCAGATAGTAAGGATTCAATTCATTTGCACTGAATGAATTAATAACTTTTATTTATTGTCATTATTTAGCCCCATCCTACCAGGTTGGCAACTAAAACCCTTCTAGTAGGATGGAGCCTAAATGGGCAGTCGGACATCCCTTTCACAATCCAGGACTGCTGGCTCCCTACTGCTCTCCTGCCTGCCTTCCTGATTGCTCCTAACCACTTCTGACTGCCAGCCTGATCACCCCCTAACCACTCCACTGCCAGCCTAATTGATGCCTCACTGCTCCCCTGCCAGCATGATTGCCCCTAACTATTCTACCCTGCCAGGCTGGTCACCCCTAATTGCCCTAGCCTGGAGGCCTGGTTCCCTCCAACTGCTCTTCCCTGCAGGCCTGGGTCCCCCACAACTGCCCTTCCCTACAGACCTGGTCACCCCAACTTCCCTCCTCTGCCAGCCTGGTCACTCTTGTTTGCCCTCCCCTGCCGGCTTGATCACCCCCACTGCTCTCCCTTCCAGGCCTGGTCCCTCCCAAATGCCCTCCCCTGCTGGCTATCTTGTGGTGGCCAACTTGTGTCCACATAGGGGCAGCCATCTTGTGTGTTGGAGTGATCATCAATTTGCATACTACTATTTTATTAGATAGGATAATTGAAATAAAAAATGTGATGATAGGGGCTTTCCCTCCTAATTTGGTATGTTTCTCTGAAACTTCATGGAAATATAGATTTTTGAGCCAATACTAGGAAAAGTAGTGATATGACACCAAAATTTCTACTTCCAATTATGAAATAAGCAAACTTAGGTAAAATTTTTCATTCATATTACCCGTATCTTTGACATCTGGGAACATTGCTATGCTCCAGTGATAACCTGTACCATTAAAAATCTATTTGAGTGGTAGTTTTTTCACTGTAGCAGGTATTGGAGAAGGTCACCTTGAAGACTAACTGTGAGAAGAAATAAAATGTATTATCAAAATTAGCCTAGATCCTAAAGACAAAAAGTCCTATACAAAATATTATAATTCATTTATTAAATGTTTTTCTCACAGAGGCACAAGTCAGCAATTCTGAAACTACCTTATATACTAGTATATATACTAGGATTGGAGAAATAAGTAAATATATTGTCTATAATGGGAGCCAAGTTTCTTACTACTGTGGGAGGAAGTTAAAAATAAGAGAAAAAAAAAAACACACCAAGGACCTTATTGTGTTTGATTGGAATGAGAGCTATTGATATAAGCTTAACAAAATTTACTATTTCTACAGATAGATACAGAAATAAATATAAATGCATATGTATGCATGAGTGAGTATACACACTTTAATGTATTTTTTAGTTTGATCAAGTGAAAGAGCCTAAAAGTAATGATTCCCTATTACTAATTAATACACCTAATTTCCAGATTGGTTGGTTTTTAAACACCATCATAATAATAAAGAGCTAATATGCTAATTGTTGGGATGCTACAACTCATAATAACCTTATCACAGGAGGCTGCCTGTGTGTGTGTGTGGGTGGGGCGTTGCTCTGGAGATGGGGCAGAAACAGGGAGGCGTCCAGAGGAGGCAGGGCCATCCCATGGCAGGGAGGGCGGGGGTGAGAGCCCGTAGAGCCCCCCTCATCAGTCCTTTGCCACCCACTGCTGGCATTCAGAATGCCTCGCCGCCCACCTGCTGTGAGGAAGAGCACAGCTCAGCAGGCAGGAGGCTTCCAGGCTCTCCTCTGGCACCATGGTGGGGCAGTGCCACTGCATTGCTCTGGAGACAGGGAGGAAGTGGAGAGGCGCCCAGAGAAGGCGGGACCACTCCAAGGCGAGGGACTGAGGGTGGGGCTTGGGGCAGCCAGAGAAGGCCAGAGAGGTGAGGGCTGGGCCAGGCTTACTGGAGCTCTGAGTGGAGAGGTTCAGGTGTCAAGGCAGGGTGGGGGGTGGGTGGGTGGTGCTGTGAGATTTTACGCACTGGGCTCCTAGTTCTTTTTTTTAAAAAAAATATATTTTATTGATATTTCACAGAGAGGAAGGGAGAGAGATAGAGAGCTAGAAACGTCGATGAGAGAGAAACATTGACCAGCCGCCTCTTGCACACCCCCTACTGGGGATGTGCCCGCAATCAATGTACATGCCCTTGACCGGAATCGAATCCGGGACCTTTCAGTTCACAGATCGACGCTCTACCACTGAGCCAAACTGGTTTCGGCGGCTCCTAGTTCTTTAATAAAGAAAATTAGAACCCCTTAGATAAGTAGTAGGCTCCAGGGCTGGAGCAGAGAAAAATATAGACACAAGAAGCAGCCTACTGGTCAAAATAGAAAGATCTGAACAATAAATAAATAATGATAAAATTGGGTTAAAACCCATAAAATAAAATAAGTACCCATGAATCCATACTCATATAAATATGAGTAAATCAATCAATGGGAACGAGAATGCATCCCTTTCTTAGCTTCACATAAAACAACTGTCTCTCATTTCCCCCCCTTGAGATAATATGCAATATCTTAAGAGACCTCCAAGCATTTCTTAAAATTCTGCCATAGAATTCTGGAAAGCCCACAGAAAAATCAATTTTAGCTCTGATCTCAGTGCCCTTCTTTCGCTCCTTAGGACAGGTGCTGGCTCTGCTTCCCCACTTGTATTTGGGAAACCACAGTCTAGCTTTATCTGTTTGCTTCTATCCTATCCAAGAACATAAGCAAAATCCAGGGAGATCATTCACAATGTGTCATGGATTGCACAAATTAGAGAGAAGGAAGGGAGTAACCTCATACAGCTCCTACTGACTGTCCTGTTTGCATGTTGAAATTCTCCTCTGCTGATATCATCTTTCCACCCAGGCCTGAAAATTACTTCAGTCCCCGTTTGATTTTCTCTTATGCATCCCTGTATATTCTGTCTTATCCTGGCCAGTAAAGAATGACACTCTCCCACTGTCTCCCTGTTCCTACTGCAGAATCAAAGATGGCCCTTATCTGCTCCCCCATTCTGCATCCTGATGGCCAAAATCTGCCACACTTGCCATTCTCATAAAGGTATTCTCTGCAGATCCCTTCTGAGGGAGCTGTCGTTAGAGCAGCCTGTCATTAGAACACCGCAGGATGCACATCATTTACCAGAACAGACACAGGAAACAACTGTATGGTGTTCAATTGAGTGGGTTAACAGTACAAAGACAGATGGCTGTAAACTGACTAACGAGCTTGAGGAAGTACAGAGAAAGCGTGGTGTAGCCCAAAACTCCAGGAAGGCCAAGGGGCAGAAAGGGAGTCATTTTTGCTTATGTTACAGAAAATGACAAGCTGATCTCTGGAAGCAGAAAACCACCATTCCACACGAATATAGATTTCAGTGAGCATCTAAATGGCTGGCATTAACTTACCCCCAGAGTAATAGCCAGCAGTAACAGATTGTACAAATAGCCAGCCAAGACTCTTAGCCAAAAATGAGAATCAGAGAGACTCATTTCTCATATTCTCTCTAATCGAACAGCATATTAAAACACTTTGGCAAAGTGAAAAGCTCATCTCTGAAAAAAATAGTCATTGTTATTAATTTCCTTTGTACCCAATGCCTTGTTAAGCATTATAAAATTCTTCTGTGAGGAACATATTTACTAAATAGATTATAGTATTTATGTATAGGGCTTTTTTTGTCCTTAGGACCTAGGCTTATTTTGATAATACATTTTATTTCTTCTCACAGTTAGTTTTCAAGGTGACCTTCTCCAATTTCAGCTACAGTGAGAAGACTACCACTCAAATAGATTTTTAGACGTACAGGTTATCACCGGAGCATAGCAATGTTCCCAGATACCAAAGACACTGGTAATGTGAATGAAAAATTTCATCTAAGTTTGCTTATTTAATAATTGGAACTAGAAACTTTGGTGTCATGTCACTACTTTTCCTAGTATTGGCTCAAAAATCTATATTTCAATGAAGTTTCAGAGAAACATACCAAATTAGTAGGGGAAGCCCTTACCAATACATTTTTTATTTCAATTATAGAATTAATAAATCAAAATGACTCAAAAGCTCACTGCAAATCCCCTTCTGAACAGAACTCAGCTCCAATGGAGGGTTCAAAGTAGTGAATATTAATTTATATTGCATCTCTGTATATGTACATAATATCTTTTTTTTTTTTTTTTTTTTATTTATTTTTTCTTTTTTTTTTTTTTTTAATTGATTTTTATTAATTATGGTATCACATAATTGTCCTTATCCCCCCATTCCCAACCCAAACCCATCCCTACATATTCCCCTACCCCCTTATTGTCCATAGTGCATGCACACAAGTCCTTTGGTTGATCTCTTCCCTTTACCCCCACCCTCCCCTACTTTCCCTCTGAGGTTTGAGAGTCTGATCGCTGCTTCTCTTTTTCTGGGTCTATCTTTGTTCACCAGTCTATGTTGTTCATTATTTCGTCTAGATGTGTGAGGTCATGTGATCCAAGAAATACCCTTATAAAAACCTAAACTGCGATAAGCCTTAATGGTTATCCTGAGAGGCAAATGAATCAGTCTGTAGTGAGTTCCTTTCTGGGCCAGCAGTTCTTTTGAGTCCCAGTTTCAATGTCAAATAGTTCCTTGTGTGTACATGTCAGCCATGATATTTCAGATCTGGTTGGTGGACAAATGGTGGTAATGCAGGTCCGACCATCTCTTGTTTGATCGTGGGTATCCTTCAGCAATAGGCAGCCGCTGTCTGTTGGTATGGTGAGGCGTCCTCAGCATCTTCCATCTCTGAATTGTCTCTTCTGTCTTCATGGCTGGAGCACTTCTGTCTATTCCTCTCTGTTACTGGATTCCAGGTGGTCTCAGAGTTGTTTTCTGAAACTATACAAACATATTCTCGACCAAAAGTTAATACAGAGATATTCTCTTTAAATTTGACTTGGGATTCTTTTTCATCCCCACCCCACTCCCCCAAATAATTTTCCTCTTGCTTATTTTGACTCCATGTGTGTATTTTTATGGATATCTTGCTGTTAGCGTTTCAAATAAAGGTTAATTTTCTTAAGAACAAAAAAAGTTTTTAGATGTAAATTATTCTCAGTATATTTTTCCTTACATGATATTCTTCCACTGTCACCCCCTTTTTTACTTTAGATAATTGGAGACTTCTGGGGATTTTATTGTTAGTCTTGATATCTTTTACATTTTAATTATTTGCGCTACACTATGACTGCATTAGGTTCATAACATGTTGTGCAATTTTACCATGAGGCGCTCTGCCAATAAGAATTTTTGTTGATACTATAGGAACAGCATTTTGTACAGTACACTCAGTTTTTCTAGAATATTAATTTACTTCTATTAGCCACATTGATTTTCTCTGAGAAATTGGGTACTATTCATATGTCAGACTCAACACTCTAGCAACTATCTTATTTACCATGTGTGTATTAGTGGAATTGATTGTTTGGCTTCTTGAGAAGGGCCTGAGCATTCTAGCTATTAGGCTGGACTTGGAAATTAGAAACCCACTTGCCCCCACCATGGATACAAGGCCTCTCAAACAAGTCTTGTTGCAGTGAAATGGCAGCTGCTGTCAGCCACGTCTCTGTTACATGGGTCCCAAATTGAGCTGTGCATGGGTAGTGAAGCAGCCATGGGGGAAGGAGACCTCCCTCAGAATGGGAGAATGTTCAGGCGCCTGCCAGGTTGCAGGAGGGGTGGTAAGGGTCTGTGCCCCACCTCCGTTGCTCCCCAAGTTCTCTCCTGATGGCCCCTCTGTGACTGTGCCTGTCTTAGGTTGTTCCTTCCATGAGGAATCTTACCCGTCTCTGGCTAACCAGCCATCCTCCGGGGCCAAGCAGGGTGATGTGAGGTTTAGTTCTGTCTCCTTGGTGACCTATGCCCCATGGGCTCCACACCCAGCACCTGCCTCGGGAACCCCTCACCTGCTGGCAAGGTCCGGGCGTTGAGCTCATATTTTTGGGACTCCATGTTTCTTCTCCAGAGAGGGCCTAGCTCCCCCCACTGGGCGGGTGGGACATCCGTGGTGCCAGCCACGTTGGTGCTTCAGCCTTGGCATGAACTAAAAGGTCAGGTAACAGTTGTGGGCATCTGGACCATGAGAAAAGGTTCATTTTTGGCCACAAGGGCAAGACAGGCCAATATAGAATGCTCAGGTGCCTTCTCAGGAGGCCCTCTGCCTAGTGGAAGGGATGAGGTCCTTTCATATAGTTTTTAAATTGCTGTCAGACATTCAAAGGATTGGTTTGTATGTTTTTTGGGGATAATTGTATAATATGCTGTTGTAATTCTAAAATATCTATAGTTGTGTTGCTTTTGTCTCCAACCGCCAACAAAGTGTGTGTGTGTGTGTGTGTGTGTGTATTAATAAAATAAATCATTCTTTATTGATAGTCCTTGATGGGAGATACTATTATAGGTAATGGGGATAACCCAAATCTGGGAACAATTATAATGACCTTGTAGAATAATATCATGTAAGGATATTCTTTGCTCTAGGTCATGGAAATTCCATTTTAAACTGGTTGTCAATTTCTTTTTGCTTAGGCAAGGTTTTTGTTTCATTTTCTACACCTTTCCCAGGAGGAAGTAGTGATGGTCCCTTCCTTTGGTGTCCTCACAAGCCAGAATCTTCTATTTAATTTTACACACAAAGGAGCAGTAGCTTAATTTTGTGTCCTACAAAAGGGGAGCTGGGTGGTGCGCTCTATGTAGTTATACTTCCTTGTCCCACCAGTAGTCCTCCTGGATGACTAAGGTGTTTGGTATCATCAGTGACTACTTTGGGCAGGAGGATCAACCCAGGTAAGGGCTCCCACCCATGCAGGATTAGGAACATAGGTCCAGAAATACTTACCCAATAGCCCCAGGTTATATTACCGTACAGCTGATTCCTGCTAGCCTGGCGGTAAAGGCGTTCTCAGGTGTTCTTGGGGTTCTGGTTACCTCACACTTTCTTCTCTCTCTCTCTCTCTCTCTCTCTCTCTCTCTCTCTCTCTCCTCTTTCTCTCTTATAATAATATTATTATTATTGTTTTACATATGTGTTCTTATCCCTCCCTTATCCCCCACCCTCCACCTATACTCCACCCCCATTTATCTGTGGCCATTAATGAGGCTCATAAGTATGCCCACAAGTCTCTCGGTTGATTTCTCCCCCTTTCTCCCAGCGATCCCCTCCTTCTCTGGTGTTTGGGGTTCTGATCAATATTACTCAGTCTCTGGGTCTGTTATTATTCATCAGTCTATGCCATTCACTATATTCCATAAATGAGTGATATCATGTGATGTTTATCTTTCTCTGCCTGGCTTATTTCACTTAGCATAATGGACTCCATCTCCCTCCAAGTTGCTGCAAATGGTAGGAAGTCTTTCTTTTTTAACGCAGCATAGTATTCCATTGAATAGATGTACCACAGTTTTTTAATCCATTCATCTGCTGATGGGCATTTCGGCTGTTTCCAAATCTTAGCTATGGTGAATTGTGCTGCTATAAACATAGGGGTGCATATATCCTTTCTGATCCGTGTTTCCATTTTCTTGGGATATATTCCTAGGAGTGGAATCATTGGGTCAAATGGGAGTTCCATTTTTAGTTTTTTGAGGAAACGCCATACTGTTCTCCACAGTGGCTGCACCAGTCTGCATTCCCACCAGCAGTGTAAAAGAGTTCCTTTTCCTCCGCATCCTCGCCAACACTTGTCGTTTGCTGTTTTGTTGATGATAGCCATTCTGACTGGTGTAAGATGGTACCGCATTGTTGTTTTGATTTGCATCTCTCTGATGATTAATGACTTTGAGCATGTTTTCATATGTCTCTTGGCCTTCCTTCTGTCTTCTTTAGAAAAGTGTCTATTTAGCTCAGTTGCCCATTTTTTAATTGGGTTGTTTATATTCTTTTTGTTAAGTTGTATGAGTTCTCTGTAAATTTTGGAGATTAAACCCTTATCAGTGATATCGTTGGCAAATATGTTCTCCCATGCAGTGGGGTTTCTTGTTGTTTTACTGATGGTTTCCTTTGCTGTGAAAAAGCTTTTTATTTTGATGTAGTCCCATTTGTTTATTTTATTTTTAGCTTCCATTGCCTTAGGAGCAGTATCAGTGAAGAAGTTCTTTCGGCATATGTCTGAGATTTTCCTGCCTGTGGATTCCTCTAATATTTTTATGGTTTCCTGTCTTATGTTTAAGTCCTGTGTCCACTTTGAGTTTATTTTTGTGTATGGTGTAAGTTGGAGGTCTAGTTTCATTCTTTTGCATGTATCTGTCCAATTTTCCCAGCACCATTTGTTGAAGAGACTGTCTTGTCTCCATTGTATATTCATGCCTCCTTTGTCAAATATTAATTGAGCGTAGTGCCTTGGGTCAATATCTTGATTCTCTATTCTATTCCATTGGTCTATATGTCTGTTCTTGTGCCAGTACCAGGCTGTTTTGAGAACAGTGGCTTTGTAATACAGCTTGAAGTCTGGTACAGAGATCCCTCCTACTTGATTCTTCTTTCTCAGGATTGCTGTGGCTATTCGGGGTCTTTTTTTATTCCAGATAAATTTTTGGAGACTTCTTTCTAGGTCTGTGAAATATGCTGTTGATATTTTAATGGGGAGTGCATTAAATCTATAGATTGCTTTGGGTAGTATGGACATTTTGATGATGTTGATTCTACCAATCCATGAACATGGTATGTTCTTCCATCTGTTTACATCTTCCTCTATCTCTTTTTTCAGTGTTGTGTAGTTTTCTGCGTATAAGTCTTTTACCTCCTTAGTTAAGTTTATTCCTAGGTATCTTAATTTTTTTGGTGCGATGGTAAATGGGATTGCTTTCTTTGTCTCTCTTTCTGTAAGTTCATTATTGGTGTATAGAAATGCCATAGATTTCTTGGCGTTGATTTTGTATCCTGCTACCTTGCCGAATTCATTTATTAAGTCTAATAATTTTTTTATGGACTCTTTAGGGTTTTCTATGTATAGTATCATGTCATCTGCGAATAAGGACAGTTTTACTTCTTCTTTTCCAATTTGGATGCCTTTTATTTCTTCTTCTTGTCTGATCGCTATAGCTAGTACTTCCAGCACTATGTTGAACAGGAGTGGTGAGAGTGGGCATCCCTGTCTTGTTCCTGTTCTTAGAGGGAATGGTTTTAGTTTTTGCCCATTGAGTATGATGTTGGCTGTGGGTTTGTCATAAATGGCTTTTATTATGTTGAGATATGAACCTTCTATCCCTACCTTACTGAGAGTTTTTATCAAGAAAGGGTGTTGGATTTTGTCAAATGCTTTTTCTGCATCAATGGATATAACTATGTGATTTTTATCTCTCAATTTGTTTATGTGATGTATCACATTTATTGATTTGCGGATATTGTACCATCCTTGCATCCCTGGTATAAATCCTACTTGATCATGGTGTATGATCTTTCTGATGTACTGCTGGATCCGATTTGCTAGAATTTTGTTGAGGATTTTGGCATCTATGTTCATGAGGGATATTGGCCTGTAATTCTCTTTCATTGTGTTGTCTTTATCTGGTTTTGGTATTAGGGTGATGCTGGCTTCATAGAAGGAGCTTGGAAGTGTTCCTTCTTCTTGAATTTTCTGGAGTAGTCTGAGGAGGATAGGTTTTAGTTCTTCCTTGAATGTTCGGTAAAACTCTCCTGTGAAGCCATCTGGCCCCGGGCTTTTGTTTGCTGGAAGCTTTTTGATGACTGCTTCAATTTCATCCATAGTTATCTGCCTATTGAGATTTTTAGTATCTTCTTGATTAAGTTTTGGAATGTTGTATTTTTCTAGGAATGTGTCCATTTCCTCCAAGTTGTTCAGTTTATTAGAATAGAGTTGCTCATAGTATTTTGTAACAATCCTTTGTATTTCATCTGGGTCTGTTGTTATTTCACCTCTTTCATTTCTGATTTTGTTTATTTGGGTCCCCTCTCTTTGCTTTTTGGTGAGCCTGGCTAGTGGTTCATCAATCTTGTTTATCCTTTCAAAGAACCAGCTCTTGGTTTTATTGATTTTTTGTATTGTTTCTTTGGTCTCTATGTCATTCATTTCTGCTCTGATCTTTATTATTTCCTTCCTTCTGTTCACTGTGGGTTTTTCTTGTTGCTGTCTTTCTAACTCTTTGAGTTGTTGAGTTAGATTATTTATTAACACTTTTTGTTGTTTTTTGAGGTATGCCTGTATAGCTATAAATTTTCCTCTCAGTACTGCTTTCATTGTATCCCATAGTATTGATATTGTTGTGTTTTTATTGTCATTAGTCTCCAGGAATTTTTTAATTTCTTCTTTGATCTCATTGTTTACCCAATCATTGTTTAATAGCATGTTATTCAACCTCCAAGTGTTTAAATTTTGGGGGGTGTTTTTCTTATAGTTTATTTCTAATATTATGCCATTGTGGTCTGAGAAAATGCTTGGAATGATTTCAATCTTTTTGAATTTAGGGAGACTTTGTTTGTGACCCAAAATGTGGTCTATTTTTGAAAATGTCCCATGTGCACTTGAGAAGAATGTATATTCTGTGGCTTTGGGGTGAAATGTTCTGAAGATATCAATTAAGTCCATCTGATCTAGTGAGTCATTCAGAATTGCTGTTTCTTTGCTGATTTTTTGTTTAGTTGATTTATCCATTGATGTCAGTGGCGTATTAAAGTCTCCTACTATGATTGTGTTGTTGTCAATTTCTCCCTTGATATCTTCCAGGAGATTTTTTATGTATTTGGGTGCTCCTACATTGGGTGCATATATGTTTATTAGGGTTATATCTTCTTGTTGTATCGATCCCTTTATTATTATGAAGTGGCCTTCTTTATCTTTTGTTATGGCCTTTACTTTGAGGTCTATTTTGTCAGAAATAAGTACTGCTACCCCAGCTTTTTTTTCATTTCCATTTGCCTGAAATATGTTTTTCCATCCCTTCACTTTCAATCTATATGAGTCATTTTTTCTGAGGTGGGTCTCTTGTAGACAGCATATATATGGGTCATGTTTTTTTATCCATTCAGCCACTCGATGTCTTTTGAGTGGAGCATTTAGTCCGTTTACATTTAAGGTTATTATTGAAATGAAATTGTTTGTAGCCATTTTTATTTTTTTGAGACTATTCCTTCTTAACATTTTGTTTTACACCAGCCCTTTTAGCATTTCTTGCATTGCTGGCTTGGTCGTGATAAACTCCCTTAGCATTTTTTTGTCTGTGACGCTCCTTATTTGCCCTTCAATTTTGAATGATAACCTTGCTGGATAGAGTATTCTTGGATTTAATCCCTTGGTTTGCATCACTTTGTAGATTTCTTTCCATTCTTTTCTGGCCTGATGTGTTTCTGTTGAGAAATCATTTGATAATCTAATGGGGGTTCCCTTGTATGTAACTTTCTGTCTCTCTCTTGAAGCCTTTAAGATTCTCTCTTTGTCCTGAATATTTGCCATAGTAATTATGATGTGTCTTGGTGTGGGTCTATTCGGGTTCATTCTGTTTGGGACTCTCTGGGCTTGTATGACTTTTTTCTTTGCTACCTCAGGGAAGTTTTCTGACATTATTTCTTCAAATATTTCTTCTAAACCTTGTTCTTCCTTTTGTTCTGGCACCCCTATTATTCTTATGTTGCTTCGTTTCATGTTGTCCCATAGCTCCCTTAGGCTTTCCTCCTGTCTTTTAAGTTTTTTCTCCAATTGCAATTCAACTTGGCTGTGTTTTGCTTCCCTGTCTTCTAATTCACTAATTCGGTCCTCTGCTTCTCCTAGTCTACTGTTGAAGCTTCCCATGGCGTTTTTTATTGCATCTATATCATTCTTCATTTCTTCTTGATTTTTCCATAAGTTGTTGATTTTTTCATCCATTTCTTCTTGTTTCTTGCATATGGTGTTAATTTTTCCTTCCAACCGATTTAAGACCTCCATGATCCTTATTCTGAATTCTTTTTCTGGCAAATTGCAGGCTTCTGTGTCACTTAGCTGTCTTTCTGGTGTTTCCTCATTTTCCTTCCTTTGGTGAGATCTTTGCTTACCCATTTTTGGTCTTACTGACTGATCTAGATGTTGAGCTTTGCAGGGGCTACTCCTTGGGTGTCAATAGCTTCTCTATCTGCCGTTTCTCTATGGCAGTAGCTACGGTTAGCTGCAGTTCCTCTGGTGGGTGCTGTTCGCAGCAATGGTGCCTCCTCTGGTTTGTGGGGGAAGTTGCTCGTATAGCTTCTGTTCCTTGGGCGGTGTTGGGATGATTATGAGGTTGCTATGGATCTGGATGCTCCCTCAGCTGCTGCTCCCTGGGCCAACAAGACTCAACACCGAGGGAACTAAACACAGATGTACTCACGACACCAAAAACCCCAGTATAAGTGACCCCCTGAGAAAATAGATATTGGACAGCGAAAAGAGAGCACAAATGCTATAGAGGAGAGAGGAAGATATATGGAATAAAAGACAGAAGAATAAGAGGATTGAAGCAGAATTTGTAGAGGCTAAACTTATATAGTGAAAATAAGATTGAGAATTGGATGACTATGGGGAAGGCCTCAATTTAGTATTAAGGAAGTAGAAAGGGAATAATTGGATGAAAGGAAAGAGAATTTAAAAAATGGTAAATTTACATAAAGAAATTAACTTCAAAAATGGTATAAAAAATTAAAAATAGCAAATAAAAAATACTGATGAGAAATAAGGTGGACAGATATAAAAGAAAAGTATCAGACCCGAACCAGAAAACAAAGAAGAAAAGAAGAAAAAAATGCAGAAAGGGAGAAAGAAAGAAAGAAAGAAAGAGGAAAAAAGAAAGAAAAATAGAAAAAAAAGGAAGGAAGGAAGGAAGGAAAAAGGAAAGGAGAAAAAAGGAAAAATAAAAATAAAAGTGGGGGGAAAAAAGTAGAGTGTCTTCTTTTGGCTGGGTTATGATTCCGTTTGTATTGTTCTATCAGTTTCCTGGTTGCTATATCCTCAGGGATTATTCAGATTCCTTGTTTTACTCAATGTGTGATCGGGGTGTGGCTACGTTGGTTGCCTGGAGACTGGAGGGCGGGGCTGTCTCTCGGGAGAAAATGGCGACTGTGCTTACGGAGATGACTCAGCACCAGGTCTGTGACCACCTCCCCCAGATCACCCACTCTTCCCCAATTCCACAAGCCCACACCCTCTCCCGCACCTCAGCCACGGGTAAGTGTATCTCAAAGGTCCTGCCAACCAGGTTTAGTGGGAGGAGGCACAGGCACCAGCGCGAGGAGGGATTGCGTTTCTAAGAGCTTCTCTCTTGTCGGCACTGTGAGATCCAGTTTACCCTTCAGAGTTTGCTCAAATCTAAATCCAGACCCTTAGGATCAGAATCCCCGACCTCCCTAAGTCCCTTGGTCCCCCTCCCTTTTATTTTCTCACAGAAATGCTTAGCCTGTCCTCAGGGACGCGGCCCAGCACCCTGTAGATTCCCCCCTGCCTCTGGTCGCTGAGGCTCCGCAGATTCTCCCGCTTTGATCTTTGATTTTACCTTACTTCCGGAACTTCTGCCCTTCCTGGGTGTAAACTAGCTCACCAGCTGTGTCTCCTCACCAAATTTGGGCTGAATTCCACTCGTTTCAGCTGCTCCCTCCACCTGCTCTGGGACTAGGCTCTGGACGCGTCCTTCCACTACGCCGCCATCTTCCGAGTCTCCATATATTTTTTAATATCAACCATAAAAACTGAGGACCCGAGCCACGCCGCTGCCGTTGGCCGGGGCGGCGCCAACCTGTACATAATATCTTTATCTCTATATTGTTTGAATCACCCTGTTACTTGCACAATTTATAACCTCTAAATCAGAATTTTCCTCCAAGTTCAGAGTAAGTGGAAGTTTTTTTTTCAAATCCAAAGGTACACAGGCAATTCTTAAAATTCTGTCAGAAAAGGAAAACAAGAACATAATAACATTTACACTTATTAATATAGCAAAGTTTGAATAATGATAATAAATAAAAGTTATTAATTCATTCAGTGCAAATGAATTGAATCCTTACTATCTGCTAGGTGCTGAGGAAACAGTTGTAATTAAAACAAACAAAAATCTCTGTCTTCACAGAACTCAAATATTCCAATGTGGGAAAGATGAAATGAACAAAATAAATGTGTTGTGTAAAATTGAAAGACAGCAAAAAGATATGGAGAAAAGAAAGCAAGAAAGGTGAGTAGGGAGTGTTAGGGCCTAGGGTGGGTGTATATTTAATTAGGACAGTCAGGGAAGATAACCTTGAAAAGGTGACCATTGGGCAAAGCTCTGAAGGAGGGGAGGGATGATGTAGGGGAACAACCAGCATAAAGACCTCAAGGCAGGAATGCATCTCAAGGAGCAGCACAGAGGTCAGAGTGGATGAAGTGGAATGCATTAGAGTGGATTTTAAGAGATGAGGATGGGAAAGTAGTGAGGTGAAGTGCAGGGTCAAACAACAAGAAACAGACTGAGAGCTGAGTGTCTGGAAGCTAAGGTAAGGACTATAGTGTTCTTGTTTTTTTAAAAATTAAATCTTCATTTTTGAAAGTATTACATATGTCCTCCTCCCCCCCAACCCATTGACCCCTTCTTCCCTACCCCCACTGCCCACCCCAAGGAACTTTTATTTTATTTGCAAAGGAAAGCCATTGAAAGCTATTGATCATATTTGAGATGTGATGGAGATCTTGTTATTGGCAACTAACTGCACCCCTTCCACAAACTCAACCCCATGTATCCCACTGTCTGACTGCCACCTCTACCTGTCCAGTGCACTTCCTCTAGAAACTCAACTTCAATGATTCTTCCATCCTCCCAGGACCTCCAATCATTCCATTGATCTTGGCACTTATTACTCTCCCTAATTCTTTGTCTGATGAAATCGTGTGGTCAGTCATGATCACTCCATTGACTGTATCCAAACGTCCCTTGCCCCTCTTTCTTTTCTTTGAAGTTGCTTGGCAAAATCATGGTTAAATTCAACTCCCTTTCTTACCTGGCCTGGTGCAGCTAAATATGGCAGGAGGCAAAAACACATGTTCATGGACTGGTCTTACTTTTAATTTGTGACTGCACCTCAAATGCACTCTAATGCCTTCCGGCAATGACACCAGACTTTATGCTCCCATGGCTGATCATTTGTATTCCCACCCGTCTAGATGATTTATTACCTTCTCATCCCGCCTCAAACCTGCCACACATCCTAACTCTCTCTTTCTGTCCTTGCTTCCTATTTTACTAAAATAATTAGAAAATCAGAAGAGACCCTCCACAGATTTCCTCAGCCATCTCCCCACCATCATATCTGCCACAATATCATGTGCTTTCTTGCCTGCAATCTGAGATAAATTTTAATGCCCATATCTAAAACCTATCCTTCCACCCTTTCATCATATATTCAAGCTCATCACTCCTTCCATCACAAATAATCAATTCTTTTACTGCCTTTTGGAACAGAGTCATTAATATGAAGTTGTATAATTAAAAAACAACACAATGCAAAAAAAAAAATCTTCCTTTAACCCCTGTTGCCTCACCAATTTATTCCTCTGCTCTGCTTTAATGCAAAATTCACCTAGCTCAGAATTTCATGTAGTTGCGTGTGGACTTATGAGCCAGGATGTCACAGTTCTATTCTTGGTCAGGGCACATTGCAGGTTCGATCCTTTGTTCGATGGAGAGTATGCAGGAGGCAGCTGATCAATGTCTCTCATCATTGATGTTTCTGTCTCTCTCCCTCTCCCTTCCACACTGAAATCAATAAAAAATATATTAAAAAAATAAAGTAAAATTCTACAAAAATATTGTGTCTTCTCATCAACTCCATATTATATCTTTAAAAAAATATTTCTAAATTGATTTTTAGAGAGAGAGGAAGGGGTAGGAAGGGAGAAACATCAATGTGAGAGCAAAACACCAATAGGCTGCCTCCTTCAAGAGAACTGAGTTCACAACCTGGATATGCGCCATAACTGTAACTGAGAATTGAACCAGCAACTCTTCAGTGCATGGGAAAATGCTCAACCAACTCAGCCACACCAGCCAGGGAATAGTCTTTCTGACATTTGTTTAGGATTTCATCTTGACTATACTACTAACATTGCTCTTGTCAAGGCCATAAGGTTACCATAATACATCTCCTCGTATTCCTTAGCTTGTTATCAGTACTTGCTAACAGTTGATCACTCAGTGCTTGCTTCACTTGGCTCTCAGAACACCAAATTCACCCAGTTTTCATTTAACCTTATTGGTGGCTCTTTCTTAGGCTCCTTGTGCATTCCTTCACTGTACCCTGCACCCTAATAATGTAAATTTAGTTCATGATTCTCTGCTTTATTGACACATTTTTCTTAGATTGTCTTATGGTTCTAAATATTCTCTATACATCAACAATCCCACATTTATGTTTAACATAGACTTTCTCTCACATCTCTCCTCTGTCCATTATAATATTATTATGACTCTATCCTGAAAATATGTTCAATCTATAATAAGAAAAGCATAATATTAAAAGTGACCAAACAGCATAACAGTGGAAAGACACCTGAATGACCTTCTGAATGGTGCCGGGGCTGCAAGGGTTGTGGTTGTGAGGGCCGAGGCAGCTAGGACTGGGAAGGCTTACTTTTGCATGAATTTTGTGCATTGGGCCTCTAGCATACTTATAATCTGATCTTTTATCACCACCTCTAGTGCTATCATCCTGGTCTGTAGCCACCATTGTCTACCACTGAATTATTAGAGTAGCCTAATGGTTGGTCTTTCTGATTCAATTTTGACAGCACAGTGTTCAGTAGACAAAATAAGAATAGACTCTATGTTACAAGACTAGAAGCAGGGAAACCTGAAGAGAGTCCACACAGCAGTAGAGGTGGTGGGAAGCGGTCGGATTCTGGATACATTTTGAAGGTATATCCAATAGGATTTGCTCATGAAAGAAAGAGGTGGGTTCCTACCTTGTAATGGCTCTTATAAAAGAGAAATATTTTTTGATTGATTTTAGAAAGAGGAAGGGATAGAGAAAGAGGGTTAGAGATATCAATGATGAGAGAGAATCATTAATCAGCTGCCTTCTGCACGCCCCACACTGGGGATTGAGTCCACAACCCGGGTATGTACCCTGACCAGGAATGGAACCATGACCTCTGGGTTTATAAGTCAACACTCAATCACTGAGCCATGCTGGCTGGGTGCTAAAGGCTCTAAATTCTAGGTTTTTTGAGATGCAATATGACAACCTGCATTGTAAGCCTTTAAATAGTCATACTTTTTTTTGAACCATTGGCCTTATTTTAATTTTTTTAAAATAAAGGAAAAGGCTTTGTTTATAAATATGGTAATTATGATATCATTTACAATAGCACAAAAATCATGGAAAATATTAATGATATAACATTAATTAGAAACACAAAACAATATGTTCACTATGATTGGATCAATGTAAAATATTTAGAGAAGTGGATAAGTCCAAAACAGAATCAGAAAAATAACACTATATCAGTGAAAAAAGGAACTATTCATTTTTAAGTTAAAAATTTTAATCTTTAATATTTTACAATATAATTATAAAAATGGAATGTTTTAGAAATATAAATATGTGTTATTTAGAAATATAATTAGGTGTTACTTCTTTATTTTAGACAATCAAATTTTACCAATAAAGGATTTACTTTCATCAAGTAGTGAAAAGCTTAACAATTCATTAGGTAGATTTACAAAAATTTTAATAGCATTATTTTCAATTAGCTCTCACAGACTTCTACTCTATGAGTTCTCTGTTACCCCAATAGCATTATGCTAGAATGCAGAAACAAGGGTTTGGATTTCAAGGCCAAGATCTGTCAGTCACTTGACATTTTGGTTGGGGGAAGTAACTTGAGTCAGGTTTTTCATTTACAAGATGCAGATATCAATCTCTCTTTTATCTATTTGATAAGGTAGTTATGAAGATCAGATGAGATAATATATCTAAAAATGCCTTTAAAGCTATAAATCACTGCAAAAATGTGAGGGGTTAGGATAATTTAGGTTGAGATTCCTTTTGCTTCATTTTGAAGATTTTATCCTTAGGTCTTAATCATCATTTCTAATCCTAAAAGTGATACTTCCCTTTGAATGCAAGTAAATTATCTTTTAAGAACTAATTAAGCAATAATAGAAATATATCTTTTAAAAGATAAGTACAAAATTATAGGATGTTAATAAATCATGATATCTCACGAAGATTAATAAAAAATAGAAATGATAAACATAAGTCACTTTATGATCTTGTTTGCATTGAAGTGTACTCCTAACTTGAAAAAAAAGGGAACAAACTTGCAAAAGTTACACAAACATTTAAAAACTTGAAAAAAGAAAGTGGCCGACTAGCAGTCACCTTATATATTTTTTTGAATAGGTCTTTTTAGGCAGGTGAAATATCTAATTAATTTATTAACAAAAGATTAAATAAGCCATCCAGCAGTTTATAGGAAGGTGTGCCATATAAAGAATCTCAGAACAGAATATTCTCATTAAGCACCAATACTTTCTCAAAAAGGAAGAATCATAAAGAGAGTAATCTAGGTAGAACTAAAGAATGAGAAAAATATCAGTTTTAAAATGAAAAAATGTTGAAATTACGGTTGTCCTAAGAGACACAGATTTATTCAGCACAAGTTTAATAGTAATAAACAAAAAGCAGATGAAAGGATTTATTGGTCTCCAACAAATCTTTGCATTCTCTCCAAAGCTGCATATATGTCATGGGTGATAAAATCTATCAGGGTAAAAATAGAATGCATTATAAACTGAGGGAAGCCAATTCTTATTTTTGAAAGGACAACAAAAATTTGCTCTAAGTTTATAGCTACTGCTGCAAAAGCTATGCAGTAAAAGCAATGTGATTATCTAGCAGTTTACCTAAAAACAAATCTGATGCCAGAGTAAATGGACAAAAATAAACTGCAAAAGAATATCTTTGCTCATGAAAATGGGCAAAATTTTGTCTAGATCCAAATTACTGTAAATATGAAAAAAGGGGGCAAGGCATGCTTTAAAAATTTCTCTCTACTTCTAATGCAGCCCATATTCCTTCTTTTAAAAAAATATATTTTATTGATTTTTCACAGAGAGTAAGAGAGAGGGACAGAGAGCCAGAAACATCGATGAGAGAGAATCATCGATCAGCTGCCTCCTGCACATCCCACACTGGGGATGTGCCTGCAAAACAGGTACATGCCCCTGACTGGAATCGAACCTGGGACCCCTCAGTCCGCAGGCAGACGCTCTATCCACTGAGCCAAACCGGTTTCGGCCCATAGTCCTTCTTAATTATGGGCATTCAGCTTTTCCTGAAATGGCTTCTGGGCACAAGCTACTGACTATGTCTTTAAGAAAATGATGACTTACCCATTTTGAATCTTGGTCTGCTATCTATCAAATGTGAAAGTAGATGTCTAACATTCTTTCCAACTCTTATAATGGTGTTGGATGGGTGTGGAATTTATTGGGGTGATCACTTATTAAGTTATGTAATGTTTGGTCACTGGACTGCACACCTGAAATGATGTATGTCAACTGTAATTGAAATGAAAAGCCTATCCAATTAAAGAAGGAATATGCTAATTGACCCTCATGCCATTGCAATGATAGTGGCACCCACAGCCAATAAGGAGGGGATATACTAATTACCTGCCCCACCCTCAAAAATGGTGGCACCCACAGCCAATAAGGAGGGAGTGTGCTAATTGACTGCTACACCCTCAAAGATGACAGTGCCCAAAGCCACAACCTAGCAGCGTCTAGTCCTCTCAGCCCTGCTGGGGTGGCAGGCCAGGCCCGGCCCCAGGTGGACCCAGCCTCTCTGTTCACCTGCCTCTGGAGTCCCTCAATCCCCTCAGCCCCCCAGCCACCCAGGGCCGGCCCGAGGCATAGACAAGCCTCAGATGGTGGCTGCCCAGCTGCCGAGGGCCACCTGAGGTTCAGGTAATCAGGGCTGGCCGAGGCTTGCACTGCTGGTAGTGGCAGCAGCAACAGAGATATGATGGAGCATCTCTTTCCCCTGATCGCCGGTCGCCTCCACCCCTGAGGACTCCTGGACTGTGAGAAGGGGCAGGCCGGGTTGAGGGACCTCCCCTCCAGTGCATCATGCACTGGGACTCTATCCTATATAATGAAGATGTAATATGCAAATGGTTGCCATACCATGAAGTGTAATGACCTACTGGGTAACGACTGGATCATGGATCAGCAGGACGGTGGGGCAGCGAGCTACAAGTGGGTGGCAGCAGAGGGGGCAGGGAAGCAAGCTATGGAGGGAGTGAAGGGGAGGGGGAGTGGGGGGAGATACAGGAAGGCAGGACAGTGGGCAGAGAGCTACTGGAGGAGGGCAGTGAGCTACTGGTGAACTATTGGTGCACAGATTTGTGCAGGGATACTAGTGATTTAATAAAAAGAGAATATTTTCTTATTTCTGGCCCTGTAATCATCTGCCTCATATACTAATTATAGAAGGGCTGACTTTAAGTATTTCTGTTAAAGACTGCTAAGTTGATTATTTCTAGGACTATTTATCACCTTTTGATATATTAATTTCTCCTTTCTTTTCTCTCATGTTTCTCTAATTCTCGGTGCCCTTTATTTCATGGTTATTTTTCCCCACCTTGGCATAATCCCTCATTTTATTGAAACATATTTTTCAGTAGGTTCTGATGAAAAAATGCATGGGAGGTGAAAACTGAGTTTTTGTATACCTGAAAATGACTTCATTCTATCCTACCTCTCAACTGATTGATTGATTTCAGAATTCTAGGTTGAAATGCATTTGTCTCTCAGAATTTTGAAAGCATTGCTCTATGGTCCTTTAGGGCCCATATTGCTACTGATATGCCAAGTACCATTTTGATTCTTGTATTTTTGTGCTAGAATTTTTCTCTCTGAAAGCTTTTAAGATATTCTCTCTATTCCCAGAGTACTATAAAATGTGCTATGGGGTGTTTTTATTCATTTATTTATTTTTCTGTGCCCATTGAACTGGATGTTCATTCTTTTCTGTTGATAGAAATTGTTTTTATATTATGTACTTTACAACTTTCTCCCCACTGTTCTCTCTGATCTACCAGTATCTTTCTGGCAGACTATCAATGAGATGTTAGACCTTTTGGTTTGATTTTCCAATTTTCCTATATTTAATCTTGTATCTTCCTTATCTGTTTCTTTGTTTTACTTTCTGGGATATTTTCAACCTTTTTTCCTAACCATATATTTATTTCTGTTATCACATTGTCATCTCCAAGAGTTCTAGTTTGTTTCCTGAAAGTTCTCTTTTGGACTATTCTGTACTTTTTCATGGGTGCACTTTATTTTTTATCCTTCTTGAAATCCTTAATTTAATTTTGTATTTGCTGTACTTTTTCTTTGACTTTTCCTTTTCTTTTAAATTCTTTATAGTTATTAGTTTTTCTTGGTCCTGTTCATTCATATTGAAAGCTTTCCTATAATGCCCACTGAAAGTTACAGTTAGAAAATTCTATATGATAAAAAACAAATGAAATAACCAACCTTTTGTTCCCCAAATTTTAATTATTAAACCAATAGAAACTTATTTTTTTTCTATCATTTAATGCCCCAAGTAGATATTTCTGATTATCTTTCTTCCATATAATAATTCAGGGATTCAAGTGCCTTTCATTTTATGGCTCATCTATCCCCTGGAAACACCAAGTTTTTGTATCAAACTGGCAAAGCAAATGAAAGCGTCTTCAAAACTCTTGTGTTCTCTCATTTCTTTAGTAAGAAATGGCCACTTGGCCATACAAAAGGAGGTGAAATGAGAGCAGTATCTGTGGGCTTCTGTGGAAACAATGTTTTGCTTGCCAGCTAATCATCTCTGCCAGAGTTTTGTCTCTGGCTAACAATGCTCATTTGTTATATATGTTCATTTCCTACATATAAAACAGATTTACTCCCACCTCAAGGGGTTTGGCCTAAATTCCCAATTTTATTTCTTTACCCATTTCAAAATCCAGTATCTCTGAATACTATCAGTCGCTTCTATCAGATTCAGGTGTGGCTCTTAAAGCTCTGTCAACTTACAGACTAAACAAAAAGGTACCTTATTTCCTGACACCTTCCTATGTTTACATATACACAATGTACAATGGTGAAGGAGGAACACCCAGTCTAGAAAAGGAAGAACATAATTCTGTTGGGTAGGATTCTGTCAAAAGAGGAAATTTCTGATTTTGGTACTTGATCTGACTCTGGACGAAACTCTTTTGTTCATTGCTCTGCATGGCCACTGGCATTATCTTCTCATTCATTATCTTCCATAAGCACATCTGAACTGGGTGTTGGTGAGTGTACACACATTGTATTTGCTCAGGTTTTTCGGCTAATTTCTGCTTACTCAAGTCTGTGTGTGGGGAGGGACCCCTACAGCTGTTTTGAAGTCTTAACAGTCAAAGCTTTCTTGAGGATATGCTTGTGGTTTCTTTGAGCAAACATCTGTTCCCAATTCGTTCCATTGTAAGAATCCCCATAGTTCTCTAGAATGCATTGCTTCTTTGATTATTAGTCCTAATGTCTTTTTCTAACTGTAATTGTGGCTATCTTGAAGCCATCTGAAATAATAGGGCAATATCCCTAATCATTTCTTTTCATAAGGCTAAAGTCTGTTTAATGAAAAGTTTTAACAGGTTTCTTTGTTTTTTCTTGTTTTGTTCTTTTCCCCTCACAAACTACTTTTAAATGTCATCTCCTATCCACTTGGTCTAGAAGCAGTCAGTTTTTATAAACATTTTTATTTTTCCTGCCTCTGCAAACCAACTAACTTTTGCTGGAGCACACTTATTTCTTGTAATATCTTGTTAAATAGAGCAATTGTCATCCAAAAAAGTATCTCATTCTGGCCTTTTCAACTTCTTTTGGACCTAAATTTTGGATTAATGGTATCTGCTGTGATAAATAGACCCCGAAATTATGGTGGCTTGAAACAAGTAAAAGCTTATTTCTTGTTCATATAATAGTTTCTGACTAGTGGGAGGCTTTCTCGGAAGTATTTCAGAAACTGTGGCTCCTTCCAATAATTCTGCCATTCCCCAGAACCAGCCAGTATAAATTGAAAAAACGAACAAGGCTCATGTGCTTCTTAAAAGTCTGTGTAGATAGTAACACGCATATTCCATTCTCTCCAGTGGTAAGAACTGGAGACACAGGCCCCATCTAGATTGATGCAAGTGTATTCGGGAAAGGTAGTTTATGGTGATGCCTCAGTTTCCTTGCAATACTATCTATCAACATAATAAAGAGCCAGGGTCTTAAGGACTGATATGACCAAAGGCTTGACCAGACCTAAAGTAAGTGCTGGGTTGCCCTGGCGACCAAGCACTGACTGGGACTGCTGCCTGAGCCCCTACGCAGCACTGACTGCCTAGGGGGCTGTGGATCAGGCTCGGAGAGAGGCCTGCAGAGACAGAGGAAGGGTCTGATCTATAGTCTCTGGGGCAGCCATTGATCAGAATTTGCCTCTCTTTCTCTCCTAGCCTGGCCAACAGCCTCACCTTCATTTCTTTCCAGGCCTCCATTGGGGCTGCTGATCAGCCCTGCCTTTCTGATTAGGCCCTGTTGATAGACCCAGAGACACTGGCTGGCATAGAAACTGACCAATCAGAACCAAATTGGCCAGCAGAAAAGGGCAGTTGGGTGTGAGATCAGGCTGGCAGGGGAGGGCAGTTAGGGGTGATCAGGCAGGCAGAGGCAGTTAGTGGTGATCAGGTAGGCAGAGAGGTTAGGGACAATCAGGCAGGCAGACAGGTGAATGGTTAGGAGCCAGCAGTCCCAGATTGTGAGAGAGGTGTCTGACTGCCCTGGAATCAGGCCTAAACCAGTGGTTGGACATCCCCTGAGGGGTCCCCGATTGAAGTGGGTGCAGGCTGCACTGAGGGAACCTCCCTCCATGCATGAATTTCATGCACTGGACTTTAGTATATATAAAAGCTTAAGTGACTGTTAAGATCAAATGAGCAGAATAACTAGCTGGACAATAACTATGATGCACACTGGCCACCAGGGGCAGATGCTCAAAGTAGGAGCTGTCCCCTGGTGATCAGTGTGCTCCCTCAGGGGAGCGCTGCTCAGCCAGAAGCTGGGTTCACAACTGGTGAATGCAGCTGTGGTGGCAGAAGCCTTGCCTGACTCTGAGGTAGTGCTACCAAGCAGCATTGGTAGGTGCAGTTGGCCAGGATGAGTAAGAGTGGTGTTGTGCCTGGCCCAGCTTGGGTTCCTTCCTGGCTGTCTTCTGGTTGGTGCACTGCTACACCCCTCAGGGGATGTCCAACTGCCAGTTCAGGCCTGATCCCCGCAGACTAACTGACAGTCAGAGATTCCCGAGGGGTCCTGGATTGTGAGAGGATGCAGGCCAGGCTGAGGGGGCCCTCTCCCCCCACCCCATGCATGAATCCATGCACTGGGCCTCTAGTAATATTATAATGTTGAGGGGCAGTGAAAAATTTGATAGACATTTGTGGGGAAGCAGAGATGAATTACTTGCCTCATTGGCTGTTTTCCTACAATTAGATTTCAGCTTTAGTATAAAAATATCTATTTCAGAAAATGTATCTTTGAAAAGGGTACACCTTCCTACACTATGTTGTTTTTCTTTTAAATTATTTTTGTTGTCTCTCACTCAATAAGTTTAACATTATTAGGGATCCTATTGTATTAGTTGTAAAAGAAGTAATTTGTTTTGACACTGAAAATCTTTATTGCATAAGATGCTTTATAGCTTTTACACTTTCTCCTTTAGTTAGAATGGTTCCTTTAATATATGACCCTGACCCTTGGCCATGGCCACTGATACAAACTAGGGTATACATTCTTTTTTGAAAAATTGAAATATGAAAAATGAGGTAGTGACTATGATCCATTACAGCTGACTCACTGGAGTGGTAGTTTTCTGGCAATAAATGTGTCCTTGAAGTCCTGCACTGAGATTCCTAGAGCCACCTTAATTTCTTCCTTTCCTGAAACTATTTTTTGTTCAATTCCTTCTGAAACACCTTGAGAAATAGCAGCATTCTTCCAATAAATTCTCCCTATACTTAATCTAGCCAGAGTCATTGTCTGCTGTCTGTTGACTAGAACCCAAAGACCCTTAATTAGTACACCAGGGAAAGCAGATTTATTATGGGATTTTCAATATCTGTCCAATACCCACTGGCATTTTGAAGATTTTTTTCCTCAGTCTCATGTCAATGGCTTAGATTGACTGTATTATACTGTGAACTATATGTTTTATCATAAGTCCAAGAAGTGATTTCTTAGAACTAGATAAATGTCATTAGCTACTCTGTGGAATAAAGTAAAGTTCACTTGTATTCTGCCTGCCTTTTGGTCAGCCACATTGTGGTCATAGAAAATATGTAACAGCTAGAGGCCTGGTGCAAAAATTCATGCACTGGTGGGGTCCAGTAGGCCTGCGTGGATGGGGGTCAATTGGGGGCGGGGCTGGCTGGGGGAGGGGCTGCTGTTATTCTGGTGGTTCTGCCATTTGGTTGCTGGGCTTTTATTATATAGGATTAGTCAGCTCAGACAGACATAACAAAATATCATAAATTTGTGTGCTTAAACAATAAAAATGTATTTTTTTCACAGTTCTGGAGGCTGGAATTTGGGGTCAGGGTACCAGCATAGCATCATTCCACACACCAGAAAGTGGTGGATTGATTGCCAGTCAGGGCACATGTCCAGGTTGCAGATTCAATACCCAGTCCAGGGAGTGCAGGGAACAACAGAACAATGTTTCTCTCTCTCTCTTCCTTCTTCTCTCTGAGATCAATTAAAGTGAATGATAAATAAATAATGTTCTATAAGTATGGTTTTAATAGGAAAGACATTAGTGATCTATGAAGTGAAAAACTTGTTATGACCCCATTTAAAAATATTTATTGATTTTAGAGGAAGGGAAAGGGAGAGAGAGATAGAAACATCAATGTTGAGCATCATTGATCAGCTGTCTCCTGCATGCACCTACTGAGGATCAAGTCTGAAACCTGAACAGGAATCATATCTTGACCTCCTGGTTCCTAGATGGATGCTCAACCACTGAGCACCATCAGCCAGGATCCATTTTTATCAGTAACAGGCATATGAGGTACATTGGCAAGATCTCACTCCTAGAAGAAAATCTGAAATTGTCCAAACTCCTTTGCAGCTGGGTTTCTGGAGATGAATTCATTTTTGCTGATTGGATGTGCTTGCACAATATTTTTAAATCAGACCTGGGGCAAAGGCATCTTCCCACAGTTTGGGCTGTTTGTGGCTGGCAATCATGTTTGCAGAGATGGGGAGGTTTTCTGCAGTGGAATCCTGTGCACAGGCAGGTGTGTCAGAGGCAGTGCCGGTGACCTGTTTTGTGGAAACTGGAGGGCACTTTCGGAGGCAGCAGTTTCGGGTCCCAGGGTCACAGCTGTGCCAGAGTGTCCCCCAGTTGTGGCTGAGGGGGCAGCTCCTTCCACTGAGCAGAGTCTTTCCTGGGGGCCTAGTCTAATACCCACTCCTCCAGCTTTCTGATGATTTCCCAGGAACCGATTCACTGTGCTAATTCCATTGCCTAACAGCAAAAATCTAAAAACATTTTGGATCCTCTACTTCCAACGAAAACAATGCTGCACAGGGTCAGGGGTGAGAAGTGGGTGAGGTGTTGTGGAAGCCTCTCTTTGAGTCTCAGCTTCCTCTTCTGTAGAACTGGGGCCAAGCATTATTTGTTCATAGTTACCGAAGACCGTGGCAGCTGTATTTCCAGAAGAGGGCCACACATTTCCCATCCCTCCTGTGGCCTTGCCACTTTCCGCCCTGTCCTCTCTCTTGACCCGGGGCTGACCTCTGACATGCTGGTAGCCAGTACGCTGGTTGCCCGCAGACTTCCAAGGCCAAGGCCAAAAAGAGCAGGGGCTGCTACCCCACCCACTCCACCAGGGTTTCCAGCTCGGCCCCACCCACACCACTCTGGGCTCTGGCTGGCATAGGCCTTGCCCTCCTGGCTTGCATCCCCTTGGGTCAGGGGCCCAGCGCCTCCCTGCACACCTTGGCCCACCTGCTGGTGCTGCTGGGCCCAGCTGGCAGGGTAAGAGCCCAGGGTGGCCTCAAACTTCCTGGGTCCTGTGTGCGCTGTCTCCTGAACCCCACAATCCCTATTCTTGCCGCTGCTCCAAAGGGGGCCAGATGCCCTGGTGCTGTGCGCACCCGCGGGGACTGCCGTGGCCACCAGGAAAGTCTCCTCACTCCATCCTGACTCTGGTGCCCTGGTCCTGGGTGACTTCCACCAAAGGAGAGCTTTGACCACACAGCTGCCTGAGACCAAGCACCTCCAAGGTCACTGGACTCCAAATTTCTGTCAGCCAAGGCGGTTGTCTGGCTGGCCCCACCCTGACTGGGGTTTTGGGGTGGGGGTGGGGGCAATCCGGCCTTGATGAGGCTGGTTGGCTGCCATAGTGCATGTCATAGCCACCAGCCCTTCTGGTCTTTCTGGTTGTTCTGCTGTAATGGCTGCTGGGTTTTTATACATAGAGATACTTTTCTGGGAGTGGCATTATTGATAGTAACCATCTCACTCAAAGATAATAGGTAAGAGGTAAAGGTGGAATTTAAAACCTTATATGAAGGATTCCAAAGCCAAAAGTTCAAGACCCCTCTAGATACAGCTTTTTATGTGCTATACATTTAAATAGATGCTGGGAGATTAAGGATAGACATTTTAAAACTCTGCTGCTATTTTTATGAAATCTGACAGCCTATTGATGATAAGTAATATCAAAAATAACATGGTGGGTAAAAAGAGTTATACTGGGAACTATGGTGATATAGGGAAAAAAAACAAAGCAAAAACCCTGCATCTCAACATGCATGTTTAAGAAATGGTTTTCGGTTGTGAGAACATCTGAGCAAAAACCTAATGAATTATTAAATGTCAGTAGGGCACAGAGATGGGAAGGATCAGAAGGGTCTTCTAAGTAGCAGGAACAGCGTGAGCAAAGATAAAGAGGCATAGCATCTGCAGCTGCTGTCAACTAAAAATGGTATGCACCCAGCATAGAGTGTGGGCAAGGAAGTACTGGGAGGATATATTTAACATGTTGGTAGTGATCAGTTCACAGAGAATTCGCTGTAACTGGCCTAACTGTTTGCATTGAGGAGGGAGCATATTGTAGCAACGAGGAGAATGGGTTCTGGAGCCAGACTTCCTGAGTTTTAAATCTGGCTCAGTTTGGCTCAGTGGAAAGAGCATCAGCCTGTGAACTGAAAGGTCCCAGGTTTGATTCCGGTCAAGGGCATATACCTTGGTTGCAGGCACATCTCCAGAAAGGGGTGTGCAAGACATAGCTGAATGATGGTTCTCTCTCATCGATGTTTCTAAACTTTCTATCCCTCTCTCTTCCTTTCTTTAAAAAATCAATATATATATATATATATATATATATCTGGCTCTGCATGATCTGCCAAGTTCCTTTATATCCATGAACCTCAGTTTACTCATCTGCAAAAAGGGGCTAATATTACTGTTGTTGTAAAGATGAAAAAATTAATGTTTATAAGAGTAATTGTAATAATGCTTGGGAAATAGTAAACCCTATATAATACTTATTTTAAATTTTTTTATAAAGTCAGTAAAACTTGTATGGGTTAACAGAAAAATCTGGAATGATTTCAGAGTTTCTAAGTATTTTTTTGATGTCTGATGGTGCCACTTCCTAAAATTAAGAATGTAGAGAGAAAAGAATGGCTAGTCAAGGAACATAAAAACATTTGTTTTTTAAATGTGATTTTGATATTGTGAGTTTACCAACTGAACATATTCTACAAACATTGAATTTTGGGAGCTGTTTGGTATATTGGGTGATAGAGGAATCCTCATAGAGATATTGATGAAACAATGATGGTGGATAAGAGATCAGAGCATCTACAGAAGAAAGAATAGTGGAATAAAGTGAGGGGGGAAGGCAGGTAGAGCCTTGTGGGAAATGGATGGACAGCTCAATGTAACTCACAATAACGGATGACAGAGCCATATGAAGAGGATGAGGAAGAAGTAACACTACTGAAGTCAAGGGAATCCAGTTTCAATGAAAACATGGTAAATTGTGTGGAATACAAAAGAGAGGTCCAGTAAGATAGGGTTAAAAAAATCTACTGGATTTGGCAGTATAGAGTCAATTATATTAGGCACAATAATCCAATAATATGAGTATTAAAAAAAATTTAAGATTGGGTGTGGATAGTAATGTAGTAATTGTTGGGAGGTGGCCAACAATGTAGTAATTGTTGGGAGAGAATCCAACCCTGAAAAAAGTGTAAAAATTCAAAATTTCCTATACCTGGTGGTCATTTGAATGTCTTCTTTGGAAAAATGTTTATTTTTTTATTCAGTTGTTATTGAGTTGAAATATGTATAAATTTTGGGATATATAGCTCCCCCTTTATGTAGATTGCCTTTTCATATTTTTTTGTTTCTTTTGCTGTGCATATGCCATTTTATTGTTTTTCTGGGTGGTTTTTAGTTCCATTGTCCTTTTTTCCCTTTCTTGCTGCTTGTCTCTTGAATTGGTGGTTTTCTGTGGTGGTATCCTCTGATTCCCTTCTCTATTTCTTGTGACTATACTGTGTGTTTTTGCTTTGTGGTTATCATGAGGCTTATATAAAACATCTTAACAGTCCACTTTACACTGAAATTAATTTAACTTCAACTTCATATATTTTTACTCCCCCTTTTATGTTTTTAATGCTACAATTTACCTCTATTTGTAGTGTGCATTTTGAAAGAAATTATCGTAGCGATAGCTATTTTTAATACGTTAACCTTTACAACATAGTTAGTTGGTTAACACACCATCATTTTACAGAATTAGAGTTTTCTGAATCTTACTATATATTTACCTTTACCAGGATATTGTATATTTTTGTATGTTTTCATGTTACTAATTAGTGTTTTTTCATTTCCGTCTATAGAACTCCTTTCAGCATTTCTTGTGGTAATAAAGTCCATTACCTTTTGTTTGTCTTGGAGTCTTTATTTCTTCTTCATTTCTGAAGGATAACTTTGCTGATAGACTATTCTTGGCTGAAAATTTATTTTTCCTTCACAACTTTGCATATATCATTCCACTCTCCTGACATGTAAAGTTTCTGCTGAGAAATTTACTGATAGCCAAATGAGGGTTTCCTTGTAGGTTACAATCTATTTTTCTCTGGCTGTTTTTAGGATTCTCTTTTTGTTTTTGATTTTTTGATAGTTTCATTAACGTGTCTTGGAGAAGATCATTTTGAATTGAAATAAAGGTTAATCTATTAGCTTCATGAACTTGAATGTCCAAGTCGCTCTCTAGGTTGGGAAATTCTTAACCTTATTTATTTAAGTAAACTTTCTTCCTACTTTTATTCTCTCTTCTCCTAGAACTCCAATAATTCTGCTATTGTTTTTTTTTTATGATGTTCCATAGATCATGTAGGCTTTCTTAACCTTTTTTTTTTGAATTCTTTTGTTTGTTCTCTTCTAACTGGGTTACTTGAAATTTTTATTCTTTAACTCATTGATTCTATCTTCTGTCTGATTTATTTTAATTTTGATGCCTTCTATTGTAATCTTCATTTCATTCATTAAATTCTTCAACTCCAGAATTTCAACTCACTTCTTTTTGATGATTTCCATCTCTTTGCTAAATTTCTCATTTTGTTTATGTATTGTTTTCCTGATTTTAAACTTTAGATGGCACATTTTAGATATTAAAGGGAGGACAAAAATGAAAAAGAGGACTTATGGTGGCATGATGTTGATATCAACTGTCTCCATATTTTTCATTATTGCTTTAAGGAAGAATTTAAAAGTGGGTTCACTAAATAGAGGAATAACATAGTTTCACTCTTACATTAATCTGGCATTTTTATTTTCTTTCCAATTAGAATGTACACTCATTAAGGATAAGGTAAGTCTTACTCGTGGATGTGTTCTCTTCATCATTGAAAAAGTAGCTTGCAAAGGGAGGCCATTCCTTCTTTTTTTCTCCACCTTAGTTCTACTTCTTTATGGAAGGGATTGACAATTTATATTTCTGTTATCTAGAAAGTTCCTGGTCAATAGTAGATGCTTGAAATCTGTTGAATGAATGAATAAACCTACCTTAGGACTTTGACTGGGCTATGTTTATTGATGGATGAGGTCTCTGTGTGATCAGAAGCATGGCCCTATACCCTTCTTCTCTTCCACTGTATTGCTTGCAAAAGCTAAAGGTGTATATATTGAGCCAGGCAAAACTTCTTGGGACAGGCTAGTTGTTTAAATTTCTTTTCTTTCTTTCTTTAAAAAAATATATATTTTATTGATTTTTTTCTCAGAGGAGGAGAGAGTGATAAAGAGTTAGGACCATTGATGAGAGAGAATCATCAATCAGCTGTCTCCTGCACACACCCCCACTGGGAATGTACCCACAACCAAGGTATATGCCCTTGACCGGAATCGAATCCGGGACCTTTCAGTCCGCAGGCCGACGCTCTATCCACTGAGCCAAAGCGGTTTCGGCCTCTCTTTCTTTATGCTTGCCAGAATTAGCTGCCCATCATCCTAAATTTATTTGTCATTGAGATGGCTAAAAACTTTGGATTCTGACTTAGGATAAGGTAAACGTTTTGTTTCAGACTTTGGACTGAGCTGTGGGCACTGTTCCATCTTTTACCAAGTTACTCTGTATTAGGGGATAAGATATGACTCAGAGAATGACAATAGTACTATTGTTTTTACATTATGGTGTGTGTGTGTGTGTGTGTGTGTGTGTGTGTGTGTGTGTGTATGCGCGTACGCGCACTCGCGCACGCTTTTACATGTCTCAGGACCCAGGTGGAGGGATTTTCTAGAGACAAGATCCAGTCAGGCATTCTTGGGCATTGGCTGCAACAACATAAATCTCATTTTATTTTTAACAGTAATCACACAAAAACAGTTTTGGTTTTAATACACTTCAATCCTGACATGTTAGGATATGAAAAAGTTAGATATCACTGTGAATCAGTTTGGGAGGTTACGTAGGGTATATGCAGACCTAAGCAAAAAACTATTTTAGAACCAGTTTTGGAAACTATCCAAGTTTAACTGCAAAACAAAACGCCGAACTTACTTTCTGCTGAAATTGAATAGTTTGCATGTAAATTATCATCAAGATAACACTCAGCTGTTTTTCTTTTTATTTCTTTGGTTGGTAGCCTAAAAGTTCACAGTGTGGATCTCTTCTAACCCGTTGCTTTGGGTATGGTCTTACAAACTCTGGTGTCCCTTTCTTTTCACAAAATTCAAGCACTACAGAGTCTGCCTTGAACACAGTTGCATCTCTTGTCTCTGTCTTCATCACCTATGTAAGAGAACACCCTTCTTAGAAGGATTGACTCCTTTTTGCATTCTACCTTGATAGCAAGAGTAGATTTGGAAAAATAAAACTAGAAAGAGCAGCAGGAGGCTGGTCTATTTCAGTTGTCATGCATTTCCTTTTTTGTTCTTTATTTCAGCTGAATCCTCAAATTTAGTAGGAGACAAGTTTGACACACATAGGCAAGGACAGAAGGCTTTAAAAGCAGGTCTAAATGAGCTCAGAATTAGCTTGCGCATAAAGGGAGAACTAAGAGATTGGAGAGAGGACAGTGTGGTGTTTTGAAGGAAATTGCATTTCCTTCTCTTTTTTCTTTGTGGGCTTGAGAAAGAGGGGTGTGAGAGATAAAAAGTGGAGAGGTAATGTTCAATTTTGATGACTAAATTTAAAAAATTTGAAAATTTTATCATGATGAAAAATTTGATTTAATTTTCTCTACTTTGATAGGAATTCTCTTGCTTCCATTTTACAACAGTAATATTTCAGGTGCTTTGTTTTGACCATTTCTCTGGTAGAGCATTGAGAGTTTAGTTCATATTGATAATCACAATAAAGCTAAATAAATTACATGTTTTTGTTCTCAGATCTATTTTAGATCTGAGAACAAAAACAAAAATCTGAATCTTGTGATTGTTACCAAAGAAGAAACATAGAAATGTTAACAGTTCTCTCATCATACAGTACCTATTTCACAATAATTTTGACATAAACATGAAGATGATATTTCAATAGATGTGCATTTTAGAAGACTATATAGAGTAAACCTAACTCTCTTTTATCATATAAGCTATGGACATTACCAAATTCATTTGCTCATTTTAAAAATGGACATGTCCCATTTTACACAATAATAAAACAGCAACAAGCTGTTTTTACATGTGAATTTATTAAAGCATATTTTACATGTGAATTTATTAAAGCTGGATTTGAGTTATTGGTCTAATTTCACAAATATTTACTACACACAATTATTTACCAGCCACTGTACTCGACAGCTAGAGTACCCAGAAATTACTTCACAACCCAAGAAAATTAAGCTTTGGGAGTGAACACACCCCCTTGAGAGAATTCAGTCTTTTTTACCTGAGAGCAAAAAGGGAGGCAGGTATTGTGCCATGGATGTTAGGAAGAAGGTGAGATTGGTTGTATCAGAAAACCAGAGAAGGCTTTTCATGTTACTAAGTTAAATCTAATATTACAAAAAAATATTGTAAAGTATCTCATTTCACTGAATAGCAATTTAATATACTATATTTATGAGTCTAATAATTTTCAAGTTGAAAAACGGGTTATTAAAAAACATTCTTATCTTTGGTAGTTCCGATATGGCTTATAAACTTTTCATATAATCTAATTTTTTATTGAAAAGGAATAAAATTGCTTGATTTAAAAATAAATAATAATCAAGTAGCTCAATAAAATGTAACAGAATGAAAACTGTCTCTTAACAGCACTATGCTACTACTAAATTTTTTTGCAATAATAAATTATGAAGAGCTAACATTATTCATATGCATTGAATTTGGCATTAAATTTATAGTTGATTTGTAAAAGTAAGATAGTTTTTACTTCATTTTCATTTGTTTCTTCAAACTTTGTTGCATAAGTTCTAGATCATCTACAGTCATGAGTTCTATATATTAAAACAAAGAAAGTCATGCATATTTCAACAGCAGTGCAGTTATATTACTAGTAGATATTCTGACTCTGGTTGTTTATATTACTAAAAAACTCATCAATTTCTATGAATCATCTCAGCCAAATAAAACAGTCTGAAAGTATGAAAAATGAAAGAGACAGAGAAAACACTGTTTACAATGAGATTCAGCTTTCAAATTAATATATTCTGGCTTTTTTTCTTAAAAGCAAAATAAATCTGGACATACAAATGTGAGACTACCACAGATAAGTTCTCCTCCTGTTGGATGACTAATGTGCATTTTATTAGCTAGGTAAATGTACATTTACATAATAAATGCTAATGGCTTTGAGGAAGTTATTAAGGCCCAACAGGTCAGTGATCCATGATTTTTAAATTCCTTAAGCACATATTTGCATAATTTATCTTTCAAAAATTTTATAAATACATATTCATAGGAGAGGCTACAGTTTAATATTTTATTTTCAACTCTATGCTTCATAGTGCAGAGACCACATTAGTTTATTGCTCTGACACATAAGCTCTGGGGACATTTGTGACAATAGTAAAATTTTCATTAATCAGAAGTCAGTTAGCTAGAAAACTTAAAATATTTAGATTCTCTCCTTAAGGTTCAAGTTGTACATAATAATTTTATATGAGGTGGGTCAGTAAATACACATCACATACCTAAATACCTGCTATGTAAACTGTGTTGGCAACTGTAGTTACAAAATGAATTAGTCATTGACTCTTCCTTTGACTCTTGATTAGTTGGTAAGTAAGAGAGGTAAACAGATGATTACAATGTAGTTTTGTTTTCCTAAAATATACCTTAGGGAGAAAGAGACACATATAAGGTAAATATGTTGAAACAAGGTCTTTATTTAAAAGTTAGTTTTGGAATATGTTCTAGCATCATGAACAACTTTTTCCCTTCCTGAACACTACTTACAACCCCATCTACTATATACCATTGTGAAAATTACCATTCAGAACAATGAGCCAATAAAGGCCTAACCCACTGTATTTTCACTGGTTGTTTTAACCATGGCTCACCTCATTTTCTTTTTCATGTTATTAAGAATATTTCATCATTTTCCCATGAGTTCAGGGTTAGAAAGCATTGCTTAATTGCTGATGGTGTTAATTCAGGCCAAATTACTTCAATTCAGTTCAGTAGAGCATCTTCTGGTTCTGATCAATTTAGTTCAAGTCAACTCCCAAAATGGTTAGGGTTAACTGGCCTTCAGATCTCTGTAAGTTTTTTTTCTTTCATGATCACAATGGAAAAATCAGCTAAAACTATCATGTAAATGAATTTTCTTTATGATGTGTATATGTTTGATTTAAGCAACCCCTGACCTTGTCCTTTTTTACAATGTTCAGTTTGTGTGAAATTTTATTTATTAACACAATTCTCTAGAAATTCTTTTTATAACCCTACTTTAAAAAGTATATCTATCTATCTATCCCTTTAAATATATCTAAATATATTCAAATATAAACATTCAAATATAGTCATATATCTATAATAATAAAAGCATAATATGCAAATGGACAGAATGGCTGAACAGTGGAATGACCATCTGGATGACCTCTAGACGACCTTCTGGATGAAGCCAGGTCTGTGAGAGCTGCTGAGGCAGCCTGGGCTGCAAAGGCCTACTCTTGAATGAATTTCATGCATTGGGCCTCTACTGAACATAAATATAGCTCAGTCTCTGAACAGAGTACATTATGGTCAACATAATTCAAAAATATTATTTATTCACTGGTTTCTTCATAATTATTTAATTCTACAAACTCCCAACAGCTGAATTTCTTTGTTCCCCACCCTTATCCCATTTTCAAAATCTAATTCTTTAGGCCGTGGACACTTCCAGTGCCTTTAAAAATGTATATTTTATTGATTTTTTTACAGAGAGGAAGGGAGAGGGATAGAGAGCTAGAAACATTGATCAGCTGTCTCCTGCACAACCCCTACAGGGGTTGTGCCTGCAACCAATGTACATGCCCTTGACCGGAATCAAACCTGGGACCTTTCAGTCCACAGACCAACGCTCTATCCACTGAGCCAAAATGGTTTTGGCCTTCCAGTGTCTTAATGTAGTTATTGATAATTTAGTATTAAACAAATGCTAATGTAATAATTTTTTAAATTTCAAACTCTGTTAAATATGTTTAATCTAGTTCGCCTCAACAAATGTTTTCCTATTGTTTTCTCTTCTGTAGGCAAAGTACCATTAATATGGGGCTTTTAAATGTAATTTAAGTTACTTAGCCTCTGTGTCTTCATCTGTAAAAATGTTGTGGAGAAAGACACACTAAGAAGATGTAGGAAATATCAGTTCCCTTTCTCCATTGCAGAATTTTAAATTCTGTGCCTGCAAATTTTTGACTTGTAAGTGACAAGTTTAAAATATCACAATTGAGATGACTCTTAGGAAGAATAAGGCATTTATTTGAAGGTGTCATCAGAAGTTTACAATTATAAATTCATGCTCCTTTCCTGGCAACCTGGATAGGAAGGCGTATTAGGATATGATTGCTGTCAGCAAAATGCTAAGTAGTAGAGATTTCAGAATGGGGGCAGGAGTACTGGGTATGGTCCTTAGTTTCTTGACTAGCCAAGGCCCGGTTAGGTTGCCAACTTCTGCCTCCTGCACTTTGACTACCCAGAATAACTATGAAAAACAATGTCTTTTTGCTATGAAAAAATTCACACAAACCTGCTGACTGAGATTTTCTTTCCTATTGCATTCTGCAATATTTACCCTCTTTTCTTATCACTTTCACATTCTCATGTAGAAAGGATGAGGCATTAACAAGTGACTACTGTGACACCTTTTAATCTACTTTAAGCTATTATTTCAAGATTATTTTATTCACCTGCCACTCATTCTCTCATCTAAATTTCAATTTGTTTCCATGCTGTTAGTGTATCATTTTTAAGGGGAAAGCATTTATAAAGGATCTTTTAAAATATGTAGCATTTGAAGTTTCTTTTAAATTAAAGAACTTTAAGGTTGTTTTTTGACTTTTTCACCTTCCCCGGGAAGACAATGAGTGGCCAGGAAAGCAGACAAGAGCAAAAGAATAAACTAAAGAAAAGAAAAAAAATTCTGGACCAGAATCCAATTGGAAGTCATCTATTATATTTAGTTATCACGTCTCTTTAGTCTTCCATCTGGAATCATTTCTTAGTCTTTCTTTCATTACCTTAATATTTTAAATAAATACAGGCCAGATATTTTGTAGAATTTACCTGAAATTATGTGTTTCTGATTTCTCCTCAAAATTAATTTAGTCATGCAGTTGGGGGGTGGGGGTCAGGGTTAATACAAAAAGTTGCATCATTGTTGTCCTCAGTGCATCCTATTAGCAGGCACATGATGCCAATTTGTCCCACGACTGATGATGTTGCTTTAATCGCTTGCTTAAGGTGATATCTGCCAGGTATTCTCACTGTAAAGTAACTGTCAGCAGTACAGGAGGATAGTAAACAAGAACATGATGAAGGAGAAAGAGGAACACTCAGATTGTGTGAACTGAGAAGAGCAGCAGGGAAGCATGAAAAACCAAAGAAGAAATGGCTGGTCAAAGCATTTGAAGAGCAATGAGATTCTACTTTCCACCTCAGAGGCTTGAGGAATGTGGGTCCTTGTTCTGCCTTTTACTAATGGAGTGACATTACACAGATCATTAAGGTTCACTGACATTCCCTGTGGGTGATATGGCTAATAGCATCTATTTCCCTGGTGTGCTTGGTTTCTATAGTGCTGTTAATCCAGGCATAATGTTCGCTGTGAGATAGGTAATTGTGCTTCCTTTTCTGTCTCTTCACTAGATCACAGGTCTTGAAAGACAGGATCTGTATCATACTACTTCCCAAGCATAGAGGACTCAAGTTACTTAACCCACTAAGCCTCTAAACCATACACTAATATAGAATATTGAAGATGGTAGAAATCTAATTCGTTATATGAAATAATTGACATGATAAAGACAGCAGGTAAAAAATAACGGACTAAACCAGTTTTATGCAAATACTATTTTACCTGCCACATTTGAAAAAAATCATTCACCTCAAAAGGTTTATCTCAAATGCAATGATAGTTTTATATCATAAAATTATTAATTTATCACTTCAATATACCTATTATAAACAAAGATGTTTAAATAAGAATATACCTATTAGAAATGAAGATACAAATTATTATTTCAATCAACATGATTACATATAACTGGAAATTCCAGGATAATGAACTAAACTCTTACCAATAATAAAGGGGTTTGAGCTAACAGGAAGACAGTTAAATATAAGAAATCTCAATATCTATACTATTTAGAAGTAATATCAAGTCAAAAGATAAAGTGGGAAATGTTTCTGTGTCAATAGTAATAAAAATTAAATAAAATGTAACTTAAAATAAGCCTTTTAAGAAATGTGCAGGAGTCATTAAGGGTGAAGACACAGGAGGATGAGCAGAAGTGAGGATGGAGGCAGAGACTGACAAGAGAAGGAATTCCAGGAGCAGGAGCAGGAGAGAGGGATGGAGCTGATTCTTCTCCAGAGCCTGCCAGCACCGGGAGTCAGACTTCTGGCCTTCAGAACTGTGAGGGGATGCATTTCTGTCATTTCAAGCCAGAAACGATTTTGCAGTAATCTGTGATGGCAGCGTTAGGAAACTAATGCAGGGCTATTGCATTGTTTTGCCCCAGGGGAAAAGGCCACATTTGGTTCCTTCCTCTTCATCCTTAGCTCAGTTACATCCTGTCATCTTTCAGAAATCAACTTTATTGTTATTTCCTCTGGGAAGCCTACCCTCCTCCCAGATCTTTACTACTTCCTACTGTGTACTTCCACGATAACCTCTAGATCCCTTGTTATAAATTCCCATATCTTACTGTGATTATACATTTTGAGGACTCCATTGTTAAGCTCTGACTGGGTGCCATTCATTTATTTCTGTATCCCATAGGATCTAGAAAAGTCCTCAATACATAGGCATTTAACAAATATTTGTTGCTTCCCATAAGAGAAGTGATGGCATTTGAAAAAGAAATGAGCAGAATTCCACTAGAAGAAAAATGAACAAAAGACAGGCAGGAGCGAATGCTTATGGTCCATTGGGGGAAATGAGCTTTGTTTAGAATAAACTTTATAGAGAGTCACTGAGAAAAGACAAGGGTAAACATGTTTGTTTGGGTCAGAGTATAAAAGGTTGGGTCTGCCACACTAAAGCAATAGTGCTTTATCCTTTAGGCAGGACTGACAGACTTGAATTTCATAGATAATATTAAAAAGTGAAGCATACAAAGTATTTTATGCCCTCTTAATTTTACTCCAAGAATCAATATTCCAAATACCATAATGAACAGCACTGACTTGGATGACAGAAGAAAGTAGTGGAAAGTGTGGCAACACAGAAATATATGCTCTTGCCCTGGCCAGTGTGGCTCAGTTGGTTGAGCATCATCCCATGCACTGAAAGGTTTCCATTTTGATTCCCAGTCAGGGCACATGCCTGGGTTTTGAGTTCTATCCCTAGTAGAAGGCATGCAGGAGGCAGCCAATGGATGTTCCTCATATTGATGTTTCTCCTCACAGACACACACTCTCTCTCGAAAGATATCAATTAAAAAATTTATGGGATCTTTTTAAAGACAGTGACTCAATTCCTGCCTATTGATTTCACATGGGAATTTGGACACAGTATTATCAGATATATTTTTCCCCCAAGAGATTCCACAAATCTGAAGTTCACACAATATATATCTGCAAACTTGATATAGTTTGAGAGACACAATTTTTTACTCTCTTTTAAACAATGGGATGAATAGGTGCCTATGAAAAACTTCACTAATATTCTCTTTCTGGTACAAGTCCTGGTCTTTGATCAGATGATCAGAATGAAATGACATGCAGTTGTAATATAATGTGAATGCCACGGTACTTTCAATGGTTCAGAAGGCACTGTGGGGTCTGGTATAGCCCCAGTTATAATGCTGAAAGCCAATTTTAGTTGTGCTATATAACATAAGTGCTCCTGGTTTTATTATAAAGTGTCAACTAACAGAATGTGATATATCAACTTTCTAGTCACTAATTCAAAAAACATATCTGAGCACCTAATAAGTGCCAGGCATAGTTCAAGACACAGAGGATATGGCATTGACCATTACATAAAAAATCTCTTTCATTGGGGAGCTTTCTCATTCAGCAACAGTTTTTGAAGTGGATGGAATCATTATTTCTATGTGCTCCCATATTTTTCTGTGTATAAGACACATTTTCCCCTTAAAATTGTTTGACTGAAAATTGAGGGGCATCTTATACATGGAAGTCAGCTGAGTGGGGAGCAGTGCAGGTGTGTAGCTGGCCCATACCTTGTCAAACAGGCTTCCTCCAATCAGGAGCCTTACTGTTACTGATGTCAGCTGGTGCCATAATTAGAGGTGGAGGTCCAGAGTGCGAGATACAACAGGGACAGGAGCATTCTGAGCCCATAAAGATGTCAAAAAGTAAAAAAAAAGATAAATACTGGTGATTGTCTTATTCTGCAAAATTCAAACCTAATGTAATCAGCTATGCAAAAGAGCATGGAAATAGAGCTATTGAGAGACAATTTGGACCTCCTCCCACTGAGTATATGATCAGACAGTGGAGAAAACAGGAAGAACAACTCCTTAAGATGCCAGAAAAGAAGAAGGTCATTAGAGGAAAACCAGCAAAATGGGCAAACTTGGAGTAGAGGCTTAAGACTTGAATTATGGAGCAGGGCCAGAGTGGCTTAGGTGTGTCAACCAGGCTTTTTCAATGTCAGGCAAGAATCTTTGCAAGAGAAATGAACACTGTTGATTTTATGGGAAAAGCAAAATGGTGCTTCACTTTCATGTGGAGAGAAGAGTTGACCATGAGAACACCAACAAACTTAGCTCAGAAAATGCCACCAGTTTATGAGGATGATCTCACATATATAGACAGTGTCTCGAAAGACAGCAGTGACACAACAGAAGATGAAGAACTTGATATGTCTGGAATTAATAGTGATGAAGAAGAGAGCAATGAAGCAACAGAGGCCTGTGGTAATTACTAAATAAAAATGTGTTCTGTTTTATGTTTAAAATATTGACTTCTTAATTTTGGGTTGGAAAAATGGGGGGCATCTTATATATGGGGGCATCTTATACACTGAAAATATGATATATTACATAATCACATATTTGAAAAATAGCAATGACCCAAGTGTGTCTATTTTGAAAGATAATTACATTTTGTTGGCCTTTTATTAGCTTCCTCTAATGGTATCCTTGGCTCTAATGTTCAATTCATTAGCTGTGTTAATTACAATTCCATAAATATACCCCAAATGCTATAACCTTGATTTTACAAAAGAAATTGTTGACTGCATGTTTACACATTAGAGAATAGCACCTGTGAGGTGATGTGGGAATTTTCAACTTTATTTGGAAAACCATTAATGCCAAATTAACTTTACCTATAAAATCTTCAAATTAAAAGATAACTAAGTTTGTACATAAACTTTTCTTTAATAGAGCTAAAATGAATTGGAAATAATTGTCACTGGGAGAATAATGGTACAAAGTAATAAACATGAAAAGTGATAATGGACACACTTACTCTTTATCTGTATACAAAAACTTCTTTCAGATTAAAAGTATTTTTTCAAAGTGTTCCTTCTGATATTTCTATTACTCAAATGGTACCATACATAGTATTACAAAATTATTGACCATATTCCTTATGCTGTACTATACATCCCTGTGACTGTTTTGTAATTACCAACCTGTACTTAACAATACCTTCTTTGTTGTGTTAATTTGCATACTCACTCTGATTGGCTGTGGGTGTAGGGAAGGTACCATCAATTAGCATTTTTCTCTTTTATTCGTGTAGATCAGTGTTTTTCAAAGTGTGGTACGCATACCCCCAGGGGTACGGGAAGAGTTTGGTGGGGATATGCACTGCATCATGCTTAGCTGTGCCTAATTCTAAGTTCTCATGAGTCAAGTCAAGACAGTCTTGTGAGGCGTGAGATGGTCTGGTGTGCAAATAAATGTTATGTATGATATAACTTTTATTTATATTTTATTATGAATAATTTTATTTTTTGTTTATTATTATTTTGTGTATGTACCAAAAAAATAAAAAATAAATATATTTTGATTGTTATTAAAATACATCCTTTTTTTTGACGAGGGGTACTCAGCCTTACGAAAATTATAGAAGGGGTACACATATGTCAAAAGTTTGGGAAACACTGGTGTAGATAAATCAAATCATGCCATTTTTTACTGAAAACCCTTTGGGTGGGCTCACTCTTGATCTTCTAAAGCACTTTCTTTGAACTGCTGTGATTCAGTGAACCTTATCTTTTGCTTTCTACTTATTTGTGCATTTGCCTCACCCTCACCTCTTTGACCATGTTTTAATTACCTTTGTTTCTCCCTACCTGCTCAATAGATACTTGCATGAATAATTAAAAACACCCTCTGGATGAGTCCTTTTGCCTTTAGAATAAATTCCAAACTGGCTCGAAAGGTCTTAAATGACCTGACTCCACTTTTTTTGGCCATCCTCTTTTCATGCCACTCTCTCTGTCATGCCCACATTCCAGTTACCCTGGCCATCTTTTGGTTCCAGGAAGACACCTCGCTGTTTAGTATGGCGCAGACCTTTTCATTGTCTATGTTGCTCTTTCCTGCTTCCTCATCAATTAGGAGTTGGTTGAAATGTCTTCTCCTGAAAGAGGCCATCTCTGGACACTCTCTCTAAAAAAACTCTTTACCCTTTTCATTACTTTTACAGCGCCTTGCATATTTCCCTTATGGAAACAGTATTCATGTACTGACTTGCTTATTGCCTGTCTCCTTCATTAGAATGTAAACTTGATGAGGGCAGTGATTTTGATGTATTCTCCATTGTATTCCGGGGGACTAAGCAAAGTGCAGGGGAAAAAAATAGATTTCAAAGAAGTATTTGTTGATGTATGTGACTCCAATCAATTTAAATATTTAATTGGAGTGATTGATCCATAGACTACTATTTCATGAAAAGTGTTTAGAGAAATGATCATTATTGCTGTATGTCTGGTTCCTGTGTTCCTCCCACAACTCTGCCTCCTGGGTTCCACCGGAACGAACCTGCTTCATTTCATTTTCTTCAATATGCCACGTGCTCCCCCTCCTGCGGTCTGCAGCACAGTACTGCACCCTCTGGTGTGCCCAATGTTCTCTGCTCTCCTGTGTCTAATTTCCACTTGGTCTCCAGGCATCTCATCAAGTGTTAGTTTCTCTGTGAAATCTACCCTGACATTGTCAGGCTGAGTCAAATGGTTTTCCTCCCAAGTTTCTCTCTCTTTCTCTCTCTCTCTCTCTTAATCCCTTAGTAGCCCTTAGCACAGGATTAAAATTGCCCTTTTACTTTTCTGCTCTTCGTGTAAGAAATAAACTCCTAGGAAGCAGGGAGACTGCATGTTGCTCACTCTTTTCTCAGCGGGCAGAATGGATGCTTAGAATAGGCCCTCAGTTAATATTGTTAAATGAAAAAAATAAGTGAATGAATACTGATAGATAAATACTATAGAGGAAGTAATATATTTAGAAAAAATGTTTTGAAGATGGAATGTGCAAATAGCAATCTGTAGAGAGAGCATTTAATTTTTATTTTTATGAGGTGTTAATACTTAGGTAGTAAGAACAATAATAATTTTGAGTAAGCATATCAGAAATGATACCCAGACCACTGCAGGATAGTGAGTGGGGTGAGAGAGTTCTGATTTTAATGCATAAAGAGATACTGACTCAAATGAGGAGATTTGCTTTTTATGTTGATGAACACAGACACACTGATATACACAGTGGGAACAACTTAAGTACAGCAGGAAATTGGATGAAAATTATTATTATTACTTTAATATGTGCTGGATACTTTCCATATGTCATCTGTACCAGGACAATGATCAAATGTGAACTCTACCAGACCAACTCTGTCTATTTTTGTCTTCTACACTTTTTCTGCCTTTTTTTCTTTTAAATGGACATTTTGTATGATTCCATTTACTTTTCTTTCATAACATATCAATTTTACTTCTATTTAAAAAACTTCTTTGTAGTGCTTTCCCTAGAGTTTGCAATATACATTTACAACGAATCTAAGTATAATTTCATAGAACACTATATTGTTATATGGATAGTGCAAGTACCTTATAATAGCAGAATAATATTAATTCCTTTCTCCTGACCCTTGTATCATTATTGCTATTCATTTTACTAATAGATAAACATACATATAATGATATATATGCTATAACTTATATATGGTTACATATATCTGATATGCACATTCATACATGAGCTTACATAATTGAATCTATTCTTGTTATTATTTTGACCAAACTACTATGTGTTAGATTAATAAAAGTAAACATTTTTATTTTACCTTCACTTATCATTCTCCAAAGCTCTTCTTTTCTTCATGTAGATTAGAATTTCTGATCCATAGTATTTGACTTTTATCTAAAATACCTTATTTTAACATTTCTTGGAAGGCAGGTTTACTGGCAGCCAATTCCTTCAATTTTTGTTTGCTGAGAAAGTCTTTATTCTCCCTCACTTTTTTGTGGTTGAATCTTGTAGAAGCTTTTATTTCAATAATCAAGAGAATGCAATACATGGAATCTATACTGATTGATTAACGTTAGGCATGCTGAAACTGCTGTTAGTTTTTGACAGGTCTAAATCTTTACAACTTATTTAGGCCTGTTTTTTAATTTCTTTGACCCTGATATACAAAGTAAGTTAACTTCTTCCTCGTGGCACTTTAGTACCAAGAATCATGCTCACTGGCTAGATTCCTTTATAATTAAAGGCTTCTAGATACTCAGGCTGCCTATGTTACCTCAAGACCATACTTTATATAGATACTTCAGTAATCACAGCATAAGGAAGGGAGAAAATTTAGAAAGCTGAACTGTATTGTATGAATATTCCATAGATTTTTCCCTTAGCACTGATGGTCAAACACTAGTTAACTGCCAAATAACTCTTCTCCTATTGCCACCCTTTCTCAGAGATGTATATCAATGTCCCTAGGCAACTGAAACGAATTCACCCAAATGACAGATTTTTGCCCGTGTGGTCCCATCATCAAATTACAAAAAGCAGTTCCATATCCAAATTATAGGAAGCAGTTAATGGGACGTTCAGACAAACATAGTCCCACATACATGCATCTAGGAACGTTTTTCCATCAATCTGCCAATTGCTTTCATAAGATTAACATTAATCCCCGTCCTGTGACTCTCATCCCTTCGGTCCTCGGGTCTGGTCACCTCTTTGCTAATAGGAAGAATGCATTACCCGAAACCGGGAGAAACCGTCTGCCTGGGTCAGACAGCTCGCTGCATGCACAGATGGAAGATGGTCACTCTTGGACAGAAGTCTCCCGCCCAAACTGCATACTGAGCAGGCGAGTGGTTGTGAGTTATGTAATACCCTCTAATGATAAAAAAAAAAGAAAAGAAAAAAGAGAAAAGTATTAAGTTTCACAAGCCGTTTGTACTCAAATATATTTTCTCAGTTCAGATCCTCAGCTATTTTATTGAGTGGAAATTCTGAGCCGAAAGTTTCAAGGAGAATAATGTTGCATTTCCTTATGTCTCAGGAAACACTTTGTGTGGTAACTTGTCAGATTGTCTATGAACAAACCCACTTTTTTAGACATTGATAAAAACCTTCTTTTTTTCACGTGATATTTTTTACAAGAACACTTCAAGTGTGTTATTAGATGTGACTGATTTTAACAAATCCTATTAGATTCGTATCAACTAGTTACATGTTGTATTCATAGTCTTTTGTGAATCGTTGCCTTTTTGTTTAAAAGATGACCCATTTTGAGCCTTTGTATAGGTACATTCCTGTTTTTGTGACAAAAACCTTTAAAACTGTCCCAAACAGAAAAATAATGGCTATCAGAAATGTTTGTTTTAGTGTGAGTTACGTTACTGTATTGTTTCTTGTAAAGGTGGACATTTAGCGTTTGGTGCAGTTTCAATAAAAAGTGATAAAATTCTGTTCTGAAAAAAAAGCATACCCAAATACACATATGACCCTCAAATCCCAAATACACAAAAATATTGGTCTTTGATCATTCTCAGATGACCAGATGCTTCCAGAGAGCCAAAGGCGGGAGCCAATCCCCCATAGCCTTTTCTTCAGATATTCTTGAACTATTTTCCTTTTCCAAACAGGGAATGCTGAAATTAGTCAGAAAGGCTTTCTGAGAAGATTGCTTGGATTTCTGGGTCTGTCTTAGTGGATTCAAGGTGAATTGGCTTGTTTCAATGAAGTGTTCATCGCAATTCACAAAACAGGCCTCAGCCCGGCTGTCCAACTCTGGGCCAGGCTTGTGCTCGCACTTCTCCCAACAAAGTGCCATCACCTGGTGCACCAGCTGCTGGAAGCGCTGCTTGAGTCTCCACCTGGGTGAGATGCTGCAGCTGCGGGTCCACGGAGCCCAGACCCGCAGCGGAAGAGTTCCAAGAGGAATCCACCCCAACCTGGCCACGCGCTCCGAGATGAACTCTGCACCAACTCACAGACCTTTACGTGTCTCCACGACGGACTCAGTGTGCAGAATTCTAGGTGTGTTTTTGTTCTTGGGACACTTTAACTGTTACAGTTCATTCTCTTCTTGATGCATGATTTCTGAGAAGACAAGTGAAATTATTGTATTTCCTCTATTGATAAAGCTTTTTTCCTCTCTATATTTTTTCATGATTTTTTATTTATCTTTGATTTTCTGAAGCTTGAAAACAATAATATTTTTGTTAGGTGTAGGCTTCTTTTCTTTTTCTTTTGAGCCATTTTTATTTATGAGCTTCATGAATCTGTGGTTTAATGTTGATGTTAATTTGGGGGAAATTCTCAGTCATTATTGTTTCCAATAGTTCTTCTGTTCCTTTCTCTCTTTCTCCTTCTGGTATTCCCATATGTTACACTTTAAAAAAATATATTTTTATTGATTTTAGACAGAGTGAGGGAGAGGGAGAGATAGAAACATCAATGATGGGAGAGAATTGTTGATTGGTTGCCTCCTGCACGCCCACTACTGGGGACTGAGCCCGCAACCCAGGCATGTGCCCTTGACTGGAATAAAACTCGGGGCCCTTCAGTCCACAGGCTGACACTCTATCCACTGAGCCAAACCAGCTAGGGCACACTTTTTGTATTTGTTATAAATATGCTGTTTTGCACTTTTTTCAAATATTTTTCTCTCTCTACTTTTTAATTTGAGATGTTTCTAATGAGATATCCTCAAGTGCAGAGTTACTTGCCTCAGCTGTGTCCACTCTCCCACTAAGCCCATCAAAGTCATTCAGTTACAGTGTTTTTCTCTCTCCCTTTTCTTTTTGGGTCTTTCTTAGACTTTTCATGTCTTTGCTTGAATCACCCATCTCTTTTTGCATACTCTCTCCTTTACCCATTTGAATCTTTAGGAATTAATAACAATCATAATTGTTATTTTAAAATTCCCATTCCCATTCTGATAATTCCAACATCCCTGCCATGTCTTTGATGCTTTCTCTTTCTCTCTAAACTGTTTTGTTTTTTCTTTTTTGCCTTTTAAGAGTCTTGTAATTTTTCCTGGATAGCCAGTCATGGAATACTCATAAAAGGAGGTGCTATAAATATGTCTTCATTAATGTGGTGGTGAGGTATTGGGAGAAAGGAAGTATGATCCTATGATTAGGTGTCAGTCCTTTAGTGAGCCTGTTCCTCTACACGGGAACTTCACACATGCTTCTCAGTTCCTCGTCCTCCCTACTTTGGTGTCATAGGACGACTGCAGTTGCTAAGTTGGGTGTCTCCCTTCCTCCAGGTGAAGGGCTATGCCCAGTTGGAGGTGGTGATTTCTCTTTAGAAAGGCTCTGATGAGACTCTAGCAGGTTGAGCTCCAATTGAGCTGTTTCTCCTGAGTGCAGACTTTGTTAAGAAGAATAAAATGTTCCAAGGTATTTCCAAATGGTCCCTTTTCAACTCTCCCTCCCGGAAGCTCAAGGGATTTTCCTCTAGTATTTACTATGAGAACCTGACAAAGCTCCTGGAGTTAAAACTCACAAAAATGAAGGCTCCCTAATGAGTAGCCCCCCTCAATTTTTCATCTCTCAGACCTGTCCACTCTGCAATTTGTCCATTAAAGTTCAGGTTTCCATGGAGATTGCTGCTCCTGGGTTTCTACTCTGGGAGGTTGGGGTTTTGTGTGTCCTCCTGTGGGTTTCTTCAATGTTGGCGGTTTGCCCTGTGACCTCACTTTTCTTATGGTTCTAGGGAGAGTTGTTGCTTTTTCAGCTTGTTTAGCTTTTTACTTGTTAGGATGGAGTGACAACTCCCAAACGCCTTACGTGCTGGAATGGAAAATTCTCATGCAATTTTTATATCTACCTCTCTTAAGCATTTGGTATCACAAATGTTTTCTCTCATTCCTTAACGTGTCATCACATAAACAAAAACTATTCATCTTTCTGTTAACTGAACAGAAACTGTATTAAAAAATATGATACACTATGTATAACATTTGCTATCTTAACCAGTTTTAGGTGTGCAGTTCAGTAGTGTTAAACATATTCTCACTGTTGTGCGACCAATTTTCAGAACTCTTTTTCATTTTGCAAAACAGAAACTCTTTACTCATTAAATAACAGTTCTCAATTCTCCCCCCTTCCCAGCTCCTAGAAAAACCCTACTTTCTCACTCTCTGAATTTGGTCTTCATATAAGTGTAATCATATGGCATTTGTCTTTTTGTAACTGGCTTATTTCACTTAGCTTAGTGTCCTCAAAGTTCATCCATAGAAATCTTGAATTTTGGTGTAATCAAATTAATCATTGTATTTTGCCTAAGTGATTATATATTTGAAAAGTTGAGAGGCCTTTCCTTTTCCTTTAGATTACCAAGACTCTCCCGCATCTCTTCTAAAATGATAAAAGCTTCATGAATGACAATTTTACAATTGTTAGTTTTACATTTAGAGCTTTGTTTTAGCTAGAGTCCACCTTCAAAACTTTGTGTGATTTTATTCAGGAATTTAGTTCTATTTCCCAAAATAGTGAGCAGGTTATCCCCAAACCATCTATTGACAAATTATTTCCTTTACTATTATTTTTAGTTTTACCTATGTTATTTTTTCATATATATTGTCTGTCTCTTATAATTTATTCCACTAGCCTATCCATCTGAGGCTGCACCGACACTATATTGCTTTTTTAATGACTTAATATATTTTATTTTTAAATTAAATCTTTGTTGTTGAAAGTATTACATATGTTCCCTCCCTCATTGACCCCTTCTACTCCTCCTCCATCCCCCACTCCAGGCTTTCACCACCCTGTTGTCTGTCCATGGGTTATGCATATTATGCAAACAAGTTTTTGGTTGATCTCTTCTCATTCACCTACCCACACTTCCCTGCTTTTCTTCTGAGGTTCATCAGTCTGTTTCATGCTTCTGTGTGTCTGGATCTATTTTGTTTATTAGATTCAACATAATGAGTGAGATCATGTAATACCTGTACTTTTCTTTCTCTGACTGGCTTATTTTGCTTAGCATAATACCCTCCAGGTCCATCCATGATGTCTCAATGGGTAAGATATCTTTTTTTTTTTTTGGTACTGCTGCATGGTATTCCATTGTGTAAATGTACCACAGTTTTTTTATCCACCCATCCAACACTATATTGCTTTTTTTTTTTTTTTTTAAAAAAAATGAGCATTTATATACCTTTATTGTTCAAATAATTATTATAGTAAGTTTATCAAGTTCCTCAAAATACTTAGTTTTGTGTAGGGTTTCTTTAAATATATAGGTTGATTTGAGTTATATTTTTCAAGAGCATGGGGTGTCTTTCCATTAATCCAGATCATCTTCTGTATCCTACCCTCGAGTTTGAATATTTTCTCCATAGAGAGTACATAGATTGTTGTTAGTTTCTAGATACTTTATAGGTTTTATTGCAAAAGTGAAAATCTAATTTAAAATTTTTATTTTTAATTGATTATTGTAGGGGCATAGATAATTAATTTTTGTAGGTTTCACTAACCCTTTCATGTTAAGCTCTCATATGTTGAGTCTGGCCACCAACTTGAAGACTTGATGCCAATTAGACTAACTTAATTGCTTTAATTGATCAGAGTGATTTAAAGGCATAGATAGCACTGGGTTCCTCTTGGGCACCATCCTGTGTGCTTTCTGCCTCACGCCTGATTTTAACCAATAGCTTTACACGGAATTTGACAAAATTTATGTTGACAGCCAGATGACTCAAGTGTATGTGCTGCTCTTTTGTTTCCTTCCCTGGAGCTTCTCTGACTTAGGTTTTGGGATGACCATGTGAGCACACCTGACACTGGTGAGCACTGAAGGACACTTCTGAGATACATCCATACATCTGCAATTGATTGAGTACCTATTATTCACATTATTTTATAACTTAATAATGTCTTTATATAGGCTGCTCTTCCTTCTCTTTTTTATAATCCAATATTAGATTCTCAAGAGAAGCATGTGGAATGAGGGAGGAAGGGCAGGAGGGAGAAAGGGATGGGGAGAGAGAGAGGAATGGGGAGAGGGAGAGGGAGAGGGAAAGGGAGGAGAGGGAGAGAGAGAGACAGAGGGAGAGGGAGAGAGAGAGAGAGAGAGAGGGAGAGAGAGAATATGAATATATTATAAGGCTCATGTGATTCTTCAGGGTGAAAAAGCTGGCTCTCTACCCAGGGAAAGCCAATGTTTCCATTTGGGTCCAAAGGCAGGATAAACCTGATATCCTCATTCAAAAAAAGTTAAGGAAGGGTAATTCTCTCTTACTTGGAAGAGGGCCGACCTTTTTGTTTTATTCAGGCCTTCAACTGATTGGATGAGGCCATTCCACATGGGGAAGGCAATCTGCTTTACTCAGTCTACTGATTTAAATGTAACTCCCATCTCAAATCACCCTCAAAGAAACACTAAGAATATTGTTTGACTTGATATCTGGGCATCACATGGCTCAGTTAGGTTGACATGTAAAATTAACCATCATGCTCTTGTCATTCTTCACTCCTATTCCTGGCATCACCTATGAAGTAATCCACCTGTGCAGCAACCCTGTCTAGTTTTCAGGTAAGACTTGAGGTAACACATCTAATATAGTATTTATTGTGTGAAATAAGGTTTTTTACTACACAGATACGTATTCTGGTACAAGAGATATTTATGATCATTATAACTACTATCTGAGTCACTGAGAAATGATAAAACAAAGTTGTACATGCATATACATTTTGTAATATTCTTTGAGCTTATTTGAGATGTAGAAGTTATGTAAAATAAAATTACAGAATTTTTGCAGGCATTAAAGCTGAGTGCCCATTTGAACCCATGGGTACCGTTTTTAAAAGGGAAGGCTAGCACCCAAGAACATTTCGAATTTTCTGCAATCACCCATTTTTCAAAATAAAGAGAGAAGTCATTATAATGTGAAAAGAGGAAGAAAATATATCAAAATCTTTGCTCTAATTTGACATGCTGAGTTTAGCTAAATTTGTCCTTAGAATAGCTGCAAAATGCTGATTACTAATAAGACCCATCATTACCATTAATGGCTTGAACAGTCACATTCTCTTTTATTTACTGAATGAAAGAAAAAACTGTTAAAGATCTTTGAATAACACAACATGGTCTAAACATTTAAAAATGTACTACTTAACATGTTTTCATTAGAAAAGAGGTCATTTTTCTTCATTCACAGTTGCTATATATAAAGTTTTAGCTTCATATGAATTTAAAAAAAAGACACACTTCTCTGATTCTGTGTAGCCTCATTACCTTAAGACTGCATAACAAATGATATTTATTATATGGTGACATATGGGAATAAATGCTAAAATGATTACTTACCGCTTTTTGCATACACTTGACCTTTCAAGCTGCCTATCAATTGGAAAGATTTTTTCGCACTTAGCAATACTGACAGTCCTTTCTGTGGCCCCTTCTATTGGGAGATGTAACAAATCATTGACACCAATTAACCTGTGACATTTTCCTTTAAATTACGCAGTGCTATTGTCTGTGTTGGGAGAAGGCAATTCATTTCTGTCTCCCAGATTCTTCACAGCCAGTTATGTTTATGTAGCGGTATTTAAAATGAAAAGGAAGCTGTGCTAAGTTCTGCTAAATTTCAGGTTTGCCTTGAACATTTTTTGAGGGAATTTTATACAAACTGATGTTTGCTGTGCCACTGAGTTTACTCAAACAAGAGAGAGTAGAAGCACCTTTAGGGGGGAGGATGGGCAACCGGCGGGTGGACAGAAATTGCCTCTTGCTTGCACTTTGGCGTCTATGAGTGTAGTGGGTTCTTTCCTACCAGCGGTGCATAAGATTGGCTGCCACGTACCTGAATTTACAATTTATTTGTAAATGTTCAGAGCTGATTAATATGATACCATGTCCAACTTGGGCCGAGAGAATGAGAGGCAATAAATCTGTGAAGAGGTGAATACCTGCTTAGGTCAGTCTTTTTAAAAGCCAATTTAAAACCCAATCTAGATTTATATAAAGAGTAAAAGCAAGCAGTGAGACTTCTAAAAAAGAAAAACACATGGCATTAACCAAGACTCACTCTCTTTTTATTTACTGCTGGCTGGCTGTAATACAGATGTTAATTAGTCAATGTTGTCAACAATTTTCATGTTTACTATGTGAACCGTTTTTGTAGCTGAATGATAGAGAGGTCAGTAGGAAGCTCACGCGTTCTGAATTCAATTAGTTTTGGGTTAAAGTGCTGACCTTGTAATTTCTCATGGGTGACCTTTGGTATATTATTTAACTTACATGAATTTTGATTTCTACATCTGTAGAAAGGGGATTGAAATACATACCTTCCAGGATGACTGGCAAGATTAGAAATAATATAATAAAATAGCTGGCACAAAGTAGGCACTGTAGCCATTCGTAGGCCTGTCATTAAAAGGTTAGACACCTGTGTGTCTTGGGGGCCCTCAGAGCTAAGAAACAGAATAGTCTTCCTACTGCATCTTTGTCATGGAATCCAATTTCATGATTAATTGTGTTCTCTCTAGTCAGGGACATTCATGGATGTGCTTTCAGTCAATCAGTAGCAGTGACTTAGCCTTAAAAACAGTTTATGGGCATCATTCCAGCAAAAGTAAAATCCTTTAATGTTTGGTTTATAGCTTTCAAAAGATTCGAAGATTTTTATGTCTGTAAGTGAACTCCTTATTTATATATTAGTCTTTATCAACTTCTTACTATTGTTTTTTACATATTTCTTTTATTGATTTTAGAGAGGAAGGGAGACGGAGAGATAGAAACATTAATGATTAGAGAGAATCATTGATTGGATGCTTCCTGCAGGCCTCACATTGGGGATCAAGCCCACAACCTGGGCATGGGCCCTGACCAAAAATCAAACAGTGACCTCCGGGTTCATATGTTGAATTATGAGTTCTTTCTGTATTCTGCATATAAACCCTTTGTCAAATATATGTTTGCAAATATTTTCTCCTAATAAGTCAGTTATCTTTTCACTTCCCTGATGGTATCCTTGATTCAGGTCCCCCCTTCCCCAGCAATCATTTTATTTATTTATTTATTTATTTATTTATTTATTTATGTATTTATTATTTTTAAAATAATTCTTTATTGTTTAAAGTATTACTTATGTCTCTTTTCTCCCTCACTGGCCCCCTCCTTCCCCCGCTCCAGGCCTTCAGCACCCTGTTGTCTGTGTCCATGGGTTATACATATATGCATTCACAGTCTTTGGTTGATTACCTCCCACGCACCCACTCTCCCTGCCTTCCCTCTGAGATTTCGCACTCTGTCCCATGCTTCCATGTCTCTGGATCCACTCCGTTCATCAGTTTACTTTGTTATTTAGGTTCCACATAGGAGTGTGATTATTTGATACTTGTCTTTCTCTGACTGACTTATTTCAGTTAGCATGATACTCTCCAGGTTCCTTGATGCTGTCTCAAAGGGTAAGATATTCTTCTTTTTTACTGATATATGTATCATGGTATAAATGTACCACAGCTTTTTAATCCACTCATCGACTGATGGGCACTGGGGCTGTTTCCAGAACTTGGCTCTTACAAACTGATGCTATGAACATAGGGTTGCATATATTCTTTCTGATTGTTGTATCAATTTTCTCAGGATATATACCTAGAAGGGATATCATTGGTTCAGATGGCAGTTCCATATTTAATTTTTTGAGGAAAGTCTATACTGTTTTCCATAATGGCTATACCAGTCTGCATTCCAACAAGCAGCATTCTAGAGTTCCCTTTTCTCCACACACTTGTCATTTGTTCATTTTATGATGGTAGGCATTCTGACAGGTGTGAGATGGTACCTCATTGTCATTTTGATTTGTGATGCACAGTTTTTATTTTATGAAGTCCAATTTACCAAAGTTCTCTTTTGGAACATTGATGTGTCTTAACAGTAGTTAGATTAGGATCTTGGAATTGAGGATCTTAGAAAAATCTCTTTTCTTCCAAACAAAAATATTTATATGAATAAATGCAAATTAAATGTATCACACTTTCTGTGTCTTAGTAGTTTATTATCTATCTACATAGAAAAATATGTGCAATACTGGATAAGGTTTACATTTATTTAAGCTTTTCATATGGGCTTGGAAGTTACTCATTAAAATCCTTCCTGCCACCACAAACCTTAATTAGTATTTTCTTTTATCTAATTTGGGCCTGCCTGAATCTTTTTTCAAAGGTGTTTTTCCCAATTAAAAAAATGCATATGTTTAGCATTTAAATTGTAAAAGGATGGCAAATTAAATCTGCATTACTGAAAAGTTGATGTTATCAATCTTTCTTTGAATTTTATGATTTGATTAAAATAAAAAAAATTGGCTGATTTAATTTCCCCTTTTAAAAATTTTCTGAATTTATTGTGGACAGCATTCTAATGCCTATCAAGATGCTCAAGTGTAAGAGTAGCCAAGGGAAATCAGTCAGAGAAGAAGATTCCGATCCAGAGATATAATAATTATCTAAACAGGCCTGGGGATATTTTTGGAGAGAAAGAAAGAGTAGGTTCATAGGATAGTTCTGTAGAGCATGAAAGCAAATATTTTCTTTTTTATTTTCCTCCCCTTTGGGAACTTCAAAACTAAATGTTTCCCATGGCTGGGTTGGCCTTCAGCAAGAGACTCAGGCACCTGCTAATCCAGAGTCAACAGAACATGTGATGCTTCTCTGATCACTGTCAAGTCTAACTGGCTTTTGGCATTCACAGTAATGTACAGTGTCATCCAACAAGAGTTAGCTATGCTAGAGGAGAATGCCATAGAGATAACTAAAACATTTTTCCCCTCTAAGCTGAATTAGGAAAGCAAAAAAATTAAAGAGTTACCTAAAAGAATTGCAACTTTGATATGCTGTGATAAGCACTGGAGAATCTCTTTCCAGTCTGCTAGATGCAGTCTTACATAACATAAGGTAACCATGGGAGTGACATTCCACCACTTTTGAAATATATTATTGGTTAGAAACAAGGTATAGCCTCTGCCTGCACTCAGCAAGAGAGGATTATATAAAGGAATGGCTCACGGGGTATGTCCACCACAGTTGGAAATGTAGTTTTTAGCTTTCTAGGCTCTGCAGTATACAAGTTGAAAGAGTTTCTGACAGAGCCCCTCTGCTGCACCCCCACCCTCTCTGGCCAATTGCGTTTCAGAGCAGGCAAACAATCCAGTGTGACTGCAGCCTAGTACCCTGCAAACAGTTTATTATAGATGAGACTGGAGAAGCAGGCAGGAGCTAATTATTAAGGGTCTGGGATGGCATGGTAGGGATAAGGAGAATTCACTTTTCTTCAACAGGTGAGCCTGTGAATCTTTAAGCAAGGACATGAAATAATTAAATCTGGATTTTGTTTAAGTATGTAAATTTAAATTTATATCTTTAAATGAAGTACATTTTAATGCTTTGTGATAAGTTACCACAAACTTAGCAGTTTAAAATGCACACTATTTTGTAGGTCAGAAGTCTGAGAGGGCACTCTGGATGGATTCTCTGCAAGGAACAAAATTAAGATGTTGGTGAAACTGGATTCTTATGCAAAGGCCTCAGGGAAGAATCCATTTACAAACTTCAGGATGTTGGCTGAATCCAGTGCCCTGTGGTTTAGGACTGTGGTCTCCATTTTCTTGCTTGCTATCAGTAGGAGATCTCTCTCAGTTCCCAGAACTTACCTTCCCTGGGGTCAAATCCTTCTTGTGCTTTGAATCTATCTGGAAAAAAAACACTCTTTGTTTGTAAAGGGATCATGTGGTTAAACGTAGCCCACCCAGATAATCTATTTTAAGGTTAACAAATTAGTAAGCTTAATTATGCCTGTAAGATCCCTTTGTTACATATCCTGTATAATAAAAGCATAATATGAAAATTGACCAAACAGCAAAATGACCGGGGATGGGGCTGGTGAGCAGGTGGCACCAGGCTAAGCAAGGCCAATGGGCAGAGTGAGGGGACAGCGATAGGGTGGAGGGGAGGAGGCAGTAACCAGTGGTGGCAGGCACCATCCCCTGATGGCCCTCCTGGTTGCTTCCTGCAGAGGGAGGCCACTGATGGTGATGGCGAGGTGATTTGGGGTGGGGCCGGCTACTTGCTGTCTCCAAATAGGCCAGCCAGGGTCACCTCCTGCAGAGGGAGGCCATTGGCAGCAGTGGTGCAATGGGGGGCAGGCCCAGCCGCTCGCCACCTGTGCCATCCCCGGATCAGTCCGCTGGTCACCTCCTGCAGAGGGAAGCCAGACTGTGGTTAGGCCTACTTCCCTTTGGCTCCTGGATTGTGGGAGGGTGCAGGCTGGGCTGAGGGACCCACTCGAGTGCATGAATTTTCGTGCCCTGGGCCTCTAGTGGTAATATGATCACCGGAGAGACAGTTTGTCATATTCATAGTTTCTGCACACGGGAGATTTTATAAGGATGAGGGTCAGTAGAGACATTCTTAGAATTTCCACAAATAGAAAGTGAGGAAAGATTGTAGGTTGCTTACCAATTATGATTGTCTTCTACCCACTGGAGTCTTAACACATTAAGTACCCAGCCTGTTTTGTCTTGCAGACAGAAAGTATAGTGTCAGTCACCGGTGACTGGGTGCTTAACGTGTTAAATAAGAGGCTGGATACTTAAGGGTCCTTTGTGGTTCATGTATCAACGTGTAATCACATCTAGTTGAAGAGGGCTTTCAACTAGACCTTCAAGAAGATAAGAATAAAGGAATCGATGCACATGACTGAGATCAGGCTGCATAATGGGAAATCATATACAACTTTCTACAAATAGTATGAAGTATATTTCTATAATAGCTTCTAATTTGATATCACTAAATAGTTGGTGACTACATCTAATCTGTGACCTGAGGGAAAAGTCTTTGACCTGTTCCTGAACTGTGAGTTCTTTATAGTAGAACAACAATACTTCATATTTACTAAAAACATAGGGGCCTTTTATTTATGTCAAATTACATTTCTAAAAAGCATTTCATTAAGGAAGATTACTTTGACTCTGATTTCCTGTAGAAACAATACTATTTAATGAATAACATTTCAGATTTGACATTTAAAAATGTTCACAAATGATCTACTTAAATGCACCTAGCACATTAAGAACAGAATTTGACATCTCCTTTTTTGTGATTGTCTTGAGTGCCTTGTATATTCTTAAAATAATTGTATACCAGGTACAAGTCTATCTCTCTAATTGAAGAATTCACCTCTGAGGGTATGGAAATATATTTCACACATCTTTTTTTTTTAATATTTTTTATTAAGGTATTATCTGTGTACATAGCTTATCATTGCCCCCCCCCCCCATAGGTGCCCTCCCTCCCCAGAGTTTTGTGTCCATTGGTTGTTCTTATATGCAAGCATACCAGTCCTTCGGTTGATCTCTTATCTCCCCCAGATCTCCCTACCCTCCCCCCCCCCCCCCGCTGTCATTTGGCAGTCTGCCTGTTGTTTTACTGTCACTATATCTATCTTTCTGTTCATTCGTTTATAATGTTCTTTAATATCCATAAATGAGTGAGGTCATGTAGTGTTTCTCTTTCATTGACTGGCTTATTTCACTCAGCATGATGCTCTCCAATTCCATCCAGGTTACTGCAAATGATGAGAATTCCTTCCTTTTTATGGCAGCATAGTATTCCATGGTGTAGATGTACCATAGTTTTCTGATCCATTCATCTGCTGACGGGCACCTAGGCTGTTTCCAAATCCTAGCTATTGTAAATTGTGCTGCTATGAACATAGGGGTGCATATATCCTTTCTGATTGGTCTTTCTAGTTTCTTGGGGTATATTCCTAGTAGTGGGATTACTGGGTCAAATGGGAGTTCCATTTTCAGTTTTTTCTCCAGTCCCTGTAGTTCTAATTATGATTATAAAAAAATTGAATTTCAAAGAGAATATTAAATCATAAGAAAATAGAAATGTTCTTAAGGAGAAGTAGAAAAAGACAAAGTTCAACTAGAGTTATATAAATAAATGTTTTAGTACTAAACACAACAAAAAGAAGTTGATGCAGTTTTGACATTCTTAACATAAATTTCAGTTACCTTATTAAAAAGTTGTGACCAGTGATGAGAAAACTGAGAGCTCAGCGCCAAATATCAATTGCGGACCTTCAATCCTGTCTCAGAAATGGAAGACTTTTATTTTTATAATTACTAGGGACCTGTGAAGATTGTTAAAATTCCTGGAGTGTCCAGTCTTGCTATTTTCTGGTTTTGTGTTAGTGGAAAAGTTTCTCAAATTTTCCACTGTGAGGAACATTTACTCAATTGCTGTCAATCTTGGGTATATTTGTTCCTCATTTACAGCCTATACACACTCAAGCACGCAATCCAAACCCCAAAGTACTCCTTTTGTGTATTTTCAAGACATGTTTTCTGCACAAGGAATCTAATTTTCGAGATTCTCTTGGTAGACTGCAAAATGATATTTTGAGGTGAGGAAAATGATCAAAAGTAATTTTGGTTTTGAAGAAACACCAGTTGCCAGGCAGGTACTGCTATATTTAAGGCACTAGATCAACAACAAAAGTTACTATTTTTTTTTATCTTCTTAAGCAATAAAAAATTGAGTTCTTGATGTTTTGTTTAGATAGTAGTTATAATTTGTATACCTTGCACAACATTCACCCTATCTGAATTTGGATGCAAGTTCTGAAACTCTTAAAGATTCTATCTCCAAAGAGAGTGATCTAATTCATTTAATTTCCCAAGTATCAGGTATCACACTTAATAGATGATTTTTGTTAAGTTTGAATTCTCCTTTGTGTCTCTTTAAACTCTTTTCTATTTATGTTCTTAAATTCATTGAATCCAAGAGTTGGAGGGAACATGATGGGTCATATAATCCAGATTCCCAGGAAATGTGGCCTACTGTATCACAGTTCTGACAAATTCTACTTTACTCAGTGAAAACTACTCTCAACCCTTAATCCTTTCTATGACAAGGTAGTATTGATAATTAAGAAATTATCTAAGCTTTAACTAAAACCTGCCCCTCCCCAACTATCGCCTATTTATTTTGGTTGTGCTTTGTAGTCTGAGTCTGCTAGTTAAGTTTTTTAAAATTATTTTTATTGATTTTTCACAGAGAGGAAGGTAGAGAGAGATAGAGAGCCAGAAACATCGATGAGAGAGACACATCGACCAGCTGCCTCCTGCACACCCACCACAGGGGATGTGCTGGAAACCAATGTACATACCCTTGACCTGAATCGAACCTGGGAACTTTCAGTCCACAGACGACGCTCTATCCACTGAGCCAAACCGGTTTCGGCTTAAGTTCTTTTTTTCACAGCTTTTTATAATCATTTAATTTTACTCCTCATTCCCATACATTATTCATCTTGTTAGTTCTACTGATGCTCAGTTCTCATAAAATAGTGTAACCAAGGTGATGTGTCAGCTCCAAGCTGATTTTAGAATGGAGGCTATTATTCATCGTCATTATTAATATAGAGTAAGGTATTATCCTCTTTAATCTGTAGATTTATACTTTTTATGAGCTTTTAGTCTTCCTGTTCTCTATCCTCTTAGTTATTAGAAACAGATGAGCAGTTAATACTTTGCTGTTTGTCTACTAGATCAAAGGACTTCAACTCTTGTTGGTAGTAAGTGAAAAATCTTAAACGAGTTATAGGTTTTAGTTTTTTAAATCTAAGACTTATTTACATAAATATAAGCAGAGTATTAGCATATTCTAGTTGTTTTTTTTCCTAATTTTATTTTTTATAATTTATTTTGTACTTATTTGCAATCTATAAATAAATCGGAAGAATGATGATTGGGGTATAAAATACTCTATTTTTAATTTTCAAAACAACTTTGTTAGGTTGGTAGTTTTATTTCCATTTTATAGACAAGGAAACTGATTATTTAGGGCAGGTACTAAGTCTGCATATATAATAAGTGGTCTTTAAGAAAAAATCTTTACCATCAGGAAAAGGCACAGAGCTACAACTGGAAGGCCTATGAAACAACACAAACCTGAGAAAACAACACACACAGGTCTCCTATTTTAATAGATCATGGGGAAAGAAGCAAATCTAGGGTAAGGTAGAAATAAATTTTCAAGATTATAAAGCTATACAAAATTAAACTACCCCTGGCCAGTAGCTCAGTTGGCTAGAGTGTCATCCCAATACACCAAAGTTGCGGGTTCAATCCCAGGTCAGGGCACAAGAATCAGCCAATGAATGCATAAGTAAGTAGAACAACAAATTGATGTCTCTCTCTCTCTCTCTCTCTCTCTCTCTCTCTCTTTCTCTCTCCCTTCCTCCCTCTCTACTTCCCTCCCCCCTTCTTCTCTCTATCTCAAACCAATAAATAAAAAATTAAATTAAAACCAATATTTATTTCTAGAAGATTGCAGAAAAGGAAAAAAATGAGAACAGATGAAAGAATACCACCTTGAATGTTGAGCTTCATAAAACAGCTCAATTAAAAGATAATGTAATGATAGTAATAGTACATTAATAAATATTAAAATGAATATAAATAAATATATAAATAAATAATATCTATGTCTTGTTTTATAATTTACAAATTTATTTCTCATATATTACTTCATTTATTGATTAAGTTATTTATTCCAAAGAAACATGAGAATTCAATGTGGGTGAAACAAACTTAGTTAAATAATTTGTGTGTGGTTTTTGATATTGAGATTTGTCTTCAGAATCATCTTTCTATGAGCTCTGCGGTAGACATCTGGTGACTGCTCACACGTGTACATGTATGGAAGAGCTAGATAATAATCTAAGACAACATTTAAACAAATTTAGTTTTTATTACAAAAATATGAGTATACACATATCATAGCAATAGGACGAACTCTCTTAATTTAGGAAAGAGCATGAATTTGAAGTCAAAGAGGTTTGGCTTCTGGTTTTAATTCATTCTTTAAATGATGGAACTATCAATTCAATTATTCTTAAAATATAAGGGGTGTGCATCAGGTAGTGGTCCTTAGTTGGGAGGTGCACTGGGTGTGTTAGGAGCTGTGAGTGTTTCTGAATAGAAGACATTCGGTCTGATGAACGGGGACATAGACTCTCAGTGTTAAGTGCCTCTAGGGCTCTCTGTGATTCATGCTACTCACATCTACTTATTCAGGAGATATTCATCTTTTACTAATTCACTTACTGAAGGAGAAAATCACAGAACAGTTTGTAGTTATAGTTTTTTTTTTCCTGTAAGAAAAGCTAGGCAAGTCAGGTGCTTTATTCACTGGAAAGGCATCGTATTGCGTAGGCCACGAGGCATTCAATGACTAGGAAGGAAGCACCTGAAGAAAATAGGACTAAGCCCCTAAAATCAGTGCTACTTGAGTAATTTTAAGAGACCAAGCAAGGTACATGGTCATAGTGTCGGGCTCACTCTAAGTGGTCAATTTTCTGTTGTTGTTTGATTTTATGAATCTCTCCTTGAGATTTCTAAACCAAACCATTCAGCCTTGATATAACCTTCCTGAAGAGAAACTCAAAAGTATTTTCAAGCACCATTGGCTTTTATTTGGGTTTTCCGAGCAATACTATTTACTAAGAATTAAACACGTTACTTACATTCTCAACAGGGTAGGTTAAGCTTCTCCTGAAGATGCCGAAAAATTCCCAGGAAGTACATCAAACACTGATACATTTTCTCTACTTTATATTATTGCTGAAGTCACAAAACTTCATGGCATTTGAGCTTGGGATGTTACCGGGCTCTTATCCCTTCTGAAGTGCATGGGACAGAAATGATAAAGAAAGACACTCCAGCATTGCCCAGACCTGCTGAACTACCTCCTGAGAAATGTTGGTTGCTAAAGATTGCTTCCTCAAATTTGGAGAGAAGAAAGTCATTTTGGATAAGTCAAAACAAGCATCTAATCTTGGTAGAACTCTAAGTGAAACAAAATATCAACTTCTAGAAGCCTTCCCCTTTGCTAATTATAGCATCTTAGCCAGCAAATTCCTCCCTGGTCAATACAACTCAGTGAGGAAGCAGCCATTGTGTCTGTGAGGATGAGAAAAGACAGTTTCATAAACGTAAATTGGTTACTTGGGGTAGAGTATAAAAATATGTAAAGAGAAAGTATAATTTAAAAAAAGTTTGTACCCTCCTAGGTTTTCAAATAATGAGGATCTTAAGAGTGATAGTCACTGTGTAATTGGTTTCATTTTTAGTAGGTAAATTGAAATAGCAGTAGGAAAAATACATTTATTTTTAGAAGCGAATGTTTCTTGCAGTGGTTGGAAGGGGTTTCTTATAGACTGGGTGGACATTATATTTGAAAAATGAGATGAAAACAGTGATTTAGCAGCAATGTGCTTTCTTCGCTGCACCTGCGCTCAGTCGCGGAAAGCAGGATAAAGTGCCCCAGGAAGCACCATTTATTTACCACCACAGGGGAAGGTAAATGAGGCGGTCCTTGGGCCAAATTATAAAGCACAAGAAGATTAAAATTTTTTTTAAAAAAATGAACTTATTTTGTTATAGTGGGAAGAACCTCTTTTAAAAAATAACATTTTCTCCATGTCGAAGCTCCCTTATCTCTTTTAAAAAATACACAGAGGTGTACTTATACCTCAAATACTAATTTTTTATTTTCAACTGAGTGAAAATGAGTGAAATTTCACTTACTGTAGTATATTTGTATTTACTATGATTTCTTTAAACGTTTGTTTGTATGTTAGAAGGTAATCACCACTAAGACAGGTTTTATATATAATTTAAATTCTTTATTGCTTAAAGTATTACATGAGTCCCTCATTTCCCCCATTGACCTCTCCCCAGCCACCCCCATGTCCAAGCACAAGCCCTCACTCTATTCTCTATGTCCATTGGTTTTGCTCACATAGATGCATACAAAGTCCTTGGGTTGATCTCTTACCCCTTCCCCGCTCCCCCCCCCCCCCCACACACACTTTCCCTCATACATTGTACAGTCTGTTGATGCTTCTAAATGTGTCTGGTTCTATTTTTGTGTATGGTGTAATTTGGTGGTGTAGTTTCATTTTTTTTGCAAGTATCTGTCCAGTTTTCCCAGCACAATTTTTTTAAAAAATATATTTTTATTGATATTTTACAGAGAGGAAGGGAGAGAGATAGAGAGCTAGAAATGTCGATGAAAGAGGGACATTGACCAGCTGCCTCTTGCACACTCCCCACCGGCGACGTGCCCGCAACCAATGTACATGCCCTTGACCAGAATTGAACCCGGGACCCTTCAGTCCACAGACCGACGCTCTACCACTGAGCCAAACCGGTTTCGGCCCAACACAATTTATTGAAGACACTGTCTTGACTCCATTTTATGTTCATGTCTCCTTTGTCAAATATTAATTGAGCATAATAGCTTGGGTCCATCTCTGTGTTCTCTGTTCTGTTCCATTGGTTTATATGTCTGTTCTTGTGCCAATACTAGGCAGTTTTGAGAACAGTGGCTTTGTAGTATAGCTTGATATATGGTATTTTGATCCCTCTAACATTGTTCTTCTATCTCAAGATTGCTGCAGTTTTTCAGGGTATTTTTTTGCTCTAGATTAAATTTTGGAGAGTTTCTTCTAGATCTTTGAAATATACCGTTGGTATTTTAATGGGGATTGCAATGAATATATAGATTGCTTTGGGTAGTATGGACATTTTAATGATGTTGATTCTACCAAACCATGAACATAGTATATTCTTTGATTTGTTTATGTCTCCCTCTATTTTTTTTTAACGTCCTGTAATTTTCTGAGTACAGGTCCTTTATTTCCTTGGTTAAATTTATTCCTAGGTATCTTAATTTTTTTGTTGTTGCAATGGTAAATGGGTTTGTTTATTTCATTTATCTTTCTGTGAGTTCATTATTGGTGTATATAAAAAGGCCATAGATTTCTGGGTATTAATTTTGTACCCTGCTACAAAAAGGATAAAAGGCTTGAAAATTGAAAAATTCAATTATCAAGCCTACTAGCTTTTTTTGATGTAGTCTTTAGGGTTTTCTATATACAATATCATGCCATCTGCGAATAATGACAATTTTTCTTATTCTTTTCCAATTTGGATGCCTTTTATTTCTTCTTCTTGTCTGATTGCTATGACTAGCACTTCCAGTACTATGTCAAACAGGAGTGGGAAAGAGGTCATCCCTATCTTGTTCCTGTTCTTAGGGGAAATGGTTTTAGTTTTTACCCATTAAGTATGATTTTGACTGTAGGTTTGTTATATGAGGCTTTTATTATGTTGAGGTATGATCACTCTATTCCCACTTTGCTGAGAGTTTTTATCAGAAAAGGGTGTTGAAATTTGTCAAATGCCTTTTCTGCATCAATTGATATGATTATGTGATCTTTGTTTTTCAATTTATTTATGTGATATATCACATTTATTGATTTGTGGATATTGTACCAGTCTTGAATCCCCAGAATAAATCCCACTTGGTCATAGTGTATGATCTTTCTAATGTAATGCTGGATCTGATTTGCTAGAATTTTGTTGAGGAGTTTAGCATCTATGTTCATCAGGGATATTGACCTATATTTTTCTTTTTTTGTGGTATCTTTATCTGGTTTTGGGATTAGGGTAATCTGGCTTCATAGAAAGAATTTGGAAGTATGCCTTCCTCTTGAAAGTTTTGGAATAGTCTGAGAATAGGTTTTAGTTCTTCTTTGAATGTTTGGTAAAACTCATCTGTGAAGCCTTCCAGTCCATGGCTTTTGTTTGATGTAAGCGTATTGATTACTGTTTCAATTTTATCAGTACTTATTGGCCTATTCAGGCTCTTTCATTCTTCCTGATTGAGTTTTGGAAGCTTGTATTTTTATAGGAATATGTCTATTTCATTGAGGTTGTCCTGTTTGTTGGAGTAGAGTTGTTCATAGTATATATCCTATCAAAAAAAGAGTAGTATGCAAACTGACTGTACCTCTGCTACACCCTTAAGCCACGCCCACTAGATAATCAGGATCAATTATGCAAATGAACCCAACCAAGATGGCTACAACCACAAAGTGAGCAGGAGGCTTGGATTTTCCCCATAATGGAGACAGCCAAGCCTTAGGCACATCCTGGCCAGCCAAGGCCTCCAATCAAGGCTACAAAGTTTCAATTATGAAGATAAATAAATCCCCAATACCAAGGTCTCTGCTTGGGTCACTAGGGGGGAGTGGCTGGCCTGTAAACTACCCACACCACCCCACACCCCAAGGTAACCGCCACCCTGATCCAGGACACCCTTCAGGGCAAACTTCATGGCTCCCACCCATGCACCAGGCCTCTATCCTATCTAATCAAAGAGTAATATGCAAATTGACCATCACTCCAACACACAAGATAGCAGCCCCCATGTGGTCAAAAATGACTGCCCCCATGTGGACACAAGATGAATGCCTCAAGATGGCCAGCAGGAGAGGCAGTTGGGAGGGACCAGGCCTGCAAGGGAGGGCAGTTGTGGGTGATCAGGCCAGCAGGGGAGGGCAGTTGGAAGGGACCAGACCTGCAGGGGAGGGCAGTTAGGGGTGTCCAGGCCCTCAGAGGAAAGAAGTTAGGGGCAAATAGGCTGGCAGAGGAGCAATTAGGCATCAATCATGCTGGCAGGGGAGTGGTTAGGGGTGATCCGGCTGGCAGGCAGAAGCAGTTAGGGGCAATCAGGAATGCCAGTAGGTGAGCAGTTGGGAGCCTGCAGTCTTGGATTGTGAGAGGGATGTCTGACTGCCCATTTAGGCCTGATCCTACTGGGATCGAGCCTAAACGGGCAGACATCTTTTCAGGGTCCCAGATTGGAGAGGGAGCAGGCTGGGCTGAGGAAACCCCCCCCCCCCATTGCACAAATTTCATGCACCGAGCCTCTAGTATTATATATACCCTTTGTATGTCTGTGGGGTTGGTTGTTACTTCACCTCTTTCATTTATGATTTTGTTTATTTCGGTCCTCTCTTTTTGTTTCTTGGTGAGCCTGGCTAGAGGTTCATCAATCTTGTTTGTCCTTTCAAAGAACCAGCTCTTGGTTTCATTGATTTTTTTTTTATCACTATGTCATTTATTTATGCTGTAATCTTTATTATTTCCTTCTGGCTACACTGGGATTTTCTTGTTGCTCTCTTTCTAATTATTTACATTGCAAGGTTAGATTATTTATTACTATTTTTTCTTGTTTTTTGAGGTAGACCTGTAGAGCTATGAACTTCCCTGTCAGGACTGATTTTATTGTGTCCATAGATTTTGGATTGTTGTGTTTTCATTGTCATTTGTTTCCAGGATGCTTTTTATTTCTTATTTGATCTCTTTAGTAGCCCAATCATTGTTTAATAGCATGCTATTTAGCCTCCAAGTGTTTTATTTTTTCCATTGTTTTTATTGTAGTTGATTTCTAATTTTATACCATTGTGATCTGAGAAGATGCTTAGTATAATTTCCATCTTCTTAAATTTGAAGAGACTTTGCCTTTCCCAATATGGTCTATCTTTGAAAATGTCCCATGTGCACTTGAGAAGAATGTATATTCTGTAACTTTGGGATGAAATGTTCTGAAGATGTAGACGGGTGATATTTTTTAAGGTTTTGTTCCCTGATGTATTCTCCAGAGCTTTGTACATAGATAGTGCTCAAAGAATTTGCTGAGTAGATTTGAATTTATAATGAAATTATTCAGAAGTAGAATGCCTGCCTCTATTCATAATCAGGTTTTTGCATTTGAGGAGTTGGTTTGGAGAACAGAAAAATTGCGGTAAATCATCTTTAACCACATTGCAATTAGATAAAGTGAAACCATCTCTGTAAATTAGTGTAATTTGTTCTGCCACACAGCCTGTTTTATTGAGATAGAAAAGAAAAGCTGTAGGTGCCATCTGGTGGTAAATGCTTTATAGTGCCTCTCTGACTCTGGGAAGAGGGCCTATGGTATGGGTCACTAAACAGCATAATATTGAAACACTATTTGACCTGTTCTGTGGGTCACTGACATTGCATCTCACACCTGAAACCTGCAGGTACTCTTGGTGAGAAAATCCTCATGGTTGCTCATTTTAGGCTCCTCCCTTGTAGTCCTCTGCATGTTCTTCATCCCCATTTTCATCTGTCTTCTCTGCTCTTGCAAAGGTCATGCCTTCTCTCCTAATGTCTCCTCTTCCTTTGTTTTGCTTCAAGGCCTCTAGAACTGGAAAACAAGAATATAAATGATTTCATTGACAGGTATATATTGAATATTCTGTATCTCTCTTTCTCAACATAGAACTCAAACCTTGCAGCACTAACTTGTGATGATACATATGGGAACTTCTGTTCCTTGAACTCCAATATTAGGAGAAATGCTATGAGTTTTACCCTTACAGCAAGCCTTTCAGGATCAATTAAGGAAACTTGGACAGAGAAAAGTTCCTGTTTATTATCCATAGATATACATCAGTATCAGACTTATTTTTATTCCAGCGGTGTTTGCTCATCTTTAAACTGAATAGAAGAAACATTGTTGGGAGTATTTTTTAATGTATAAGAATATTGCTTTGATTTCTTATAAAGAGTTCCATTTTGCAGATCAAAGAAATGGAATTAGGTGGTTTTAAATCTTTTTAAATCTGACATCCTTAAATTGTGCTGAAGTCAGAGTACATATAAAAGGCAGGCATGCTTCCTTTTCAGAGACTTGTAATTCATTATCAAGTGATTGAATTATCTATCCTTCAGTTTCAAATGTCCATTCCGTTTCCTATATTTGTGTTCTGTGTCAGTTCATCTGATTGGAACATTGCTCATTCGGGAAGGCAGGGTTCTGTGTCAGCATCACACTGCTCTACTGTCACAGTCTAAATTCCATCCTGCTCACTCATCCCCAGTTACCTGATCCCAGGGGGGACCTGGGGGAGGAGTGGAAACCAGAGATTCCAAACTGGAGGCCTACGGACTGCATCTGGCCTTCAGATATGTTTTATTTGACTCACATATCACTTTATTTTTTTAAAAATTGAGCCAGTATTTAAATATTTAGAGAGTTCTCATAAAAATTCCAATTTATGGATTCTTTTTAAGAGAACCAGCCAGAAATGAGTATCTGCTGAATCGCTTGTTCAGGCATGTTCTTTTTAATCAGCCATGGTCTCCATCAAATATATTTCTGGCCTTGAGACTAAGTGTCCATTTGCAATTTTGAAAAGTGAATAAGATGACATTGGAATGCTAGAATCCCTATAGTAGGCCCACTCCATTTCACCTCATCTGTTACCATTCAGATACCAACATCAGCAAACTCTGCTGTAACAACCTTTACCCCTGGAAAGAAGCAGCCAGTTGGCACATTCTCGTCCTTTGTTAGCTCAAGAAGACCCTTCTGAAATGCCGTTTCTCTTTCAGGTAACAGTACTCTGGTGACTCAGTGAGAGGAATGGAATTTGATGCTGCTCTTTATGACAATGGTGCATGATCAGATCTCTGAGGAGCAGGATTCGCCTCCACCATGTGGATTCCACCGGTTTTACACAACCTCTGGAATCTCAGCAATCTCTGAGCTGGTTCAGGACAGTGTTTGAGGATCCTCATACTCACTATGGTTAACAACCTTGCTCAAGGTCACACTCTTAATAAGAGACACAATCAGTATTCCAAGTCAAGTCACTGTCACTGTAAATCACTATTCTGGGAGCTCCAGAAATATTAGTCAAATGCACAAATCTCTAAGGCTCTAAGGTTATATATAACATTATCCATCTCCTATAGTTATAAAATTGTTAGATCCTCAGAACTTAGAGAATTTCCTTGATTTCTCTCTTTCCCTATTAGCCATCACTTATCTGAACATTTCCTCCATCTGCCTGGTCAGTACCTGAGCCCAAGTGGTTACCATTTCTCAATTGGATTGGCACAATTGCATGTTGAGTGGTCTCAATGCTTCCAATTTTGTGCCCCTGCAGTGTACTCTCCATAGTGCAGCCTCAGTGCACTGGATGGTACTTACATCTTACCATATATGAGATCTTTGTCATTCCTTTGCTTAAAATCCTTCAGTCATTTCTTAGTGGCCTCAGGAAAAATGTCAGAATCCTTAATGTGGCCAGCAAGCACTTGTCTGCCCTGCCTCTAACTGGTCTCCATCCTCACCAAGAGTTGCACTGAACTTCCCCGATAGCACCTCTTTCTGGTTCAGGGCCTTCCCAAATATATTCTTATTCCTCTTTCTTCTTTGACTTAAACTGATCCTTCCCAAAATTTCTTAGAGAGATTCTTCATCACCCCAACTTTAGTTCTTATACTCTCTCTCTCTCTCTCTCTCTCTCTCTCTCTCTCTCTCTCTCTCTCTCTCACACACACACACACACACACACACCACACCATGATTTTCACTCATGTTACTTCTTACTCTTTATAGATACATAATGAATTAACCGTGTTACTATTTGATTATCAAACTCCTGAACAGAGACACATCTCTGTTGATAACTATTGGTGTCCCAGGACTAAACATGTACCTTATTCCTAAGAAATATTTGTTCAATTGAATTGTAAAAAATGTATGCGGGCTTTCTAGAATGCTGAAGATCAGAAGGCAGAGATGTGGTTAAGGGACCCTAGTGTAGACTTCAATTTTTTTCCTCCAGATAAAAATGTGACCTTGCTGATTCCGAGTTTGGTTCAAGATTCAAGAGTGCCCAAAGTTTGTCAAAAAAAATTTTTTTAATGGAAGTGTTTGATCATTAGTCTCCCAGAATGATACAAGCTCTGATTAGATAAGATGGTGCCACAGCGAAATTGGGGATTTTCTTGGATCATTCATGCAAGGATCACTGCAGGTGATGGGAAGTAAGAACATCTGAGGAAATATAACTGAGTTTGGGGGATTATGTATAGGAGTTGAGAGTGCCAAGTCTAAGATGACTCTGTTATCAAAGGTTTTTCTCACTTACTCTTGTTTCCTTAATGTAGATAATATTATCCTCATTGTATAGTTTATGTTATGTGTATGGTAGTACTGGCACCTTGCTTTCTGTTGAACCAGTAGCTAGGGAATGCCCCTCTGAGGGCTCTCTTTCTGTTCTATGTACCTAATTTGCTTTTTTAAAAATATGTTTTTTAAAAATTGATTTTAGAGAGAGAAGGTGAGAGAGGGAGACACACAGAGAGAAAAATTGATGTGAGAGAGAAACATTGATCCATTATTTCCAGCATGCCCCCTTCTGGGGATTGAGCCCACAAGCTGGGCATGTGCCCTGACTGGGAATCCAACAGGTGATCTATTCATGCATGGGACAGCACTCAACCAACTGAGCCACACTGACCAGTGCCCAATTCACCTCTGAGAAGTTTATGTTCTCTTAGCCACTTAAGATGAAAACTTAATTCAATTTACAGGGTATATTTGAGGTGACTGGTAGAAGAGTATGGTAGTTTTCTTTATTCTGTAACTGCTATAGAGCACTGAAGTACAAAGAATCTAAAAACTGTTATTTGAGATAGAGAAATGCTTGCTAAAATATTCAAAGCACAAATTTTTTTCATTTTCCTGGTACATAGAGCTGTGAGGTATTAGATGGCTTTGAATGTTGACATTTCCTTTATCTTCTAGTGACACATTAAAATTTAATGTCACCATGCCCCAAATTATTGCTAAGTGGTCTTGGTTGTGTGCATACAATGGAGTGAGCTAAAATCAGAAGATTAATCTCTTAAGAGATTTATTCTCATGAGTTCCATGATTCCTGTAATTAATTCTTATTGGCTCTATGATTCCTATAATGTTCCTTGTAAGTTTCTTAATTTTCTTGAAAGTATTTAAGCATGAATGTGTAGCCTTGGTTAAAACAATAGCACACAAGTTTAAGAATATGATTGTTAATTGCCAAGAAAAACTAGAGCCAGCATTAGTTGAATGAACAGGTTCATAAATAGTCACCTGTGACCATGTATGATAAATCCAAGTACTAAAACTGGAGTAAGATAACACTTTCCTTCATGTATGAATGAAACATGTTTTTTGGTCATGTCATTTCTCTATGCACATGACATTTTTGAAATGTTCATCTCAGTCAATCATTTAAGGCTGTGGATCTGTGAAAAAAAGTTGGTTTGAGAATATATTTATATGTTAAAAATTCCCAAACCAATGTCATATATATGGAGTTGATTGACGTTTTGTCAAGATACTATGCATATATGGTGACACAATCTGAAAGTAAATCTTCATTGGGCCAGTACTGCTGGTCATGTTCCTTGAGCTATGTACATATGGCTAACGACATAAGTGGCACCATAAAGTTTTCACTTAGTCAGCTAGGGCATCCTTATATTTTGTATGAAAATCATAAATATTCAGGGTGCAAGTCTCCTCATGATCCTTCATGAGGAACCATATTGAAGATGGTAGAAAAAAATATGTGATGGAGAAATGATAGACATTTCCTTTTTTAAAAAGGATTCATTCAAAGAAAGACAAAATTGGCCTAATCCTTAAGTTTCCCCCCCCTTCTTACTAAGAGAGGGGATTGCTAGGTTTTAAATGCATTCATGGAAAGCTACCGTTATCTTTTAAGATTATAAAAAAGATAACAAGCTGAAATAGTTGAAAATAATTATGTGAGACAAAAAAGAAGGAAAACAAATTAATAAGGTAATCACTTGTGGTTCTGAAGAGGTTTATTTATGTACTGATAAAAAGGGCTTTTGTTATATTAAATAACAATTTTTTTCATGGATCCACCTGGACTACTCCTGAATGAGTCACACAAAAATAAGAAGTGAGCTTTTATGTAGGTGCTTTTCTATAGAATACTATTTTGCTTTCTCATGAAAAAAAAAAAAAAAAGAGAGAGAGAGAGAGACTTTAAAACTCACAGGTATACCTTTTGAATTTTAACCCTATTCTACTGAATTTGTAGAATGTCCAGGCTTTGACTATCTGGAAAATAGAATTGGTTGTGGTCACCTGAAAGCCCAATTGTGCTGACTATGCTGAGCAAGGTAGAAAAAAATAAGAAATGTGACTCTTTTATTTTATTTTTTAAAAGAAGTTCACAACCTAATTATTTTGCCTGATCTTTGCATACATGCTCTTGAGATCACCTTGAAATAGGGATTAATTATTTACCTAGGGTTTCTAGAGAAGAAACATTTCTTATACATTTATATATTCTAAAACTCCTAAAAATCAAGAAATTATAGAATGGTCTACCCTTTGAAGTGACAATTTGAGAAATCATTCATTTGAAACATTATGAAGGAAAATTTAACAGCATTCTTTTATAAAGAAAATGAAAAGTTATTTAGGATATTAGTCTACTTTACATGGGAAATTTTGAATACTTCATGCCAATTCCTTCTGGCCTACAAAGTTTCTGTTGAGAAATCAGTTGAAAGTTTTATGGGAGCACCTTTGTGTATAACTTAACTGTTTTTCTTTTGCTGCTTTTAATATTCTCCCTTTGTCTTTAACCTTTAGCATTTTAGTTACGATATATTTTGGTGAGAGACTCTTTGGGTTCATCTTGTTTGGGACTCTGCTTCCTGGACTTGTATGTCAATTTTCTTCACCAGATTAGTGAAGTTTTCCACTCATTATTCCTTCAAGTAGGGGTTCAATTCTTTTCTCTCTTCTCCCTCTGGTACCCCTATGATGATAATGTTGGTACACTTGCTATTGTCCCAGAAGTTCCTTACAATCCTTAAAATAGCCTCTTTTAAAAAATTCCTTTTTAGTTTTGCTGTTCTGATTGTTTTCTGCTACTTTGTTTTTCAGATCACTTATTTGATCTTCTGTTTATCTAATCTGTTATTATTTTCCTCTAATGTATTCTTCATTTTAGTTGTGTTCTTCATTTCTGAATGACCCTTTTTATATTTTCTATCTCCATTTTTATATTTCTATCTCTTTGTTGAAGTTCTCATTGAGTTCAACTATTTTTTCCTTAAGTTTACTATAACCAGTGTTTTGAACTCTTATCTGGTAGATTGCTCTTCATTTCCTTTATTTCTTTTTTTTAAAACTTTTGTACTTTTTTTTCTTCTTTTAGGGCAAGTTTCTTTGTCTCCTCATTTTGGCTGTTTCTCTGAATTTGTTTCTATGTATTATGTAGATCTACCATGTCTTCCAGTCTTGATGGAGTGGTCCTATGTAGAAGGTATCCTGTGGGGAATAGTGGCACAGTCTTCCTGTTCACTTGAACTGAGTGCTTTAGGAGTGTCCCCTGGGTGGGTTGTATGTGCTGTACTGTTGCAGTTGAACCTAATTGGTGTGGCACCTCAGTGGGTGGGTTGATCCTTAGGATGACTACATAGGATGATCTGTTGTATAGGTGGGCTCTTATTTCAGCTGAGTCTGCCCTTTAGGTGTGTCATTTGTGGAGCTGGTTTGTGGTGCTGTACTTTGGTCTGAGAATGGTCACTGAATATGTTGCTTCTAGAGCCTCTTGGCAGGTGCTTCGGTGAAGATCAAGGTCAGCTGCTGCTTGTGCTGGGCTTGTGTATGCTTATTTGAAGTTACGATCCAGGCCCAGACTGGCCACTGCTTATGCCAGGCTTAGGGCCACCTGATGGGAGTTACAATGCATATTGAGACCTGCTGAACTTAGGGCCTCTAAGCAAGAGTGACAAGGCATGCTAAGGTGGGCTGATGCTTGTTTGGGATTTTTGGACCCTGAGAGATTTGTGGAAAATCTTCAGTGAGAACTGAGACAGGCTATTTGTGTGGAGGACTTGCTGGAAAAGCATTGGACCCAGCCGGTGAGTTGGGTGGGACAGTGTCTCAGGGAATCACCAGACAGAAGAACGGTTTTAGCTAAGGTAATGGATTTGACATGTGTCTGCACTGAGTTGGCTGGATGGTGGGAAGAATGAAGCACTTCCATCCCCAGAGCGAGCTGCATTGACTCTTTTCTCTCCAGCCTCACCCTAAAACTAGTCAATTTAGTTCCTCTATGTGTGTCCCTGTGCTATTTAAGCTGCTGCCCCTGTGCTAGAGCTAGAATTAGTGAATTTGTGAGTGAATCTGTGTATTGGCCACTTAAGATGTTTGCCTCAGTCTCCAGTAGCTCCTTTTCCTTGTTGGGTGTAATCCCTGCTAATTTTCAGAGCCAGATGTTATAGAGACTCTTATTCCTGGTACTGGTGCACTGTTCTCAGGACTGGTGTGGGACTGGAGCCACCCACTCCTTGGGGGACCTCTGCAGCCAAGTAATCCCTCCAGATTTTTAATTGCCACACAGTGAGTGTGGGACCTGCCTGATTTGTGTCTCTGTTCCTTATACTATCTTTGATATAGTGGCTCTTTATATCTTCAGTTATAGGAATTCTGTTCAGGTAGTCTTGTCAAAGTAAGAAACATTTAAACCTGAAGAGAATTTTTATGAGTTTATTCGAGCCAACCTGATGACAGTTGCTAGGAAGCAAAGTCTCCAAGGACTGAGAAAATGCTCCAGAGAATGACAGCTTTGCACCTTATTTCATACATTACAATCAAAGGAGAAGTGGTAAGGGGTTACATTAAATCCATTAGTGATAGTTTAGGGGATCAAGAGAAAGTAAAGTGGGGGAATCTGGGATTGGATATAAAGTAAAACAAATAAACACACACTTTTACATTTTTGGGGTTAGGATAGTTAACAGTTAACATGATAACAATAACGATGAGGGATTCTATGGTCTCCAGCTCTGGCAGGAGATTGTGCCATGAGGAATCTGGAAGAGGAGCATACTCTGACTTTGCAAAGGTATGTTATTGTAGATGCAAAAATACAATAGATAGGCTCAGTTAAGACAAGTTCAGTTAAGATAAAGATTAACCTTTGTCATGGAAGATATGGGCCTAGGGCATGACTACTACTATGACTCACTCGTTTTTAGTTAGAAAATTTTTAATTTTTAAAACTTTAATTTTAGAAAGGCAGGATGGGAGAGAGAAACATTGATGTGAGAGAGATAAATTGATCGATTGCCTCCTGTACACACCTCGACAAGGGATGGAACCTGCAATTTAGGTATGTGTGGAGGAATCAAACCCATCACCTTTTAGTGCACAAGATTTGACACTCCAGCCAACTGAGACTCACTGGCCAGTGCTAGTTAGAAAATGTTAATTTCATACCATCCTATGTTGTTACTTTAGTTTGTAAGGCTCACCATGCAGGCCTCCCCTGAGCTTGTTGGGTTTAGTATGTGGCTCCTTTTCTGCCCACTATCTTTTTGTGGTTGTCAATAATGGTAGTTTTATACTTTAATTGTAATTTTGATGTGATTTTGGGAGGAGGTGAGCACAGAGTTTACCTATTCTGCCATCTTGACTAGAAGAATAAAATTTGCTTGAGAATTTGGAGCAACCAAAATGTCTAGGGCAGCCTAAATGCCAAGGGCAACCAGATATTTTAATCAAAGGAACTTGTGTATTTGACCTTATTGTGTGGGCACAGGAAAAGAAACTAGAGAATTAACCTTAGAGTAACATGAGTAAGAATTATATCTACATTTTTCTGAAAACTGTAGCTCATGACATTTGATTGAAGAAATGACATAAATGACACCTTGAATTAGGAAGTTATAAAATAACTTGTATTCCATTTTATACATGAGTTCAGAAACACTGAATTTTCCTACAGAGAAAACTTTTAGCAACACAGAGGTGTGATTTGCATATCAACTCTATAATGTATTATTATTGTTGTGCTGATGAGGAAAAGGAATCTCCGAGAGATTATGTAATTATCAAGGTTACTGAACTTTTGAGTGGCACAGCTACCATTTAAAAGTAAATCTGACTAATCTCCAACCCAGGGCTCAGGAAAATAACCAACTTGTTTTTTTACCAGCCAAAGGGTAACATTTGAAAATGGCCTTGGACATCCAAATCTACAGGGAGGAAAAAAGAAGAGACTTTTCCTCCTACTTCTTCTGTATAGCAAGACACTCCTTAGTTTTCCCACTTCAGGTTTTCTGGGTGACCTGAATTCTGGTTGAGAGATTTTAAAAAAGTTTAAACTCCTTACAAGCTTGGTGGTATTTTGAACTTGTGTCTTTTCCCAATCTACCTGCTATTCTTTCCTCTGTAGAGTCCTCAAACAGCTACTCCACTTGTTATATTATAGTTGCATTCTGTGTGAGAGAGAGAGGATGGAGTGTGTCTACTCCATCTTTCTTAGTGCCAGACCTTCTTATATAATATACATAATAGAAGAGGAGACACTGGGAAAATAGTTGGGTCCAACCATCTGCTATTATGTAGTGGAATCACAAGCCTTCCAGACAGAAAGCTTCTATCCTCTTAGAAATCTATTAGAAGGAGTTTTCAAATCATCCTCTTCTAACTCATTCCATGGAAGGAATCACCTTGTTGGTGAGAAAATTCCATAAATATAATAAAATCTTCTTTATTTCTAAAGGAATTCTTCCTGAACACTCACTTTAATACAACTCACCATATTTTGAATGCCTACTGCAGTTGAAAAGCCAATATTTTGTCTTCAATCTCCCTCTGTCCTTTCTCCATAGGTATCACCACTTCTTCATTGTTCAGCCTGACAAGCTAATCTGGCTTCTCTTTGAAATTATTTGTACATATGGTACAGCAGCCTAGTCCCTCAAGAGAAATCTCCTCAGCACCGAGCAGCACAGAGTTCCAATAAATGCTCCTGAAGGGTGGGTGAGCCTCCAGTCTGCAGCTGGAGCCTTTAGAAATGCGGAGCTCAATGGAAAGAAACTTAGGGAATATTAACATTTTTAAAGAAAGAACATATGGAGTATCCTTATGTTCTTTTTCAGTATCCTTTCGGATATAGACGTCACTCTGTAAACATTGCCTCTAATTTTCTAAGTCAGAAATTCTTTTAGAGGCATAGATTTCTTGCGTTTTCATGTTTCATTGCAAATGTGTACCTCAGACATCTCACTTCTATTAGGGAAAGTACATTGATAGACTGAACTCTTAAATTTTCAGCTATGCTTATAGCTCCGAACAGTTTCAGCTTATTTTGTTCTCACAACCTGGTTCAAGACTGCTTAGCCATTCCAGGGTTAATAATGCCAGTCAAGGCTGACTTGTCAACATGGAGAGAGTGACGGGGAGACAAACAGAGATGTGATTTGGTGTGTCGATATGTGAAAATGACTTTAGGTTCCATTAATGCACCAGTGCAGGCTAACCTCCTAGTATTGTCCCCTTTTATTTGTTGTTCTTATTCTTTTCCACATCTTCCATCTTTTTCTTTCAGAGCATTTTCCTCTACCTATATGTGTGGGAGTGTTTTCGCATATAAAGTCTCTCATTTTTTAATGGTCAGGCAAAAACATGCATTGCATTCTTTAGTTGTTCCATCTAAACATAAGCCTAAGGACAATGAAAACAAAACAGGGCACAGGGAAGTAGCCCCTGCCGAACAGCTGTGTGGGAGTCTTTTACAGAGCGGCGTGTGAAATCTAGATTTGCCTTTCAGTTATTTGTTCTGCCCCGACATTGCCTGGAGTCATTAATGTTTAAAATCTGTTTTTACTTTACTTCTGTTTAATCTGAAGACTGTGGGCCTATGGAAAATGATCTAAACCAATATTGTAGTTTAGATCTCCAAGGATAAGGAACTATCTTCTTGAAAGATGACAAGAAAAATCAGCCACTTATGGGTCAAATTTATTTCTTAATATCTTAAACCAACCCTTGTGTTTTATACACGGTAAAATGGTTTCCTTTTTGCTCAATGAAAAAAAATTAACTACTTGAATTATCAGTTCAGAAAACTTTAGTCTTTGGGTTCATTTACTGCCCATTTGAAGACTAAATTAAAGGAAAATACCCCTCACTCCCCCCCTCCAACTCTGCTAGGTAGTAGGCTTTTTGAAGCACTGTGTAATTACAGCATTCATATAAAATATTCTCCCAATGTGTCCTGAAGTACCTGGCCTGAGGTTAAATGTTTTGCTTAAGGGCCCAGTGAGTACCATGGTTTTTATGAAGAAGCCCTCATACTATGTTTATGGTGGCTTAGTTTGGCTCTTGGACAAAAGTGCATAGAAATGGCTACAATGTGAAGGCTCTTGACAAAGTACTCTCTAACAGCTCACATCTCTTAGAAATTACATAGTATTTTGTTCTGCTTAATTAAATGAGAAGTTGAGTTTTATGGACTGAATGTTTGTGTTCCCTCAATACCCCCTATAATAATGATATTGGGTGGGTAAGTGGGGGCTTTGGGAAGTAATTTGGGTTAGATATGGTCATGAAGGATGGGATTGTAAGAAAACGAAAAGGGACCAGGTCTCTTCTTTCTCTTCTTCTTTTCCTTCCTCTCCCCTTCATCCCCCCATCTCTTTACCCCCTTTTCTCTCCCTCTCCCCCTCTCTCTCTTTCTGTATTTGCCACGTAAGGATATAGCAAGGAGGCTGCTCTCTGAAAGCCAGGAAAAGAGCTCTCATCAGGAACTGAATCAGCTGGCATCTTGATCTTGGGTTTCCCAGCCTCCAGAATTGTGAGAAATATATTCCTCTTGCTTGCACCACCCATTTTATGGCATTTTGTTATTGTAGCCCCATCTGACTAATTCAGTGATATACAGAAGTAAAAAATATAATAAGAACATTGAACATCTTTATTAGTTCTATGCTTGGTTAGAATGTTATGTGTAGAGAGAAAAGTTTAATCATTTGAAGCTGCTTAAATTAAATCTTAATAATACTGAGGGGGAAAATGATAGATGTTGAATTGAATATCATTATTGGCAACAGTTAAACTTTTGACTTTGAAATAAAATCTCAGTCTAAAACTTCTCAAGGCAATGTAGCATATATTATTTTTCAAATTTTAATGTTTCCTTCAGAGTTCTGGATAAGGTGTTTTTATAACATTTGGTAATTTTCCAATAACTTCAATATGGACTGTTAGAAAACTGTTATGTTATTTCAAGTGAAAGTAAAAGGAAGAGTATGCTATTCTAGTACTAACCTCAAAATATGTTATTTATTTAAAACTCTAGCCATGTATCATAAAAATAGATGAAAAACTACAGAATTGGAACCTCAGAAATACTTTTAAAATAAACTCACTATAGGGGCCTTACATTGTGTTCATATATGAAAAATTCAAGATTTTCAAAAATAAAAAGAATAAAACAGTTCTCATTACTGTTGGCCCCAAATTCAGTTTCATGCACTCCATGACATTTCCTTCCATTTCTTCCCATGGGACATCTTCTCAAGTCTCTAAACATTGCATCGAATTTTAATTCAGCTGAGATGACTCTGCTTAAAGAACTATGAGCTATGTGTGACTTTTTTTATAGTTTCTGGAGCAATCAATTTGAAGAAATCCTTTATTGAAAGCTTGGGTGATTCCAATGGGATTGCCTACTTTAAGTATTGCAAACATAAGCCACACACTTAGGTTGTGGGGTGAATGTGTAATTTCCACATATGTGGGTCACCTTATGGAGATACACACACTATAAGACTCATTATCTTACAACTAAAAAGAGAATCCAAAAACCCAAATATAAGAATAAAATAGATAACAACCCTCTACAAAATTGGACTTGTGATCTAAAGCATATATGCTATAATAGGAGAAGTATTCTCCTACAGAAGGCCAAATGCCCCTTCTGTGGACTAGATCTTATTCCCCTTTTGCTTTTTAAGTTGTATAATTTTACTTTCTCTCTGTATCATCAACTTTTTTCTCCCTGATGAAATATTTCTATTAGACTAAAAATGCCATTTTGGAAAAAAAAAACGTTCTTCCTGCTCTTTGTTTTCAGCTATCTACTCATTTCTCTGTTCTCTTTTTATAGGAAAACTCCCAGGGGAAGCTAACAATCCCTATTGCTTCAATTTCCTCATTTCCTTTCTTCTATTCCATTAAAGTCAGAGTTGCATCTCCTTCACTTCATTGCAACTTGCCATGGTTACTAACAGTCTCCTCTTCATATTGTCAAACCCATAGTCAAGTCTAAGTTCTTACATACTTGACTTCTCAGAAATTTCTGATATAGTCATCCCTCCAACCACTCCCCTTCCTCCTCCATTATTTAGATCATTTCTAGAATAAGATCTCCTTGGGTTCCTTGGATCTCCCTAGCCACTCATTCTAAGTCTCCTGTGCTGGTTCTTTCTATTCTTCCCAGTCTCTAGTTGATGAGATACTTTAGGGTTTAATTTTACAGCATACCTTCCCTACCCACTCTTACTCCCTAGGCAATCTAATCTACTTCCAGGGCTTTAAGTAATATCCATAAGCTTCTAAATTTCAAATTTTTATTTCCAGATATGATTTCTCCCCAAAGCTCAGACTCATTTTCAACTTTCTATTCCACATCTCTACCTGAAAGTCTAACAGGAATTTTAATCCTAATTTGTCCAAAGATAACTCCTAATATTTTTTTCTCTAGCCTGTTCCCTCTCTAATCTTCTCAGACTCAGTGTTTTGCACATTATTTTTATGTTGCTACAGCTAAAAATGTTGGAATCATCTTGACAGCTCTTATTACCCAATATATTTTCAAGCCTCTTGATATGACTTTTAAACTATTTTCTGACCTGAACCAGTTTCACTTATTTATTGTTGTACAAAACTACTGTGAATTTACTATTTTGTTTTTGAAGTTGTAGTTTTTCCATTTCATTTAGGTCTTTTGGGCCTTCTGAAATTTATTTCTGCACCTAGTGTGAGGTTGGATTTAAAAATTTTCCTCTGTCCCTTCTATTTTAGACAGGTTTTTGGTTGCTTTCGATCTTCCCCCAGAGTGCTAGTCCATAAATACTTTTATAATGATACTAGAGGCCTGGTGCATGAATTTTATGCACAGGGTATGTGTCCCTCAGCCCAGCCTGCACCCTCTCCAATCTAGGATCCCTCTCACATTCCAGGACTGCTGGATCCCAACTACTCACTTGCCTGCCTTCCTGATTGCTCCTAACTGCTTCTGCCTGCCAGCCTGATCAATCCCAACCACTCCCCTGCCAGCCTGATTGATGCCTAATTGCTCCCCTGACAGACTGTTTGCCCCTAACTGTCCTCCCCTGCAGGCCTGGTCCCTCCCACCTGCCCTTCCCTGCTGGCCATCTTGTGGTGACCATCTTGTGGTCACATGGAAGCAGCTATCTTTGACCACATGGGGACAGCCAACTTGTGTGCTGGAGTGACAGTCAATTTGCATATTACTCTTTCATTAGGTATGATAGAGGCCTGGTGCACAGGTGGGGACCAGCTGGTTTGCCCTGAAGGGTGTCCCAGATCAGGAAGTGGGGGTTTCAGGCCAGCTACACCTCCCAGCAACCCAAACGGAGGCCCTCCTATCTGGGATTTATTTATCTTCTATGATTGAAATATTGTAGCCTTGAGCTGAGGCCAGGGCCAGCCAGGAAGCTTGGCTTCCTCCATTGTTGGGACAACCCAAGACTCTTGCTCTCTCCAGCTCTATGGCTGCCACCATTTTTGTTGGGATTTATTTATCTTCTATAATTGAAACTTTGTAGCCTTGAGTGGAGGCCAGGGCTGGCCAGAGTGGGCCGTAAGCTTTGCTTTCTCTATTGCTGGGTAAATCCAAGCCTCTTGCTTACAGTGGCCATAGCCATCTTAGTTGGGTTGATTTGTATACTTGCTCCTGATTATTTGATGGGTGTGGCTTGTGAGTGTAGCAGAGTTATGGTCCATTTGCATGTTTCTCTTTTATTAGTGTAGACATTACTCGTTTTCCATTCTGATACTGTGAACATTGGGAGTCCAATCATAGAACTAGTTGCTGGTTGTAAGGCTGCCTTTGTCACCCGCTATACTGAAGTACAGAGTTTCCAGTAAGGTAACTGCTCCAGATTGACAAATGGTCAGCCTCTTCTCATGAGCAGGAGAGTCTCACGTGAGCCTTGGTTTAAAGTAGTTTTGATCTTGTCCCCACTCTTACATGGAGATATTTTAATTCTCATTGTACCCTTACAATTCATTTCCCCTTTTCTACCACTTACCTTCTGTCCAGAAGTTCTGAAGTTGAAATTTAAGATCCACTATTTTTGTTTTATATTTGGCCCATTGATATAGGAAACTTATTCTAAACCCAATTTTGTCTCATTATTTTTATCTGTTACTATTTTACTATTTAGTAATCTGTCATTGTCATCTGTTTTATTCAAGAGAGCTGGGTTAAGACAGGAACTCAGAAATCTGTAGTAAGGGACTGACCTTGGGCAATGATCTTTCACTGCAATGCTTTAATATAAACAACTACTAGTAGTTTCAAAGATAGCATTTCCTTGGAAATACCTCCTTAAGGTAGACTGACATAGAAGGTATTTTGAGCCATGAGTAACTTTCCAAGTGACATTGAAGGTACATATTAATATTTTTAATGTTCTTATTAGAGTAAAATACTGTATTTGCAAATAAGGCATTACAATAAATATCCAAAATTCTCTATAGTAATATATGTAGCACACATACTAAATACTGAAATAAATAGCATGGCTTCTGTGCACACAAATTCATGAATGAACCCTACCTCCCCCCAGTACTTCTGAGTGCTTTTAAGGCACAGAGTATGCCTTACTTGTCATTGACTTCACTGGCAATTTGAATCTAGTAGCAGTAGATGCTCAAAATATGTTTGTAGAATGCATTATTTATTGAATGCATATTTAATGGTGTTTGAATGGATGAACTGTAAGGACGAATAGATGAATGAATTGATGACTGTATCTACATGCAACACTTTGCAAGATAATTGACACCTCACTATGTGTCTTTTGGAAAAAATACTTGTTAGTTTTCTTTGGGATATGTATTTCATATTTGTCTTTTTCTATCCCTGGGTTTTAGGAGAGTGGAACTACACATAAATGCCATTAAAAAAAATCTAGCTGCCGGGCAATTTTTGTTACTACTAATTTGAAAGGATCAACCAAATTCTATAATTTTTTTCTGGATTTATCTGCTTAACTAATCTGAATACATAAATTGACAAAAAGAACTTGAAATTATTTTCTTGTACATAGATTTAGTACATTGGTATTTGTTATAACATGAACTGGTTTGCTATAGAGTAAGTTGTTTTAAGAGTTGGATAAATAGAAATAATAAAGAGATGCCATGTAACTTTCTACCTTATGATGACTTTTTAATTCTGTTTGTATATACACTCAAACCTCACAACAGCACCTCAAAAAGTAATTTCCCTCCAAAAAATTTACAAGATGGGAAAATGAAACTCAAAGAGGGGAATGACATGTTGACTGTCATTTATTTCGGACAGTCATTTAGGAATGATTCAGTGGTAACAAAGATAATCATTGGCTTAGAATTTACAGTCTTAAAGATGTGGGGAGGATAAATAAAGAGGTAAACACTGCAGTGAATGAAACTTAATACATGCCCAGGGTGCTAAAAACACACGGGGTGTGTATTTCCATCTATTGTCCAGGAGTCAGGGCAACCTGAACCAGAGCTATGGTTAGTGAAGGCTACCATGGCAAGCTTTTCTCTCCTTTATCCTTGACTCTTCTCTTAAACCTAGTGGAAGTGGGTTAACAAAGTTAATATGACATAAAACTTTAAAGCAATTAAACTTCAACCGAAGAAAAGAGCTGGGTCTTCACAAAGTTGCATTTTGGTATTAGATATTTGAGAGGTTACAGAATGAAATGGGGGAATGGGCAAGGAGGGACAAGAGAGCAGCAGTACTAATAAACAATGGACTTCTTAGCAGCATTACTAATAAACGATGGACTTCAAACTCTAGACTTCTTCATCTCATGATTAACTCAGGAAAATCCACCCAATCTTCCAACACACACAAAGCACACACACAAGATTTTGTGACCAAGCAAGGGTGAGGTGCATACTTAATATTTCCCTAAAAGCAAGTCACTGATTTTGAAGATTTTATTTTTTAATTTTCATTCATAATTCACAGTAACTTGCTTAAACTAGAGAAGATTTTGCTTACCAAGATCCATTGACCGGGAACAGAACATTCACTATAATGAAATTCCAGACAACAGAAAGTGGATGTACTGTAGAGTTCTTTGGTAATGAGATTTGAAAATAGAATTTTATCAGCAGACTAATATTAGAATATTACTGCATAATGTCTGACCTTTGTTTCTTGGAGCCCCAGAGCTTCTTCCCCTTGTCTATTTCCATTTCTAATATCCTGAAGTCATTTCCTGTGTGCCAATTTTATAATTGTCCTACTGTTTAACTGTTCTGTCCATATGCAAACTCAAATGTATGTTCTTTCATCATTAATTTGGGAATGCAGTATTAAAGTTAATTTTAGGGTAATTTAAATTCCAGTGATCAATTTTCTAGTGTCTTGGCCACTAGCCTTTTTTTTTTCTTTCTGGTTTCCGCTCTTTCCATTTTATTTGAGGGTATAAAAGTTTCTTGATGTATTAATATTTCCAGCACCAGTCTTTTTTAACTTGTACCTAATTCCCCATATGTGGATGCTATGATGATTGTAGTATCTTTCTATTTTACCCTTTAAGTCATGCTGAAGTTTTTGTCATGTCTCAAGAATATGGGTTTTCAGTAAAAATAAATAAATCTTATATAAGATTTCCAACTTCCATAAAATATTTAATATTTTATTTATGAATCTATTGATTCTTTTTCTACATAATATGAAAGTTACTTTATATCATCTTTTCTCATAAGAATTATAATTTCTTCATCAACTTGTCAAAAGCTATATAAACATACAAAAACATTTGGTGTTCAGGGGACCAGGCTTAAACGTGGGGATATATATTTAGAATAACATGTTTTAAAATAACTTTAGTGAAGTATAAGTTACATACTATAAAGCACACATTTGAAAATAAAGTCAGTGAGTTTGGTTAATATACCAGGTCATGCAATCACCACTATAGTTAAAATTTAGAACACATTCATCATCCACAAAGTGGTACCATATCCTTTTGGCAGTCAAACTTCATACCTCACCCACAAACTTTGAAACCAGTCAACATTCTTTTTTAAAAAATATATTTTTATTGATTCTAGAGAGGAAGGGAGAGGGAGAGAGAGATAGAATCATCAATGATGAGAGAGAATCATTGATAAGCTGCCTCCTGTACGCCTCACACTGGGGACAGAGCCTGCAACCCAGGCATGTGCGCTTGACTGGAATCAAACCCAGGACCCTTCAGTCCACAGACTGATACTCTATCCACTGAGCCAAATAAGCTAGGGCAACATTTTCCCCCCTATAGTTTTATCTTTTTTATAATGTCATATATTTGAAATTATTCAGTATTAACACCCTTCTAACATGGCTTCCAATTTTTTATTCTCTAGGATCACTAGTTCCTTGTACAGATCAATAACTATGGAGAAAAGTAATAAAAATACTATAGAAAATTTTGTTGAAGGTGCATATTGTTTTTACATGTGTCAGCAGACTTTTCTCATTTCAATTTTTCTATTTAAAAGGAGTGAGTTGCCCTATCTTGTGTGGCTCAGTGGACAGAATATCAGCCTGCAGGTTCCCAGGTTGAATTCTGGTCCAGGGCACATGCTCAAATTGTGGGCTTGACCAATAGGGGTTGTGCAGGAGGCAGCCAATCAATGATTATCGTCATCATTGATGTTTCTATCTGTCTCTCCCTTTCCCTTCCTCTCTTACAAAAAAGTTGTGAGTTGTGTTGGGGGAAAGGGTTTAAATGCTTTATAGACAAGAAAAAAACTACATTACAACCAACTTACTTATCATCATCACCTTCATCTTCATAATTTTCATCTTTGTCCTCATCTTCTTCATCTTGCTCCTTTTCTTTTTTAAAAAAAATATATATATTTTCTTGATTTTTTACAAAGAGGAAGAGAGAGGGATAGAGAATTAGAAATATCAATGAGAAAGAAGCATTGATCAGCTGCCTCTTGCAAACCCCCTACTGGGGATGTACCCACAACCAAGTCACATGCCCTTGACAGGAATTGAGCCTGGGACCCTTCAGTCTGCAGGCTGATGCTCTATCCACTGAGCCAAACCGGTTAGGGCTCCCCTTCCTTCTTTTTCTTTCTTTCTTTCAACCTTGACAATTCCCTTTTTGGCCACATTAGACTTTCCTTTAACCTGGTATGCAGCAGTATCCTTTTTATATTTCTCTTTCAGCTTAGCAAATTATTCATTTATTTATTTATTTTTCTTTTATGAGGGTACTTATCATCTGCAGCAGGGTTATTCCACATCTCTCCCAGTTTCTTTGAAATGTCACCAATGGATAGGCCAGGCTGCTCTCCTTTGAATTTTGGGTGATACTCAGAACCAACCAACCAACCAACCAACCAACCAACCAAACAAACAAACAAACAAAGAGGATGAAGGAGGTCTCTTGGTGACATTGGGATTCTGTAATTTCCTTTTTGTTTTCCCATTAGGAGGGATATACGTTTTCATTTCTCTCTTATAATGGGCCTTGTCTGCCTTTGTCATCTCTTCAAATTTTCCTTTCTCCTTAGCAGATATGGTCTTCCACCTCTCTGACCACTTCTTAGATATCTCTGGGAAGTTACTGAAGCATCTGGGTGTTTCTTTTTGTGTTCCTCCCAGCAAGTTTGCACAAAGAAAGCATATAATGACATTTTGCCTCTTGGCTTCTTAGGATCTCCCTTGCCCATGTTTAATTACTTTTCCTCAGCAAGCACAAGATCACCCAGTGCCCAACTGGCTTGCACTTGCCCTGGCACTGTCTCTATGTACTGAAATGGCTGTGTCTGTCAGTTGGCCTTTATGTAAGGATCTGTATATACAAATATATGCTACATTTATTTTTAGATCTATAAATATAGATCCGCATATGTATTTGATTTATTCTTCAAATAATCTTGTCAATTCACTTCAGCAAAAGTTGGTGGTGTTGTTCTAGTCTTGTACAGGATAAAAAGGGAAATAAATCATAATATTTGTCCTATTGAATTTTGGTATCAACATAATTATAGAAGTCAAAATGTATATATAATAATGTAGGACAAGGAAAGTGTATAGGGTAAATAGAAAGTTTTTTTTGAGATATCAACAAAGGTTTCACTAAAATTATGTTTTTTAATAGATGGGCCTTGGTGAATGGTTAAAAGATTGGTGGGTGGAGATGGAGAAGATTGACAGGCCAGGGAGAGAAAACAACATGAAAAAGCAGAGAACACTGTGTGGACAAGCTTGGCTCAATAGGTATTTGTTGAGTGAATGAAATATTAATGTCTATCCTATATAATAAAAGCCTAATATGCAAAGTGTCCAGTCATCTGGTTGTCCATTCAACCAATCAAAGTGTAATACACTAATGATATGCTAAGGCTGCTCAACCACTCCCTATGACGTGCACTGACCACTAGGGGGATGACACTCTGACTGGTAGGTTAGCTTGCTGCTTGAGTCTGGCTGATTGAGACTGAGATGGGCTGGACATGCCCTGGAGCCTTCCTGTAGACTCTTCCAGGCTGGACAACCTCCTGCATCCCTCCCTGGCCCTGATTGTGCACCGGTGGGGTCCCTCTGCTTGGCCTGTGCCCTTTTGCAATCCAGAACCCCTCAGGGGATGTCAGAGTGCCAGTTTTGGTCCAATCCCACATGCCAGGCCTAAGGACCCCACTAGAACATGAATTCATGCGCCAGACATCTACCATGTTTCCCCGAAAATAAGACATCCTCCAAAATAAGACCTATTTACAGGTTTCCTTCTGAGTGAAATATAAGGCATCCCCCTGAAAATAAAGCTCCAGGCTCTGTCTCAGAATGAAAATTAATTTACTGTAAACTGGTTGCTAAGGGCCGCCCACACTGGCGTCCAGCAACCAGTGACGTCACACGGAGTCCTGACGTCACTGCTGTGTGAATGGAGAGAAATCAGCGTGGAAACTTTGTGAAACCTAAACTGCAAGAAGTTGTGACTTGGGTGAAGAATTCATGGGAGAAAATCACTGACAATTGCCTTGCAAATGTACTGCGAGCAGGCTACCTTGACAAGAAGTACTCATTTAAAGACAGTGCTATTGCTAAACATGAGAGATCTGGTCCACTGATTCTGAAAGAAATGGAGTTACAAGAAATTCACCAGGAAATTCAAGAATTGGATTGTTATGATGATGCTCCAGAAGATGATGACATGATTGTCATTGAATAAATGAATAAACTCTTGATAATGTAGGATTCACAGTTGGTCTGGTTTGTGTTGACAACTACCGTACTACTGTACTGTATACAGGTAATAAATTTCCTTTATTTTTATTTAACATAAATGTGTACCATATTCTTTTTCATGGAAAAATAAGACATCCCCTGAAAATAAGACCTAGCGCATCTTTGGGAGCAAAAATTAATATAAGACACTGTCTTATTTTCGGGGAAACAGGGTAGTTTATTTATAAGCAAGTGCTGGTAAAGTGACCTTTAAATGGGGTTGTAGTTAATCATGTATGTTGGATGGAATGTATGGAAATGGAACTGTAAGAAACCTTACTTCACTGCCTGCCACTGCAGCCTCTTCACTATGTCTTAGGCCTCCCTGGCCACACATCTTCACTTGCCTGTTAGCTGCTTTTTCACCTTCAAGGCTCAGTTTCATTTTATCTTCTAAAGAAGCTTTCCTTGATTTTTCTCCCTAGTCAGAGTTATATGATCCTTCTCTGTCTACTTTAATATAGTTTTTATATTGAGAACATTGAGTTATGTGTTGGTCTTCACCACTAAACTATGAAAAATTCAAGGATAAAAATTTTGTTTTACTGGTCTATGCACATGTAGATTGAATAGGTGCTCAATGCTAGTTTAAGGAATTAAACATTTTAAATTGAGTATTGTATTGATAATTTTCTCCCTTGCCTTTTATGTTATTCCTTTTTTTTCATTCTCAGTATCATACTATATAATAAAAGCCTAATATGCAAATTGACTGAACAGCTGAACAACCGGTGGAAGGACCAGTTACTATGATGCACACTGACCTCCAGGGGGAAGACGCTCAATGCAAGAGCTGCCCCAGCCTGCAGGCCCCAGGCCAGCCAAGGCGGGTGCCAGTAGGGGTCCCCTGACCGCACTGCCAGTTGCCTCGCAGAGGGAGGTGACCAGTGGCAGCAGGGGACAGGGCCAGTGAGCGGGCAGCACCAGGTCAGCCAAGGCAGGTGCAAGCAGGGGGCCCTGATCACCCCACTGGCCACCCCACAGATCGGCTCTGATCACCAACCAGGTCTAGAGACCCTATCCGTACATGAGTTTCATGCACTGAGCCTCTAGTAAGATATAATTATTTACCTAGAGCTGGGCCTGAAGTGCCCATACACATTTCACAACCCTGCTTATGTTCTCCCATGTTCTCTCAGCCCACCATGACCTTTGGCTAAGTCTCAGAGACCTGAATCCTAGACATTTTTCTTGTTCAGGCTCCAAGGCCTCCTTTATCAGAAGCACTTCTCTGAATCCCCCCTTAAAGGAGTATTATTCCTGCTCTGAATTCCATGATGGTTTTCTATACTACTCACATGGACTTTTCTCTTTTTTAGACCTTAGCTGAAGGTAGAATCTGCATTTCCTGAATCTTCAAAGGGCTACGAGGTGCTCTCAGAATAGACACACATTCCAGATGTAGCCAACTTACTATTTTTTCATTTTTTATTTGAGCACTGGCTATTTGTGAGACACTATGTTGACCGCAAATTATTCAATAAATATTTACTAAACATATGTTTCACTCATACCTTGCTTGGGGAAAAACTGCAGTGACGCAGTGTGGGTAAAATCAGATTTGGAGGCAAAGATATAAAAAAATAAGAAGGAATAAATAAGAAATATATCCTCTAGCAAATTATAGAATTTCACATAACCATTTGAAACCTTGCTTTGTTTTTGAAAGTCTCCATGAAATCTAGCAAGTCTGAAAAGCAGTTTAAAAAAATGACACCCTGGAAGAAACAAGCGTTCCCACAGCATGGAAGGAGTTTTAAAGAGTTCTGTCGTTTCTTTTACAGTTATGAACTTGTCTTTCCAGTAATTCCATAGTGACTAATTTTATATTGAAGCTAACCACTTAGCGTTAAATGTGTTCGGTGCTGCAGATCAAGTGTAAACTACGAAGCTTTGAATGGAAAGTAATAACAATAAGTAACAATAAGCAGTAACAATAAGAAAGAAAAATGAAATCTACTTGGAGCTACTTTCTTTGATGCAAACATCCAGCTTTTATGATTTTAGTGGCTTATTTTTTCTTTCATTTTCAAAAGCATTTACTTTGGCCAGAATTTTCTGTCTTTTTCTTGATAGCCTTGGAGACCCCAGCCCACCCACCAGCTTTTACTCTTACCCACTTCCTCTAGCTCCTTCTCTGCAAAGCTGAATGTGTTTGAAAACCTTAGCATTGCATATCCAAATGGGCTCTACTTCCAAGACAAAGGGATTTCATGTTAATTTGCACCAGGATTTAAACATTAAATATAAATATTTCCTTTTAAAGTCATTAAATGTTAATCAAGTTTTTGAAGGAATAGCATTTTGGAGTTTGTGCCTGTGTGTTACCCAGGGTGCCTACCTGCTCTGAAGCATGTGGTATACCCACCATCCAGGTGAGGGCACTGAGTAGAAACTCTCCCAGGATGAATGAGCAAAGCCCTGGAGAAAGTGATCATTTGGGGGCTGATTCACTTTGGTGCAGCAATAATAATGCTCTTATCAAGAGTCATTGAAGGACTGGTGATACCTTGGGTGGTAGAAGTGTTCACTTAATGACTTGATTTTTCCCTCTTTTCTAGGAGACACTGCAAAACCACTCTTTGTATAATCCTTCTCCAGAAACAGTGAGTAGACTCATTATTGTGTTCTCATGAACTTGTCTAATATTTTTCTGTCCTTTTAGCCAATGCACACTTCCTTACTCTGCTTTCCCCAATCCTCTCAAAAAATTGAAGCCATCTCCTGCATCAAGTATTTACTCTTTTGGTTTTGTTTTGATTGCTCATGTTCCTTCTACTCACTAAGCTCATTTTTTTTTAAAAAGCAGAGAACACAGGGGAAATCTCTCTGAGCTCATCAATGTTGACAAAACAGAAATGTCAGCACCTCATCATTAGTTTTATGTCATATATCTTTGAAAAATTTCTTTCCTGCCAGAGGAGGCCGTCGGTTGTGGGAAAATTGCGGAATGAGCTTAGCTCATGCTGTGGATGTGCTTCCCAGAATGCAGGCCTCAGCACAGGGAAAGTTCAATGAATGTTGAATGAATAAATAAATAAAGATAGAGAGAATGAGAGTCAGCCCTACTGAACGCACAGGATGGCAATTCGTTTATAATAGAATCTAGGATTGTAAATGCAATTATAGTCTGGCAGTCTGTATCCTGATCATGTTAATATGGTCTTAGCAACAGTGGTTTGAAGGTAGAGTTTGTTCTAAACATGTAGTCAACTGGAAATAGGATTCTCAATAAAAAGCTGTTCTGTGACTTTGAATCTCTTTTCTACAATCTTCTTTATAAACTATTCTATGTGGTGTGGTTTTTTTTTTGTAAGCCTCTTTCATAAGTAGGTTAGAAATATACTGTAAATAATAAACTGACGACAGGAAGAGCATGTACAGAAACAATGCCTTTTACATAGTGAAATGATTACTACAGTCAAATTAACATGTCATCTCCTTACACAGTTAAAAACATATATCCAGTATTCAATATGGTACTATTAACTATAGTCATCATGCTAATGGCAGAGCTGTACCCTGAGGCTGCCATTAGCCTTTGGGGTTATTTGCTGTCCCCGTTATAGCTGCCAGGGGCACAGCTCACCCTTAGACTTTCTGCTCTGTATTTAGAGAGAGGGCTTTGCTTTTGTTTCACTATAGCTTAACTGGGACGTGGTACAAAGGAAAACTATGATAGAGAATACTATAACTCTTTAAAATAATCCATCTTACATTTTGTTCTCTACATCAGATTGGCAAACATTTGTTATAAAGGGGTAGGTAGTAAATATTTTAGGTGTTGTATGGGCCAAACCATTCCTGTTGCAACTGCTCAACTCTGCATTTGTAGCGTGAAAGCAGTAACTTAATGAACTGTGTTCCAATAGAGATTTTAAAAATATATATATATATATATATATATATATATATATATATATATATATATATATACTTGATATTGATTTTTTTACAGAGAGGAAGGGAGAGGGATAGAGAGTTAGAAACATCGATTAGCTGCCTCCTGCCCCCCCCCCTTCCCCACAAGGGATGTGCCCACAACCAAGGTACATGACCTTGATCAGAATTGAACTCTGGACCCTTCAGTCCACAGGCCAATGTTCTAGCCACTGAGCAAAACAGCCTAGGGCCCAATAGAATTTTACAAAGTCAGGCAAGGCCAAATTTTGCTTACTGGTCATAGTTTTAAGACCCTGCTCTAGATTGCCAGATCTGGCCCATTCTCATGGGCAAGGTAAGGTCTTGACAAGTTCTCTACCTCACTAGCTCCATCACCCAAGAGTTTCCTTTGGATATTGACATCCCTCAACCTCTGGATGAATGAGAACGGTGAAGGATGGTCATCTTTAATTCTGATGGTTTTATTTTGTCTGAAGTTCTTCTCTCATTTGGTTCAATGACATCAAACATTACCTGTGCCTTCAAGGGCTACTCACCCTCTAATGTTTAAAGTAGGCCCTACCTTTTTTTATTTTAAAAAAATCATAATCTTGTCAGATAATGCAAGAATTGCAACATCATTGTAAGACACAAGTTCATCTAGTTAAGAACCAGAGGTGCATTTCCTCATGAAATTTTTAGAAATGTAATAAAATTATTATTGGACTTGTTTATTCAAGGCTGAACATACACATAAGGGCACATATTTGCTTTGGGTTTCTCAGTGAACGTTGCACAATGCAGAAATTGTTTATTGCTCGGGTCAGAAGCATGTATTGGTACAGAGGGCTGAAAGGGGCTAGATTAAGGTTGGGAGAGTGGGAGTATATACATCATCTCAATATACTGGGGTGAGCAAAAGTTAATTTACAGCTGTGAGTATGTAGAACAGAGCATTTATTCTTGTATTATTATTTATCAACAATTGTATTATTTTCCACACTGTAAACCTACTTTTGCCCTCCCATTCATATTCCACCTACATTCCTACATTAGGTTTTACTGGGCCTTTCATACACAAAGTTAGCTCTAAAAAGATCTCTTCTTTAGCAAAACAAATCAAGAAGCCCGATTTGCCTCTGGTTTTACTCTAAGCTATTACTTCATGTCAAAAGTTTGAGTCAATCTGGGATGAGAGCTTCTAACTCCGCTCTATGCTTCTTGATGTTAAGAGTGACTTGACTATTATGATGTTCAGGTGACTTTAGTTCCTGAAGTTGGTACAGGTACCCCAATCCTAGTGCAGACAGGTGGTCGTTGGGTTAGCACATTGGACGTTGTGTGCCCTGCCAGTGTGGCTGGATTTAAGGATGTGTACCATGTGGTCCCTTGGCTCCGCCTGTCTGATATCTCCTGTGTTCTTTGACATATCTCTGTTATTGTGATTTTTGTTGTTGTGTTTTGGGACTTTGTTAGTCTCTGACACTGCAAAATTCACCAGGCTCATCTTATATATTATTTACTGCTTTAGTCTTTGAATCAGCCATTTTCCCAAAGAGCACTTGTTTCTTATATTAGAGAATGTAAATGCATTGCGCAAGATCTGGATGAAAGGTATGACAAACAACATTTTTCATCCGGAATTATAAGTAGGTGGACTTCCTCTTAAGACTTTCTGCTGAGCACTTTCTTTCCAAAGCCTTTGTTCAGGTGGGAGGAAGCTTTAAGGGAATTCCCAAAAGGCCATTGTCATTAGAACATTTCTCCTAGCTGTTAGAATGAGAAAGAAGGAAGAACATCAACCCTGGAATCTCTGCAATCTTCTCCTAGCACTGACCTCTGAGTTTAGCGGGGTCATAGGTGTGACAATGGATGTTGAGTGCTGTTCATGAGAGAACTGGGACATGAAATCTTTAAGCTGATGTTCTAAGTGCAGTCTTCCAGGGTTTTATGTGCTAATATCTGTTGTGTGCTTTCTGTACTCTGGAGAATGTAGTTGGGGCTAATGATTGAATTTGCCTCCTGATTTGGTGGTTATTATGGTACTTGTTATAGGAATAAAATAGGGGTGAAATAATATTATGGAAAAGGACTTATTGCAAGTGTACTAAATGGGAAAAGGGAGAATAAATAACTGAGGAGTTTTCTGGTTAAACATGGTTGTTGATACTTGAATAAAAATGGTGTTATTAGGTATTGATGCAGGTGTTGGCCACAAAGGTGAAAATGTGCATCTGAAACTCAGAAGAGAAGTTCTAGGTGAGTGGATTTGAGAACTGTTTTTATGGGTATTAATAAATTACTTCCTTTCACGGGTCTGAGGTGTATCTTGTAAATTGTAATATGTGTAATGGAAATAGTAATGTATCGATGGATTTTACTTCAAACAGGAGACATGAGTTGAATATAAAGATACTTTAAATAATAAAACTCAATTTAATTATTCATGGCCTTTTAGGATATATGAGTATTAAAATCAAGATCTAAGTAGCAATAACAACAACAAATAAGAGTGGTTCAATGAACAGCTAGACTACAAAGTTATAAGCATGTACTGCATACTAATGTGAGAATTGCTGTGATTATAGGAGCTTTTAGTAAATAGCAATTTTTAAAAAGTACACATTGCTTTTGTTTGCAAAATGTGAAAGTATCTCAGAGTTATATCTGTGTTTCATTTATAAATTAGAGGTCCAATGCACAAAATTTGTACACTTTGGAGGGGGGTCCCTCAGGCCAGCCTGCACCCTATCCCAGTCCAGGAGCCCTCAGGGGATGTCCGACTGATGGCTTAGGCCTGCTCCTCTAAGCTGGCAGTCGGACATCCTTAGTGCTGCCTGGGTGGCTCCCACCAGCACTGCTGTGCTCATCACCCATGAACCTGGCTTCTGGCTGAGCGCCACTTCCCCTGTGGGAGTGTACTGACCACCAGGGGGCAGCTTCTGCATTGAGCGTCTGCCCCCTGGTGGTCAGTGCACATCATAGCAACTGGTCTTTCTGCCCTTTGGTAGATTTGCATATTAGCCTTTTATTGTGTAGGATTACTTTTCTTGAGAGATATTACTCTTAATTTGGGATTATATTTTTATTGGATTTAACAGATAATAGTAGTTCATACTTCATAACAGCATCTACCAGCCCTTTTGGTATGTAATACTGAATAACTGCTGTAGGTACATCTAGGCTTGTTGCTCATAACAATAAACTTACTATGAACTAGAGAGGACCAAATAAAATCTTCTCAGTAGCAGATGTTTGAAATGTTGGAGGGCAGTTTTGATATAAAGCTATAAAGAAAATAACTGAAAAGTTAGAGATTTTAAAAAAGCACAATTTAAAATAAGTCATATCTGCCCTAGCCAGGTTGGTTCATTGGGTAGAGCTTCAGCCCAAGGATTGAAGGGTCCTGGGTTCAATTCCAGTCCAGGGCACGTGCCCAGGTTGCAGACTTGATCCATAGTAGGGGAGTGCAGGGGGCAGCCAATCAATGATTCTCTTTCATTATTGATGTTTCTATCTCTCTCTCTCCCTCCATGAAATCAATAAAAATATATTTAAAAAATAAGTCATATATTCATGGGGAGAAAGCTTCAAAATGGTTTTTATTTTTCTGTAAGTGATCCCTGTACAAGATCAGATGTAAGGTATATAGTGTATTAAGGCTGCTGGACCCACAATGTAGGAAAACTAAGTGGTCTTTACTCTCTAGTGCCCATCAACACCATTTCTGTCATGCCCTTTTTGAATATTGGTGATGGCACAGAGATGTGACAAATAATTGGTTCTTTTTCCTGGACATGGAGCATATGTAGCCCAAGATCATTATAACTTTGATGTTTCCTATTTTCAGCTCAGAACTCTTCTATACACTATGATCCAAATGATTAGAGTTGAAATACATAATATAACCTATTCACTATCTTTGTGCAAGAAGAAATAAAACCTCATAAGAACACCAGTACATTTGGAAACCCCAGTTGGATCTATCAAAGACAGGAATGTTCAAGAACCAGGTGGATTTCCAGTGCAAACATTTGCTGATTGCATCTTTGATTTAATTACTATAATTTATCTTTGTGCTATTAAGTGCTCCTTTTTAAATATCAGCACATTAGATTGAAAGTTCATTGGGTTTTTGCCAGCATCTTTGCTATCGGTCCTGCATCATCGTTACTTTAGTGTCCTGTGCAAAGCAAAATCTGTTTTTGTTATGCTGATTTCCTTCTGGTGCAGATGCAGTGAATTGGCCTTAAATAAGGCTGGATTTTAAGCCCCAGGACTCACTCAACCAAAAGATCTCAGTGCATTAATTACACTTTGCACATCAATGAAACCTTATGCCCAAAGAAAAGCAGAGAGGGAAAAATGACCAATTAGCTGTGTTCCCCACTCTGGGTATTCAACACCCTTTCCTACCTACCCCAAGTCAAGGATGAGCTCTGGCTATGAGAGGACAAGCCTGAGGCACAGTGCCAGTGGGATCTAGAAAGTTCTGTCTTTCCAAATGTGAGCCACTGTTAATCTGAGGTCTGATGTCCTGAGTTTCAGTATTTAGTCTTGGTCTTGCTGTTAATCAGCTTTTATATGCCTTTCTTTTCTTATTTGTAAGATAAAAAGTATCTAAAATGTATTATTCTACTGAGTTCCTTCTCACTTCTTTCTCCTGCTCTCTTTTAAATGGATTCTAAGGTTTGAACTGAACAGAACTCTCCCAGGCTCTAAAAGGGGTGGTAGAAAGCCTCGCCATGCCCTTCCTTCATATTCATTACAGGATAACTGACATTGCTTTTTGTAGTTTTGCACCTTCAAGCTGTGCAGAAAGAAATGAATACCCATAGTTAGAGAAAAGACAAACATGAAAAAGCAAATATTCTAAAAACTGAGAAAAAGGCATGAACAAAAATATTTATAAAAGAATAAATATAGAAGAACAGACATGTGGGAATGTATTGAATCTCAGTGGCAGTCATTCCAATTCATAATATCATTTTCATGCACCAAAATAGCATGTTTTAAAAATGCTGATACTCAATGCTGATGAGACAAGAGTGGAGTTTACATTGCTACTCAGATTGTAAATTATTAAGATTCTTCATGAAAAATAATTTAGCAATATGTACCAAGAGTCTCTTGGTCCTTGTTTTCCCTTTTGGGATTTATTCTGGGAATCCTTATCCTTTAAAAAAGTTGAATAAATATTTATGTAAAATATATTATTAGTAAGAATAAAAAATTGAAAGCAACATAAATATGCAACAATAACATTAAGTAAATGATAGTATGTTGAGATGCCATAGTACATGGTCATTTAAAGTGACATATTAAAGAACAGTTAATGTTAACTGAATGAAATAATTATGTAGTAGAATCTACCAGAATTATATTATGATTTTAATTATGTAAGTATATATATATATATCAAAGATAATATATCAACATCAATCACTGTTAAGTGTTTTAAGTGGATTTAGAAATGTTTTCACATTTCTCCTTTAACTCTGTTCTCTAATGTAGAAATGAGAATATATTTTTACAATAGACATACTAAAAAGTAATATTTAGGATTTTAAGTACAATTTTTTATATTGTTAATATGTCAAATTATGTGCCTAACAAATTCAATAAACAGATTTTGTCAGATGTTTTCTAATTTCAAATTGTACTTGCACAAAGCACAATTTTTTACTACCAGTTATAATGAGTTAAGAAAAGATATTCTGGGGATTAATTAATTCATAAATGTAAAAAAACACAATATTTTTAGTCTAAAAACAGATGAAAAGATAACAAACAAGACATTCTTTTTGTATTTTCCTGTCTATGATTTCTCTCTGGGAATGAATAGTTTTGTCAGAAGCATTAACTCTCTAAGTCAGTTTGGATGTCTTTTTATTGTCCTTTTGGGAAGTACTGGTCCAGTGATCTAAAAGTGATAAAGCAGCATTCTGTGTGCCTGACATATAGTAAGTCCTCACTCAACCTTGTTAAAAGGTTCTGCGACTTTAAAAAAAAAATGAAGTGTAATGAAACCAATTTTACCATATGCTAATTAGTACAGAGAAGAGTTAAGTTCCTTTGGAAATGACATTATTGGGTGACATGCTATACTCATTTAGAAGGTTTAATAGTCTCTCCCCTAGTTCTTTAGGAGGAGCATGAAAGTTGAGCCTGTCAACTTTTCCTTATTTTTAAAAATAAATATTTAAAGACATTTAAAAACATATTTTTACATTAATATACTTCTCAATAAAAGCTGCTCCAACATTGGAAAATTTCACAAGTAGTCAAATGCTTACAAGCAAAAGGTTTGTTACTTGGTGTTGATTTCCATTGGAGCTTGTATTTGAGATGTAAATGTTGTTTTGGAGACATGCTCCCATTACAAGTAAATTGGGTATCTTCACTCCACACCCCTTTCAATCATGTGGAGTTGCTGATTCTGGTTTTATAGAGATTCATTTTAATTCCCAGCAAAATAAAACAGAGAACACCATAGAGGGCAATGCTCCAGGTTGCATCATCTGACATGGATATCAGATTAGAAATTTTCTTTCACAAGCAGACTGTTCATATAGTCTGCTTAGTCTGTAGTTTATAAGATAGCACACATTTTCTAGCCCTCCGTTAAAAAACTGCATTGTGTGTGAAATTGTATAGAGGCCAGTTACTTATGGGCCTGACTCTAGGAAATAAAATATATCAGTCAATAGTAACAAATGGAAGTGCTTATTAAATGAATATTAGTGCAAAAACAATACCCAGTTCCTACCATCCATGAAATATGTATTGTCTTTTTAAAAAATATATTTTTATTGATTTTTTTTTTTTACAGAGAGGAAGGGAGAAGGATAGAAAGCTAGAAACATCGATGAGAGAGAAACATCGACCAGCTGCCTCCTGTACACCCCCCACCGGGGATGTGCCCGCAACCAATGTACATTCCCTTGACCAGAGTGGAACCTGGGACCCTTCAGTCTGCAGGCCGACGCTCTATCCACTAAGCCAAACCGGTTTCAGCTATATTGTCGTTTGAAGACATCATTTTGATGGAGGAGAATTAATGGGCCAGGTTTTCCCAGATACAAGTGGGAATGAGTTGGAGGTTCTTGGGGCACCGCTGACATAAGCATTTTCAGAGCCCTCCATGGGAGGATAGGATGTGGATGATTTTATTGGCATGGAGTTACATTTCTCAGGTTTCAAAGTCCCTGCCCCTTAAGCCAGTCTTGAAAAGGGGGGCGGGGGGTTAGAGGGGCAGCTGGGAGTTCAGCAGAGCCAGAAACAAGGTCAAGGTCACTGTCCAGAGTCTCCGCTCCATGTTGCAGCCAGGTGTGGTTCAACATTCAGGCCAGATTAAAGTCAGTTAGTCCAGGTGTGGAGTTCAATGTGGCTGTGTGCCATGTGGGCACAGGGACGCACAGCCCCCTCAAGCAGGAGTCCCAAGAGGTCAAGCACATGAGAGAGAGAGAGTTCACTTCTTTGTTGAGAAGTTTAAATATTTAGGTTTCCCATGCTTGCAGTGGCCATGCCCTTCCTGGCCAGTTACCTGTTTCTAGGTGTGATTGACAGACAGGCACCTTCCAATGTCACTCAGACCTTACTGGGCACGCACCTAATCTGCTGTGGTCCAGTCCTTTCCCCTGTCAGTCAGTGCAGAACAAAGTTTTTGGCAAAGCCGTATAAATGTCATGTCTCTATCTAGGCTTCCCTTTCCTCCTTTGCTGTTAAATAATAACCAGGTTATTACAATGGCACCAGTTTCACCTTATTGGGAGGCTATTTAATAACCGCGTTTGGACAGTTGCTGTATTTTGGATGAGAATCTTCTAATCTCATAAAGATACCAAGAAGCTCAGGTTATGCAATAAATCCATAAGGTAGTGAGAGGATATTTCAAAAAATGTGGGCTCTCTTTAAGCAGGTGAAGTTTTATATTCCCTGTTAGCCAGAGGGGAAACCATGCCTACCTACTGAGTCCTATGCAAAAATCAGCACAGGCTGTAGCAGAGTGGCATGAAGACTTGCCTCCTGATTTCCTTTTTCTCACACACAATATTCCCTCAACTAGAATCCGAGTCACTCTTGGTGAATGAGCAGCAGTCGCGTTAGCCAGGGAGCCCTGGATTCAATATGAGGATTATTTGTTCTACCCAGTGTTTGCTAGTTTGCTCTGTTGTTAATCAGTAGGTCTCTTCTGATGTTATTCAGTAGGTTTCTTTGGCTGTAATATAAAGCACTGTGACTGAAGCACCCATCTTTTGTCTGTCAGTATGAAATAATGAGAATACCTGTCTTTCTTCCACTCACTGCCTAAATCCTTTAAAAAAATCAATTTGAACTGCATCAAATGTCAAATTTATTTATGCCTAAAAAAGTAGTAGGCTTGTTCAGATGTCTCTAATTACTACATTTGGCTGTGAGATATATCTTTTAAATTTGTAAGTGGGTTGTTTCTATAATATTTTATGGAATGAGTGTTTCTTGTAAAAAAAACTTAAAAGAAGGAAAAGTCCATATCACATTTTTGATACATTGTGTTTAATCTTGAAGTACTTATATAAACATATCTGCCTAGCTTATTCAAGTGGTTCAAAAACATGTACTGAGCTTGGACTACACACTGTAAGAGGACTGAATGAAATTTGTATGTGTGTGTGTTCTGCTCTCAAGTCACTGACACTTTGATGGTGCAGAGAAATAGTGCAGGAAGTCCTATTTTTGAGGAATAACATGGAGCTTAGGGTTGCCTTCACACGCCAAAATCCACATATAACTTTTGACTCACCGCAAACTTAACTACTAATAGCCTACTATTTATCAGAAGTCTTACAATGTGAGAAACAATTGATTAATACATATTTTGTATGTTATATGCATTATATACTATATCTCATAATAAGTTGAGCTAGAGAAAACAAAATGTTATTAAGAAAATCATACCAGAACAAAAAGTGATTTGTATTTGTGAATGTGACATTTGTAAAACTTGAGTCTTTCCAATGTGCTGTAATGTGTACTTTATTGTAAACTGCTCCAGTCTCAATAAATAAAATAATTTTTGGTGTGTGGGAAAAAAAAGAAAGAAAGTCATGTATAGTACTGTATATATTTATTGAAACAAATTCATGTAAATTTGAACAGTACAATTCAAATCTTTATTGTTCAAGGTTCAACTACATATATATGCTAAGTTTCTGGTCATCTGGTCATATATATATGCCAGATTATTATGACCAACTGATGTTTGTAGGCATGTGGTGATATGGAATCCAAAGGCCTGTTCTAACACCTTTGCTGTCTGCAGTTACCAAGATAAAAGATCTCCAATTCCCACAGGAACACAAGGATTGGACAGTTGAGCATTGGAAAAAAGTCCTGTGCTCCAATGGATCACATTTCCAGTTGCATCATGCAGATGGCAGAGTGAGAATTTGGCAGAAACAACCTGAAAACATGCACCCCACATGCATGAGTACAACTCTTCAAGCTGGAGGGGGCAGTGTTATGGTTTAGGGCATGTTTTCCTGGCATGATTTTGGGCTCTTTCATTCGTGTGGAACAATGTCTGAATAGCACAACATACCTAAGTATCATTGCTGATCAAGTTCATCCTGTCATGTTGATGGCATATCCCAATGGAGATGGCTTCTTCCAACAAGACAATGTGCCATTCCATGGTGCTCGTGTTGTGCAGGAGTGATGTCAAGAACATGAGGGAGTCTTTACCTTGTTAGGTGGCCCCCACAATCACCAGATCTCAATCCAATTGAGCATTTGTGGGATGAAGTTTAAAGAGCCATCAGGCAGCTGGTTCCACAACCATGAAATCTCACAGAACTGGACAGTGCTATTCATCAGGCATGGTGTAAGATTCCTCACAGCACCTTTCAACATCTTGTAGAGTCAATGCCAAGAACAATCGCTGCAGTATTGAAGGCAAAAGGTGGCCCAAGGAAGTACTGATGGGGTGGCCATAATAATCTGGCCACTCAGTACACACACACACACACACACACACACACACACAATATGATTTAATATGTAATAAAATATATTATCTTCTTTTCTTACTTCACAATATAATAAGTATTTTCTCACATCATTAACATTTTTGTAACAGTATCATTTACTAGTAATGTTTGCATAATATTTCAAGGTATGGTTGTTCTTAATTTTATTTAGACATTTCACAATCTCTATTATAAAAACCCCTTGGTCATGAGGCCGTCATGCTCTAATGACCAAAGACTGATCACCAGGAGGCTGTGTGCATGGCGAGGCACAGACAGGTGGGCGGGGACTTGACTCTGGGTCTGGCAGTGCCAGAAGGACTTCATGCTGTGTCCCTGTAGGCATTGGTAGGACTTGATTCTGGGTTCCACAGCCTTTTGGGTCTGTGTCTCACGTGATTTAGTGTGTTGGGACCCTAGTAATAAATACGCTGGTTCTTTATTTTTATAAGTTACTAGAGGCCTGGTGCACTAATTCGTGCATGGGTGGGGTCCCCCAGCCTGGCCAGAGATCAAGGCCATTTTGCCCAGTCTGGGGGGAGAGACCACTTTAGGTTGGCTGGCCATGGGAAGTTGGATGTGGGAGCACACTGACCACCAAGGAACAACTCCTGCATTGAGTGTCTGCTCCCTGGTGGTCTGAGTGCATCGACAGGTTGTTTGGTTGAATGATTGTAATGGTCACTTAGACTTTTATATATATAGATTAAGTAAAAAAATCTTGGTACTTATATTCTTTGCTTCTTAAAATTTAGAATAAATTTCTACAAGAAAACTTTTGTCAAAAGCTTATAAATGATCAAAATTTAATATAATAGATGAATTGCTTTCCAGAAAGACTTACACCATCATCCATACTAATAAAAGGGTAATATATTAACTAGACTGGATAGACCAGATGTCTTCCAGATATCCTTCTGGATGACTTTCTGGACAAAAGCCATGGTGGTGGTGGCTGAGGCAGAGGCAGTTAGGAGTGATCAGGCTGGCGGGGGGAGTGGTTAGGGGTGATCAGGTTGATAGGCAGAGGTGGTTAGGGGCATCAGACAGGCAGGCAGAGGCAGTTAGAGGTGATCAGGCAGGCAGGCAGAGTGGTTAGGGGCAATAAGGCAATCAGGCAGGTGAGCAGTTAGGAGCTAGCAGTACCAGATTGTGAGAGGGATGTCTGACTGCTGGTTTAGGATTGAGCCTAAACCGGCAGTCAAACATTCCCCAAGGAGTACCAGATTGGAGTGGGTGCAGGCTGAGCTGAGGAACACTCTCCTCCCCCATGCACAAATTTCATGCACCAGGCCTCTATTACTATATAATAAAAACCTAATATGCTAAGTGTCTGGTCATCTGGTTGTTCATTCAACCAATCAAAGCATAATATGCTAATGATATGCTAAGGCCCTCAACCACTTGCTATGACATGCACTGACCACCAGGGAGCAGATGTTCAATGCTGGAACTGCCCCCTGGTGGTTAGTGCACTCCCATAGGGGAAGTGCTGCTCAGCCAGAAGCTGGGCTCATGGCTAGTGAGTGTAGCAGCAGTGGTGGGAGCCTCTCCTGCCTCTGTGATAGCGCTTAGCTGAGGATGTCCAACTATCAGATGGTGAGAGGGTGCAGGTCGGGCTGAGGGACATACCCTGACTGCATGAATTTTGTGCCCTCCTCTAGTTATAGTATATTAGAGTGACAATAATACCACTCTATGCCAATATTCTATGTCACTTAAAAATTTATTGCTAACATTTTTGTTGAAAACTGGTATTCCTTGTTTTAATTTACATTTCCCTATTAGCAAATTTGTATATTTAAAATGTGTCCATACATATATAAAAGTATATGCAAAAAAAATTACTAAAGACTTTAACCCAGATTGAAATCCAGGGGACTATAGGGGAAGAAGCTCTCATACCCTACAGTGATTGCAAAACCTTACAGGAGTAAATTTTTGGTTATAAGAGTGCCTCCTAATTCCCTCTTCCCCTTTATAAAAGAACAGGAGGCCCAGTGCATGAAATTTGTGTGTCTCTCAGCTCAGCCTGCATCCTCTCCAATCTGGGACCCCTTGAGGGATGTCTGACTGCCTGGACTGCTGGTTCTCAACTAATTGCCTGCCTGCCTCCCTGATTGCCCTTAACCTCTTCTGCCTGCCAGCCTGATCACCCCATACCCACTCCCCTGCCAGCCTGATTGATACCTAACTGCTCCCCTGCCAGCCTGATTGCCCCTAACTACCCTCCCCTGCAGGCCTGGTTCCCCCCAATTGTCCTCCCCTGCAGGCCTTGTCCCCCCCAAACTGACCTCCCTTGCAGGCCTGGTTCCCCCCAACTTCTCTCCCCTGCAGTCTTTTTTTGTTTAAGATCACCTATATAAATTTTTCATCATGCATATATTATATATTAAGCTTTGTTTAATTTAATTTTTCTTTTTAAATATATTTTTACTGATTTCAGAGAGAAAGGGAGAGGGAGAGAGAGATAGAACATAAATGATGAGAGAGAATCATTGATTGGCTGCCTTCTACATGTCTCCCACTGAGGAACTAGCATGCAACCCAAGCATATCCCCTGACTGGGAATCAGACCCTTATCTTCTGATTCATAGGTTGATACTCAACCATTGAGCCACGTTGACTGGGCTTGCTTTGTGTTTAATTTTAATAAAGAATTAATTTATGTCTTTTGCTTAATGTTTTTTTTTTACTTGTAAGATTTTAAAATTTATTAATCAATTGCTATAGTTATGGTAACTATTTTTTCCATTTTGTTTCCCTGTAATAGTTTTTACATTGCTTTTTAGGAGCTGTAGAAATTTTGACTTTTTTATTTTGTTTTGGTGGATAGTAGAATGATTTTGTGAGTTGAAAACTCTGCTATCCAGATAGCACTTTTTCATAGTTTCAATATATATATATATATATATATATATATATTTATATATATATATATATATATATATATATATATATTAAACAAACCAAAGTCCACATTTTTTAATATATATTTTATTGATTTTTTTTCAGAGAGGGATAGAGAGTTAGAAACATTAACGAGAGAGGGGGGGATGTGCCTCAACCAAGGTGCATGCCCTTTGACCGGAATCCAACCTGGGACCTTTAAGTCTGCAGGCCGAGGCTCTATCCACTGAGCCAAACTGGTCTCTGCCATAGTTTTAATATTTACAGTAATTTTTAAAATAGATATGGAATTAACCTGATATATTTATGATGTGGATAATTTTTTTCCCAGCAGTAGATTTTTTTCTAATACTTTTTATTGAATAGTTCAGTCATCTTTTTTTCATTCAAAATATTTACATATTTCTTCAAAAATTTTAATAGCTTTTGCAATATATACTAAGTTATATGTTTCAGGATATTTTGATAAATCCTATTTCTATATAGAAATAAATAAAAATACAATAAAGAAGCTAAATTTATACTGCACAAATTGCTTTTGTCTTTCCTATGTTTATTCTTTTGCCACTTGTATTTATTAGCAAATCTAATTTTTACGTGATTTTTATAAAAATAAACTTACTATATTTACTTTCAACAAAAGAAAACAATGCTCCTAATGTAAACTAGTTTTTAAATAGTTTGTCTTTTCTCTTAAATAGTAAATACCCAAAAATATATTTTCATACTTTGCTTTTTTGTTTTTATAAGTGACATATTTTATCACTGCCATTTGTGAAGATTTTGAATGCATGTGCATCCATATATTTCAGCCAGCCATTTGATATTTCAGCCAGCCATTTGAGGACTTGCTCAAGTGATGATTCTGGGGATTGGAAAGCATCCTATATTTTGATTTATTCTGTTAATAGACAGATATCAGGAATGATGCTTCCAGTCAAACATTGTCTTCAAAAAATCCAACAATTTTAAAATACCAAAAATACATAATATATTCAGATTTGCTACTTTTCTTTATCAGTAGCAATTCTTAACCATTTCTGTTCAACTTCTTTATCTTTTTAGAACCTAAAATTTAATGGGGGAGGAAACCATTTCCTATCAAGTTTTCTTTGTATAAAACTTTATTATGTAGAACAAGTTAACTTAAAGATTGATTTGGAATAGCTTAGGGTGAAAAGAGTAGTTTTAGATATAAAGTGAATTTGAAAGACTGAAAACCCCAGATAGGAAGAAAGTTTGAGAGTGACCAGGGCAGCATCTTGACTGAGGGAAATTTTTTTCTTCAGTGTTCCTAATAAAGTATATTTGAGTGGTTAGAAATGAGACCAAAAAAGGCAACTAAGAAATTTTCTCATTTTTTATTCTCTCCAAAATTTTGAGTTCAAAGGCCTAAAAAGGAGTAGTTTAGAGACTACTAGATAGAAAGAACATGGAGTGTGTTTTTTTTCCCCCTTCCAAATATGTTGAATTTGGAGAAGTGTATCATTTAAGCTATGCACACTTGACTAAAGCAATCCAATCTCTCTGAGTTATTTTAGAATAGAGTTCTGGGATATGAGGACTATAGGTGTTTCCTCTTGTCAAGGTTGAGATTTTATTCAGACGCAACTAATATTTCACATTGGGTATACTATATAATAAAAGAGTAATATGCAAATTGACCACACCTCCACTACACCATCAAGCCATGCCCACCAGCCACGCCCACCAGCCAATCAGGAGTGAATATGCAAATAAACGCGACCAAGATGGCTGTAGCCTCAAAGAGCAGGAGGTAGGCTTGGGTTTCCCCTGCAATGGAGGAAGCCAAGCTTTCTGCTTGCTTTTGCAGCCTTGGCCTCAGGAGCAGAGTCTGGTGATCAGAGCCTGCTGGGGTCCCCTGCGGGCAATTGGAGCAAGCTGGGGGGTCTCTTCCTAGAGCCAAGCATTGGCCAGAGGCTTGAGGCCTTGACTGGGGGTGGAGCCGGGCTATCAGAGCTAGCTGGAGTCCCCTGCCAAGGGTTAGAGGCTTTAGGCCTTGGCAGGGGGCAGAGCTGGAGATTGGAGGAGATAGGTGTGAACTACAGAGGAAACACCTTTTCTGACTGCTCATTGGCTAAGCTCCCTGTATGCTACTAGTAATATTCTTAGTAACTTGGGTAGAAGAATCCAAAAAGGTGATCTAGAGCTTTTTCACCACATTCCTGGGGAAAAAAACCAACGTCTTCATCTGGAGGGCTAAGAAATGTTATAACCTGCCCTAGGCCATTTGACTCAGTGGATAATGCCTAGGTTTGCCAACCGCAGGATCCAGGTTAGATTCTGATCCTGGGTTTGAAATGATAAAGTCACAAAAAATGTTGCATTCTCAGACACAGCCTGATGCATTTCCTTCTTTTTTATCTGAAGGAGGCCCAATATTATCACATGCATACTTTTGATACCCAGTAATGTCAATCCTGTTTGCTAGAACACAAAGTAAATGACAGGAAAAGGGGCCACAGCTGAGCAAACAGCACTTGTTGAAGAATATACTCATCACTAGATAAAATGGTAGAGTAGTCTTGGCTGCAGCATTTATAATTTTGGCTAGGATTCTCAGTAGAATATGTCTCACCAGTTCTCACTGACTCAGAATTCAAGGCATGGGAAAATAGAAATACACATTTATTGGCACTTGCATATTGTTTACTGTAAAGATAATGATACACACATATCATATGCACATATTTACATATATACTTCAAAAATAAAATTACAACAAATTAGTATTATGTGGGCATGGTCAGTGTATTAGATGTGCATATGTTTTTAGCATAGATTTCTAAGAGTGGAAATGCTGGGTAAGAGATGATGAGGGATCTGCCAGATTGCTACTACAAATGGAAACTAATCTTTTCAATACTCAGTTCATTTCTTCTACACAATTCACCAATGATGTTCTGATGAAATCATTAAACCCTCAGCGGGCATATAAGAAGTACAGACTTTAAATCTCATATTATCATGTGCATGGGAAAGATAAACAATTTCACATTTTAAAAAACAAATAAAAAGTAAGTATTATTTTAGGCGGTATTATGAAATTATAATGGAAATTTAAGGGTATGAAAAATAAAAAAGATTCTAGGTTCAAAGAAGACTTCTGTTCAGGGATATTAAAATTATAAAGGTAGGACTAGCTTGTTATAGACTAACTCTCTTAAAGAGACTATCTAGAGCACTGGTTCTCAAACTTTCTAATGCCGTGACCCTTTAATACAGTTCCTCACGTTGTGGTGACCCCCAACCATAAAATTATTTTTGTTGGTACCTCACAACTATAATTTTGCTACTGTTAATGAATCATAATGTAAATATCTGTGTTTTCCGATGGTCTTAGGTGACCCTGCCAGCGGTCACGACCCACAAGTTGAGAACCACTGCTGTAGAGCCTAAGACCATTGGAAAACACAGATATTTACATTGTACTTCATAAGAGTAGCAAAATTACAATTATGAAGTAGCAATGAAAATAATTTCTAGACAAGCTTAAAAAAAAGTCTTCAAGGAAGTATTAGGTAGCCACTAAGTCAACAAGGACTCATGGGACCAAGAGCCCAAAAGAAGAAAAGGGGGAAAAATGGCACTCCGTATGACTTTTTCCTTCAAAGCACTTATCCATTTTCACGGAGACGCTTAGAAGCTGGGATAAACTGTCAGACTCAGGGGGCCGTGGGTCAGAAGCTAGAGTCTAGGGACTATCAAGAAAGAAGGGCCTAGTGTTCACACAGGCTTCCCCGTTGGTGTTTGTGGGGGCCTGGGCCCTGGAGTAAGACTGACCTTTTATAAGGAGCAGCATTCACAAAGCCTGCAGCCTTGCTTTGAAGCATCTCAGGGTCAGATGGATTTTGCCTTGACCATAGCTGCCTGCCAGCGAAATCATCCAGAGACTCAGATTAGCTATCCAATCTTTCATATAAAGTTCCTGGCTTTCTATCACACATTACCAAGCACGGGCAGAAATGAGATTACATGATTGAAAACGATGTAAACATACATAGAAGGGAGACATAGATCCACAGGACATCCAGATATTGAAGTCAGTGAACAAAGAATTCACGATGATTGCACGCTCCAGCCAGTGCAGTGGCCTGTTCACTAGGTATGGGTGCAAGCTTACTTGGTCAGACTAGCCGGTGCCGGTTACCTGCCCACAGGCTCATTTGTTTTTTGGGTCACTCATTTTGCTTCTTTGATTTACGTGCTGTTTTCTCTATGTGAACTTCACTTGAAACTGCACTCTTTACTTCCCTTTGTGAGCACGCTTACAACTTGCAACTGAAGACACCTTTCTTCAACTGCCAATGCCTCCTCAGTTCTTCATTTCACAGCAGGACTTTTCCTTCCAAACCTATGATCCCTTTCTCCCCATAACACGTAAAGAGTTGTCAGGGACCTTAAGGGAGATGTGAAACTCAGCCGTGTTAATTAGAAACAGCCTCGAACCGTTCCTGCTGAGTTTGGGAGTCACACAGAAAATGACACGGACGTGGAGACCGGGAAATCCCAGGCATGTTTCAAGTTTATGCTTCTTGGTAATAACTTTGTCTCCTTTGGACAGTGAACCTCAGTTAGGACACAGCTGGGAGTTAGAGCAGATGATCTTTCTTCTGCATGCCAAGACATTGGATACTATCCTTGCTCGTCTTAACTCCGCTCCAATGAAGTTTTGTGCTTCATTGAGAATTTAGGGTGCTGGTAAATGGTTGAGATCATCTCCCCAAACTGGGTGTTATACTGTTCCCACTTACATAAGAATTACAGACAACTGAGGTTTCTTTAATTATGTTCATGATCTGCAGAAAATTCTTTATTAGAAGTCTACTGGAAAGAAAGGGGGATCCAAAGTCCCCTTTGTAAGACAAACCACATACATGTAGTTGACATGTTTTTACTGTCAGCCTAATAGCCTTTCTTCCCCTTTGTCTAATATCAGCAACATGCCATTCCTGGTCTTGTTCCCTCACCACTCTAGTGAAGCCAGCAAAGAGGATAGCTTGTTTTTGTGTGTAAAAGGGGTAGACATATGGTCCAGAGCTAGCAAAAGCTGAATCAGTTAGAGTTCTATTTTATACATGCATTAATCCCTCCCTTACATACACCCGCATACACCTGGGGACAGAGTAACAAAAACATTTGTGGCTATCCTTAGCCTCCTGCTCATCCTATCTAATAAGAGAGTAATATGCAAATTAACCATCACTCCTACAAATATGGTGGTGCCCATAGCACCAGGGCAGGATGCTGGCGTCATCGCCATGGTGACAACGCTAGCGTCCCACACCCAGTCTGCAGAGGGAGGAAGGCCTTCCAACAGAATGCTGGGCTGTTGGCCCAGCTGACGGAAAGCAGGCGCTGGGCAGGGCATGAGCTCTGAGCTGTTGTTGGTGGCTCTGGGCATGCCCCCACCCCAATGGACAGAAGCCCAGTGGACAGAATCCCAGTGGACAGAACCGGCTGCTGGGCTGGGGACATCCTCAGAGCCGCCGCTGCACTGCTTGGGACATACCCCGGGACCAGCTATCAGAAAGCTAGCGCTGGGCTGGGGTGAGCTCAGAGCAGGCACGCCCCTGGACCAGCGGACAGAAGCCCAACTGACTGACAGTGGGCCGGGGGCGTGCTCAGAGCTACCGCAGGGAGGCTCAGGCAGGCCCCCGGCCCAGCAGACAGAAGCCCAGCTGACAGAAAGCTGGGCCGCTGGGTTGGTGGTATGCCCCTGGCGGCCCCCGTAGTGTGGCTTGGGACATGCCCCCAGCTCAATGGACAGAAGTCCTGTGGACACAATGCAGGGGGTCCTCTGCACATGAGCTGCAGAGGAAACACATTTTCTGAAGGCTCATTGGCTAAGCTCTCTGTAAGCTGCCTTCGCAGTGTTCTTGGTAACTTGCCTAATAAGAATCCAAGAAGGTGATCTAGGGTTTTTCCACCTCACTCCTGGGAGAAAAACTAAGGTCTGTTGCTGTAGGGGCTAAGAAATGTCATATCTTGCCCTAGCCAGTTTGGCTCAGTAGATAGAGCCTTGGCCTGCCAATCTCAGGGTCTGGGTTTGATTCTGATCCAGGGCATGTACCTAGGTTGCATGCTCCTCCATGGCTGGGGCCCATGTCAGGGCTCATGCAGGAGGCAACCAATCGAAGTGTCCCTCTCACATTGATGTTTCTCTCTGTCTTTCACTCTCCCTTCCAAGCTCTTTAAAAATCAATGGAGACATATCCTCAGGTGAGGATAAAAAAGAAAGAAAAGAAATGTCATATCCTTTGAAAGACATCTTGAAAATGCCTAAAGAAAGTTGTCATTTTTTCATGGTGAAGGGGCTGGAGTCGATGCTGATGAAAACACCGTAGCAGCTATGACAGTGGCAGCAACAGCGGGGTGATGGGGCTGGCACCTTCCCCTGATCAACCAGTCACCTCCCGCAGAGGAAGGCCAGACTGTGGCTTAGGCCCACTTCCCATCAGTAGGACATCTCCTGAGGGCTCCCAGTCTGTTAGAGTGGGCAGGCTTGGCTGTGGGACTCCTCCCACCCAGTGCACAAATTTCATGCACCGGGGCTCTAGTCTTAAGAAGAAAGAAACAGAGGGGGAATAATCATTTGGTCATTTGACCCCTGAATCTAGGTTTGGTTGAGACTAGCTCTAGTCCTGACTCAGTCATGTGAGCCAGTGCATTACTTTTTTCATAGGATGGATTTCAATTGAATTTCTGTCACTTGCACTAAGAGAGTCCTGAGTAGTCCAGGTATGAGAATTGGTGGAAATTACCCAAAGCAAAGAACTCTGTGGAAAGGAGAGCCTCCTTGGAGGTGCGCAACAATGAAATCCTAAATCTGAAGCTGCTTCTGCACAGCTGAGAAGAATTAGATTCTTTATCATGATCGTAATAACTTTGTATATATGATGATTAGAAAATATTACACATACTTTTTACCAGTATCATTTGAACTTTTTGTCCATTTTAAAGAAGGAGAATCCAGGATAAAAATGGACATCAAGAAATAGATCATTCTTTCAGCATGCCTTAAGTATCCAAAAATGAATTACTTTATGTTAAAGAGGTTTATGTTTTTGAAAATTGTTATGTAATAGGGGTTATTTAAAATATGTCTTTGAAGCATTAATATATTTACTTATAACCTTTTATATATTAGCTATTATATAATATTTAAAGGAAATGAAGCTGCATTTCTGAACAGATATTGGACAGTTGAAAATTTCATTATGATATTGAAAATTTTCCCCATTATTTGGAAGCAGAGGAATTTTTCTCTAAAATATTTCAATAATGTTTATCTTTTAAAAAAATTATTGTTGAGAATACTACAAATGCTTCATTATTCCTCCACCTGGCTCCCACGCTACCCAAGGCCCTCACCTACCCCAGGCCCTCACCTCATTATTGTCTGTGACTGTGGGTTACACATATATGCACATAAATTTCTTTGGTTAATCTCTCCCTCCCCCCACCCTTTCAGATGAGATTTATCAATATGCTCCATTCTTCAATGTCTCTGGATCTACTTGGTTCAATTTATTTTGTTTATTAGATACCACAGATAAGTGAGATCATGTGATATATATTTTTTTCTTTGACTGGCTTATTTTGCTTAGCATAATGTTCTCAAGGTCCCTCCATGCTTTCTCAAAGGGTAAGATATTCTTCTTTTTTTACAGCTACATAGGATTCCTTGTGTAAATGTACCACTGATTTTGTTCCCAAAGCAAAAGAAATCATCATTGAAATGAAAAGGGAACCCATTGTATGGGAGAATATATTTGCCAATGGTACATCTGATAAGGGGATAATTTCTAAAATATATAAAGAATTCATATAACTCAACATAAGAATGTCCAATAATCCAATGAAATGATGGACAAAGAACCTAAATAGACACTTCTCCAAAGAGGAAATACAGATAGCCAAGACACAAATGTTTATCTTTTTTTAAGTTTTTGTGGTTGGATATCTTAACAGAGGAAGTCTCTTATATTTATGTTCATGACACTTGAAAATACAATCTTGACTAAAATAAGTTAACCTGAAGCTGAAACAATTATTTGTCAAGATTAATACATGACATTAATTTATTTAGAATACAGTAGGGCTATCCATATTCATTCTAATTAATTAACCAAAATCTATAGAAACATTCCCAAAATTAATTAAATGTATTATTATCCTATTATACTGAATAGTTTAAACTTCTATTTATTTTTCAAATAGTAAATCTGTTTTAAAAAATATTTTTATTGTTTTCAGAGAGGGAGGAACAGGGAGAGAGAAACATCAAATGAAAGAGAATCATTGATCAGCTGCCTCCTTCACATCCCCTACTGGGGATTTAGCCTGCAATGCAGGCATGTGTCTCTGACCAGAATCAAACCTGGGACCCTTCAGTCCATAGGCCGATGCTCCATCCACTGAGCCAAACCGGTGATCAATAACTGTGTAACAGGTTGATGCTCTCTATTGCTTTTTAGATATAACTGTATAAGTTCACTTGTCCCACTTATAAATGATGTCAGTCTAGTGTGTTTTTGAGGTGTTTCTGTCTCCTCCTTCACTGTCAAAATCCCACCTGTCACTTCTACTTCTCTCAATATGCTAGCCTTTAGCAATCTCCCAATTCCTTCTTGTTCTTATTCTCATCATTATTCCACAGTTCTCACATAAATTTGGTAAGTTTTATTTTGGCCATTCAATAGTATCTTTGGCTGACTTCTGATAATGGAATGTGAGACTTACAGATAAATAAATTCTGAATAAATGAAGGGGCATCCACTTTCCTTTTAATGATAAAGAAACTGCTGCCTGTTTTTAGATGGTGAAAACTGGCCTCAGAGGCCTCAGATAATGATGAAAAATCTATTCATATCAGTCAGAAAATATAATATTTTAAACATTTTAGAAACAGAAAACACTCTCAGTAATTATTCCTTGAAGAAAGGAAGATTTTTGGAAGTTTCCTTTATTTCTTTTTTGTTTTGATTTGAAAGGTCCTAAAAGTAAAGGGCTTGCTTATTACATTTTTTAAAAGGCTAAGAGCACATGAACATTTTCCTCAGATGGTGTCATCAATAATTCAAGAACAAGGTAGAGAGATTTATATAGAATGTATAAAATTGCAAAACCCAAGGATAACATGATCTATAAACTCACCAGGGGAAAACTAAAATAACAAATTTGGTTCATGACCACCTTGCAAATGTGCAGTGTTACTGAACACTTGACTTCATTTTGCAAAAATATAAATAACATTTTAGTTATCTGAAGACATTGACATATGGGAGGTATTTGGAAATTTATGCTAGTTGAAAAATTATTTAATAAATAAATGAGCAAGTTATTATTGGACATTCACAGTATGCACAGAACATCCCAGGTGGTGTGGGGGAAGTAGTAATTGAGTTACATCCTGCCTTTGCTATTCCCATGGGATATCCTGCCACACATTACAACTATTTTCTGCCAAAAGAAAGTATCTCCTTTTAAAATGACTGTCATGTTTGCTTTTCAATCTCTAAATGGGGTGTTGGGTATGGTAGAAAGAAGCAGTACAACAATATTGCAATGTAAGCAAAGACAAAAAACTTCCTCTAAAATGTGCCTGATGAATGGGAATATTACCACAAAAAAAGTATTTGAGTTCCAGATGGTCAGATGGGGTTTTTGGATTTGCTTTGAGCTTACAATGATTAAATGTCAATTCTTCATGATGAGAGAGAGAGGGAGAAATGGAAGTGGAGAGAGAAAGAAAGATAGATAGATAGATAGATAGATAGATAGATAGAGAGAGAGACAGAGAGAGACAGAGAGAGAGAGAGAGAGAGAGAGAGAGAGAGAGAGAGAGAGAGAAGAGAAGAGAAGAGAAGAGAAGAGAAGAGAAGAGAAGAGAGAAGAAAAGAGAAGAGAACTAAATGATTTACTTTCTATTCTCTTTTTATGTTCTTGGTTGTGTTTACTTAGCCTCTCATATGAAGGTGAGTATATTTGTAGTCACAAGAAGAGAATTACTCTATAAAAATATCTTGTCCTGATCAACACAGGTGCTAAGAGTAAGGTGTTCTCAGAGGTCCTTCTGGGAAAAAAGAAATGTGAAAAATGGATATAGTAAAATATTTTGGTGAGTTTTTTTAGTAATGCCAGGCATATTAAATATCTTAAAATAGTCTTGACAAAAAACACCTGCGCATGTTGGGTGATATTTAATCTATATTCTTTAAGTGTATATGTGAACTCAAAAGAAATACAGAAAATTTGAAAGGGCCAATGAGGAAGAGGAATTTGAAAAGGGGAGTAGAAAGAAACTGGATCTGGGCTGTTCTTCAGGGTTTAGGGAACAGCATTATACACTAAATGGCCAGATTATTATGATCTCTGAATGCATAATAATCTGGCCACTTAGTGTACATCCTATATAATAAAAGGCTAATATGCAAATTGTCCCCTTGACCAGGAGTTCAACCAGCAGGCAGGCTGGCCAACGGCCCATGTCCCCTCCCCCTGACCAGGCTGGCAGGATCCCACCCATGCATGAATTCATGCACCGGGCCTCTAATATATACACTGAGTGGCCAGATTATTATGCATTCAGACATCATAATAATCTGGCCACTCAGTGTAGATTATAATGTTCAAGGGACTTAAAATAGTAATGGCTTCATGGAAGTGGGGATAAAGTTTTAGGCTTTGATAAAGAGGAGAGTTTAAATTAAAACCTTCACAAATTCTAGAATTTTTAATGGACTATATCATTATGTAATACTAGAGGCCCATTGCACAAAATTTGTGCACAGGTAGGGTCCCTAGGCCTGGCTGGCGATCTGGGTGGATTAGAGCCTTTCTCCAGGCTGCTGCAGCTGGGATCTTCCTTCTTTCATGCTGCCCTGGATGGTAAGTGCTATCATAGTGAGTGATCAAACTCCTGGTCTCCCTGTCAAACTCCTGAGGAGACAATTTTCATTATATATTATATATATATTATATATATATAATCTGCTATATGCTAAGAAAGATGACAGGTAAACTTGCCTATCTTGGCTTATACTTGGGACCACTTTTTAAAAATATGTGATAACTTGTCACTCTACTCCTGTCCTTACATGGATTGCATTTGAAATTCATGTACCCATGTCATATTAGCAAAAAATAAAAATTATTTGAAAATGGTTCTTGACTGGCAATACTCATGGAACACCTGGTAGAAGCAGATGTAAAATCTCTCTGGAGAACTCCAATTAAGGTCCTTAGTTTCCTGTGGATGAAATTTCACAAAAAAATTAGTTCATAACATAGAATAAAAAATTAAAATTGAAGTAATAATCAATTAGCTGTAGTCATTAGAGATACAAGAAGACATTTAGAATACCCAAAAACTTCAAAAATAGCTATCTATAATAATAAAATCATAATATGCAAATTGACTGAATGGCCAAATAGCAGAATGATCATCCAGATGACTGTCTCAATGACCACACTATGACATGCACTGACACCGGGCCAGCCCAGATGGGTGTGATGTGATTGGTCAGGAGGCCCACTATCACCCCATGATTGCCCCGCAGAGGGAGGCTCAGGCCACCCTCTGCAGGGTGATTGATGGGGGTCAGAGGGACTTTGTGACTGATCACCCTGCAGAAGAAGGCCCAGGCCACCGGCCTGGAGGCGAATGATATAGGGGGGCTGTGCAATCACCCCAAAGAGGGAGGCATGCCATCCTCTGTGGGGCTATTGATCAGGGGACTCTAAGCAACCGGGGAACAAGGGGTTTGTTGTGGCAGATGCAGGCAGCACTAGGACAAGGAGGATGCAGGTCGGGGGGTGGTGTAAAGCGATGAGGCAGCCAGGTCTGCAAAGACCTATCCTTGCATGAATTTTCATGCATTGGGCCTCTAGTTATTGAATATTAATTATGAAACAAGTATGTTTAAATAATGAAAATGATGATACTATTAATAAAAACACAAAACCCAAGGATGATATTAGCAGGCCTTATTTGAAAAAGAATATTATAGCCTTTTTCGAAATTTGACATAATTACCAAGAATAACCAGATAGTCACACAGAGAGGTTTATATTCCCAAATTAGAGAATATACATATTTTTCTCAATACACGTGCAAAAACAGTTCACATTGCAGGTTCACAGAACAAGTTTCCACAAATTGCAAATCTTACCTAATAATAGACAAACATGTAAATTGACCATACCTCCGCTACGCCTATAGCCAATTAGGATGAATATGCAAATTAAACAGCAAAGATGGCTATTAATTTGCATAAATAGGCACCCAGTGCCTGGGTCCCAGGAACATCCTGGCACCCAGGTCACTCTGAGGCAGGCCCCGCTTGGGGCCATTGGGCTCCTGGGAAGGGACAAGCCTGCAATCAGAGCTGAGGGGGCAGGGGCAGAGCTGGAGATCAGAGGGTTCTAGGGATCCCCTGCCCAGGCCTAATGCTTCGGCCAGAGGCTTTAGGCCTGGGTAGGGGTGGAGCCAGCGATTGGAGGGAGGCCTAAAGCCTTGGCCAGAGGAGGGAGGCCTAAAGCCTTAGCTGTGATTAGTGTGAACTACAGGGGAAATACCTTTTCTGATTGCTCATTGGCTAAGCTTCCTGTATGCCACTGGTAATATTCTTAGTAACTTGGGTAATAAGAATCCAAAGAGGTGATCTAGGATTTTTCTACCACACTTCTGAAGAAAAAAATGAAGTTCTGTTGCTGGAGGGCTAAGAAATGTCATATCCTGTCCTAGCTGGTTTGACTCAGTGGATAATGCCTCAACCTCCTGACTACAGGGTCTGGGTTCGATTCTGGTCAAGGGCATGTACCTAGGTTTCAGGCTCCTTGCTGGCAGGGGCTCAGGTCAGGGTTCATGCAGGAGGAAACAATCAAAGTGTTCCTCTCACTTTGATGTTTCTCTCTGTCTTTCCCTTTCTCTTCCACATTCTCTAAAAGTCAATGGAAACATATCCTCAGGTGAGGATAAAAAAAAAATAATAAAGAAATGTCATATCCTACGAAAAACACATCTTGAAAATGCCTAAAGAAAGTTATCATTTTTCTTGGTGAAGAAACCGGAGTCCGTGTTGATGAAAACACCTTGGTGACTGTGGTGAATGGCAGTGGCTGTACAAGTGGGTTGATGGGGCTGGTGTCTTCCCCTGATCAGCCAGATTGCCTCCCACAAATGGAGGCCAGACTTCAGCTTAGGCCCACTTTCCCCAGGGAGCGGCATAAGCCATCAGTAGGACATCCCCTGAGGGCTCCCAGTATGTGAGTGGGAGCAGGTTGGGCAGGAACGTCCCACCCCACAGTGCATGAATTTTGTGCACCAGGCCTCTAGTAATTTATATTAGAAATGCACTGTTTGTTAATCATAATGCAATCAAGTTAGAGATCAGTATAAGAAAAAAACTTAAAGGCTAATGGAAAGCAACTGAACTTCCATTTGGGGAGAAACCAGTAGTTAGTTGTATGAGGCAGTATTTGCTTTTTTAACTCAGACTTGCTTCACGTCCCTACCCTTTAGTTTATGATTTTTCACTTAAGGGCTGTTGGGAAGTTATAGTATTTTTAAAAATCCCTTTTTTCTAATATACATGATGTTTTCACCCTATATGACATTAAGTTAATATGCTATAAGAAGGGACATATCATCCTTTTGGCTTCCAACACACACACACACACACACACACACACACACACACACACACAATAGTCTCTAGGAGAGAATATTTTAAGGAACAAATTTGAAAAGTGTACCATATTAGAATGACCTAAAAAAACATTTTTTTGAGGCTGTTCCCTTAGAAACAGGGTGTAGGCCACAATGATTCCAGTAGTGAAGGATGTGAATGTCAATTGGTAACCCTTTTTATACTTATACAACCTACTTTACATATGATTTTATTAATTAACATAGTTTCAGATGTTTCCCTCAAGTCTGCTAGAAATAGTCTCATCAATGGCAAGTAAAAATATTTTTGTCTTTTTCTTTCCTGCACAAACTTTAATTTTACTTCATTTATTACTGTACTGTTCACTGCTTCAAACAGTTTTAAATAATAATGCCACTAAATAGTATTACTGATTCATGAATTTAATGAGCATTTTTCTAGTGAAACAATTTGGGAATGGTTGTTGAAAAATATTTTCAGTTTAGTCATCAATTATCTTTTGATTTCTACTTCCTTTCTAGTCAGCATTGGCAATTTACTTTCTAGTAAATCATTCATGGTATGGTGGCAATTAAAAAATATTGTATTTTTCATATGTTTTGTGTTACATTGCAAGATTTGGTCATGGATTTTGTTTTTCTTGTTGATGGATTTGCTTATAGTTTTAGCATTTCATTAAAATTTCAAAGAACTAGCTTAGATTTATTAATTCTACCATGTAATACATAAAATTTAGTTTTAGATTTTAGTAGTTTCCTTAGAACTGTTTTTTTTTTTATTTTCTATAAAATTTAAACTTGAAAAATTAGTTTATTGCATTCTCCCTCACTCCCCAACAATAAACACATTTAATTCAAGGCCTTTATTTTTGAACACAGAATTTTCCACAGACATAACCTTGGATGTATTGTGTTCTTATTTTTATTGACTTACAAAAATAACTGGTAATATTTTTTGTAGTATTTTTCCTTGACTCAGAGTCATTTAGGACAGTATTTTTTTTAAGTTAAAAAGATGCTGTAATTTGTGTTTTAAATTTATATTATTAGTTTATTTTTGTTGAACTTTAAGCAGATAATGAGCCTAGTAAAATGTCTACTTTTTAAACGTATTACATTTTTCTCATGACCTAATTCTTGTATGAGGCACTCATCATCAGATTTCCAAGAAAATATCCATTACCAACAACCATGTCATAAAAATCCATTTATTCTTCTGAAAAGTGGGTCATAGACGTGAGACTTTCAGACTAAAAATGTATATAGCTATTTTTTTCCTTGAAGCAAATTCAAAAATGAAGTTTGTATTAATCCACTTGTATTTTAAGCCTAAAACTTTTTCTCCTTTATATGCCAAGAAGTTTCTAATCTACAATAATGCCATAACCAAAACCAGATGGCATAATGCAAATAAAGTTTTTAATTAATTAATTGTATACTTCAATTCATGTTATGCAACCTTGTGCTTGGACAAATGCCCTAATTCCATTATATATCTAATTATGGTGAATATAATAGGTGAAGAACTATAATACTACTATTTACAGTTGTAGTTTATGACTGTATAAATAAAATACCAGATTTCTTTTAGGAAGAGAGAGATCTTATTATTAGCCCACCATTTGTTGGACAATTTGGGGTAGCAAAGGTGGATTTATTTTATGGGCTGAAAGGAGATGATGGAAGTAAAGTATTGAACTACTCTGCACAAGAAGATGAGGTAAGTTTCAGATTTTTCACAGTAAACTAGAGAGAAATATGTACTGAAATTTATGAGAAAATGTTGAAAGAAAGTGCTAAAGTTATAGAAGAGGATTCTGTAGGTTAAATATAGAATTGCAATGTGACCCAGCAATTATACTTCTAGTTATACACTCTATGGAAAGAGGTTTTCAAACAAGAACTTGTACATGAATGTTCACAGCAGCACTCTTCACAATAGGAGCTAAAAGGCAGAAACAACACGTATATGCATGAGTGAATGCATGGGTAAACAAGATGTGGTCTATCCATACAATGAAATATTAATCAGCCATAAAAAGGAACAGGTCCGCTCCCCCTAGTCAGACATCTCCTGAGGGCTCCTGGACGGCGAGAGGGTGCAGGCCAGGCTGAGGCACCGTCCCCCCACAACCAATGCAAAAATGTTGTGCACTGGGCCTCTAGTTCAAAATATAGTGAAGAGTCTGCATGAATTATGGATACCCAGGCACCTGGGATTTGGGTATACCAACATTATAATAAGTAAAACTGACTCTTATGTATAATTTGAAATTTTTCTTAACAATTATACCAAGCGCCGAAACCAGTTTGGCTCAGTGGTAGAGCGTCGGTCTGTGGACTGAAAGGTCCCGGGTTAGATTCTGGTCAAGGGCATGTACATTGGTTGCGGGCACATCCCCAGTAGGGGGTGTGCAAGAGGCAGCTGGTCAATGTTTCTCTCTCATTGACATTTCTAGCTCTCTATCTCTCTCCCTTCCTCTCTGTAAAATATCAATAAAATATATTTAAAAAAAAACAACACAATTATACCAAGCAATGAGTTTCAGTTGCACTTGAACAGAGGTAGCAGTTAGTTGGACTAATTTTTCAAGGTAAACAATTACAAATTATCAGTTCTGGGAACAATATAGACAGTTAAAACAAGAAAATGGCTCTTGACTATAATTCTAGCATTTTTGCTGGGTAGAATAGTTCTTTGTTTAATAATTAGTTGTATGTCTATTTTTTTTCCAACTGGATAGTAAACAAAGTTGAAGTTTGTTTCTACTTACTTCATGTATTTACCCAGTGACAGACACTGATAGATCCTGAAAAATACATTTTTATTAAATGATCCAAATATTTCTTAGCAGGTGAGAAGGGACATGTCATGTAAGCAACTACTTAATTCTTCTGACTAAGATTGAATTAGTCAGGCAGTAGAGAATTTATCCATACTTTTGAATGGAAAAGAAAGTTCTGTGAATTTCTAAAGTGAAAACCATTGACACGCTCATTGATGCTCACATTAAAACTGACATTTGTTTTAAAAATTAGAAAATTATTTTAACAGGCTTTAAAACAAAATACAATTTTTAACCATGGAAGAGAGCCAGACTCTGAAGTAGTCATATCTTTATTTAACAGTTTTGGATTAGATGGTGGAGAGATGCAAAGCTGAGAAAGATAAGACCTAGGCATTTAAAAAGATAAGACATAAACATATAAACAAATTAGTATCTATAATAATAAAAGTGTAATATGCTAATTAGACTGAACATCCTTCCAGATGACCTTCCACATGAAGCTATGGTGGCAGGGACTGTCATGACGGTTGGCGGCTGAGACAAGGTCAGAAGCAGCAGAGGCCCCTGGCCACGGCGGCGGTAGGGGCCGAACCCCTTGCACAAATTTTTTTGCATTGGGCCTCTAGTCAAAATATAAGTTCAATAATGTGCAACCCAAGTAAAGTGGAAGATGAAGGACATAATGTCCAGACTAAGTATAATAACTATTACCTGTGAATTATAATTGTATTACCTCATAAGTATAATTTGATAGCATAATTTTTAGTGTAGTAAGGACAATGCAATAAAACCTTTAAAGACATCTTTTTTTCCTTCTTGTCATGCACTGTCTACATGTATTACATATATAACTAGGGTCATGAAATTATTACTGATTAAATTGGTTATAGAAATGTATAATGAAGTATTATATCAACTATTTAGAAGTAGAAAAATGTTTTTATAATACACTTAGACATTTTGGATGTGTTAGAAATTCTAGAGTGAGCTATATAACTGCTTACTAATGTAGACCTTGCAATGTAGTTTAAGATGCTGAATTTTCTTCTGGTGGATTATGTCAGATTTTACCATTTAGTCATTACCTGTGTTGCCTTGGATAACGTATTCACAAAGTCTCTATAATAGGTTGAAAAGTGTTTCATTTTAGGATTGTCATCTTGCTGAAGGTCTATTTTCCTCTTCACTCGTTCTGTAGTTTGAATTAAAATTCAATGACTTATACATTATTTACAAAGGAACCCTAGGATTTCCTACTTTGCAGAGATGGTAATAGTTGCCTGGAATCTGTGACTACTAAGAGATGGATTTCTCAGTGGGGTTACGTCACAGTCTTGGTCTTGGTCATGCTAGACCATAAACATTTTTCACTTCGTTGAAACATTTATGACCTGCTTTCATTTTCTGGTATGTTTTTCCCCTCTATGTAAATTTTGAGGTGTTTTAGTATAATTTTAAGTTTCTGAAATTTTAAGATCCTGAACTACCTAATTATTATGCACTTTGCTGTTTTTCTTACATAAAATTTAACTAGCTGTCATAAAAATTAATGAAATTCAAAATTCTGAGCTTATATATAAGAGAAAGTGACTTGTAGAATGTCATACTTGCAATGTTCATCTTTCACCACAAAATATCATGTATTCTACTGTAAAATATTATCATATTTTAATTTTCAGCTTAACCATTTAATACATTATTAAAGACAGTGGGAATGATCTTGGAAAACAATTCTACATGACTTTTTCACATTCATGTGGAATTTTGAGTTTCTCCTTCTCTTCATCAGAAAGCTGTGGCTGCCATGGTAGCTTCCTGGTGTTTACTCAGATGGTTTTTATATTTTATCCATTGTTTTTCTTGGTGCATGGATTAGTTCACTACAGATTGGTCAGTCTCTGCCAAAAGACCATAAAGAATTTCATTCTGATCATTTCATTTTTATGTCTTTTTCTCTTAATAAATACATTGGTGTGGATATATATATATATATATATATATATATATATATATATATATATATTCCGTATTTGCCGGCGTATAAGATGACTTTTTGGCCCTGAAAAATATGCCTCCAAGTGGGGGGTAGTCTTATACGGCGAGTATATAACAAACTCTGTATTTTTTAGTGGAAATGTTATGGGGTCGTCTTATATGCCCAGTCTCTTATACGCTGGCAAATACGTATTTTTCAGGGCCAAAAAATCATCTTATACGCCGGCAAATACGATATATATATATATATATATATATATATATGAATAAATGGTTATGGACTTGTGCATGTTTGTGTTTTGACATAGTTTATGTTCTGCCAAAACGGGTTATTATCTCTTCAACTTTTTATATATTTCATTTTCTGTGAATTTAATAGACCATCAATCATAGAAACAATTGTTCCATTGGTACCTCTTCCTTAGCATCCTCAAAATCACATTCTTCCATATGAACTTGGCTATAGGCCTAAAGACACAATTCAAGACAGTAAAGAAACTAATGTTCACAGACTGTCCACATGAGAGAGATTTATTACCTATAAGAATTACTTTAATTTACCCTAGTGACAATAGCCAATATTTATTTCTTTTAATGGTTCTCTTAGTTTTATCCATTCTGATTGTTCCTTAGGCATTACTTTTGCTTATTACTTTTTAGTGATTTGTCTGTAATTAACATCAGCTTGTTTCCACATCATTTTTTTTTCTTAAATTATGTTGGCTGAAAAAATGTGTTGAGGCATCCATTTTGTAACTTTCCAATTTTGATCTTCTTAGCCCTGCGCACAATAGTGACATAGGTACCAAACATTCTTATATATTTTTTTAAAGAACTTTAACTTTTATTTTTCCATTACTGTTTACATTCAATATTATTTTGTATTAGGTTTAGGTGTACGGTGTAGTGGTTAAATAGTCATATGCTTTCTAAAGTGTTTCCCTCAATATTTCCAGGACTCATGTATGTTAAACTTTACATCCCGTCACTATTTTATCACTACCAATCTGACATTCTGTTTTATTTATGACTATTTTATTTGTTTCAACCAATTACCAAAACTATAAGAAACCAAAGCTAGGCACATATTATTCTCAAGAAAATATCTCTCATCTGGCTATTGTTGCACCTAGTAAAATATTCTTCTATATTTAAGTATTTAATTTAATTATTTTCTATAAAATATTTTGGACATTAGGCTATATGGTCAGTAGAGTATCACCAATGTTTTATCCCCCTGAGCTTTATTTAGGTATGATTAGAAAATAATTATTTATGTTTAGGTTACACAATCTGAGTTTTTAAGGTATACAAATGATGACCACAATCAAGTAATTAACACATCCATCATGTCACATAATCTTTTTTCATGTGTGAAGAGAACACTTAAGGTCTACTCTCTTAGAAATTGCTATAAAAACTCCAAAGACATTTTTCACAGAAAAAGAAAAAAATAATCCTAAAATTCCTATGGGACTGCAAAAGACCTCAAATAGCCAAAATGTTTCACCTTTGTTTTAGAATGAAACAGTGGAGCAGAAATGGTACATAATTAGCTAGATCTGTTATAATTTAATCCAATTCTCTCAAGTTTCAGTTGATAATGGATAAAATTATATTGGATAGATAAACATAATATAATGTAGTTTTTGAATGTTATGCATCAATATACAGAAATGTATTAAATATTTTGAAAGCATTCCAAATATACAAAAAATGAATAACCATGAAACAGTTAAACATATTTGTCAGAGCCATAATATTTTTCTAGGAAGGGCCTTTGTAGTTTTTATCTTCAATGGTTATTTTTGATTTTGTGATTTCTTCTCACAGCTGTGTGAGTACCAGTAGGACCCAGTGCATAAACTTAGTATATATTTGTACTTGTGATGACAGAATTAAGTCTGTCGTCAAAAGTTATGTTGTTAGGCAAATGCCATTGACTCACTGTTGAGAATGACACATACTAGATCTATGAGCTTCATTCCCTTTGAAGGTCACTAGAGAAAATATGCTTAATGACATTTATCCTGGGAACAAAACTAGTCACGTGCAAGCTTTGTGCAGGAAAGAGGGAATGAAGGCTCTGGTAGAAGAAGGGCATTCTGGGGAACCAATGGAGGAAATTTTGGAGGACAGAATTATTTGTTGATGATTGGTCCTCAGGAAATTGGTCATTTAGTTGGGTTTAAGTCCCAGGGGATAAATGACCATGAGTAGACACTGAAAGAATGGTTGGTATGTATAATCCTTATGAATGTAAATTGGAAGTGCAAGCTGGTATTTTATGATAAAATGTAAAAGCTAATGTGTTGTGACTAAAAGAAAATTTCAGAAGAAAGTCTTAAGTCAGCATGGCACTCCAATGCCATGAGATGAAATTAACACACACTAAGAACAGGTGGGAAATAGCACAATGGTGATGAGTACCTTTACCTAACTTCAAAAACAATACACAGAGAATGAACCGGGAGCAGAAATGAGGAAAAATACTGGACCTCTTGTGGTTTCCCAGAACCACAGGCTTGACCCCATCTCCTTTTACTTATTTTTAAAAATATATTTCATTGATTTCAGAGAGGAAGGAAGAAGGAGAGATAGAAACATCAGTGATGAGAGAGAATCATTGATTGGCTGCCTCCAATATGCCCCACAATGGTGACCCCATTTCCTTTTAGATTGTTACTAGTTAGAACCATGTCATCTGCAAATGCAAAAATATATTTGAATTAGCTTCAGGAAAAGGAGAGCTGTTACTGGCTCACATAAATGCAGAAAGGGAAGTGTGTTTGGGTTCAAGGGAACTCTCAAGGGAGCTCTGTATTCAGGAACTGAAAAGTTGCTCTTTTTCTACCTCTCTCCATTCCTCTTTACCCCTCTCCACCTCTCTCCATTCTTCCCCCCCACCTCCACCCTCCAGTATATTTTTATTAATTTCAGAGAGAAAGCGAGAAGGAGAGATAGAAATGTCAATGATGAGAGAGAATCACTAATCAGCTGCCTCCTGCACATCTCCTACTCAGGATCAAGCCTGAAACCCTTGGTATGTGTCTTGACAGGGAATCAGACTGTGGCATCCTGGTTCATAGGTCAATGCTCATCCATTGTGACATGATTGCTGGGCCACCTCTTACTCTTCTTATCTCATATATCTCTACTCATATATTTAGAATAAATACTCTGATAATGTTTTTTATTTTATTTCTTTATCACCATTTATCCCTCTATGTTCTCTTCTACCTTCAACTCCCCCCCCCAAATCACCATACTGTTATCCTTGTCCATGATGGGGGGGCTGATAATATTTTCTAAATAAAGAACTATGTCTTTGTTCTCAGCAGTCCCATTTCTGGAAGATATGCTGTAGAGATAAATAGCAGACAATAAAGAACATACACACATATATAATGTGAAAGTATTAAAATATGAAAGCAAATGTGAGTGCTTATATATGCTTTAAGAAACGTCCTAGAAAGATATGCATGAAATTTAATGGTAGCTACTCTGGGGAAGCAATATCTTGATGTGGGAAGGAAGAGAGAAACATTCCTTTTTTTGTTTTTTATAGTTTTATCTTGCTTAATTGTATTACAACAAAATCATTTTTCTATTTCCTGTATAATTCTTAGTAGTAAAAATGAGACCTTACAGAAAACCAAATGAAAAGTGGTTTAAGAAGGAAGTAGAATTCATAATACAAAAATCTCATTGCAGAAACATTTCTAGTTCAGTGTTTTACCAAACATATGCTGTAGAAAGTGTGAATGAGGACCAAATAGCTGTTGTCATGGTGACATTACCTAATTTGTTTCATATTTTCTGTTCAAGTATTCAGTAATCCTAGAGACTTGCTTCTGGCTTGTTTGAACTTAGGGAAGCAATGGAAAGACAAAATCACAGAGATAAAAATGCATGCAGAAATAACATATGACTGTTGTTCTCCCCAATTTTTCTCTTCTTCCTTTTAGCCATTGTTGAAGGATTGACTTGGTCTATAACAGACAGAGACATCCATGGTTTCCCAAAAGACTATGTTAGCATATTGTTTTAAAATGATAAGCATGGGTCAAAAGTGCATGGCCTGGGAATTAGATGATCCAGCTGTTAGTTGCAGCTCTTAAATCTGTGTCTTTCACCTAGAACTCTATAGTTTGCAAACTGTTTTCAAGTAAACTGCTCTATTTAGTCCTCATAACAACTCTGGGAGATGCATGTACTATCACCCCAATTTCAAAGATCAGAGATCTCATTGTAGAGAGGTGAAATTATTTGCCCTAGGTGAGAACTGTTTATAATTGGAATTGCAAGAGAAATGACACAAAAATGGGTTTGTAGTTTTCAAGCCCAAAGCTTATTGCAAGATACCACTGCCTAACCAGGTCACATCTTTTACAAACAACATGGAAGACAAAATAATATAACATGATACAAGCAATGGAGTAGATATATGAGACATCAATATAGATTTAAAAAATTAACTCAAAAAATTAAATCAAGACAAATATATCAAACTAGAGGCTCAGTGCATGAAATTCATGCAGGAAAGGTGTGCTCAGCTCGGCCTGTGTCCTCTTGCAATCTGGGACCCCTCACTAACTGCCTGCCTGCTCTCTCCTTACCACTTGGCTCACCACTCCTTAGTGCTGTGTGGAGGCAGGACAGACTCCCACCACTGCTGCTGTGCTTGCCAGCCCTGAGCCCGGCTTCTGGATGAGCAACACTCCCACTGTGGGAGTGCACTGACCACTGGGGGGGCAGATCCCATGTTGAGGGTCTTCCCCCTGGTGGTCAATGCATGGCATAGGGACTGGTTGTTCTGGCCATTCTGCTTTAATGGTCACTGGGCTTTTATATAATAGATGGGACAGGGGTAGAAAGGCATTGTAAGCAGAAGTTTTAATTTTTATCTTTTTAAAAAATAAATATCAATTTCTGAATAAAGTGTGTTTTTAAATCAGGAATAGAAGGCTGTTTTCATAATTTGAGAATATCTAAAACTATGGAATATTATATTTTAAAAAAACAACAGTCAAACATTCTAATTAAACTCACAGAGAATACAAGGGCTTTTGCTTTGACTGCTGTTGCCTAAAATTGTTCTGGAAGGTCTTGACCAGTGTTTTGCAGCTCAATTTTCAACTGTCATTGTGCACACTGATAATCTGGAGAACTTTTAAAAATATCCGTGCTTGGGTCCAAGCACAGAAGTTCTGATTAAATTGATTTTGAGAACCAGCATTGGTAAGTAAGGTCCCAAGGTGTGAAACAAAGAAGAAAATAGACATGAACATTATAGAATCCCCACTCCCCTTTTTTGTGAAAGATAAAATATTAGCCACAATGTCATGGAAATACCTTTCATTTGTGTAGTATAAGTCAATTTTAAAATATTTCAGTCAGCATTATCACATTTTATTCCTATTTTAAAGTTATGTCCTAGTTTTTTAAAATTGATTTTTAGAGAGAGAGGAAGAGAGAGAAACATCTATGTGAGAGCATAACATCAGTTGGTTGCTTCCTGTATGCCTACACCAGGAATCAAGGCCCCTACCAGAGAATCAAACTGTCAGGCTTTCAGTACATAGGATGATGTCCAACCAACTAAGCAACACCAGCCAGGGAAATTTATGTCCTAATTTAATATATGTTGGGGCAACTGTCACGTCTTCACCAAACCTTTTAAAAATTATCTTGCATTATTGTTAATGGATATAAGGCTCAGCTGAGAGGATGAAAAAATATATAGTAGTTATGTTATTCTCTAATGTGGAAGTATAGCAACCAAAATAAAGATAAAATATGGCAACAATTTGTTTTAATTAGGGTAAAAACTTAGAATGACAGGTTGCACATATAATTTGAAGGTTAGAATTTCATTATTTACCCATATTATATATTTAAATTTCATATAATCATAACTAATTACCTGAAAACCAAAGAGCTATTACCAAAACATTAGGTTCACAATGAAAGATAGGACTTCACGAAAGAAGAAGGGCTTCAGAACTGAGAAATATAAAGACTTTCAGAAAAATGAAAACTAAGAGGTGCTATATACATCACACATGAGGTTCCTGCAGGAACTGTGAAATGGCTATAGTGGAAGAAAAATGTCAGAGTGAATGGATGTTAAGGAAACTTGACAATTTCAGTTCACTAATTAAGATTGCAATCCAAATACCAGAATGTTGCCTTTATTAAAAAATAAATCAGCACTGGATACTCTAAATTTTAAGGAGAAATAATCTTGTCTGTATTTGAGAAAGAAGTTTATGAAGAAACAGCCTGCCTTGATCCCAGATCCTTTGAGGCTTATATAACTGAACTTGTTATGAAGAGCATTGGACCACTAAAACTCACTTTATTTTGATTCCAAGAGAGTGTAAGTACATTGCAACCTTTTGGCATATTAAGCTATTTAAAGGATTCAAATGAGTTGTGGAATTGGTGCTAACTATAGGCTTTAAAAGTTTTAAGAGTCGTTGATAAGAAGAAGAAGGAAATGGCTTCTGTGTAAGTTAAAACTTTAAGAGATAGAACAAGAGACTGGGAGAAATTATTTTAGAAATGTGTAAACAATAATGCCCCTTGTTGGTACTGAATAGGATTTATTGTTTGAATAGGGATGCTTCCATTTCTAATACAGTGGATGATAGCAATGAAGAGAATCAAAGAGATTCAAGCAGAGGCAGTGGAATATGAAGGTTTAGGAATTATGATTTGCATAGCTTTGGAGAGAGTGATTTCTGGGTTCTGAGGTTAAAGATTACTAAAACCTTTATGACAGGTACATTCTTATATTTTTCCTTCTTTTTCTATACAGTGATATTTTATTGAAACTGATATATATTAGAATTCATTCTTTTTTTTGTGTTGCCGGCTGTCTATTAATATTAAAATAAATATGAAATATTTGCCTTTAATGCATTCTATAGCATTAATTAGACATCCTTCAAATTTCTTATTTCTTATATGCTTTGTACCACTTAAATCAAACAATTGGTTTATATGCATGTGCAATGGCTATTTATATAGAAATTATTTCAATTTGTGATTTGATTCTTTTTTTAAAATATATACTATTGATTTTACACAGAGAGGAAGGAAGAGGGATAGAGAGGTAGAAACGTCAATGAGAGAGAAACATCGATCAGCTGCCTCCTGCACACCCCCTACCAGGGATGTACCCACAACCAATGTACATGCCCTTGACCGGAATTGGACCTGGGACCTTTCAATCTGCAGACCAAAGCTCTATCCACTGAGCCAAACCGGTTTTGGCTGTGACTTGATTCTTATGAAAATGTATTATGCTATTTTTTAAACAGGATTTTGAGTATATTATGAACTAGAGATGTGGTGCCCAGATTCGTGCATGGTGGGGTTCCTCAGCCTGGCCTGCACCCTCTTGCAATCTCAGACTCCTCAGGGGATGTCGGACTGCTGGTTTCTCTCAATATATGTTTTTATTTACAAGAAAATTCTGTTTTGCTTTTATACTATGAATTGATATTTACTGACATCCATGTATTTGTCTTTATATACAACTGATTCTCATTTTTTACAGTGATATATAAAATGCCCTAGGTTGTTTGGCTCCATGGACAGAACATCAGCCAGTGAACTGAAAGATCCCAGGTTCAATTCTAGTCAAGAGCACATACCCGGGTTATGGGCTCAATCCCCAGTGGGGAACTTACAGGAGGAAGCCAATTAATGATTCTTTTTCATTATGGATGTTTCTATCTCTCATCCCTTCTCCCTTCCTCTCTAAAATCAATAAAAGTATGTGTTAGGTTTGAAAGGAAACAGGAAACAGAACAACATGGAGTTTTAAAGAGAGTTTATTCCCCGGTAATGGGCGGGAGCCATCACCGAGGTAGAGAGATCAGAATTAGGGGGAGAGGGGACAGGAAATCGAAACCCAACCAGGCTAATGGAGATGGCCTCCAAAAAGCGCATGTGGCCTGCCTGGAGTCCCTCTTAAAGGACGGAAAGGGAGGGGGTTGGGCCCAGGGTGGAACAGGAAGGGATGGGCCCCAAGGGCACGTTGGCCCGTGTTAATTGGTGGCTCACTGTCTTGGAGATGTCCCTTTGGCAGGTGCCAGTCATGTTGTTAGCTCCACCCACCAGTTTGGGAGGGGGGGGGGAGCCCTAAGGGGTCATGTGTCAAACTCCACCCACCAGTTTGGGAGGGGGAGATAACCTTTCAGTATGTATTAAAAAAAAGTCTCAGCAACTGAATGACTAAATGACAGAACAACTGATTGACCGGTTGCTATGACATGCACTGATCACCAGGGGCCAGACACTCAATGCAGGAGCTTCCTTCTGGCATTCAGTGCTCTCCCACACAGAAGCTGGCTCATAGCTGGTGAGTGCAGTTGGAGCCTCTCCGGCCTCTGTGGCAGCTCTAGCAAGCAGCAGCACTGGCAGGCACAGTGGGGCTGGGATGAGCTGGAGCATTGCCCTGCCTGGCTCGGGCTCTTCCCTGGCTGCCTGCAGCTTCCTGCACTGCTATATTCCCTGAGGGGTCCCAGATTGAGAGAGGGCACGGGCCAGTGTGCCCATCGGTGCACAAATCCATGCAATGGGCCTCTAGTGTTTAATAAGGCAGCTCAGATACTCAACTAAGTAAGTATTCAACTGAAGTTCCTAGGGGAATATAGGTTTAGATGCCTGTAAACCTCTTGTCACATTTTCATCAACTGGTTAATACACAACTTTGTTTTTGTTTTATGTGTTTCTGTGTAAAGATACCTTATTTAATTTACATATTTCCAGCTTCATTGAAATATAATTGATGAATAACAATATGTACATTTAAGATATACAAAGTGATGACTGGATATATGTATAGATTGTAAAATAATTACCACACCAAGCTTAGTTAACACCTGCTCACATAGGTATCTTTTTTCGTGTGTGGTGAAAACATTTAAGAAATATTCTTAGCAAATTTAAGTATAGGGTACAGTATTGTTAAATATAGTCATGATACTGTACATTTTAGATTCCTAGAACTTACTCTTAGAACTGAAAGTTTGTACCTTTTAACTAACATCCTCTCATTCTCCCACCACCCAGTCCCTGGCAACCGTCAATCTCCTCTGTTTCTATGAGCTCATCTTCTTTAGATTGCACATGTGAGATCATACAGTGTTTGCCTTTATCTGTCTGACTTATTTCACATAGCATAACACCCTCTAGATTCATTCGTATTGTTGTGAAATGGTAGGATTTTCTTCTTTTTTATGACTGAATGGTATTATACTGTACATTTATACCACGTTTTCTTTGTTTATTCACCTATTGCTGGACACTTAGATTGTTTCCATGTCTTAGCTATTGTGAATAATGCTATGATGAACATGAGGGTGCAGATCTCTAAGAAAGAGTCATTTTACTTCCTTTAGATATATAACCAGCAGTTGCTGAATAGCTTGATCATATGGTAGTTCTATTTTTAAATTTTTATGAAACTCATATTTTTTTTCTATCTGGCGTACCAATTTATGGTCCTGTCAACAGTGCACAAAGGTGCCATTTCCCCCACATCTTCTCTGTATATTGTTGATTCACTTTTTTTGTCTAGTCCCCTGAAAGCTTGTCAAGTTTTCTTTCATATTAGTTGTTTGTAGTTGCTTAATATTTGGTTATTTTCAGTTTCCTTCTTTGGCTGCTCAGATGGTCCTTGAACAGATTTCCATGGTGTATCCTCTGGGTCTGGTCTCAACATCTTCAGTAACTTTAATTGATGTGACCTTTGGTCTCTATTTAAAGCTCTACATATTGGAATTAAGAAAATGGACCACAAACAAGAGATAAGTTTGTAATGGGCAAAGGACCCAAATAGACACTTTTCCAAAGAAGACATACAGATAGCCAGGAGACATATGAAAAAATGCCCAAAGTCACTAATCATCTGAGAGATGCAAATTAAAATGACAATGAGGTATCACCTCACACCTGCTAGAGAGGCTACCATCAGCAAATGATAAGTGCTAGTGAGGATATGGAGAAAAGAGAACCTTAGAGCACTGCTGGTTGGAATGCATACTGTGAAAAAACAGTATGGAGTTTTCTCAAAAAATTAAAAAATGGAACTGCCATTTGACCCAGTGATCCCACATCTAGGAATATGTAATAAGAAATAAGAAACACCAATTAGAAAGAACATATGCATTTTTGTCCTGATTGGTTTGGCTCAGTGTATAGAGCTAAGGGACCCAGGTTCATCCTGGTGAAGGGATCATACCTTGGTTCCAGGCTAACCCTCTGGTCCTGGTCAGGGCACATGCAGGAGGAAACCAATCCATGTGTCTTTCTCACATCAATACTTTTCTTTCTCTCTCCCGTCCTTCCATTCTCTCTAAAAGAACCAATGGAAAAAAATATCCTCAGGTGAGGATTAACAACAAACAAACATTCAAAATTATTGAAAAATCTTAATTTCAAAGTGGAGTGTAATATGGAAAAATGCCTTGCTTTTTCTCAACTCCATACAATTAACCAGTAGAAGGAATATGAATTGCAGATTTAAAAGATGCTATGGTGATATAAAATAGATATTTCTCATGAAAAGTTCACTAGGTTTTGATAAACATACAGTGATATTTTGAGAAGATAAATTAGTCAGGAATAATCACTCAAATCACTTCACTCAAATATATCTATTAAATAGAATTCCTCTACCATACACAAAGGGAGCAGGTTGACAGCAATACATCATATGTGGCTCTATTATAAGGGCATGGTAATCCCCTTCTGTGTACCACACAAAGGAGATTTTGAATAATCTCCTAACAGAACTTTGACTTTTTGAATTGTGCAAGCAATGGTCTGTCTTGGGTGAAAGTGATTTAATAAAATAAGGAGAAGAGCCTAAAATTCTTCACTTAATATTATTCTCTGTATCAAATATGGAATAGAAACTTTCCTCCTTTCTTTAGGATCTCTAGCTCCACATACACATTTATTATGATCATTCCCAAAGAGAAAACACTTAATAAAATATGCCCCATTTCAAAAATGTCTTATAAGTGGTTGGTTTCTGTTGATGTAACATTTCTAAACATTGTGAAGGGACTTTACAGTAATAACTCTCAGTGCTATAAATCTAATATAAAACATACTATTGTAATTCCCACTTTACCCATGTCTGCCTTATGTCCAGAGAAATTGAAGATAATGTTTTGTTCGGCAAAAGCCCTGACTTGTGCACATTATCTATATCTAATGGATAAAAAGCAGTCATGCCCAGTAGTTAACTTTAACTGCAATATGCAGCATGTCAGCAGCATTTAAATAATACATGTTATCAAAGATAGCTTGTTTGGAGACATCTTGGAAGTCACAAAAACAATCAATCAAATTTCAAAAGCCGAGAATGTGAAAAATACTAATGGGCATTAGTGTTGACTTTTATCTTTTCCATTAATCAGTGCTCATAGGTAATTGTTTAACATGAGGAGAGGGAAAAAGATTTGGAGAGAAGGAAAATTGAAACTGGTTACTTGGAAAATTAAAAATAACCTTTGTGTGTGGGTGTGTGCACACATATGCTCCCTGTCAGAAATGGGAAAGAGGCTAGTTTTATGAGATTCAGAACTAATTTTATTCCACTACTTTAAAAATGTAATTATGATATATTGAGTGAAAGTGAGTTAGAGCCCATATTATTGTAATTTTTTTACAATATCCTGGAGGAATGTCATCAGCTCTCTCCTTGGACCATCAACTAAAAAAGGGAAAGTCAGCATGCCATGTGAGCCCACTCCATCATTGGACAATTGTAAATGATTGGAGCTTCTTCAGTTCTTCCATATTTTAGCCTCCATTTTGATTTTTAGAGGCAACAGGAACAAATAAACTTCTGTTTTATGCCCTTATTTGTTTGAAATAATTATTATATTTCCCAGTGAACTTTTGCCTAATAGAGTTCCATTGTTTCTCTTAATCAAAGATTACCAACCCCTTATCATCCTGATAGAATTTCTCAGAACACATTCTATTTTGTGCCTTATAATATGAGGCTAAGAATTGAAAATAATGCTATAAGAGCGAGGTTCCTATCAATCTATCATGATTTGGACACTAGAATTTTACTCACATTGTTTAAAGTTAAAGTAACATTCTATTAGCTAATGGTTCACATAAGGTCAACAGGAGTTAGCTGAAGTACCAGAAAGCCAGATCTTTGCCTTTCTCCCTATCCTGTTTTATACCAATTAGGATGGTTACTATCAACAGAATAAAAAATAACAAATGTTAGTGAGGATGCAGAGAAACTGGAACAATTATGAACTGCTGCTGGGAGTGCAAAATGGTACAGTCATTATGGACAACAGTATGGGAGCTCCTCAAAAAATTAAAAATAGCCGAAACCGGTTTGGCTCAGTGGATAGAGCATCGGCCTGCGGACTGAAAGGTCCCAGGATACATTCAGGTTAAGGGCATGTACATTGGTTGCGGGCACATCCCCAGTAGGGGGTGTGCAAGAGGCAGCTGATCAATGTCTCTCTCTCATAGATGTTTCTAACTCTCTATCCCTCTCTCCTTTCTCTCTGTAAAAAAAATCAATAAAATATATTTAAAAAAAATAAAAATAGAACTACCATATGATCCAGCAATCTCACTTCTGGGTTCATATCCCAAACAATTCAAAGCAGGATTTCAAAGAGATATTTTCAACCCCCATGTTCATTGCAGCATTATTCACAACAACCTAAGAGTGAAAGCAGCCCAAATATCAACTCACAGATATGGTAAATGGACAGAATATGTGTTATATACACAAAGTGGAATATTATTTAGTTTTAAAAAGAAAGCATTCTGACACATGCTACAACATGGATGAAAAATGGGAATCTAATTCTGAATTACTCTTTAAATTGTTGGAGAACAATAACATTTTTTAAAACATAAAACCTTTTAAACCTAATATTGTGATACTATAAAGTAATGAGTTACTTGCTTGAAGGAATAAAATGTAGTTCTATTTAAGGAGGAAATAATACATTAAGAATACATTTGCTTGGTCTTGCTATTAACTTGTCCCTACATAATTTTTAAGAGTGTGTCTAAGATACTGGGTTTAAAATAATCTCTATGGTATTCTAACTCTTCAGTCACATCCTTTTAAAAATAGTCACAAAATTTTAACTTTCTATTTTGATGTGTTTATAGGGTCAATTTTCTTGTCATCAATGTCATGTTTCTATAAGTGTCTATTTAGATAGTGATGGGATAGAGTCAGATCCAAAGATTTAACCAATCCTAAGTCTTCTTTAAAATATTTACCAAGCTGATTGGCTGCTCATTGACTGTATATGACTAAAGTGTTTTCCCCAATCCTACAGATTTATATGCTGAAAATGAAACTAAGGGTTCTAAGATTTTTGAGTTTTGAGATGTTTTTCCTGATGAATTAACTTAGGAACCCTAGATTTCCATGATAACACCTTTCTAAATCAAGTCACTTGAGATCTATAAACCAGCATGTTCTATAATCAGAGTGAGGTCTCTCCTACATAGGGAATCATTAAAGTGATTGAAATTTAAATATGGCTTTCTCTCTCTCTAGCTTCTAAAGTTTAATATCAAGGATGATAGAATAATTACAATATTTTTCATTAGGCAATATAGCCAGGGCCTTTTTCTTATACAAAAGGTTCAGATCAGTTCAAGAATTTAATATTTAAAGTGCATAATTGGTTTTTAGGTTTTAAAGAGAACATGAAATGTATTATGCATGCCGATACAGGCATTGTGATTAAAAAATGTGAAAAGGAAAACTGTGAAATTGCACAGTGTTTAAAAATAAATTTTAGAAAGAAGTCAAAGAGAAGGCAGAGAATGTAACAGAGGGCCTTCTTTGTCATCTACTCTACCTGCCAAACCACTGGCTCATATACAATGAGAAAAACTGGCAAGTCAAGAGCAATCAAACATTAAAAACTTCCTTGATAATTTCAATACTAGTTCATTAACTTCAAATTTTACAATATATTGGGAAGACTACTTAAATTAGCTTTTTAATATATATATATATATATATATATATATATATATATATATATGTGTGTGTGTGTGTGTGTGTGTGTGTGTGTGTGTGTGTGTGTGTGTGTGTTTTAGAGAAGAGAGAGGGAAAGAGAGATAGAAACATCACTGATGAGAGAGAATCATTGATCGGCTGCCCCCTACTAGGGATCAAGCCCACAACCCAGGCATGTGCCCTTGATTGGAATCAAACCCTGGACCCTTCAGTTTCACAGGCCAATGCTCTATCCACTGAGAAAAACTGGCTAGGGCTTGAATGAATTTTTTCAAGGTTATAGTGATGATGATGATGCTCAACACCCTCAACATTTGCTGTGAACCCTTGCTAATAAAAAAGACTTGAAAGTTATTTGTAAATATAGATACTAAATAATATCATTTTGAGTCAGTCCATCAGAAAAGTCTAATGTCAAATGTGTGCTCTATTATCAATACATCGATGGATACATCTGGCTGATTTCTGGTGGGATAGAGAAATGGGCCAGTTGTGTCTTAAGCACTCTTTTTTTCCAGACTGTTATTTTTCAGCCTTCAATGGTATCTTTATACATCTAGCCCTCTGAAATTCTCTCTGCTAAATCAAAACATGCTTTTATATAATTCACAAATTTATTTTAATTGGAAAAAAAAACCTTAAGTTAAACAAACAAAATTAAAGCAGTGGGTAAGTCAAGATTCAGAGGAGTCTTTTGTACTTTGGAAAATAATTCCATTGAGATTGTAGTCTAATATATTTTTTAGAAAGATCAAAATATCCATAAAAGGCTTGGTAATGTAACACTGCCCCAGAAAGTACAGATTCTAAGCACTGCATTTAAGTGCTAAGGGGATGGCATGTAGCCTATACCACTAGTCTAGATTTTCTGATGTTCTAGTTATACATATTCTTTTTCTGTATCCCCCTAAGCACACATGATTTTATAAAGAGCTTATAAAGAAATGTATTATAATTTTATTTTTCAATTTTGGAAGATACATTTCCCACCCACTTTGCTAAGTGGTTAGTTGTTTTCAGTATCAAACATGGAACCAGTGGCCAAATGGTAATAATTGCTGCATTCCATTTTCAATAAGGATTTTTTTAAAATAAACATACATTTGTAATTATTTTTCATCTAATTAGCTAAGACAAAGTAATGGACGAACATGATATAACAATCTTCTACGTGACTGAGTACAGTCAGCTGTATAGAATCAATGTTGTCACAATTTGTGCGGAAGCTGTATAATTATGCAAATTTGATCTGTCCATGTTTTTTATACTAAATTTACCTGGAAATAGGGCTTTATGAAAATTTATGATCAAAACAAAGTCAAAAGGAAATAATTCTTTTATTTATGCTTGACTCAGAATGAGTGACATTCAATAATCCTGGGCCATGAGTATGATTTATTTACAAATCACTGTTTTCAATAAAACATTCCCTATAAAATGAATATGGGTTGCAATATTAAAAATCTTTAATTTTTTTCATAGACATAGAGAGTAGAATGCTGATTTTCAAGTCTGAAGGGTAGAGAAATGGGAAGATATTGTTCCAAGGGCAGAGTTATATAATGAGTAAGTTTTGAGAATATAATGTACAGCATGGAGACTATCTTACCTAATAATAGACAAACATGTAAATTGACCATACCTTCACTATGCCTATAGCCAATCAGAGTGACTATGCAAATTAACCCAAGCAAGATGGTGGTTAATTTGCATACATAGGTTCCCAATGCCTGTGTCCCAGGAACATCTTGGTCATTGTGAGGTAAGGCCTAGGGAGGAGTGGACCACTGCGATCAATTGCAGGGAGCTGGGGCTCTGCTCCTGCTCAAGACTGAAAGCCTCCGCCAGAGGCTTTCTGCCTGGTGCAGGAGCAAACCCCCTTCGATCCATCGCCTGGGCAGGAATGGACCCCCTGTGATCAATTGCAGGGAGCTGGGGGTCTGCTTTTGACCTGGGCAGGAGCAGACCCCCTGTGATCAATCGCAGGGAGCTGGGGCTCCACTCCTACCCAAGAGGCTTTCGGCCCGGGCATGCCTGGGCAGGGGCATAGTCACTAATCAAAGGGATCTGGAGGGCCTCTGCCCAGGCCTAAAGCTTTGGCCAGAGGCTTTAGGCCTGGGCAGGGCCCAGCCCGAGAATGGTGTGAACTATAGAGGAAACACCTTTTCTGACTGCACATTGGCTAAGCTTCCTGTATGCCACTGGTAATATTCTTAGTAACTTGGGTAATAAGAATCCAAAAAGGTGATCTAGGGTTTTTCCACCACACTCCTGGAATAAAAATGATGATCCACTGCTGGAGGGCTAAGAAAGGTCATATCCCGTCCTAGCCGGTTTGACTGAGTGGATAATGCCTCAGCCTCCTGACTGCAGGGTCTGGGTTTGATTCTGGCCAAGGGCATGAACCTAGGTTTCAGGCTCCTCCCTGGCCAGGGCCCAGGTCAGGGCTCATGCAGGAGGAACCAATCAAAGTGTTCCTCTCTCTTTGATGTTGCTATCTGTCTTTCCCTTTCTCTTCCACATTCTCTAAAAGTCAATAGAAACATATCCTCAGATGAGGGAGAAAGAAAGAAAGGAAGAAAGAAAGAAAGAAAGAAAGAAAGAAAGAAAGAAAGAAAGAAAGAAAGAAAGAAAGAAAGAAAGAAATGGATATTCTATGAAAGACATATATTGAAAATGCCTAAAGAAAGTTGTCATTTTTTCTTGGTGAAGGGACTGGAGTCCGTGTTGATGAAAACACCTTGGTGGCTATGGTGACTGGCAGTGGCTGTAGCAGCAGGGTAATGGGGCTGGTGCCTTCCCTTGATCAGCCAGGTTGCCTACCACAAAGGGAGGCCAGATTGTGGCTTAGGCCCGCTCCCAGTAGGACATCCCCTGAGGGCTCCCAGTATGTGAAAGGGGGCAGGTTGGGCTGAGGAACCCCCTTCTCCCAGGGCACAAATTTTGTGCACCAAGCCCCTAGTCTATATAATAAAAGTCTAAGCCACCATTACTGCAGAAAGACAGAATGACCAGTCACTATGATGCACACTGACCACCAGGGGACAGACTCTCAATGCAGGAGCTGCCTCCTGGTGGTCAGTGCACTCCCATAGGCAGAATGCAGTGGCAATGGCAGCAGCAGGAGCCTCTCCTACCTCTGTAGTAGCACAAAGGAGCAGCAAGCCAAGTAGTTAGGACAGCGAGCAGGTGGGTGGTAAGGAGTGAGGGGTCCTGGATGCAAGAGGGCACAGGCCGGGCTGAGGGATCACCTCCCCCAGGGCACAAATTTCATGCACTGAGCCTCTAGTAGTTAATAATATTATGTTGTATACTTGAGTATTTTAAGAGAGTAGTTCTTAACTGTTCTCACACAGAAAAAAAAGGTAACTATGTAAAGATATAGATTTGTTAATTAGCTTGATTGTGGTTATCATAATGTATAGATATATCAAATAATCACTCGTATACCTTAAATATACAGTATTTATTTGTCAAGCATATGTCAATAAAGCTAGAAAAAAATCTGTGTTCTGACAATACATTCATAAGAGGTACGCTTTGAAAAATTTTTTTAATGGTAATATCTAACTCACCTATGAAGCACAAATTTTCTGAATTCTTGACTATTTAACATTTTAGTATAACTTTTGATAAAAGTCCTGAGCGAAAGGGACTTCTCAACAAATGAAAGAAGGATATATATAGTTTTTGTACCTGTTTCACTAGCATAAAGTATTGGCTTAAGATGACTCAAGGACAGATAACCAGTTTAATAATAAATAATTAAGCAGGAACTTCAATAAATTCTATGAAGTAAAGTGAGTACACTGTAGGTGAATAAATGTGAGATATCTCTCTATGGTCTTAGAAGAGTTTGATCTGGTTATGCACTTTTGAGTGAGACCATTAACAAAGTATAATGATTAATGATTAATAATAACTTGCCCTGTTGAATTATACTCCAGATAATTGGGGTAGTGAGGCAAGGAATTTCATAAAACTCCCTATTTCTCATTATTTTGGTTAATGATCTGTAGAATTAATTCCCAAGATAATATTGAAGTCTGTATGAGCCTAGTAAACTATGGTAGGGACAATTTTGCCTCTCATGGGACATTTGGCAAAGTCTGGAGATGTTTTTGTTTGTAACAACTAAGGGGAAAGCTACTGGCATCTAGTGGGTGGAGGCCAGGAGTGCTGCCTAATGCCCTGCAATGCACAGGGCAGCTCCCCACAGCAAATCATCTGGCCCCAGTTAATAATCGCATTGAGATAAGAATTCCTGCATTAGAGATAAAAATAATCTTTTCAGGATGGACAGAGAAATTAAAAAAAAATGTGTCTGAGGGTAAAGATGGGAGTTTTTAAGAAAATCTGACTTTAAATCACTATATTTATGAAATGAACCAAAAGGGAAGATAGGCAGAGAAACTGAATTGCTGTCAGTTCTTATATAGCTGTTAGCAATGAAAATTCAAAGATAATTAAGGGAGATAGCCAGAAACCAAGTAAAATTTAATATGCCTTGAATATAAATGATTATGAAGTATAAGCCAGAGAAGTTTGAAATGAGATCATACTAGGCAAAAACAGTGCTTTGAGGCCTGCATTAAAATGGGAACCAGTTTTCGTTATATAGTTCAGATTTGGAACCCTCTGCCTCCACCAAAGACCACAAACCAATATGCTTTTCCATCATATTATGCTATTTTGTAAAGTCAAGGGTCATCTGAGGCTCTGACACCCTTGAGAATGCACCCACCTGCCTCCAGAGGTGTAGAGGGCCGTCTGGGAAGGCACACGGGCATTTTTCCTTTAAATTGTCAGCTGAGTCTGAGACAACTGGCAAAGCCTAGGCTCAGATACACAGTTCCCCAAGATGGGTGAAAGTGTAATCAGCTTGTCCTTCATATCAAGCCCAGGTATCTGCAGGGGAGGGTCTAGATATGTAAATTCAGGCAAGCTAGGGCCTATTTAAAAATTCAAATAAGCTTCTTTGATCCTAAGTATGGTGTTACTTCTTGGTATTGGGGGTATAAAATAGATGTGCTGGGAGGGGTCACGTCTTCTTCCTGCCTCTCCAGCAGACAGAATGGTGGCCCACTCAGCTCCCAGCTTTAAATCTTTCTCTGTGACTTCTCTATTTTTATTATTTCTCAATCCCTGGCTGCCTCCACTTAGAACAGGTTTGTTCATCTCTCTTTCAGTGCAGGACGTGGAAAAGGAAGATTCCCACCATGTCTGGCCCCCGCTGCATTAAGCCCCTGCACAGAGGTGCTACAACTAGAGAGTGTTAGGGAGACTGTGTGGTTATGGAGGTCATGATATGACTGAGGACAGAACCATGAGGGTTCTTGGCTCGGGTTCCTCCATGCTGGTATTCCTTCCATTCTGCTTTTCCCTTTATCTCCTTCCTCTGTCTTTCACTCTATGCCTTTCTTTCTGTGAACTATTGGTATGCATTAGTTCATAGCACATTATCATTTATTCTTTCATTTGTTTGTTTTACTCGCCTTTATTTCTGGTTCTCATTCCAACTCAAACCCCACCATGGGTTACAAGGTAATGTCTTTGTTATTGCCACTTAAATAGTCCTTTACCATATAAACTCAGTAGTAGTGCAGGTCAGTGGGGGGAAAATGAAACATACATAATACTTTCAACAATAAAGAATTTAAATGAAAAAACAAACAAACAAACAAATAAGTAGTTGCATCTGGCTTCTCCCATAACCAAATAAGGAGGCACAATGCCTAGGGTCCCTCTTTGGATTTTGGAAGTAATATATTCTCCATTTGGGTATTTCACTATAGACCAATTACCCAGTGACCCAAAATGCTACTAGTTTGGGCCAGAACACAGGAGGCTCGGCAACAGGTCACGCTGCTCTGTAAGCTGCTCTACCACTTGGGCCACATGATTCAGAAGATGTAATGGCTCTTGAAAGGTCAGTAGCATATAAAGATGCTGTTCCAAGCTTTTGGCAGGCCCATATAGATTAATCACAGCACAATCCCTTAGAATTTTGGAGCAAAGATCTTCCATCCATTGCAGATAACTACTTTCCTTTTGAGAAACAAGTCTTGGTCTGCTACTGGGCCCTCATAGAGACAGAATGCTTAACCCTGAGTCACCAAGTTACCATGTGCGCTGAGCTGTCCCTCATAAACTGATGTTATCTGACCCGCCAAACCATACAGATGGGCATGAACAATAGTACTCTATTATCAAACAAAAGGCCTGAAGGCACAAGTGAGTTATATGAAGGGGACATAAATTATATTGCGCTATATAGCTATATTCTGTTCTATCCTTTATTCATTCAACACTGTTCATAAGATATAACCAAATCATTGTGTATTTATCTAAATCATTGCTTCTAACTTCTGCATTTCATATTTCATGGTATCCATAGTATTTCAGAGTTACAAAGCCAGAGTTTTTCTTACAGTGAGATAAACCTAGGTTGGCTCAAATTATCTGTAACTCCAATAATGAACTAATGAGCATCCTCATATATACTATGGATACCCAGAAATGTGACTGTGTTTAGAATATTTGATACTCACCCTAACTAATTTGGCTCAGTGAGCATCAGCCTGCAGACTGAAGGGTCCCAGGTTCGATTCCGGTCAAGGGCATATACCTTGGTTGTGGGCATATCCCCAGTAGGAAGTGAGCAGGAGGCAGCTGATTGATGTTTCTCTATCATTGCTTCTAACTCTCTATTCCTCTCCCTTCCTCTCTGTAAAAAAATCAATAAGGTATATATTTTTAAAAGAATATTTGATACTTAATTTTATCAGATTGATCTTCAGAATGACTATATCCAGATTTTATTTCTAGCAGCATAAATGTTCTCTTCTCCCCAAATTCTCACCAAAATTTAATTACCGGTATCTAGCTTTCTAATTTTGTATATTTTTATAGTTATAAAGAAATATTTATGTATATCTTGGATTAGTAATGAATTTGAGCATTGTTAGATATTTAGACATCTTTCTATCTATGAACTGATTCTTTTTTACTTTTACTCATCTTAAAAATCTAGCTTACTATATTTTCATTGTTTTATTCGAATTCTCTGTATAACTTAGATATTGCTTCATGGTTAATTTGCAACATTTATTATACCTTTTTCTATTAACTCTGTCCATGGGATCATTCTTTAAACAAAACCTTAATTTTAATTTATGCAATATATATAATTTCTGTCTTTCTATATTGTGTTTTTGGAGTCGTTGTTTTTAAGAACTTATCTCAATTTTTAATTCACAAACATTCTCTTACATTTTTCTTCAAATAGATTTGTATTTATGTCTTCCATATTTGGCCTTTATTCCATCTGCAATTAATCTTTGTATAGAGTATATGACAGAGACACTATCTTGTTGTTCTCTATACAATGAAAAAATTCTCCTCATAGAATTCATGAAATTATTCATCAGTTCCTCATTGTTTTGAGGTGCCATTATTACTATATCTCAAGTCTTCTTGAGCGTAGTTCTGGACTTCATATTCTGTTCCATTTTTTCTTTTCTGTCCATTGTTGTGGCAGAAACACACTTAAAAAAATGCTATGGTTCTGATGCTCATGAATGAATTGAGAAAAAGAGCCAACAGCCACTGCTTCATTATCTTCTCAGGAACACATGGTACTTAAAAAGAAAAATCACTGTAATGTCCTAGACAGACATGATAAGCAAGAGAAAAACCAAAAATAATAGATAATATGAGTAGAGTGACAACTTCTAGTGACTTAAAGCATTCCAGCCTGAAACTCATAAATAGGATGGACTTAATGACAAAAGGATACTTTCCTTGAGGTGTATCTCCAAATGACTTAGCAATTAAGCTCTTCTTGGATAGCTATAACTTTTTCACAGGTTCTCTCAGAGGTATACCATTATTTCCATTCCTACCACTGTTGCACTAGTTCTCAGCCCTGCTACTTGTAACTTGATTCTATAATAGTCACTTAAATTTTAATTTTAATCACACCTCTTGGTCCCATTCCACCCTACAAACTGTAATCAAATTGATCTGAAACAAATCTTGGCTGGCATAGGATATCTTCACTGAATGTTCATAGACTACTGTATAAAGCTCAGATTCCTAGGCCAGCATTCAACGTCCCAAATCAATTCTTCCAAGATTATTGCTCACTACCTGTGCATATCAAACAATCTTCAAATAAACTGTGCTCCTTGTTCTTCAAATATGCTGTGCGACTTCCCACCTCTGTATGTTGAAAATCATAGAATTTTAGAATTGAAAACAAACTTGGAAATGATCTAGTTCAACCCTCATTTTACAGATGTGGAGATTGAGGACCATGTGATTATTAGTAAGAAGGACTTGCACTCTCACTTGCATCTCAGACTTGCAGACCCACTCAAGGTCTACTACACTGAATTTCCTTTGTTGAAAATTTTTCTTTCGGCTCTAATGCTTTTCCTAACAATCTCTTCCTCCCTAATCTTCCTGTCAAAATTCTTTTTCCTGAAGGGATTGAGTGTTACTCTCCAGCAAAACTTTCCCCTAATCCTCTTAGTCAAAGTGAACTCTTCATTCTTTAATTTATTATTTAATTTTTTTCTTTTATTGATTTAAGAGAGGAATGGAGAGGTAGACAGAAACATCAATGATGAGAGAAAATCATTGATTAGCTGTCTCCTGCATGCCCCAAACTGGTGATGGAGCCCACAACCCCTGCATGGGCTCCAACTGGGAATTGAAACGTGGACTCCTGCATCATAGGTCTATCCCCAACCACTGAACCCGCTTCATTCTGTACTTCATTATGAAATTCTACACCTCTCTTTATGCACTTATATTCAGCTCTGTACTGTGGCATTTGTGTCATGTTGTCCTCCTCCTCCTCCTACAAGCTATGTGTTTTACAAGGAGGAGCTGTATATTAATCACCTTTTGGTGCTTAGCACATTGAAATCACTTGGATAATATTTTAGTGAACACACAGAAATGGCTCAATACTGAGTCACTCAAGAGTAATTGTCAGCCTATCCTTCCAAAGCATATGTGTGCTGGAGTGGAAGAGAGGCTCTGAATAGCTTGCATTTTTGTTGCTGTTGTTGTTAATTCTCACCTGAGGACTTTTTCTATTGATATATATATATATATATATATATATATATATATATATATAAAATATATATATTTAGAAATAGATATATATTAGAAAAATATATTTATAAGTAAATAGATATATTTATTTAGATATTTATATATCTATATAAATAGATATATTTTATAGATATAAATAAATATATATTTATAAATAAATAGAAAAATATATATTTAGAGTGAGTGGGAGGGAGGAAGAGAGAGAGAGAGAGAGAGAGAGAGAGAGAGAGAGAGAGAGAGAGAGATTGGTTGCCCACTGCACACACCCCACCAGGCTGGAATTGAACCTGCAATGAGCTAAATGCTACCTTGAAAGTTTGCCATGAATGTCTACTTCTGTTATTTAAGAATTAACCTTGCATAATCATAAAACGAGAGTGGCAATAGCCCATTGCCATTTTTCTAAATGTTAATCTAATCACACTGCTATTAGGGGAATCATCAGAAAAAAATTAATGAGAATCAAAAAGAGGGTAAAGAGTCATTTGATATTTTTTCCTTTTTGAAATGTTTATACTTTTCCCCCAAAAGCAATGCGTGTAAACGGGTGATGTCAAGGTGTGCAGAGAGAGAGAGAGAGATGTTGATAGAGCCAAAAGCGAGAAACAAATATGGAAATACTATAAGATTATTAGGTTTATTATTTTTAAAGATACTTTATGGTACTGAATATTAGAAGATTATTGGTAAATAGAAAACAATTAAATACTGCTCTGTTGCTAAATAATAAAGTATTCAAAGGCATTTATAAAAGTCAAAAATCAAACTGCAAAGCAGTGGTTTCTATATGATGTGCTGGTTAGAGGCCTAGCAGAAGCTCAACTTAAAGTTGGAACTGAAGCAACAGCAGCTAGTACAATTTTTTTAAAGGGAAAAACTGATTTTTAAAAATTTTTATTTTTTGGCTGTATTCCAGGCCCCAATCCTCCTGGGAGAAAGCACCAGATGAATTAGTCATTAAGGAGAGAAACATTTAACAATTTAAGAATTTTAACTTGTTAGAATTTGGAGAATGGGTAAAATGTGAATCATTCTTTCCCTGATTTATGAGGTTGGCACAAAGTAAACAAAACAAAAAACACCATGGCAGTTTTCATTTCTTTCAGTTTTTCTTTTTCTTTTTTCTTGAAATACCATTGATTTATAATGGATTTGTTTTGTTGTCAACCACTTTTAAAAATAAATATTTCAGTGAATCACTATAACTTCCAAGTACTGTCTTAACCAATATTTAGTAGATCGAATGGCAGTGCCAGTATTGTAATTTGTTCCAATCTTACATTTTTGAAAGGAAAAAAAAAAGAATACTAATCGGTTCCTAGATATGCTTTCTATTCAAAATCAAACATTGCTGTCATATTTACTTAGTGGAAACATTTTAACCTTTCCATTTAAATCATATTTTGTGTTCACAATTTTTAAAAGAAATTTTAATTAATCACCAGATTACACTTGAAGGCAGAAATGTATAATGACTAAGAGTTTGCTTGAGGGAGTTGGACATATCTTGGATTAAATCCTGATTTATTATCCACTCCTGTTGAAGTCAGGAAGGACACTTAATCATCCTAGTCTTAATCATTCTGTTTACTCATCTATAAAAATAGACATTAAATGTGGTAAGGATTGAATGTAATATATTATGTAAAGCATTCAGTATGATGCCTGAAGCATGGAAAGTTCTTAATAAATGGTATCTACTATTAGCCGTGGTATCATTATAATCATTTTTGTCATCTGTTAGAAGCTTTACAGTAGCCAGGACTTAGTACAGACAAAAAATTAAGGTGAGGCATACTGATGTTGTGTCTAGACATAATATTGGTTCCAGCAATCATTGGGATTATACATGGATGATCTGTCTATTTTAACGTCCAAAACATACAAAATTGTGCAAAATTAAATTGCTCTGTAATTTTAAAATATAATCAAATTATGTCTGTAAGTAATAAAATTTCCAGCAGCTACTTTTAGAAATGCCAATCTAATTGTGTTTATTCTCTTGCTCTAAATGCTCTAGTGACTTCTTACTGCAGTGTGAGTAAATTTAAACACTTAAAAATACCCTTAAAGGCTCCATAATCTGTTTCCTGCCTCGCTTTCTGGCCCAATTACTTCCCTTTCCCCCTTTCCTCACTCACTTTTTTTTTTTTTTTTTTTTTTTTTTTTTTTTTTTTTTTTTTTTTTACCAGATGCAATTGCCTTTTGTTTGTTTTGGAACATTGCTACTGTCAACTCTATCATGTTATTGTTTTATTTCTATTATGGCACTTATGACTATCCAAAGTTTTCTTGTGTGTATATACACATGCACATGTAAATGCATATATAGTATATATGCTTGTTTATTGTTGCTTTTCCTCTGCCTTATAGAATGGATGCTTTACAAGACCAAAGACAATTGATACAACTCAAAATTTTAATGTGTTGAGTGTTCACAACACTGGCACATTGTATTAATTAATTAATAATTAATTAATTAATTAATTATTGAAATATACTGTGATCTTATAAATTCATTTGTATCTTTACCTTAAAAAACCTTCCCTCTTTTTTCTAAAACTTATCTTTATTGTTGAAAGTATTACAGATGTCCTTTTTCCCCCCATTTACCCCTTCCTTCCCCACTCTTCCCTCCCAAGTCTTTGCCACACTATTATTGTCTGTGTCCATGGGTTATGCATATATGCATATAAGTTCCCTGGTTAGTCTCTCCCCATCCCCACACTTCTCTGACATTCTTCAGTGTGTTTGTGGTTCTATGGCTGTGCACCTATTTACCAGTTTATTAAATTCCACATATAAGTGAGATAATGTGATACTTATCTTTCTCTGGTTGATTATTTCACTTAGCATAATGCTCTCATCTATCAATACTGTTGCAAATGGTAAGAGTTCTTTCTTTTTTACTGCCACATAGTATTCCATAGTGTAAATATGCCATAGTTTTTTATCTGCTCATCTGCTGATGGGCACTTGGGCTGTTTCCAAATCTTGGCTATTGTAAATGGTGCTGCTAGGAACATAGGGTGTATATATTCTCTCTGATTGGTTTAGTATTTATTTTTATTTTCTATCATAGTTTCCAGTAAGGAATTTATTTTAATATGCTAGTTAATTGTAAAGTTACTGTAGGAAAAGACTGCTTTTGTACACATTCCTGCATGTTTTTAAACTCAAATGCTGAGTGTCTAAAAAGTTAATCATGATGCCTTTTCTAAGGTTAAAGTTATTATGTTTGAGGGCTGGGGACAGGTTCTAACAGAATTTTTCATAAAAACTAATCACATAATAGTTTTATAATTTAAGGCACGGAGCCTATTTGTATTTTTCTCTTCTAAAATACTGGAGATTTACACTGGATATAGTTTGGAGCATAACAGCAGAACATGCATTTCCATAAATGGGTTCACTGGAAGGATTTTAGAGCTTGCTTTTCTACCTTTCCTATATTGCTGGTTTCAGAGGGTTAGAAGATTCACAGTTCAACATAGTTATCTCCTGGGAGTTACAGATTTGTCACTATAGCAACAAGCCCAATAAATCACTCCCCAAGGACTGGAGGGAAAAAAATGGTCTTTTATTGTTCTTCAAGCAAATAGGTATCAACAAACGCAACTTTTGCAAAGTGAATATATAACCCTATTGTAAAGGTGACTAATATTAGTTGTGAGTCTCATACTTTCTGGCATTTTATTGCCTTAGCCTAAACATTAAAGTAGGTTAGATGATAGAATATTAGTTTTGAGGAAGACCATTTTTAACTGCTTTAAATTACAGCGCCACCTATTAATATCATCTTCTAATCTTAATATACAAATTACTCAAGGCAGAGTAAGTAAAGGTTAATTACTATTCATCTATGCAGGTTAAAGCATAAGAGATGAAAGAGGCATTTAAATTAACAAGGAACATTAGAGGTCAGAAGAGTATCGTACAAACCCTTTTGTATTTGAGTAGTCAGTGAACAAGGCTGAGAAGAATGGCCACCTGGATGGTGAATTTTTACCTCCTGGATTCTGGAAGCAAAACACCCAAGGAGTTGTGAATTCTGCCTTTCTCTTCATTTAGAAGCCCCCTGTGGTTGACATTGGGACTGGACACCCTCACAAGGCACTTAAGGAGAGGAGCACTAACCACATGAAGTTTGGGGGTGTGATAGGGATGAAGTTGGAATAACTACTGGCATCAGAGCTCTGAGGAGCACTTATCACATTGTGCTGTATGGCTGTTTACATTTTGGTACCCTGACTAGATTGTTTGGTCCATGTGGAAAGAGACCAGGTAGTATCATATTTTTTAATACTGAATGCCTGTTCACAGTGCTTTAGAAGTTGCCAAAAGTATCTTATGGAATGGATTGAAAAAATGACTGAATAAATCTATTACATCCTGCATTCGTCATTTGTTCACTTTTGTACACTCTTCTGTCTTTAATAATAACACTCAGGGACATGTTATGAAAGAACATGGATTTGTCTTTCACTGACTATTCAGAATAGCTATGAAACTGTTTGATTTTTTTATCATTCTTTTTCTGAATTTGGCATGCATAATTTAAGCTAATAATTCTTTTAGGTAACAGCTATAAAAAAAATTGCTCCTGATGGAGTTCAACAGGCAAGGAAGACTTTATTCAACACTATTGCAATAAAGGAGAGAGATTGACCTCAACTACTTTGAAACAAAGACTTGGGAGAGTTGTCAGGCACCTGGATTGGCTAGTAGAAAAACACTGGTGAGTGTTGGGGGCTGGATGGTCAATCTGATTGAAACATCTGTTTGCTCATTGATACTTATTGAACTTAGCCTCCTTCCCTCCCACAAAAGCTGGGAGACAGGGGCTTTATCTTGCTTGCTGAAATGTAATCATTTCCAAGGGATAGCTACCAGGTCCATGAAAAAGGTATTCCTAAATTGTAAAACTGGCAAGAGGCTAGGAGATGATTTATATCTTAAAGGGGCAGAGGGAAAGATCCCAATTGCATGTTTTTAGAGTAAATTCTTTAAAGAATTTAAAAGGGAGGCCAGGAACATATTACCAAGAAGAAAAGTTTAACTAAGTTGAGTTGGATAGTCATGCCAAGGTGACCAGACATCCCGCTTTTGGTGGGACAGTCCCGATTCTTAACAATTTGTCCCATGTCCCGGGGCGTTTTAAAAAAGTCCCGGTTTAATCTTTTCCCCTTACCCCTCCCTCCCCTACTTTCCCTCTGAGGTTTGAGAGTCTGATCGCTGCTTCTCTTTCTCTGGGTCTGTTTTTGTCTATCAGTTTATTGTTCATTATTTCCTCTAGGTGTGTGAGATCATGTGATCCAAAGGACTTGTGTGCATGCATATGGGCCTAGCCAGTGGCCACGAACAACAGGGAGGTTGGGGGCATATGTAGGGAGGGGTTTAAGATGGGAATGGGGGGATGAGAACAATTATGTGATACTATAATAAATTAAATAAATAAATAAATAAATAAATAAATAAATAAATAAAGTCCCCGTTTTTCTTTAATTGGGACTTATTTAAAATGTTTCAGGCCGAAACTGGTTTGGCTCAGTAGGCCTGCAGACTGAAAGGTTGCGGGCACATCCCCAATAGGGGGTGTGCAAGAGGCAGCTGATCAATGATTCTCTCTCATCTATGTTTCTAACTCTCTATCCCTCTCTCTTCCTCTCTGTAAAAAAAATCAATAAAATATATTTTTTTTAAAAATAAAATAAAACGCTGCGGGACGCAGGAAAAATTGTTAAAAATCGGGACTGTTCCTCCAAAAGTGGACGTCTGGTCACCTTATCTTAGTCACAGTGTAAATTGTAACTTAATGGAGAAAATTTAACCATGTATCAAAAACTTTATTGATCTTTATAATACTGCATTTATAGCGTGCTTTACAGCAATTTTCTAAGGGCAGTTTGTTGACTTCTGTAGGAGTAAGATCCATTTCAGTGGGTCCATAAGACCAAAAGCATGTTCATACTAATATACTAATTGCTTTAGTTACTTGTAATGATATTGCCAGTGATGGTGCAAAACAGTAGTTGATATGACTGGTGATAATTGATTACATATAATAACAATGACACAAAATGCACTAGTAGTCACTGAATTCTTAAATTCTACACCCGAGGAATGTGAGTCTAGGTGAGATTTGGTAACTTAGGAGAATTTATTTTTTTAAAAAACTTTATTGATCTTGATTTATGATTTTTTTTGTTTCTAGGGATTTTAGAAAGTAATAATACACTGAGATTTATTGTATATACATAATTTACTTAACATACATTCTTTAGAATTTTTATACATTTATTATTCTCTTTACAATCTTCATTTTATTTTGTTTTCTTTTTGTTTGTTTTAAGAATTTCATCTTCCTTTTAAAGTAAAATATTTGATTATTGTAATTGCTTTTATCTGTAACTCCTTCAACTTTGGTCTATTTCTTTATGAAAAACAAGAGCCAGAATGATACTCAAAAGCCTTAGTATGATTGCAACACAATTTTATTTATGGATTTGAATAATTTGTCGTGCATTAATTCAGCAACTTTCTGAATATTTTGAGGCATTGTTTCAAGTGCAATGGGAGGAAAGAAGAGAGATTCTGATATTTGCTAAGATCTTTTAATTTGGCAGAGGGTATGGAAAATGTTATATAGTGTCCACCTAGCTCAGAGGCAGGAAAACACTGTGCACATTTGCCTGAGGGAAGGGTCACTTCCTTTTGAGATGATTTCAGGGAGATGGCATTTGAATGGGACCTGAAAAGAGCAACACGTTTATTTGTGGAATACACTTGTTCCAGCTGAAACAAATGTTTGGAGCTGAAGTTAAGAGGGAGGAAAGTGAGAAGTGTGTTTGCAGAGTTTGGAAGTAGAAAGGACATTTATTTAACCTCTTAGCCATTATTCTTAAGCTATAAAGTGTTGGGATGTTCTTTCCTGTGTCTAAAAGTATCTTCTGTTAGTCCAGTGGTCGGCAAACTGCAGCTCGTGAGCCACATATGGCTCTTTGGCCCCTGGAGTGTGGCTCTTCCACAAAATACCACCCGGGCGAGTCTATTTTGAAGAAGTGGCGTTTAAGTTTAAAAAATTTTATTCTCAAAAGAAATTTGAATATTTGTACTGTTGATATTTGGCTCTGTTGACTAATGAGTTTGCCGACCACTGTGTTTGTCCATCAGACATATAGACTGAGTCCCAAGGATAATTTGAAATCTGTCTTTGCTTTTCTCCTCAAGGTGACAATTGAGCTAAATTCAGATGAACAATGAATTTCTGTTTTCTTCTTCACTATATGAGTTTTCTATCATGATCCTCTTGGTCTTTGATTCTTTCCTTCTTTTGGGTTGATGGTTCTTTTTTATCTCAACCTTTTTCAGGATTTTAATGATTCAGCTCAGGCTTATCTTGAATGGAGAGCAGAGGGATTTGGGCAGACATTGGAATAGGAATTAGAAAGATCATTTTAGGTTAGGTGAGTAGGATAAATGGGGTTAAAGAGAGAAAAAAACACATTTTAATTCTAGCCTCAGAATTAAGAATGTGTAGTCCAAAATAATTTCTGTAACTAAGAGTGACAATATCTGATGGTGTAACTACTATGAGTCTAGGTCATTATTATAAAGCAAGTTATAATTTACTTTTCTGTCCTTGCTTTCATTCTGTAAGTTGAGTTTGGGCCAGAATTCTAGAAAGAAGTGGTGTTGTGTTCTACCTCAAATGAAGATAAGTGTATAGGGAGGGCTGAGGGTGGGGGAAAGAAAATTCTACATGGATTTAGTGTAAAGTCCAACTGAGAATGAAGGCTAAGGCCAGCTGGTGGAGATCTGTGGAATATTATATTTTCCCCAAATAACTGCAATGATATTTTTGGTGCTCAGGCTTCCAGAATTTTGTCACTCCCCACCAAGAGGTAGATTCTATTTCTTTTTGAACTTGGGTGAGCTTAAAATTCCTCTAGCCAATGAAGTATTGTGCAAGTGATGCTGTGTGATTTAGGAGGCTAGGTCATAAAATAAAAAAAATAAAAAAAGAGTCTCTGCTTGGCTCTCTTTTGCTTAGCACTCTGGTTATGGTTAGGGTTAGGTCCACTAAGCTGTGAGGAAGCACAAATTAGCTCATGCAGAGGGTCACATAAAAAGGCCAACCTAAAAGGATTGCCAGCACCAAGTGCTAGACCTTTGAGTGACTGAGCTTTCAGTTGAATCCAGCTCTTAGCTTTTAAGTCTTCTATAAGAGGCTCTCAGCTTTGTGGAGCAGACAAACCATTTCTTTTATGCCTTGTCCAAATTTCTGATCCAAGTTATTCATTGACACTACATTTTGGAGTACTTTGTTATATATACAAATAAGGTCTGTGAATGACAGATGGATTCTGAACTTCATTTGAGCTATCAAAAATTGGTAAAGGAAACCAATTGAGCTATAATTAAGAATATCTAATCTAAAGACAAGATAACAGATGCTTTGGAGGAGAAGGGAAATTATATTAATAAAGGCCCCAAAGTGAGTAGTGTCAGCAAAAGGAAATAAGAAGAGGTGGATGTTAAAACAAATACACTACATTTGAGTGCTTATTGGGTATAATGGAAAGGATTTCTGGAAAGGGAAAGTCAGATAATTGAAAATTTTGAGGATTCTTAGGAGAAGAAACAGTTTGGGGAAAATATAAGGTTTAAGAACACTGAGTTCAATATGCCAGTGCAGCATCCCAGAAGGGCCAGCAACTGCTGGATATACATAGTTGGGCATACTTTTTATAGAGCTGAGAAATGAAGATTATAGGCATAAATGAAGGGACCATTAAAAGGAAGGTCAATGGATAAAGATGAAGGACACTGACAATTAAGGGACAAAGTAGGAAATGGAATGAGAAGAAAAATTGGAAAGAGCAAACAAATAAAAGACCTAAAATTGTAGAAAGAACCAGTGGAAGGCAATTTTTCATGATGTCAAGGAATGAAAGTTTGCTTTTTATTTTTTCATGGAAAAAAATGGTTTGTCAAGAATGGTTAGGAAGAGAATGAGGATTTAGAAAGCAACTGGACTTTATGATTAGAAGTAGACTTTATGGAGAGTTATCTCAGATGTGAATAAGGCAAAATCCAATTTTTAGGAAAAGTGAGTAGCAAGGTTTGAACTGGAAATAGAAGGGACAGGCACAGTAAAAGTTCTTAGCAAAATAAAACAGATTGGGAAATGATTGCTCAAAGATGGGTGGAATTTGAGCATCTTTGAGGTAACAGTGCAGAGGGAGACAGAAGGGATCAATGAGAAGGAATCAATGCTGGATTATTATTGTTATGGAGCCGGAAAGAAATCATGCAAAGATAATACATGGAAGGATTAATCTTAAATAGAGAGGGGATACTTCTATGAGTCAAAAGAAAAGAAAAATAGTGAAGTAGATATAGAAATCAGAATTATGTTCTTCCATCTTATTCCTGAAGTTAATTTCAATATTGAATTATTTTACTGGGAAATAATGAATTTTTCACTGAAGGTACATAAAATATTAATTTTCCAAAGCATAAGACTGTAACCTATAGATTTGTGTAAATAAATAACAATAAATAGAGAACATAATTAAAATATTTTCCTTACATGTTATTATTTGGTTCCCAAATCCTCTTATCTGATAAGAAAATGTATACATATTATATAATCTATTCATTTTTGGTTATTGCTTATTGATATTTTGACCATCTTCTTTGCAAGTATTATATTTTAATCCATATTCAACAAAGTCATTATCATTTCAGTGAGATAACTAAGAATGATACTTATGTAATTTAAAAGCCTAAATACTTTAAAACTTCTGAGAGATGCCAACTATATTTGGTTTATACTTTCACACATTTCCTTGAAAATCAATCAATCTCAAAATCTCTCTCTCTCTCTCTCTCTCTATCCTTTTTTCATTCCTATCACTAGGCAGGTTTGAAGCTGGTATAGTTTTCAATATGCATTCAGGCTCTATTTAAAACTTCTTTTATTAGAAAATTACTTGAATTAACATTACATATCTGACACTATATATTTCCCAGAAAAACTCATGATTTTGGGGTCATTTGGGATTCTATCAATAATGTCATAGATAGAGAGAACCAAGCTGGCAAAGTAGATAAAACACCTGCACTTGCCACCTCCCAAAATAACATAAAAATTATACTAAAATACAGAGCAACCATCATTCATAACTGCATGAAAGCTGGCTTAATGGAAGCTCTAAAACTGTATAAGTAAAGAAGAAAGTACATTAATACTAGGAGGAGCGGCAGAGGCATGGAACATGCTCTTCTAATAGCCATGCGTGGTGTGTTTTTAATTGGGAGGGATATCTTGTCTACGAGGGCCTCCCATGAGAAGCAAAGGATCCAGCTCCACAACAGACCCCTAGCCCAGGATTCCAGAGCTGGAAGAAAAGTCTCCATAACTTTGGGCTGTAAAAACCAGTGAGGATTGTGGTTGAGTGAGATGGAAGCTGCTGGAGACTCAGGCAATCCCACTTAAAGGGCTGGTGCAAGAACTTACATGGTTTTCCTTCCTCCTAACTCCAGCACTGGGAAGTGGTATTTGGAGAACTAGAGACATATAGAGAGAAACTGGATTGTTTGGCATTGGGTGATGAACTTGGATGTGGCTTAGTCCCAGACAGAGGTGCTCACAGGGGTCATTGTTCCTGTGCAGGGACCTCCCCCTTCTTAGAGCTGACTGACAGCCATACCCGAGTTTCCAGCACATTGTTCACTTAGCCCCAGTGATTCTCTGAGATACAGCCCCATTCAACTTGCAGCCCAATTCAAGATATTTGCAGAATTTTTTTATATGAATGGCACGTTCTGGATCTTGCTTCACACTTTCCTAAAATTTCCTAAATGAGCAACAACTGGTGTTAGCATGACCCATAACTATCAATAAGAGACCCGAGATCCAGCAATACCACCAGTCTGCCTTGCTTCATAGCTTGGCCTCACCTGGGCTCTTCCAAACCCACACAACAAGCACCTATCTGAAGGTCACTAGGTAGCTACTGCCAGATGGCCCTAGGCAGTGGCTGACTTTGCAACTCCTGGGAGGCACCAGAGCCCATGCACCCAGTGGACAGCTTCAGACCATACCAGATTACAGCTCTACACATCCACAAGTGACAACTGAAAGGGCAGACTAAGTGAGCACCAAAACTCCACTGAATCAAGTCCTGCTCCATAGAGATGTCTCCTTCATAGCAACTCTTCCACCACAGACATAGCTGGTCCTCACATCCAATTGGCCTGGAAGTCAACTCTTCCCACTGACACCAATGGCAGTCAAGACTCAACTACAACAAGACAGTGCACACAGCCTACACAGGGGTGCACCTAAAATGTCCAGCTCAGGGAATTGAGAGGCTGAGCCACTGAGCCCTATAGGACACCTACCACACAAGACAATTCTACCAACTCCAGGACACATATAACCTCTACCTAACATATAGAAACAAACACAGGGAAGCAGACAAAATGCAAAGACAAAGAAACATGTCACAAATGAAAGAACAGAGGAACTCTCCAGAAAAAATAACTAAATGAAATGGACACAAGTAAACTACTAGATACAGTACTTAAAACAATGGTTATAAGGTTTCTCAAGGACCTTAATGAGAGCTTCAAGGGACTTATTGATACTTTAAAGGATCTTAGTGAGAATTTTAAAGACATAAAAAAGAACCTGTCAGAAATTAAGCATATACTAATGGAAATAAATAATTATTTACAGGGATTCAAATTAATGATTTGGAATATGAGGAAGCAAAAAATGCCCAATCATAAGACAAAAATAAAAAAGAATGAAAAATGTGAAGATAGTGTAAGAAGTCTTTGGGACAACTTCAAGCAAGGCAAAATTTGCCTTATGGGGGTTCCAAAAGGAGAAGAGAAAGAGCAAAGCATTGAAAACCTATTTCAAAAAATAATGACAGAAAACTTCCCCTATCTGGTGAAAGAAACAGAGTTACAAGTCCAGGAAGCACAGAGTCTCAAACAAGAGGAACCCAAAGAGGCCCACATCCAGACACATCATAATTAAAATGCCAAAGGTTAAAGACAAAGAGAAAATCTTAAAAGCAGCAAGAGAACCTACCAAGGCCTAATCAGCTAATATGACTGTTACCTGATATGACTGTTAGCTTATATGACTGTTGGCTGATTTCTCAACAGAAACTTTGTAGAACAGAAGGGGGTGGCAAGAAATATTTAAGTGATAAATAGCAAGGACTACAACTAAATTATCCAGCAGAGCTATCATTTAGAATTGAAGGTTATATAGAGCTTCACAGACAAGAAAAATTAAAGAAGTTCATCAGCACCAACACAGTATTAATTACATGAAATGTTGAAGGGCACTATTTAGGAAGAAGAAGAAGGAGAAGAAGAAGAAGAAGAAGAAGAAGAAGAAGAAGAAGAAGAAGAAGAAGAAGAAGAAGAAGAAGAAGAAGAAGAAGAAGAAATAAAAATATGAACAAGAAAATGGCAATAAATATATATTTATCAATAATTGAATCTAAAAATTAAAGAACAAGGAGTCTAATGAATAATATACACTAATGAATAAAATAGAACCAGTGGCATGGAAACATGGAACAGACTAAGGAATCTCAGTGGAGGGCGGGTGGGGAGAGATTAACCAAAGATCTTACATGCATATATGCATTACCTATGAACGCTGACATTAGGATGGTGAAGGCCTGGTATGGGCAGCAACCAGACTGAGGGAGACAATGGGAAGAAAAAATGAGGACAACTGAAATACTCTCAACAATATAGATAAAAACAAAAAGAAAAGAATGTCCTGCGTAAAATTTAGGAGAAGGAAAACAAATACAGGAACAACAGAAACATATTATGGCTATTTTTTATTTTGACACTTCCCCAAAGCAGGAAAATAGAGACTTTCAGAAGATTTATATAATTCTTTTTTATTCTTTTAATCACTTCACCAAAATAGTTTTAAATATCTAAACAAACTACTGTTTTTTAATTAGGTAAGCAAGCCAAAACATTATGACATAGAATCTTTCCCTTTTGCTCTCCAAATACCTATAAATGGAATCTGTTTACATAGTATATTGATGAAAAGCTTATGATAACAAAAATTAAGAAGAAAAGAAATCCCAGGTGTTTCTGGAGATTTAGAGTTCAAACACTATCTGCTGTTATTACCATTGTAGTAATTGAGTACATAAAAATACAGATTGGATTTTTAAAGTTCATAGAAGCTAAGAGCAATTCTCTTGTTGCAATTCCTGGATTATATAAATTCACTTCAGAATGGCACACAAGAGCACTTGTATTTTTCAATCATTTAAAGACCATTCTGTGAGCCTAAATTCCCATGGTTCAGTGCTTCTGGTTATTAACACTGTGTGTTGTCATTTGCACCTATTTGTTAAACAGTTGTTAATTGCTATTTTTCTTTCCTTTTTAAAAAATATTTTTATTGACTGGGAATCAAACCAGCAACCTCTTGGTATATGGGACCACACTTAACCAACTGAGCCACACGGGCCAGAGTTCCTTTCCGTCTTTGTGAATGAAAAGAAAATTCTGTGGAACATTTTTTTGTTGTTGTTTAAATTTGCATTGCAAATTTAAAATAAAAATTGTGACTGTCTTCAGAGCAATCATTTGAATTAATTTTCCTTAGTTATGCAACACTGACTTTTGAAAAGTGTCGACTCTCAAATCTTCATCAAACCAATATCACTGTGCCAGTTTCCTTGGAATAGGAGGCTGAATATAAGATTTGTGCTTATTTTTTCAACAAATATTTTTAAAAATATATATTTTATTGATTTTTTACAGAGAGGAAGAGAGAGGGATAGAGAGTTAGAAACATTGATGAGAGAGATTCATCGATCAGCTGCCTCTTGCACACCCCATACTGGGGATGTGCCACAACAAAGGTTTATGCCCTTGACTGAAATCGAACCTGGGACCTTTCAGTCTGCAAGCCGACGTTCTATCCACTGAGCCAAACTGGTTTCGGCCTCAATAAATATTTTAAAAAAGATGGAGCACTGGATGGATGAAAGGGAATACCAAGTATTATTCTGTAGGTGTTTTTTGTCTTAGTTATATTACTAGCCAGTAGTAGTATTCTAGTAGTATTATATTCCTAAGCTGATGGAAAATGACTCAATTAACTAGGTTGCCTGGGGCTCAGGTTATTTTGTTGACTTGAGACGGATGCTGTCTGGTAAATCTTCTAATCACTAGCCTTGATCTGGTGGGCTTAACACATGTGGCTAAATAAATAAAAAAATAAATGAATAGGTGGAAAGCTTGATTTAAGTATTGTTTAACAATCTATACTAATAAAAGGGTAATATGCTAATTAGACTGGACATCTTCCAGATGATCTTTTGGATGTCCTTCCTGACAAAACTGGGCTCAGGTGAAGCTGCCTACAGTCATGGGAACCTGTGGCCAGCCTGAGGAAGGGAAGCCTGGGCCCCAGGTGTGGGGGCCAAGGCAGAGGCAGTTAGGGGTCATTAGGCTGGCAGGGGAGCAGTTAGGGGTGATCAGGCAGGCAAGTGGTTAGGAGCCAGCGGTTGTCCCAGATTGCGAGAGGGATGTCTGACTCTTGGTTTAGATCTGATCGCTGTGGGATCAGGTCTAAACTGGAGGTCAGACATTCTCTAAGGGGTCCTGGATTGGAAAGGGTGCAGGCTGGGCTGAACCCCGCCATCCCCATGCGCGAATTTCATGTACCAGGCCTCTAGTAATTTTAATAAATATATATGTGGAGATTTGAAAAACAAAAATTAAAAATAAGTTTAAAAAGACAAGTATTGATGTATATGTGAAAAAATTGAAATCTTTGCATACTGTTGGTGGGGACGTAAGTTGGGACAGTCACTGTGGAAAACAATATGGAAGTTCCTCAAAATATTAAAAATAAAACTGCCATATGATACAACAACCCCACTTCCAAAAGAGCTGAAATCAGGATTCCTCAGAAATATTAGCACTTTTGTGTTCACAGCATTACTCATAATAACCAAGATGTGGAAACAACCTAAATGTTCATCAACCTGGGATGGAAAAAGAAAAAGTGATATATATAACTACAATGGGATATCGTTCAGCTTAAAAAAAACTGCAATATGCAGCAACATGGACAAAATTTGAGTACATTATGCTAAGTGAAATAAGCAAGTCAAACACTGAATAATTACTCTTATGTAAGGTATCTAACTTAGATTAGTAGAATCAAATAATAAAATGATGGTTTCCAGAGGCTGAGGGGACAGGAAAATAGTAATTTACTAACTAATGGGCATATTTTTCTCAGAGCCTTCCAAGAGTAATGAGTGACATGGCATAAGTATCCATATCCAAAAGTAAATGCTCTTCTGAAGAATATTTTTTGAATATTTTTATTCCTGTCACTGTAATTCCTGAAGCAAAATGGCTTCCAAAGTTTTTACTAGGTTGACATAACGAACCACTTCTCTGTTAATCAACACCAGAATCAGAGTAATAGATTCCCAGGGTTTTTTGTTTGTTTGTTTGTTTTGTTTTGTTTTTGTTTTTCTGCCTGAAGGACAAAATTTCCAGTAAGATTGGAAAAAAGGTAATTTATACTCTGCTATTGAATATGTCTCCCAGGAGCTGTAAGGGTTAAGAGTCACCATCACTACTATATCTTGATTTTTTTCCAAGTATTTTATCTGTTAAAAAAAATCACCCATAATTATCTCTCTGATCTGGAAGATTGTAGTATTCTTTCATTGTTGCTTTCACATTTGGTTTTCTTTTTGACATGCAAAAGTTTTCTACCATGTTTCTAGTGTATAACTCTTTTCTTTTTCTATTGTGTCTGTTTCTTTTTTTATTTTTTACCTTAAAAATGTCTTTTTATTTTTTTAATTAAATCTTTATTGTTGAAAGTATTGCACATATCTCCTTTCTCCCCTCATCCCTCCCGCCCCTGCCTTTAACACCCTACTGTCTGTATCCATGGTTTATGCATATATGCATGCAAGTTCTTTGGCTGATCTCTTCCCACCCACCCCCTCCCCTGCCTTCCCTTTCACTGTTGCACATATGGTGTCTTATCCATCAAGTTTTAATAATATTTCTCTGTTCAGGTGTATGTCTTTGGATAAACACTGAGATAGAAAATTTAGCCTGGAATTTTGAATATTCGCATAGTGTCATATGGATCTACTTACTAAAGAGTTAAATACCAGGGTCAAAATTCTCATTGTGTCTATGGATTCACAGAAATACAGGACTAGAAGGGTTTTGGTTTTCGGTAGTTCTGGAAATTATTTTATGTTTTTTCTTTTCATGTAAAAATCATTATTTTTCCTGGTAATTACTGACAAACCTTTAACTTGTTATTTTTACCTTGCCCTTCAAACTACAGTTTAAATGCCTTTCCCTTAAGCTGCCAATTATCCCTCCAGGACTACACTGGTAAAACAGAATGTGAAAAATCTGAGTTGTGTTTGCCAATACAAATAATGGGGATTTCTGTTTTCTTTCCATGTCTACTCTTGTTTTCCAGAATTTTGACCCTGAGGTGTAATCATACTATATTTCCATGCCTTTCTAAGTTTTGTCTTTAAAATAATTTTTAAAAGCAATTTAAGGGCTGTTAAGTGTGTGTGTGTGTGTGTGTGTGTGTGTGTGTGTGTGTGTTTGTTTGTTTAAGAAGTGGTTCTCAGATTTTGGCAGTGTATCAGAATCACCTGGAGGGCTTGTCAAAACACAGATTGCTTCCCAACCCAAGAGTTTCTGAATTGGTAGGTCTGCCCAGGGGTTCAAGAAATTGCATTCCTAGTCGATTCCAACTGCTGCTGCTAGTGCTATGACCATGATTGGAGTATTGCCACTCAGGTGTTCTGCACTCATGAGATGAAAAACAAATGGTCCAAAAAAAAAGTCAAAATTGCCCTCAAATTCACCCACTGTTCACCATATCCATTTCTCATCTACTATCATTTCTCCCCATAATAGCCAAAATGAACATCTGAAAATATGAACTATCCCACTTAGGATTTAAAAAAATATATATTTTATTGATATTTTACAGAGAGGAAGGGAGAGAGATAGAGAGCTAGAAACGTCGATGAGAGAGAAACATCGACCAGCTGCCTCTTGCACACCCCCTACTGGGGATGTGCCCACACCTATATACATGCCCTTGACTGGAATAGAACCCGGGACCTTTCAGTCCGCAGACTGATGCTCTACCACTGAGCCAAACCGGTTTCGGCCCCACTTAAGGATTTTTGATCTTGGTTGCCACTTTGCTAAAACCCTTCAGAATCTTTCTGTTGCTTTTGAGGTAAAATCCACCAGCATAATATATATATATATATATATATATATATATATATATATATATATATATATATAAATAACTATTACCTATTTTAAAAATATACAATCCTAGCCCCAGTGGCTCAGTTCATACCATGTATGGAAAGGTTGCTGGTTCCATTACTGGTCAGGGCATATGTTGGATTGTGGGCATAGTTTTCCTGGTAGGGACATGTAGGAGACACCAATCAATGTTTCTCTCTCTCCTTCTTCCTTCTTCTTCCTATACATATCAATAAAACTCTTTTAAAAATAATAATGTATACTTTATGAGAGAGATTCTTGTTTTTACCAATGAGGGACACAGAATAAACATTATATCCAAGTTCACATATGTATTAAGGGGTTGAGTCAAGATTCTAACTTAGGTCTGTCTGACTCAAATAAGTCCAGACTTTTGTCTATTCCTTTGACAGAACATTATAGGATTGGCTCTTATCAATAGGGTAACTGATCATCTGTCCAGGCAAACTGTCTTTTGGAAGTTAACTGAACTATTTCTAGTCAAATACAGAACTGAATTATTTATTGTACATTGTGTGTACAATAATTGTGTTTTGCTAGTATATAGAGTTAACATTGATCTATTGCTTACTATGGGCCTCACTCTAAGTTGAGTACTGTGGAGGTGTTATCTCATTTAATCATCACAATTTAAGAGGTAGATAGTGATATTTTCCACTTTTTATAGGTAATGGAACTAAGGTGCAAAAAGAAGATAAGGAAAATTCCTGTGGTCATACAGTTTATAAGTGATAGAACCTGGATTGAAATCTAAGACCATTTAATTCCTAAGATGTATTTGTCATCTACATCTTTTTACTCAACCCCTCACACCAACTAGGGATTAAAAGTTTTTAGCAAAATTATTAGGTCTTTTTTTTTTTGGCTTATTTGCACCTTAGTCAGCAGAGTTGGATACTACCATGTATGGAATGTTGTCTTTCATGAGAATTCAGGTACTTGGAAATGTACTTAATTAGTAGAGGGCGCTTCATGTATTTATTTTTGAGCACACACTCCCCTTGGTAGGATCTTAGGGAGCCCCACAATGTTTGTTTCCTCTCCCAAGTGACTGATAGTCATAGACTATGAGAGGAAGGTCAGAATGTTAACTTCAAGCTAATATGAGAGTCTTCGGGATAATATCTGTATCTTTTGTATGCCTTGTCTATATAGTATTGGCTAATTATTTTAGTGCATTAATTGAAATATACAATCGCCTCAATCCTATGTTGCTCCCTGAGACCAGACTTTCTCTATGTCCTCTTCTTATCACTTATTAATTTGTACAAATTCCTCCATCTCACAAAGAGATTGATTTACCATATTTGCCAGCGTATAAGACGATTTTTTGGCCCTGAAAAATACGTATTTGCCGGCGTATAAGACGACTGGGCATATAAGACGACCCCCTAACATTTCCACTAAAAATACAGAGTTTGTTATATACTCACCGTATAAGATTACCCCCCACTTGGAGGCATATTTTTCAGGGCCAAAGGGTCGTCTTATACGCCGGCAAATACGATATATTTGTTTGTGACTGTGAATTGTCGATTGGAAGACTTTAGAAAAACTTGGAGAAACAATATTTTTCCTGGAAAAATAGAAAAGTAATTCACATGCTATGTTTTCAGCTACTTCATGTATCTTTACCAAATCAAGAACAGAAATGTTGGGATTTTTAAAATTATGTAAATATAGCAATTCATCTTGTAAATAAACTATCATTCATTTTGCTTAAATTATAGATTTGATCTAATAAATTGAAATCTAGGCTGGCCCGTTTTCAGCATTATGTCATTCATTTTCTTCTCTCTGGGGAGCTTTTCCTAGAGCCAAGTTAACATGTCTAGAAAATGATGTGAAACAAAATACGTTGCCAGTGTTTACAGATACAATCAAAACCCAGAAAGGAATAGGACTTTTTTTTTTTTTAACAGATGAAGAGTGATCAAATATTCATGGAAGGTAGACACACAAAAAGGAATGACATCCATAGAAAATGAAAAGAAAATATGGGCTTAGATGCAACTTCACTGAAGATAGGGTTTCTTGCAAAGATAGTGCTCTGCAATCTCAAATGGGGGGAGGGAGGTGAGCCCTCCCTGGCAAGCAGTTACTCTTAGTGGTTGGCATGAGATTGAATAAAGCTCTTCGCAGCAGTGTCAAATGTCTTCAATTTCACTCAACTGTCACATACACTACCCACACAACAGTAATTGGCTCAGCAAAGATGCTCTTGTGATTGGATTAAGACCAAAATAAAATTCTTCCTTTTCACAGTCCTGGGGAAAAGAACAATAGTGATACATACAGACAAAATTAAGCCATTCAGAAAGAAGGATTGGCTTTCTCATCTGATCTGAAACATTCAGGCAATTCTCTTGGCAATGACTTTATTACTCTCAAGGGGAAAAACACGGGCTAACTTCTTATATAGTGGAAATTGCACATTGTGCTCTGAATACAGTACACATTTAAGCAACAAAATGAAAACATTTCTTGCAATAGGAATTTTATCTGGCTACCAGTTAGCAGAACTGCTTCCAGTTTCGACAGAAATATCAATTAGTGACTTTCTGTCTGAATCTAACTGGGAAGGCTAACATTAAAAAAAAAGCAACCAGATTAAAATCATGCAAGCTGTACTGGCAGTTCTCCTTCATCTCTGCAGAAAATTCGAAAATATCAGACTGCAGGACCTCAGAAGGAAGGCGGGGGAAGGAGGTGGAAGTGAGCCACCAAAAAATGTGTATGCATAATCCATGGACACAGACAATCGGGTGGTAACAGCCTGAGGTTGGGGAAGGGATGTTAGAAGGATCAATGGAGGAAGAAAGGGAACATACATAATACTTTCAACAATGGAAGATTTAAAATTTTAAAAAAATGAGAAGGCTATCAAAGTCACATCTTTGTAGTTGAATTGGATATTGTCGTCCTTGCTGTACTGGGATCCATTGCAAGAAGGAATACTAATTCATATAACAAAGGACCTAATTAAGGAATTAATGTATGGTGGTTTGTAGCTGAGATGGGAGTTGGAGAGAGATTTTGATTTATAGAGAGATTTTGGTGAGAAGTCTTACCTGTGGAAACATAAATGCATTTGCTCAAACATAAAGATTTTTTTTTTCTGAGAGACTAAAAGCAATTGATTCTATTTGAAATAAAAACAGGGGTATTTGGAAAATTTACTTCAGTTCTATTTTTCTTTTGTATATTAGAAACTAGGAATATAAGTCATATACTAATGTGTATACTGTCTTCCTAGGGTTGTATAATAAAGTAACGACAATTTGTGGCTTAGAATAACAGAGATATATAGCATCTGGAGGCTAGAAGTTCAAAGACACAGGGTTGGTTCCTTCTGGGAACTATAAGAGAGAAACTATTCCATGTCTCTCTCTTGGCTTCTGGTGGACTGCTGGTAAACTTTAACTTGTAGCTGCATCATGCCTTTATCTTTTTAAAAAAATATATATATTTTATTGATTTTTTACAGAGAGGAAGAGAGAGGGATAGAGAGTTAGAAACATTGATGAGAGAGACATTGATCAGCTGCCTCTTGCACACCCGCTACTGGGGATGTGCCCGCAACCAAGGTACATGCCCTTGACCGGAATCGAACCCAGGACCTTTCAATCCGCAAGCCAACACTCTATCCACTGAGCCAAACCGGTTTCGGCCATGCCTTTATCTTTACACTAGGGGCCCAGTGCACAAATTCATGCACCTTGGCAGGAACTGTGGGCCATGAGGCTGAGTTGAGCACAGGGGGAAGGTCTCAGCCCATCCTCCATGCCCCCGCCTGGCCCCTCCCAATGTGGGCCCCCAGTACCCTGTCTGCTGGCAGCCCTACTCCTGCCGCTGCCACCACCCCCACTTGCTGACAGTGTGGAGTGATTTGGGTCAGTGCCAGCAGCAGGTGTGAGGGGGCTGGAGCCATCAGTGGGTGCAAGTGGTGACTGCTGCCCTGATTGTCCCTCAGGAGCAAGGGGAGGTGGAGAAGCCCTGAGGGGTGATTGGGGCCAGCAGCTGCTCCTTGTACCTGCTGCCAGCATTGGAACCACCACTTTCACACACTGCTGGCTCCTGGCACTGGTCCCAATCGCTCAGTGCTGTCAGCAAGTGTGAGTGGCAGCTCTGGCACTGGTGCCTGTGCCAGCAGGAGGTGCAAGCACTGGGTGGGACCATGGTTAGTGGGAGCAAAGTATTTTCAGTAACTACCAAAGGTTTGCCCTGATGACAGCAACTGCCCCCAGCCTTGGTCTGACTCCTCTTCTCACCTGCTCCACCATCCCATTGCCACAGCTAATGCTAACCATGTTTTGCGCTCTGCCACCTGCTGCTGATGCCTGCCATGTTCCTCGAGTGCCCCCTAATGGTCAGTGCACAACATAGTGACCAGTTGTTCAGTTGTTTGGTTGTTCTGTTGTTTGGTCTATTTGCATATTAGGGTTTTATATACTAGGTGTATTGGTTAAAAACCCAGATTTTATAGTCAAAGAAAACATGATAATTTCAAGAGAAACATCAAAAGTGCTTTATTTAAACTCATGTCAATCACTAGCTATACATTTCCCCCATCTTTCAGGTAATTTGTGGATACTGTCCCAATAGAACTTTTCTTGTTTTGAGGCAAAGCATTCAGAGATCCAGTTTTCCACTTCTTTGTAATTTGAAGTGCTACTCAGAAAATATGTGTGCCATTGATCAGAATAAGCGGTTATCTGGAGGAACAAGGTCTGAAGAATCATGTGGGTGGGTTAATCCTTCCCAGGCAAGATCTTTTAACATGTCTTTAACTGGTTTTGAAGTGTGTGTTAGTCATCATGAAGCAAAATTATTTTGCTGTGTCTTCTGGCTCATTCTGGTTGTTTCATGATCAAAGTGTGGTTCATATTGATTACTTGTTGTCAGTTGTGATGAATATTAATGGGTTCACCTGGTTTTAGAAGCTCATAATAGATACTACCTGATCCCACCAAATAGACCTTCCTGATCCCACCAAACACAGAGCATTGTCCTCTTTCTGAAGAGATTTGGCCTTGCGGTTGATTTTGATGGTTAACCTGAATCAACCCCTGATTTTGTGAATTTGGGATTCTCAAAATAAATCCACTTTTCATCACCAGTCACAATTTGATGCAAAAATGATTTTCTTTTGTGCCTTTGAAGCAACATTTTACTGACGACTTTTCAGTTTTCCATTTGTCTTTCATTCAGTTGATGTGGCACCCATTTTCCCTTCCTTTATCTCCCCTTGTCTGTAAAGTATCAGAAATTGTTTGCTGAGCAATTTTTAACCTTTCTACAAGTTGTTGTTGAGTTTGAAACACATCTTCCTCCAAGAATGCTTATAATTGTTGGTCTTCAAACTTTTTCAGTTGACCTGGATGTTCTTTGTCTTTCACATCAAAATCATCAATTTTAAAGCATTTAAACCAGTGTTCACAAGTATCTTGAGATGGAACATGTTCACTATAAACTTCCCAAAGCATTCAGCCACACTTTTTAAAAAATAAATTTTTATTGATTTTTTTACAGAGAGAAAAGAGAGAGATAGAGAGTTAGAAACATTGATGAGAGAGAAACATCGATCAGCTGCTTCCTTCACACACCCCACTGGGGATGTGCCTGTAACCAAGGTACATGCCCTTGACCGGAATCAAACCCAGGACCCTTCAGTCAGGCTGATGCTCTATTCACGGAGCCAAAACGGTTTTGGCTCAGCCACACTTTTCTTCAAAATAAAGTAATGAATTAAAATTTTCCACAAATGCTCTTTTTTTGGCATAATTTCAACATGTTTAAATGTAAAAATATCTATAGTGTTAACTTCAGAAAATTTGACATATGAAGTATTGAGGCTTGTCAATACAACAAAATAGCATGCATATCAAATCGCATATATCAAATCAACATATGTGTAACTCTATTGAAAAAAAAATTCTCATTATTGCCCTAGCTGGTTTGGCTCAGTGGATGGAGCATGGACCTGTGGATGGAAGGGTCCCAAGTTCAATTCTGGTCAAGGGCACATGCCCCATTGTGGGCTCAATCCCCAGTCGGGGGCATGCAGGAGGCAGCCAATCAATTATTCTCTCTCATCCTTGATGTTTTTCTCCCATTTCTCTTTGAAATAAAAAAAAAAAATGCATTGTTAACTGGTACACCAATATATAGATTGTATTCTCTTTGTATGTCTTTCTCTTCATATTGTCTTCCTTCTATGTCTGTCTGTCTTTTTGTCCAAATTTCCTCTCCTGGCAAAAACACTGATCATACTTCTCTAGTCATTTGTCTCAGTAGATAGAGCATCAGCCCCGGGACTGAGGGGTCCTGGGTTTGATTTCAGTCAAGGGCACGTGCCGAAGTTCTGCGCTCAATCCCTAGTGGGGGCTATATAGGAGGCAGATGATCAATGATTCTCTTTCATCATTGATGTTTTTGTCTCTCTCTTCCTTGCTCTCTGAAATTAATAAAAATGTATTTATAAAACAAAACAAAACAAAACAAAAAACCCCCCAGTAATATTGAATTAGGGGGCACCCTAATGATCTTATTTTAATTTAATTATTTCTGTAATGATTCACTTTCCAAATATTAGGTCACATTCTGAGGTACTGGGGTTAGACCTTTAATGTATCTTTTTTTTAGGGCACACAATTCAATCCCTAACAAGGCATTATCAATAAAGATTCTTTTTAAAGGAAATATGATGCCTTATATTTTATACAGCTGAAAAAGTTGGTTTCCTAATCTTACGAAGTAAAACATTGCAACTTCTCTATCTAGTGGACACATTCTGAAAATAGAGCCATGACATGTGAAGGCTGCTGAATTTATCATAGATTTGAGGTTCTGGTCACTTTGTAGACAGTGAAATAATAACATTTCACCAAAGGTGGCTTTTCCTAAAGTAGGAACTCCATCCACAGAGAAGAGAAAGTAGATTGCTCCTTCTCTTTGTCTAAATTCAAAGACAGCTGGAAAGAAACTCCTTGCTCCCTGATGCTGTTCCTTAGATAACATTATTTTAGCACCATTATCAACCAACAACCTAATATAAGATTTTTTAAAAAGTTGGTGCTCACATTGTCTTTTCGATTGTTTTCTAGTCTCTGTGTTCCATGCCCTGTACTGTAATAATAACTACAACTATCTCGTGGTAATTCTTTCCACTCTTTCCGATTTCTGCCATTATAATAGTTTTACTGGAACTACCTGACCTATTTACACACACACACACACACACACACACACACACACACACACACACATCATGCCACCTGTATATACTTATCTATCTATCTATATATATATATATATATATATATATATATGGCTAAGAGACCGGACATCTATCTATCTGTGCAACCAACCTACCTGCTGGTACATATGACACTCACTGTCAATCTACACTAATAAAAGAGAAAAATGCTAATTGATCTTAACTTCGCTATGACCACAGACAATCAGAGCGAGTATGCAAATCAATCCAACAAAGATGGTGGTTAATTTGCATACACTGTGGGAGAGAGGAGTGAAGACTGAAGACAGCATAGAAGGAAGAGGGAGGAAAAGCAAGGTGGCTGCCAGAGGGAAAGGGCAGGCAGAGCAGGGCAGGGCAGGGTGGGTGGCAGCATGCACAGTGGCAGTGGTTGCTTGCAGGGATCTTCCTGCAATGGTTCCTAGTTTAAAAATAAATGCTGATTTGTGCATGTGTGATACATATAAAACTTTCGCTGTTGCCAGTCGTACATGACCAATGGGCCAGTACATATAATGAACACTGGCAATCTAATTAATTAGTTTCCATTCAATGTGCACAAATCTGTGCCTGAGCCATTAGTAGAGATATAACTGCTCATTCATGCATGCCAACAGTCGGTATTCAGCAAGAATTACTTTCTTCTTCATTCCAGATGATACTAAGATGGTATTCTGGAGATATCTTTGGGAAGCTGTTGTACATTAACACATATTCTTTTTTTACTTCAGTCAGTGCTGTGAAACTAAAAAAGCGTTTTGGTTAAATTGATAATTGAAATTTATAAATATTAATTTGGCAATGAGACATTGGAAGGATGGAAAGAGGGAAAAAATCAAAGAGCAGATGAATTAGGAGGCTATTAAAATATTTGAAAAAGAAGTAAAGAGTATCACACTTGGGCAAGAGTGATGGAATGTAAAATTCAAAGAACAGAATGGATCACAACATTCATTAAGTTGAAAAAACAAACATACCAATAAAGCCAAAACATAAGGCCTCAAAGTTAATTGGACATGCAAGGGAGAAGAGGAGTCAACATTGGCTCCACATTTTGTGCTGGAGCAGTAACATATACATATCAAGAGAAAGGTCTGGTTTGGGAAGCAGAAGAAGAGACAACGAGTTCTGTTTTGGACTTTTGGAGTTTCAGGAACCAGCAGGTTCATGTTCAAATTGTAGATATATATATTTGGGAGTCAATAATGCAGATATAAAGCTGTGAAAATGAAAAGGCACACATGATTATAAAATACAAGCAGAGAAAAGAATTTCAAAGGAAGAACATTGAAGAATAAAATTGTGTGCAGGACCAGAAAAAAAAAGAATTATAAAAAGTTTCTTAGAAGGGAGAATTAAAATATAAGACATTCTAGTGTAGAGATTTATGAAAAGGTGATCAGCCGAAACCGGTTTGGCTCAGTGGATAGAGCATCGGCCTGCGGACTGAAAGGTCCTGGGTTTGAATCCAGGCACGTACCTTGGTTGCGGGCACATCCCCAGCGGGGATGTGCAAGAGGCAGCTGATCGATGATTCTCTCTCACAGATGTTTCTAACTTTCTCTCCATCTCTCTTCCTCTCTGTAAAAAATCAATAAAATATGTTTTAAAAAAATGAAAAGGTAATCAAACATATTTTTTAATGTTTCAGGGAACTTTTCATGTATGTACAAAACTCAGCAGAGCTTGCAAAACATGTTTTCAATACATGTCTATTGGATTAAATTCTTGGGGAAAGAAACTTAATGAAACTCTCAGAATCTAAAAATTGTAAGCAACACATATATCTTATATTCTTATGATGTAGTTCTCCCTAGAATGCTGCAGTAATAAAGAGACTATTGCATTGGTAATCCCCTGTCTTTATGACCACAGGGCAAAGTAGCTACTACAAAACCTGTTTACATCAGAGGAGTTGGAGCTCAGAAATAGTAAGTGAGGGTGGAACCAGTATTGCACTGGCTGCACCTGACACCAGCACTGTCTTCTTTCCTTAGGCCATGTTGAGCAGCTCTGGAGCCAAACAAAACTAATCTGTTCCTATAACCAATATTGAATATTTAAAGACAACTTGCTCTTCTAATTTTTAAAGCCAATCTCTTCAGGTTATTTAAATTGTAAAGACTTGTAAATATTATTGTTACCCTCCTCCATAAGATTTCTTTTTAAAAAGTAGTAAAGTTCATTAAAATAAATTGTTTGAATAATAATAAAAGTTAACGTACATGCTTTACTTTATTCATGGCACTCTTCTAAATACTTCACATACATGAATTTATTTAATTCTTACCAAGTATCTAAGAAGATAAATATCATTTCCATTTTTATTAACTTGGCACAGAAAGTTAAGTCATTTGCCCAAGGTCAGACAGCTACTAAGTTTAAAGTATTCATTCTGTAATGCAAAGTGGCTTAAAAGACATTTTAACTTCAGCCCATGGAAATATGACTGGGAGCAATACCAAAAAAGTTCAGTAAAATTAATCTTCGAATAGTCTTTTCTTAAGTACTTGACTATAGATTTTAAATGTATCAATGAGCGAAAGCTCTAGTTTATTGATGGAGATTAACAGCCACTGGATGGTCAATGTGTTCAAGATTTGGTGTAGCAGGTGATCCCACCGGGATCTCAGCATATTTGGAAAGATACCAGATTTCAACTGAAAAAGAGAACTAATATGATCAATCTCTCTGTCACTTTATCTCACCCTCTCTAGCTCTATTTCAATCTCATCTCCTCATTTCTATTTATTTTGTATTTATTTTAATATCTCATCAATCAATCTATCTAAATATATTACAGGGAATTCACTTATACAAATATGGGGCCTGATTAAGCAAAAAAAAAAAAAAAAATCCAAAGTGGGTAAGGCAGGTGGTCAGGAAAGAAAGACCATGAGCAGGCTGTAACCCCATGGGCATTAGTTGTGGTTTGTTGTCCACAGGCAGGGATCTCAACTCAGGAGAAGCTTAAGCTCTTTTTAAGAGATTTCTCAAGTGAGTAAGTCTGACCCACTTAAAAAGGATAATTTCTACTTTAACTAATTAAAGTCAACTGATTAGTGACTTTAATCAGATCCACAAAGTTTCCTCACAGCAACACCTAGATTAGGGCTTGATTGAATAACCAGTCATGCTGCAAAATGCCCACCATTCCTTCTTTCCTCCACCTCTTCTGAGAGAATATTGTTTGTAGTCCAATCAAATAAGAAACATTCTGGAGAGGGAATTCTTGGGACTGTTATTCAGCTCTGACAAGTAGACACATCAAAAACTATCACAGGCAGGCAAGGTTATAAGGGTACATGGGCTACATTTTGCCACATTTTGTTGCCTAGTCAAATTATTTGCAGAATTACACATTCAAAATGTATCTGAAAAAACAAGATTAAGAAGGGCAAGATGAAAGCATAAAGGATATTATATTAATATTCAGCATATTTTAGATAGGAGTAAAACATGTACATGTCCTAATATATAAAAGCCTGGGTACATCACATCTGCAATGTTTGGGAAGCTCAACTGTGTGCCAGGCTGTGCACACAGCAGGCAAGTGGGCTGAACTGTTGACCTCTTGGAGAGAGAGAGAGGAAGGGCTGATCAGCAATGGCAGTGGCTGCTGGAGAGGCTGGGCGAGAGAAGCAGGGTGATCTTTCTCCTTCTCCAGTAGTCAAATCTCTCTCTCTCTCTCAGAGGTCAGCTGTTCAACTGCTCATCAGCAAGCTTGGGGCAGCTGCTAATCAGCCCCGCCTCTATGATTGCCCTAGAGATAGGCCTGGAGATGCTGACTGGCATAGAAACCGACCAATCAGAACCAAACTGGCTGACAAAGGAGGACAGTTAGGGCCAAGATCAGGCCCTTGGTGGGGGTAGTTGGGAATGATCTGGCTGGCAGGGGAACAGTTAGGTCTTAATCAGGCCACAGGCCAGCAGAGGAGTGGTTAAGGGGTGATCAGGCTGGCAGGTAGAAGTGGTTAGGGGCAATCTGGTAGGCAGGCAAGTGAGCAGTTAGAAGCCAGCAATCCTGGATTGTGAAAGGGATTTCCTACATTGGAGAGGGTGTAGACTGGGCTGAGGGACATCTCCTTCCCTCTAGTGCATGAATTTCATGCACTGGGCCTCTATTATTAGATATAAGTAATGACAAATACTTAGACATTTTGTACTATAATAAAAACAACTGTTCCTACCTTGCTTAAACCTCAGACCTTTTAAACAGAAGATACTGGGCCACACTTTACTTGCAGTAGATATCAAATTCATATTTTTAGTTTGAAAATAAAATTGCAATTAATTATTATGTTCTCTGAATCCTTAAAATTAAATTGGTAAAATTTTGGGTGACAGAGATAATACATGTGTCTTGAGAAGGGGAAATAACATATAGTTGAGTATAATAATTTTAAAATACTATTTACCATGGGTCTAACCTGGAACTTAAAATTCATTATCAGTAACCATTATATGACTTTGAAAGGTCACTCAGCTAGAAAATGGCTGATCTAGGATTCAACTTAGTTCTCATCCACCCTTTATTCTATGTGTTTTTAACTACACTATAATGCCTCCAAAATCACTTTCGACACCCAATTCACTTAGCTATTTAGTGTTGTGCCTTTCCCCTCTCCCTTCTCTTGACACTCTCAGGATGAACTTAATGCTGCCTTACAACTTGGTTGATATTTTCTGTCTCTTCACTAACTGTGGAAAGTAAGGATTTCTTTCTTGGTCTAGGTCAGTGGTCGGCAAACTCATTAATCAACAGAGCGGCAAACCACGGCTTGCTAGCCTCAGTTTGCTGCCCACTGGTTTAAGACTCTAGTCATCGGTGAGTGAACAGGCACAGGGGGCAAAGGTTCCTTTAAAGCACCTTTGAATCCACTGTAAGTAAGAAGCTGCCTATTGTGCTCACCCCTAAGTCACCCCAACCCTTCTCTCAGGGAATTGACTTAGAAATAAAAGTAATATTGTTAAGTGCATTACAAATCCATTCTAATTTAATATTCTCAACTAATACTCTTTTACTCTATTTTAAGAAATACCTTGACACTCTTAACTGGATAGTAATTTATAAAAATTCTCTCACTTTCTGAATAGCCAATCTATAATAATATCCTCACACATAAAATATGACTCCAATGGGGGCACAAAAAAAAAGCCACCCTCATTTTATATAAAAAAATACCTTCAGAAGACTATATATTGTATTTAATTGTTTCACTTATGCCTGTATTGAGAAAAATTGGTTGTCAAGACCACTTTGCCTTTTTTTTTTTAACTTAAAGGAAAATGACAGGAATTTAATCAGCTCTTATATAGGTATACTTTGGAAAAAAAAGAAAATAGGTAAGTGTTTTGACTTGCAGTATAAGAGAAGAAAATAATGAAGGAAAAAAACCCACCCTGAAATTAGTCAGAAATCTGTAGCCAATTATCAGGTGTCAGAAAATGTATCACAGTATCAGAAGTGGCATACAATTGTGGGGGCCAAAAGAGGAAGTCCAATAGGGCATCTGTTACCATCATCTCAAGCACCTGGAGGAGCATGTCTATTGCACATATTTGCAAGCCCACATGTTCCCTAATTTGATTTAAAGGCACTCTAAGCAATCAGCAGTTGGGTTTTATCTTATTATTTATAATTTATGGATATTCCTATGCCCTTGAAAGAATCACAATTTCCTAGACCCAATTTATTTTTCCCTGCTTTGTTACTCACTTTACTGTGTTCTTGGCCATTCTGTTCACTTTGTCATTCCTAAGTTTCCTCATTTGCAAGAGTAGAAACATTAGACATGTCACTTCCCTCTCTCAGACTGCTGGGAAGATTAATGGAATAATATGTTTAAAGGCTACTGGACTCCTTGGAAACAAGATGCTACATATGCACGGTATTTCATCCTTATTTATCTCCACTTTGAAGGGAAATGAACACAACTGGGGCTTAGGTTAGAGTAGGTAGGATTCGGGGACTGACGCTATCATTTGGGAAAAGAGTTCCTCTTATTTTGAAATAGGTGTTTGTTTGTTTGTTTTCAAGGACCTTGAAAATGTGATCCTGAACATTTGCCTTTCCTAATTGATTCTTTATATGTGGTGGTGTTTCTCCCTAAAGCTCTCTGTCAAGTCATAGTTTCCTTGCAGCATGTAATATTTGTGATTTTCTCAGTATGTTGTAAGAAATGGGAGACTCTTAAAAATAAAAAGTGGTGAGATAAAGTATGTAAGATAGCACTTACATGAAAAAAATAGAAGTAGCTCTAAGGACTTTTGAAATTGTAGACATACCTAACACTATCAAGACAATTGATTCTATTTGTCAGAGTGAAGACTAGAAGATGTTTCTACATGGATTATTGATGTGAAGAAACATACAGGATTCATAAGAGCCCCTCACATCTATTACCTTAAGTTCCAGATACAATGGATACCTACAACAAACCAAAAAGAGTAAGTATTTATTGAATGGATACTATCTTCCTCACATGGACATTATCTTCTTTAATTATCACACCAATTCCATTATTTTCCTCATTTCCAAAATTGGTTAAATAACTTGCTTCGATTTAGACTACCGTGTTTCCCCGAAAATAAGACATCCTCCGAAAATAAGACCTACTTCATGGAAACATAATACATCCCCTGAAAATAAGACCTAGCGCATCTCTGGGAGCAAAAATTAATATGAGACACTGTCTTATTTTCGGGGAAACAGAGTAGTATGTAGAAGAGCCTGAATTAAAGTTATCTGTCATAAAGTTATCTATCATTGTTATCTTCTACTGTTTATGAGAAGGAATTAAAAAGATAATCGCATATTCACTGAGTGTGCTTTTCTCATGTGGCTATGTGACTACCAGGTTGTAGGCTCTTTTAGAGCAATGAATGTATCTTATTCTTTTGGTGGGAAACCCAATCTCAAGCCCAACATCTTTGCATCAAATAGATGCCTGCAAAAGAGATGTCATTTCCTTGATATAGATAAGAAAACTGAAGTTTTAAGATATTAAGTAATGTGCCTGCAATCCTGTAGCTGGTAAAAAGCAAAGCCAGGATTTATTCCAGGATTCTGGACCAGTCCATTGGTCTTCCATGATACTGCAGTTTCCTCTACTCTTCCTCTCTGTTTCCAAGTTTCTAATTTTGTAAGGATCTTGCTTACTCCCTAAGCTCTGTAGGAAAGTTGGGGAACACCTTTTGTTGACTGCACCCATAGGTACCTTTAGACTTCAAATGATAGAGAGATAAGTAGGGATTTATTGAGCTTCTACAAAGTATCAGGCATCATGCTAAGTGCATTACAATTTTGTCTTATTTAATCTTAACTTTTCCATGATGTAGTGGTGACTATGGTCCCATTTTTGGATGGGGAAACTGAGGTTGAGATATGTTACACTACTTGTCCATGATCATACAACCATTTAAACCCAGGTACCCTGACTTAAAAACCCAAATTCACTCAACTACATCAAAAAGGGTGACATAGTCCAATGTCTCGTATGCTTTATTTTAATCTAGCAATACAAAGAATGACCAAAACTATTTCTATTTTCCTTAAGAGAAATCAGATTTTAAGTCCTCTTGTAATTGTAAACTACATTGTCAAAATAATATTTTCATTGAGATATTAGAATGTGATCACTACTCACTAATAAAATGAACTAGGGCCGAAACCTGTTTGGCTCAGTGGTAGAGCGTCGGTCTGCGGACTGAAAGGTCCCAGGTTCGATTCCGGTCAAGGGAATGTACATTGGTTGCAGGCACATCCCCAGTAGGGGGTGTGCAAGAGGCAGCTGGTGGATGTTTCTCTCTCATCAACGTTTCTAGCTCTCTATCTCTCTCCCTTCCTCTCTGTAAAAAAATCAATAAAGTATATTTTAAAAAAAATGAACTAGGAAAAAGATAAAAACTTGTGACAGGAACAAAGGTCCTTCAGAGACCATGAACATTCTTTGTTTGCCTTTTTTTGTCTTCTGTCAGGTGTGTCTACAAGCAAAAGACCTACCAGGCTGTATCACAAATTCCAACCTTCTTATTGGGGTCAGATAATCACAGGTTTCCTGTTTCCACCCACCTGGCATTCTTGCTTTCAGTGAGAGCCAATAACTCAGGTTCCTTTTCTGCCTTTTGCTTTAGCTCACTCTTCTTTTTGTCTATAGAGACTTAATACCCATGGTTCAAGAGAAACTCGCTGTCAGATTGCGAGCAGATGCCACCTCTGCTTCTGCCGCTGCTGGCCAAAAACCTAGGCCAGTGACAACTGGGCTAGAATGAGATTCCTGGCACCCCTGGGAAAGGAGCATGTTGGGGCACAGGGGTGATGGAGACAAATTAAGATTACTGCCAAGGCAGAGTGGAATAGCAGCTGGTGTGTGGAAGGTATCATTAGTGTTCTAAGAGGATCTGAAGTGGTGCTTGGAAAATAAAGTCTGTAGGATAAAACTTACAACCCGAGAATTTATTTTTTATAGAGGTCTTGCTTCAGAATAAAGAGATGAGATGTCATGTATCTTTCGAGTTGTGAAAACTTTAGAAATTTTCAACACTTGTTTTCCCTGATTTTTGGATGTGGATCATGAATATTACTTACATGTATATCTGGGGTGCCTTAAAGAATTCATTCTCACCTCCTGAAGTGAATGCTCAAAGCTTCCTTTGTCAGACTCCTAGACCCCGGCATACTCAGCAGTGTCCAGGGGGTGAACATGAGGGAAAACTTCCAGCTCCTGCTTATTCTTATTGACACAGCACCGGGAACATGCCTGCTGAGCCTGGAAAAGGCCATGCTGCCCCCAGAGACTGGCCAGGAATAGTCTGTCAGGCTACTGGGTCTCCAGGCTGCTGAGCTGGATTGGAGAGCCTTATAGGAAGTCTGGTGGGATTTTCTACTTGCTTATACTGGGAGGCTTTGGGGTGGGGAAAGAACAATATCCTATTTCCCCAGAGCTATATTTGGTCAAGCACCATGCTCAAACTGAAGTGGGGGTCTCTTGTATGGTTAGAGTTCTTTTAAATCCATCTTTCATTTGGAATGATGTGCTTACTGAAACCAAGCAGTATTATCTTGCCAAATCAGTATAACAGGGGCTGAGTCATCTCCTCTTGTCTCAGACTTATGTATTAAGGAGATTTTCTCTGTCTTAGCTGTTCTTCTGAAGAGGATAATTCTATTTGCTAGTGCTTCACTCAGACAAAAAAATGTTATGCTAAGCTAACCAGGCTTATACATATCCACAGCTATTCTAACATTCTAGCACCAGTAGCCCTTCTCCAAACAGCCAGTTTACAAGGGGAAGGCCAAATCCAGACAAGTGCTGGTATCCAATTCACTCATAAATTTAGACAGTTAGTGTAATGTTAGTAGGGCAGACTCTGAAGTCAGAATGGCTTCTTTTAAATTCTTCTTTGGTAATAGCTGTGTGACTGTAGCCAAGTTACTTTAAGCTCTCTGAGCCAGTTTGAAACAGAAATACTAATTTCTACACCATACACCATGATGATAGAGGGTGTTAGGCTCTGATGTGTGCTGTGGATATGTAGTGTCTCATTACTCCTCATTGCCAGCAGCATTACTACTGAGCTGAACAGACAAGAGAAAATGAGAACAGCATACATATTAACCAGAAGGACTTCTTAGGGGCTTTATTGAGTACTAGCTGTCTCTACTCAACCAACACAATACCCATTCCTGGAAATAATTTGGAAGACATTTTAGTTGCAGGGAGGATATAGTTCAAATGGAGATAAAGACAAATAAATACTGTATTTTAAATCTTATTAATGTTGGCTATTATGTTTTATATGCCCAGGGCTGTTGAGTTCTATGAAACATCTGTTATATATTTATACATCTCAGTCTATCCTCAGCCAGTCTATGTATAGCCATTATTTTTATATAAGATGGAAAGATGGGATGATTAAGTCAAACCATATGATTCCCAGGAATTAACAATAGGCTTTTCAATTTTGTATTCTTGCCTTTCCCTCTAGCATCTCACTTTCATAGGTATGATCAGTTCATTTTGAAATTTAAGTAGAATGAGAACAGGCAAACAAAGAGAAAAATAAATCCAGGGCAACCAAACTAAAATTCTATTTTAGGTTATTGGTGAGGTATATTTGACTTCTTTTTGTTTCTACAGCTATAACTATGAAAATATATTATAATCAATTTTAGAATTTTAAGGAATTTGAACAAAGCATTATAAAGAACTTTTAAAATTAAAGTCATGCCCACTTTAATCTTCAACTTTTAACATGAATTTTGCATCAAATAAGCAATTAAATGGTTTGTTTCATGAGTAAAATAACATATATGTAGTATATAGTTCTTTGTTTACCCAGGGAATTCTATTGTGGAGTAGAAAGAACATTTAATTAGGAGTCAGGAAACTTGAAGTCTAGTCCCAGAATGCCCTTGTACTAATTGGATGACTTCCCTTCTTGGAGCTTCATGTTCCCTATTTGCCACTTGGAGGAGAGGATGCTTGCTAGTTCCCACTTCCATAGCTTAACACATTAATGCTTTTACTTAACCAATAGTAGCAGGATCATAGGGTCAACAATTCTCCCCTGAGATCCAGTAAAGTCCTGTGGTTCTGGGGTCTGGGAAGAGGAAGAAGTGTAGGAGAGAGAGGAAGATGTGGGAGAAGAGGAAGAAGAGGAAGAGAAGGATATATAAAGAGGGACAAGGAAAACGAAGTTCCCTTTCAATATCATAAGGCAGCACCAGCCCCATGTAAAATTCTGAAATAAGTATGTTTTCTTTTTTCTCACTGATTTTTATTCATTAAGTTCACAACGCCTGTGTTCCTCTTCCCAGATGTCCATGTAAACAATGTCTAGCTGATGTTCTAATCTTCCTAACCTCCCAGGTCTGCCCTACCCCAAAAGGCATCACAGTCTCAAATCTCTCTTACCTCTCCCTATCCAACCATCCACACATCTGAATTTCACTGTGAATTGGGAGAGACAATTAATTCACTCCTAAATGAGTATAATTTAATCTTCAACCCTTCTCCAGATACTCAATTATATATTTTAAAAAAGAGGGTGCCTACAATTAGCATGTTAGGCAGAGAATAAAAGGAAGGAAAAAAAATCCAAGACTATATGAGCAGCGTTACATGGCTCCCACCACAACCATCAGGCCCCCTAGGATTCGGCCCCCACAGCCATTCTCCTGGAAGCCCCTCCTGCTTTCCTCAGCCTCTTCCTACCTTTTCATTTGAACACAAAGACATTAGAAAGCCAGCTCTTATCACAAAAGCTCCCTTGGGGCACCACACATTTTTCATGAACTAAACCAGGTTATAAATAAACATAACAAAATGAATAAATAATAACAGCTTCCTTGGTGGTGACATTAGGGACGGTGACAGTGGGGATGGGAAGGGCAGAGCCCATGGCTTCTCTCTGTTGGACCCTCACAACATCAAAATAAGAGAAAGGAGGGCAGCCAAGGTTTACCTGAAAGGAAGAATAACCCAAGTGATTTATTGGACAATCTGCTTTCCCCCTAAAAGCTGAGATTGCCAGCCAGGTATTAAACTATGTGAGAAAGAAGGAACCAAGAGTTTCCCCACTTATAGCCTTCCCTGCTTTTTCTGAATCTTTTTAATAGGTAGTAGGTGTGGCTCAGGTCAGAGATTCCTTTACAGCTGTAATCCTAACACAGGACCTCCCCGCCACCCCACTACATCTGACTTCATTAGAGGGAGGATCAGTCCTCTCCCACTTTTCCCAACAAATGAAGAGCACAGTAGCAGAGTAGGGCTGGAGCTCAAAGATCTACCAGGAGACTCAGCTGAGACCATGAGGCTTGGACCCCAGACCTTGATTACATAGGGGATTGTTGGTGCTTCTTTACTTATGTAGCTAAATACCAACAATACAAGGCTGCATCTCCCTTTCAGGCTGAAACATTCCTATATGCTGCTCCAGAATGCAGTAGGCAATGGGAGATGCCTACATTTTCTCATCTCTGTGATTGTCTCCAAGGCTTGGTGTGTGTGTGCTGGCTGGTCATTTCCCCTTGCTTATACAACAGGATACAAAATGAGCATCTTGTTGTATATCATCTATTTTGTGCCTCTGAAACATTTTGTATTCTTTTGTTAAATGCTTGTAGTGACATTAGGGACGGTGTCAGTGGGGAGAGCCCATGGCTTCTCTTCTGTTGGACCCTCACAACATCAGAATGAGAGAAAAGGAGGCCTCTGGATGGGCTAAAGATCGGTTCATTGGATACTTGGTTCCTGGTAGCATGAGCCATCCTTGCTCAGGACAAACAGTGCTAGAGATATCAGACACCTCTGATAGAGGTGTGTATGGTGTTGGAGCAGGCATAGTTTAGAGGAATTATAATCACTCTAAGCATTCTATGCTTGCTTTCTCTTCCCAGACACCCTACCTAAAATAGAATCTCTCCTTTTCCCTTCTCTATCCTTTCACTCTTTATTTCTTCTTCAAAAAAACTTACTACCACCAGATACAAGGGTCTGCAAAAAGTTGAGAAGCATGAAATATGCCTATTTTAAAAGCATATTAGTTATATTTGCAAATAGAACTGTATTATTTTCTTAAAAATTTAAACACTTTTTCAGATGACGCATTGTAAAATTAAAGCAATGACTCTTTGTTCATCTAAAAGAAAGTACAATAAAATATTTTCCTCATGTTTCTAGACTTTTTGAGCAATCTATAGTATGTTTATTATAGTGCTAGGTAATTCTGAGAACATTTCAGTCAGAGGAAGGAGATTAAAAAGCACATTTGTATGGATGTATATTTATTTGATCTCATCATTAGCATTAGTCATTACCTCCACAGTTATGATCAGAATACATAATCACAGGTTCCATTAAGTCTTATTCTTCTACTCCCAGCAGGCTCTTGTATCAACTAATTAACACAAAGGTCAATGTTCTCATTTTTAGAATACCAACAGATTGTAAAAAGGCAGCACTAATTACGCTGCTGGGTGGGGAAAGACTCAGTGCAAACAGTAAACTCTGCTCCATGAAGAGGAGGAGTGGGTTCCATTCGAATCGTGTCTCTGCATGGATAGAATTGACAGAAGATTGAGAGAAAAGTTCCAATTACAATATCTTTGGATAGAGCATATAGTTATGAGTGCACATCCAACTGTCCCCAAAGTACCCAAGATCCTCTTGAAGATGGTGGCCTACCATCTCCTCTTGGTCAGCAAACATATATCATGTACCTACTGTGCGTAAGTGTGGTGGTGCATAAGTAGGAGTCCTTTACCATTGATGGCAAAGGACTCCTACTCTTTTAGAGGTTAAGTCTGAAAGTGCACACAAGCTACTTAATTTTTGTAGAAAGTGGAAGGCAATGCATGCCAGGAAAGGGTACAGATTAATTCCTGTTGCATGACAGAAAAGGGGCTGAAGAATCAAAGATTACTTACAGCCTGGGAGGAATAAGGGAGGGCGTGGTGTGAGAGAGCCTGGAGCTGAGCCCTGAGAATGACAAGCACCAGAGCACAGGCAAAACACATAGGATCCTCAGAACCCTCGAGCTCGTTATTCATGCATTTTCTATCACCTTCACGTTATTTCTGCTGCTGCAACTCTGACCCAGTCATCTCTCCCATAGACTGGCCCCAGCTTGGCCACAGCAGCAGAGAACATGAGGAGTTCTTCAATAATGCAGTCGGATGCTTCTAACTCCTTTGTTGATACATGCAGGGAAAAACAGATTAATGAAGGTTCTATACTATCACAGCATGTATCTAAGAATACAAATCAATGTAGCATACAGATTTGGAGGAAATCTTGGAAGATCTGCAGGTAAGTAGGGATGGTGACTACAACGGAAGTTGTTCTGCCTTTCAGGTGCTGGCAGAAAGCAAGTCATGATTGAACCTGTGGCACAGAGATGAGAGCGCCACTGAAAGAGAATCTGTGACAGTTGGAGTGGGAGAAAGCCAGTGTTCTTCAGTTAAAGCTGACTTGTAACAGAGATTTCACAGGAATAACTCATACATGAAACGGAACTGTCATGTTCAGGGAGCTCAGTTTCCAAAGATTTTGCTTTGAACACGGGAAGAAACAGAAATAGTCTGATGGGACAATAAATTGAAACCCAGGTTTTTTGCTCCCCCTTCATTTTGTTTGAAATTTAATACACCCTCTCATTAAAATTTGCTGTGCTTTTCCCCATTTAATACACCAAATTTCTTTTAAATATATCCCAAGTATACTTATATATACATGTAAAACTTTACATACATTCATAAATGGAATTATTGCACATGTGCTTTTCAAGTGCAGTCATTTGTTTCTCATTTTCTTTTTATGTTGGATTGATTACAGCCCAGTCTTCCTTGTACCCCCATAACTGTTTATTTACAGTAATCCCTGTGAACAACATCTCATGTGTGTTGTTCCACATATTCTGCAAGCTCATGTAATCATAGTTGTATAGGGAGTTTTGCACTAGTTTGGTGAACAAAAAAGACCATCAGCTTTGGCTGGGTGGCTCAGTTGGTTTGAGTGTTGTTCCGTACACCAAAAGGTTGCAGTTTCAATTCCCAGTCAGGGCACATACATAGGTTGGGGGTTCAATCCTCGGTCAGAGCACATACAACCCTCTCTCTCCCAAAAATCAATAAAAACATATCCTCGAGTGAGGATTAAAAAAAACAAAAACTGTATCATATTAGTCACACTTCTCTATTTTATATTCCACTCAGTTTCTCTGTGGAAATCACTTCAAGTCAAATGGTTTACCCCTGATCTATTTTTTTTTTAAATTAAATGACTGCTTCGTTTCATGGTCAATATATATAAATATTAGAGGCCTGGTGCATAAAAATTCATGCACTGGAGGGATAGATTCCTTAGCCCGGCCTGCCCCCTCTTACAATCCGGAAGCCCTCAGGGGCGGGAGGTGACCTGCCAATCAGGGAAAGGTGATGCCCCATCACACCTCTGCTGCTGCCACTGTGGCAGCTCAAGCCTTGGCTGGCCCTGGTTACATGAGCCTTGGGTGACCTGGGCAGCTGGGCAGCTGCCATTTAAGGCTTGCCTACATCTCGGGCATTGGCTAGGCAGCTGACATCCAAGGCTTGTCTTTGCCTTGGGCCACACCTGGGCAACTGAGGGACTGAGGGGACTGAGGGAATCCGGAGGCAGGTGCATGGAGCAGCTGGACCTGCCTGGGGTGGGCCCGGCTGTGCTGTGCGCCTGCCGCCCTGGTGTGGCTGAGGGGACTGGGCATTGCCATCTTGTGTCTGTGGGCACTGCCATCTTTGAGGGCAGGGTCGTCAATTAGCATATTCCCTCCTTACTGGCTGTGGGCATCGCCATATTTGTGAGGGTGTGATGGTCAATTTATATGTTACCTCTTTATTAGATAGGATATACTAGAGGCCCAGTGCACGAATTGGTGCACCAGTGATATCTTTAGACCTGGCCTGTGGGATAGGGCCGAAACCAGCTCTTTGACATATCCTGAGGGGTCCCGATTGCAAGAGGGTGCAGGCAGGCCAAGGTACCCCACTGGTGCACAATTGTGGTCAGGGAGGATTGTGGGAGATTGGCCAGCTGGGGAGGTACTGCAGGAGGGCTCCGGGGTGTGAGGGCTCCAGGGAGTGTCTGGCCCATTTGTTCAGTCCTAATCAGCCTGACCCCAGCAGCAAGCTAAATTACCAGTCAAAACGTCTGCCCCCTGATGGTCAGTGCATGTCATAGTGACTGGTTGACCAGTTGACTGTCTACCCCCTGGTGGTCAGTGCACATCATAATGAGTGGTTGAGTGGCCTTAGCATAACATTAGCATATTATGCTTTGATTGGTTGAACAGCTAACTGGTCGACCAGAGACTTAGCATATTAGGCTTTTATTTTATAGGATAACATTTGGAGTTATTCTACTTTATTCATGGGGAATGGTTTATAAATGCCTCCAAAATTATTTTTAAATATCACTCAAATAATTATATTTCAAATACCAACAAGATAGACTTATAAAATCATGTTTTCACATCCGCCATCAATACTAAGAAGCTATTAGAATTAATAGAATTGCGTAATTAGAATTATGCACATTTCAGGGAGAAACATGAGGTTTCTACTCTACTTCCTCCCCTCTCCCATCCCCTACTCCCATAAGTAATTGAAACTTTCACCTTCTCATTAGGGAAGGGGAACAGGCAGGTCGAGACCCATATTTAAAATATGATTCCAAAGAAAATTGATTTGGAGTGGTTTCTATTGCAGACTAATTCAATAACAAAATTCTGCCTACTTGGCCTTACTCATTTATATGAACAGATTTTGCCTGCAGCCTGCTTCTGTCAACACCCTGTTCCTTCATCTCATCTTCCATGTTATCCAAAGTGCCAACCTCTTTCTTGGCCTCACCTCCTATACTTTTCATACTCATCTGGCCCAGACATTTCTTTCACTGAGCTAATCCTCTTTCTTTGTATTGTGGTCTCAAATGTTCCCTATCCCCTCATCTCAATATCTCTGGCTCCTACTCTTCATCCAGGCCCATCATGAAAATCACCCCTCTGATTATTAAGCAATGATTAGCTTTGAATGGTAGGAAAAGCTATTTGCTTGCTTTCCTCCTTCATGACTTTACCAAACCCCTGAGTGCACTGTCTGTGTTGTCTCACTCATGTTTGTGGGCACAGTTTATGGGTGGCAAATGCTCAGGAGAGGTTTGTTGGGTGGACTTGCTTACATTTTGAATCATTGCACTGCCTATTTGGCTCACAAAGTCAGTCATTTCTCACCCATTAGCTCCCCATATATGTTAGTCATCTGGACCTCATGACATATCTCCTATGTTTGTTTTATTCTCTCTCTCTCTCTCTCTCTCTCTCTCTCTCTCTCATAAAACTCTCTTTTTTCTTCCACTCCCAACACTCCAGTTCAGCTTCTTCTTATTATTCTCCTGGACTGTTGTACAAGGTTTTCTGAGTAGCAGTCCTGTTTCCTATATCTCTTTAGTCATATATATTAAACAGAAACTTTCCAAACCTTAGCTTTTAAAGCTTCAGCTCTTTCAGCCAATTGGGTAAAACCAAACCTTTTAGCCTGGCTTTCAGATGCCTTCCCATGCTATATGATGCCAAGCTGTATGTCAGGCCTATCTGAACCATACAATTCCCTCTTGTCAAAATACTCAATAATCTAGTGTATTTTGACAAGAGGGTATATAATTAGTATATATACTAATATCCTAGTACAGTGTACTGAACTACCATGTATTTTCATTTTCTGCATTTTAAAATTTTAGCTGTTCAATGTGTGCCTTGTTTATTCCTTTTTCATAACCTTAATATGAACTCGTCTCTGTCTTGATAATTTACCCATTTTGGAAGATCTTGATCATTATCAGGTCTAACCAGCTATCACCCTCTCTCCACCACCTCCATGGTTTCTTATTGATGCCACTCTTCTGGCTCCTTTTATTATAGGTAAATAAGTTATTATTTTATATGTATTTTATTATATTTTAAATTAGTTACACAAAATCACAAATTATGTATTCTATATATAGTTATATAAGCTATATTTAATATATAATTACGTATAAATAATAGCTACATATACTATATATTTAATATATGACTATTTATATGTAAATATTTACACACATATACATGTCTACATGTATATATTTGTGGGTCCTTTTATTTTATATATGTTTGATTACTATACTGTAAACATTTTAGACTGGAGATCATGACTTATTGACCTTTGTTTCTTGCATTATGTACTTCAAATAGGTTCCCTGAACTTAAGCAGGTTTTTAAAGATCAATTTATTTCTTATAAAATCTCCAATACTTTGGGCCATATTTACAATATTTAGCAGGAGAAAACGAAAGCCATAATCTTTATGATTTAAAGCATAGAAGCATAAACATGTTTGTGGTAAGAACTTTCTAAATGTAAGCAAAAATTAATCTTTATCTATATACTTTAATTGATACTCATGCATAGAGAATACTATTTCAATGATTTATTCCCCATTAATTATCTTGGAGCAGTAAAGATAGTTGGAATATTTCTGGCATATTCAAAAGTTTTAAAGATGTGTTAATTCATATGGTACCTCCCATTGTTTAGAGATGTGATTATATATATTTGCAGAGCACATGAATGTCAGGCCAGGGCATTTCTGTCCAGTTTTCAAAAAATTGTTTGTTCTTCCCAAGTGTTAGTAAAAACAACTCTAGTTGTATTTTAACCTAAGTAAAAACATGTGATCCTATAGCTTCTATAATCTTTGTTGTGTACAATTGCTTTTTAAATATATATATATTTTTAGAGAAGCAATCTACTCAAATGAATCTTTAAGTTTTTATCAGGCTCATTTGTTATAAGTAAGAATTTTGCCCAAATGAATCAAAGAATTGGGAAATGCTCCTAGAATCATAGAATTGGATAAAAACTTCTACATTGTAATAGGATATATATATATATATATATATATATATATATATATCCATGCACAAATACCTGTAATACACCTCCAATGATTTTTTCACTATTTGTTATATAAACTTGAACTATAGGTACCTTTTCAGTTTCTGTATTCTTTGCCCATTTCAAGTAGTATCTTTGAAAAATAAATAAAAAACAAGGAACTCTGCTAGTTGATCTATTATTGTTCTCCTAAGTTCCTGATGTGTCTGGATCTGAGCCAAAGCAAACAAAGACATTGCTTCACAGAGAATGTGCTGAGATGTGCCTTTGAAAACTCTGAAAGTCCTAGTGCTTTCACTTTTATTCTTACAAGGAACGTTTTGGAAATTTTTTCTAGGATTGCATAGAGAGAACAGTTCATAAGGGATGTAGCCCTGTAATATTCTCCGATGTCCTTCTCTTCTCCTAACTTGATAAATGGACACATAATACCATTTTCGTGCTGCTTAGAAGGGACTTTGTGGAGCTCACTTGGGGTTTAAACTTCATGTTCATGATCTTAGAAGGGATGAGACCCATGATATTGCTTTGGTGATCTTCCCTGAGTATGGGTTCATGGTTAGTGAAAGGTGCCTGGCCTCAGACATGCAAAATTCTGCATGAAAAGGCTTAACAGAAGTGTGAATGGAGTTGGTACCAGCTCAGCGTAGTTCTACATTGCTCTGCATGGACCTTAAGGATTGGAGCACATCAGTGATCAAATGGCCCCACTAGCCAGGAATTATGTGTAGGTCTTAGTATTAATTACACTGAATTACACCCCTGCCACTCCACCCCCACTGCTGCCCTAATACATATTATTAAATACACTAAAGACCCAGTGCATGAAATTTGTGCATGGGGGTGTGTGTCCCTCAGCCCAGCCAGCACCCTCTCCAATCTTGGACCCCTCCAGGGATGTCCAACTGCCCATTTAGGCCTGATCCTACTAAGTCCCTTAGCAATTGATTTAGGCCTACCAGGATAGGGCCTAAAAGGGCAGTCGGACCTCCCTCTTACAATCCAGGACTGCTGGCTCCCAACTTATCACCTGTCTGCCTTCCTGATTGCCCCTAACCACTTCTGCCTGACAACCTAATCACCCCCTAACCACTCCCCTGCCAGCTTGATTGATGTCTAACTGCTCCCCTAACAGCCTGATTGCCCTTAATTGCCCTCCCCTGCAGGCTTGGGTCCCCCCACCAACTGACCTTTCCAGCAGGCCCTTCATCCCCAACTTCTCCCCTCTGCTGGTCTGGTCCACCCCAAATGCCTTCCCCTGCAGGCCTTGTCCCTCCCAACTGTCCTTCCCTGATGGGCATCTCGTGGTGGCCATCTTGTGTCCACATGGGGGCAGCCATCTTGTGTGTTGGAGTGATGGTCAATTTGCATATTACTCTTTTATTAGATAGGATGAGATTTTGTTTATTTAAATTTTATTTTTGCTATATTTTGGCCACCAGGCTTAAAAGCCATGGGAGTTTGTATCTACCTGCTACTAACCAGCTGGATAGTACCTCAAATCAATAGAAGTGTGACTCCTTAAAGACTAGGCTGGGTTTCATGCACTCTTTGCAATTTTGATTGTTTAGACTAAAAAGGGCAAGCTTTAAAACAATTTATATCAAATCTAATTTTCTTGACACAATTTACAGATTAGCTTCTGTTTCAAATTTTACATCATGAACATATTACTAATAAAGAAAGCAAATAGCTCCTACATACAAATTGTGCTCCCTGGCTAACAACCTATAATCACCTGCTTCCATAAACAGTGGTTCTTTATTTTCCTTCTGACCTTGGGCTGCCTCTCAGGCCATTTTCCTGTTTCCAGCCTTCTCTCTCAATTTCAGCTTATCCTTAGGTGCTAATTAAAATGGCAGGTGTTAAATTGATCATTAGCACGTTTCAGCTACTGCTCTGAGCACAGAAGTCCCTCAGTGATTCTGTGTTTCTCCCAATATAATCCCTCTTTCTCTAGACATGCTTTCTGCTGCTTTTCTCTAAAGCTCTAACGGCTTCTTAAAGAGAAAGCAGATAACTTAGCATGTCTGCTCCAGCTGTTCATCATTTATTTCTTACCTGTGTTCCCTCTGAGTAAATGACATAGCCAGACTTTTTTTTCTTTTTAATAATGGGCCAGCATCTTAATTCAAGTAGTTTGGAAGAATAAAACAAAACAAACCTCTATTAGATAATTCAGTACATTCTTCACTCAAATGTTATGGGAGCCAGATAGCTAGCATATATATGGACACACTTCTTTTTAACAAAATGTGTTGATTTTATTTATGTTTTATGGTAACAATACTTCATTTGAGACCTAACCTTTTAAGACTTTAAAAAAATATATTTTTACTGATTTCAGAAAGGAAGAGAGAGGGAGAGAGAGATAGAAACATCAATGCTGAGAGAGAATCATTGATTGGCTTCCTCTTGAATTCCCCACACTGGGGATCCAGCCTGCAACACCAGTGCTCCATGTGCTATGACTGGAAATCAAACCTTGACCCTGGTTTACAGGTGCATGCTCAACCACTGAGCCTCACCTGCTGGGCCTCTTAAAGGTTTTTAAGTGCATGATATGCATTGTTAATATAGGCACTATGTGTACAGCAGATCTCCAGACCTTATTTACCTTCTATAATATTTTATCTTCTTTGAATAGCAACCCTCTCTCCCCAGTCCCTAGCACCCACCATTCTGCTGTTTCCAGGAGTTTGACTATTTGAGATAACTCTTGTAAAGAGGAATCATGCAGTGTGTGTTCTTTTGTGTCTGGCTTATCTCACCTGGCATAATGTCCTTCATGTTCATCCATGATGTTGCCAATGGCAGGGTTTTCTCTTCTTTTTTCTTTAATTTAAAGGCCGGACAGTATTCTGTTGTATTTCTATACCACATTTTCTTTATCCACTCGATGGACACTTAGATTGTTTCCATGTCTTGGATAGTGTGAATAATGCTACAGTGAGCATGGAGGGTGCAGCTATTTCTCTGAGTTTCCAATTTCAATTCTTTTGTATACCTACCCATAAGTGGGATTGCTGAGTCAGATGGTAGTTCTATTTTTAGTTTTTGAGGCACATACATATAGTTTTCTCTCTGGCCCCCACCCGGACTTACGAGATACTGCTGCACCATTTTCTACTTGCATTGTGTTAGGAGAAGTTGGAGGGAGGACATCACTGTTTCCAGACTAGACAGACCAGTGTACTCAGGGCTCACCTAGTCCCTGGAGAGGCTACATAAATGGGGAGGCCACTGAAGGTGCTCTTTTTGCACCCAAGTCAGTAAATGGCCAAGACATCTAATGTTTAGCAATTGCTGAACTTTAAGTGACAAAATAATTTGTTATGTTTCAATCGTACTTTTGGTTTGACCCAGACCTCTTAATTTTTCTAAGTGTTTCTCAAACTTGTCTTCAAATAAGAATCACCTGGGTTTTTCAAAATAATACTAATACTTTGGTTCCACCTGCAGAGACTGTGCATGGGGCTTGGGCTGGGGCTTGGGCTATGGGATTCTTAAAGCTCTGCAGGAAATTCTAATATGAAGCAGTTGTTGAGAATCACTGTTTTACCACAGTTTACCCTGCCACCCCCATGGAGCAGGAACCAGAAGCAAATGAGACTTGAGCAGCTGGTGCCTGCATTTTGCATTATACTTGAGTGCTGGAGATGAAAGAGAGAGACTTCAGACTCTGCCATTAAGGTACAGTGATTCTGATCTCTACTTAAATGGGTCCCGCTGTTGGCGAAGTCTGGCCCATCAGTTCAGGAATGAGGGGCTCCTCAGGGGAGGAGCTAGTAAGGGCCCCAAAGTGCTCCTTTAACACCCTGAGTAGGGACAAGTGCAAGATTCCCTAGGGACTTACACAGAAACTTGGGGAAAATAGAGACAGAAATAACACTTGCCCTAATTAGTTCTACTTCATTCATCAAATTTATTCATTACTCAAGCATATGTATGAAGCCTTATACATCTGAGTCCCATGGATTAAATAGTCCCATGGGCTACTTGCAGAATGAGAACATGCTAAATATATTTCTAATAGATGGATTCTTTGAGTTTTATTTCTGGACAGACAGGTAATTGGGATCACCTGAAATAAGCGTGAAATTTAAGCACTCCTTTCCAAGGGGGGAGGGTGGAATTCTTCTTTCTCTATCAAACCAGTTAGAGCAGCAATTTCATTGTTAATGAATGTATCCACTTATCTAACTAACATTAATTGAGCATGTCTTCATGATGAGACACAAAGACAGAGTCCTGTCCTTGAAGCATTTGCTAACTTCCTGCAGGTTTGGAAATGATGTGGGGAGATGCTCCAGATACTACGAAAGATGATGTGGAGGGGACACAAAGGAGGAAGTTGTTATATTTGGCAATAACTATCCTGTGTGGGATGCTTGCTATTATCGCATGAAGCCAGTGATCTTTTTGTTCATATTTTACAGAAGAGGAAATTGAGGTACAGAAAGTATGTGGATATTAATGAGTGCCACACAGCTTATTAGAATAGTGGAGAGGAGGAGGTAAATAATAATAGAATATGCTAAGGAATGATAATTTACGACTCAGAATACTAGTGACAAATCAGATACGCAGGCTTGAGAAAGATAGCAGTCTAGAATTATTAAGTGGATGGTGGTGATATTTATTCATACATTGCTATGCATAAATATTTGTCAAGTGCTCTCATGTGGCAGACACTGTGCAAAGTGTGAGATGTAACACTGAACAGCCCAGGCAGAGTCTCTGTCTTCAGGAGGTGACATCTTAGAGAAGGAAAACATCATTTAATGAAGTAAACAGTGCAACATTAGCGGCAGTAGAAAGTGCAATTAAGAAATAAACAGGCTGATAACAAAGCAAAGGGGATGTTATTTTAGTTGTAAGGGCAAGGGTGAGGAAGATAGACAGGGTAGGGGAAAATAGGCTTACAGTTGTGTGTAAAAATAGTTCTTGTATTATTTATTAATTATACTAGAGTCCCAGTGCATGAGTTTGTGCATGGGTGGGGTCCAACCAGCCTGCCCCAATGGGGGCTCATTGGGCAGGGCCAGTGAGGTAGAGGGGCCAGTGAGGTGAACAGTTGGCCAGCTGGCCCCAGTCCCATCAGGGTTTTGGGGGCCAATTGGGGGCCAGGCTAGCCAGGAGGCTAGGTGCATTGGGGCCCCTATCAGGCTGATTGGCTGCCATAGTGCATGTCATAGCCACTGGTCATCCTGGTCGTTCTGCTGTTCTGGTCGCTGGGTATATATATATATATATATATATATATATATATATATGCATAATTTTCCTTATGAACAACTATAAAGCTGCTTTTGCCAACCCCATATTTTGGGAGGGAATATTTGTGCCTAAAATAGAGCAATGAGCACTCAGCCTTGTGAAGAGCCAGTGAAAGAGGGACAGAGACAAGGGAAATGTAAGAACAAAAGCCAACTAGGGTAGATACCTGGGTCCAGAAATAGTTTATTTGAGGTTGTTTAAAGTGTAGGAGAAAAGAAGATAGGTCATGATTAATCTAGGACTACATACAGGGTCTAGATTACAGTGTTATAGACAATAACAATGAAAAAACTTTGGAAGGTTTTAAAACTAGGCAGTGATCCAATGTAAAGGAACAGAGGGAGAAGAGACAGATTTGGAGGGAAGATGAGATGCTAGTCCTGGTCATGTTATGTTCAATTAGCCAACTGTACATTCAGGAAGAGGGGCTTAATAGATAATGGGAATTGTGGGCCTGGGACAGGGGAGAATGGCCGGGGCTGTGGCATCAGGTTTGAGAGTGGTCAATATATATGTCATAGGACTGTGGATGGAAAGAAAACAGACCCAACAATGAGTCCTGGAGGACAGGTCAATGGATAAACCGATTATGCTATCTTCATATAATAAAGACAATTACTGAAAAATAACTGAGCTATTGGTTTACCAAAGAAAACCCATGAATCTTATAATGATTGTGATGAGTTTAAGAATCCAGAAAAAAAGGGGTACATGTTATGTGATTCCAACAGTAGGAAATGCAAACTAATCTATCATTTTAGAAATCAGATCAGTGGTCAACCTGAACATGTAGAAAAGGGGAAAAGGAGAGAAAGGGCAGCAGAAAGACTACTAAGAAACACAAAAAAATTTCAGTGAGTAATAAATATTTTGATTATGGTTGAGATTCCACAGGTATATACTTATTTCAAAGTTTCCATCAAATTACACATGCTACAAGAGTGCAGCTTGTATGTCTATCCAATTCCTCAATAAACCCATTTCTTAAAGCATCCAGAATATGTTAAAAATAAAGATGGAGCCAAAAGAGTTATTATATTTAAATTTATAGCTAAAATTTTTATATGAAAACAGAGAGAATGGAACAAAAAGTATATTAAAACATTTTAGAAAAAAGTAACTTTTCTGAATTATAAAAAATGAAAAATTTTAAATAAAAAGTCTGGCTATTAACTGAAAAAGTTATAAAAATCAAGTGATATTGAAGGAAATGTTAGTTTTAATATGCAAAAATGGTGAATATAATAGGATATATTTGAAATTTATTCTGTAGCATATGATTAAAATATATAAATTTTTTTATCTACACTAATAAAAGAGAAAGATGCTGATTGACCATATCTTTGCAATGCCCACCAGCCAATCAGGAGTGAGTATTCTAATTAACCCAACAAAGATGGCAGTTTAATTTGCATATGCAGGCGCCAAGAGTCCAGGGGTAGGGTGGGATGTCACCATGGTGACGACACAGGTGTTCTGCACTGCCCCAGCCACTCCAGGACTCTGGGCAGCATGGGAAGATGAAAAGGGGCTCCAGGCCAGAACAAAGGCAGTGCCAGCAGCCAGGGGAAGGAAGGGCCATTCTTCCACAAATATTCAAGCATTAGGCCTCTAGAATATGCATGTAGTGTCTCCAAAAATGTATATACACACTTTGAATAATTATAAAGACAGTGTTTATTAAATTACATTTCATTTTCAAAATTGAGTTATCAGCTGTTAAAGTGTGTGTACACTTTTTGGGATACCTTGTAGTTAATATAATGATTTATAAAATTATATTTTATATTATTTAAATTCATATTTTGTATTTATTTTTAATCTATACAAGCAGTAAATAATAAACAAAAAGAACTGTGTAGAAGCCAAGCATATCTCCAGCTGTAGAGACAATGCAAATATCAAGACCTGACAGATTGATTAGAGCAAAGGCTACCTGTAATACTAAGCTAAAAGAGAGCTCTAAGATGCATTAACTGTGCAGTTCCTATCTTTCAGCACATAGCTTATAAAAGGTCTATTAATTATAATAATGCATTGATTAAGAGCACATGTTTAATAATGTTAACAGAGAAAAGCTTAAAATCCCAATAACAAGTCAATGAATTATCCCAAGTGTTCAAAGTGAAGTTAAAAGGATATGTAGTTTAAAGGAAGAGTGCAAAAAATTTAGCTGAAGAGCAGAAATCCTGTCATATATTCCAACCAAGAATTACTTGCTTGATAAACATATTACCATTGCTCTGCGAGGCTCCCCCAACCCTGCAACTGCTTCTGGAAACTCGCTGTGGCCTGGGTGACTGCTCCGCTAAGCTCATGGCTACCCTGCAAAGCAGCCTGCCATCGCCACTCAATAGTCCTCAGTCCTGCACTCACCATCATGGTGAGTGGCTCAAGGGCTGGGGAGAGGGGGACCGAAAGGTGCTCCATGCACTTCATGATGACCAGTCGCCCATTCGGTCATGACACTACCTAGCTCTCTCTCTCTCTCTCTCTCTCTCTCTCTCTCTCTCTCTATATATATATATATATATATATATATATATATATATATATATATATTAGGATAATATGAAACTCAGGATAACAATATAGTTACTATTTATTAAGAACTTAGTATAGCCGAAACCGGTTTGGCTCAGTTGATAGATCGTTGGCCTGAGGACTAAAAGGTCCCAGGTTTGATTCTGGTCAAGGGCATGTACATTCGTTGCGGGCACATCCCTGGTATGGGGTGTGCAGGAGGCAGCTGGTCGATGTCTCTCTCTCATTGATGTTTCTAGCTCTCTCTCCTCTCCATTCCTCTCTGTAAAAAAATCAATAAAATATATTTAAAAAAATAATTTAGTATACACCTGTGGCAAATTTTACACATACACATATGTAATCTTCTTTTCTCACAATATCCAAAGTCTCAAAAAGGTAAAACAAAGCAAACAACAAATAAGCAGATAAAAACTTCGCACCTAGTAAGTAGCAGAACTGGCATTTAAATTCTGTCTTTTCTCCTATGGCCCTCATGGAAATATGCCAAAGATTGGACTTCTTTTTAACACAAAATCTTCTGGGAAGAATGATTATACTGTAATACTAGTATTAATTTATTTAATCAGAGTAGATTTTTTTATTGGAATAAGGAAGGGGACATATGTAATACTTTCAATAATAAAGATTTAATTAAAAAATAATAAAAATGTAGGAATGGTTAAATAGAAGAAAGTTCATCATCAGAAAGAACATAAACATATATAGGTCATTAGGAAGACTGAAGAAATTAAAAAACAAAAAGATTAATGGAGAACCAACAAATGTAGACTGAATATGTGGTTGTTTCTCTGGAATTTGTGAAAATCAATTTCTGAATTGTTAATATTCATCCTGAGGTTATCAGGGCAGTTTTAAAGCATGGAAACACTAACTTTATCCAAATTAACTTAGTTTCCCTATCTAGTCAAATTTCTTTAGGTTAGCATTTCTTTAGGGAAGAAGACAGGAATAAAGAAATATCTGAAATGAAACTTTGGATGTATCTTCATTCTACTTCATGAACCCCTTTTCTCTGAGTTTAATGGTCATGGAATTTATGTCTTCTATGAAAGGAAATGTTTTGCTGTACTAAGCAAGAACTTATTTTATGGGTTATTATTATAATATCATTATAAATGATATATAATTATTGTTATAAGCAAGCAGCTATTTTATTGGACTGGGTATCATGGGAAATTTAAAGGCTCTGCCCTTGAACCAATCACAGACTGTGTTGAGAGGAAGCAGGATGTGTGCATGAAACATCCAGGGAAAAATTCATAGACAAATAAAGCAATGCATAACCTAAGCTGCTACAATCCCCTGAACCAACTTTTCCAATTATAAAATCCATTTCCTTATATTGAATAGCACTTTTTGTGAATTCATTTCTTATAGGGTATAAGAAAATCTAATCTTTCAAAATCTCTAGCTAAGCTTCCAATTTTTGCCCTTAAATAATAATCTCATATTGCAGCTATATCAACAATGATGCTTTCTAACATTTCAAAATAGATTATCTCTTTCTGGTTCCAATCTGCCCTCTCAGTCTGGCCTTCATTTTTCTGCTGCTGAAACCAAACCTGCACTACTTGCTGCAGCTGAATTCCCAGCCCTTTGGTCCCTATCTCAAATACCCTCCAGCCTCAACTCTGTCAAAATCCTACTTATCCTTCATTGCCCAAGTGCCATACCCTCCATTAACCCTTCTCTGCTCACACCAGATGGAAGTGGTCTCTTCCCTGAACATCAGTCATTTATTTGATCAAATGGCATTTATTAAATTATGTCACACACATTATAATAGGGATGCGAGCAAATTACTAAGGGGACTCTCAAAATTGTTATCCTCAGGGCTTGATGTATGATAAAGCAGAGTGGATGAAGATAAGGCTAGAATGGCATAAGCAAACAGTATCATAAAAGGTCTTATATTCTTTGCTAAGGAATTTAGATTTTTATCTTGTACGATACTGCTATAAGATCTTATATTTTCAAAGGGACTAAAATGCCTTATATTGAAATCACTGGAATGCATTACTTAGTTTCCTATTTGAATATAAAGTCCTTAAGGACAGAGATTTTTTTTCTCATTAATAAACAAATTCTTCATATTACTTTTAAAGTAGATTTAGGCCATGGGTTTTGACTACTGGAGCATTGTGTCATATATATAAATCAACACATACAGGAAAGCTCTCTCTTGAGAATCTCATTGAAGCTTAGGAAAGCTAATGGGATCAATTGGTGAAATAATCAACTTAAACTAATATATCCAAATGAATTCATATGATTCTATATGAATTTTGCTTAATGCCAAACCAAGCAAGTCCAAGAAATCGATTGTTAAGGTCTCCTTAGCAATGAGAACTTACCCACATTACATATGGATATTGTCTTGAGCAAGGGAGCATTCCTGTAAGGAGTCACTCACACCCATTTGTGTCTTTCCACAATTCCACATTTATTAGGACAGACCTCCCCAATAAGCCACTGAAGTCATACACAGGTTACCCACAGAGAGGGAGAGCTTATGTGATAGACGCTAGCAAAGCGAGCATCTGGTGTGAAGTTCAGGTCACTGGTGGAGAGGCAGGTGGTGATCTCAAGCCAGGTGGCTACAGTGGTGGCACATGTCCAGTGGAGTGAAGGTTTGGCAGGACTCTGAGTGTAACCTGTAGTAGAGCCAGCTCAAGTGTCAGGTGGTCAGAACTCTGAGTTCTTATAGCTCACAAGGAGTGGAGGTCCAACTATATTGTTGTCCAGATGGAGTCCTTACCCAAGTGTCCTTGAGCCTTCAAGTTCCCTCTAAAGGCTCAAGGACACCCCATTATGTATCTTGACATAGCTCTCGTAGATGAAAGTAACTCTATATTGGATAGTAAGAAGTCTTCAAAAATTCTGCTCTGCTCTTGTTATATACTTATAAGTTTCATGATTTTTTTTTTCAGAGAGAGAAGGAAGAGGGAGAAATATCAATGAGAGAATTACTGATTGACTGCCTCCTACTGGGGAACCACGCCTGTGACCTGAGCATGTGCCCTGACCAGAAATCACACCATGACCTCCTGGTTCATAGGTCGATGCTCAACCACTGAGCTATGCTGGTCAGGCTACACCAGTGGTCGGCAAACTCATTAATCAACGGAGCTAAATATCAACAATACAATGATTGAAATTTATTTTGAGAGCCAAATTTTTAAAACTTAAACTTCTTCTAATGGCACTTCTTCAAAATAGGCTCGCCCGGGCTGTGGTATTTTGTGAAAGAGCCACACTCAAGGAGCCAAAGAGCCTCATGTGGCTAGTGAGTTGAGGTTTGCTGACCACGGGGCTACACATATAGGGTTTTAACACTAATTAAAGAATATTTAATATAATAGAGTATATTCCCCTGCTATACTAACTTGTCTTTTATATTTTCATTAATACATTTTTTCATTGAAGTATTTACACAAAGTCCAAGTATTATTTTTTTGCATATGGGGAGGGCATTTTTGAATTGCCTTTGTGAACAAAAAGAGCCACTTGCTGACCTGATGAGCTCAGGGAAGGCCTGCGTGGCAGTCTTGCAGACTCAGAGACCTGAAGTAACCACAAAGGATGGTTTGAAAATTAAATATCTTACTACCAACAGGTTATAGTGGGCAGTCATTTTCTAGGCCAATGTTTTCCCAGACAAAGATCAGCTTTGATCTTTACTGACCCCATCTGCCTTCCGGCCTCTAAGATAACCTATCTGTGAGATGTCTGAGTAATTTGTAACTTCCCTTTTCTCTGGAGCCCCTGGGGTATAACCAAATGTGGTGGGTGCCAGGACAGATGCCTCAAATTCCTTCGTTATCATGTTAATTGTTCCTGCACTCACCTAAGTGAGTGTCCATCATTTTACTTTTTATCCAATCCCACGGCTCTCCCACAGGCTTGCTTTCTCCCTGCCTCCTTACTCCATCACCAATGAATTTCATGTAACCCACCTATGTCCCTCCTTTGATTGCAATGTATAAATACAGAAATGTAACCCGCCATTCTCAGGAGCATTATCTCAATCCTTTGAGGTTCTGCTTCCTGGCAATTGTCAACAGTTTGGCTCAAATAAACTCACAAAAATTCCTTTACAGATTTCAATGTTTTTTTGTTTTGTTTGTTTGTTTGTTTGTTTTGTTTTTTTCCCGTTAACACCTTATACAATATAATGTCACTTACTCACAGTCACATTACTTAAACACGGAATAAGAGGATTAATGCATTCTATGTGTTCAGAAAGTAAGGGGTTAAGGAGAGATTATTGTAAGTGAAAATCACTGTCCCCACTGTGCCTGGGGCATGTGACCTGAGCCTGAAGGGGTGAGTATCCGGGGACTTCCAGAATGGCTGGACTTAAGTCCCCTGGAGAAGAGAAAGACTGATGTGCTCTTGTCTGCCCAGCATAGGACGCAGGCTGGGTCAACCATTCCCCAAGCACGTTGAGGAACAGTCTATCAAACTGGGTCATAATTATAAAGAAGTTCTTTAACTAAACACTTCCAGTTGGGAGGAGATGAGGGGGGCATTCTGGCAGTGACTGAGGATCTAGTCCTGTGATTAAGGGTTCTAGTCTGTGATTTCCTTGAGACACAGGAGTTTGGCTTCAGACTACTTCCCCTGGGTGTACCTACATTATTCAAGATGAACTATTCTTAAAAAGAATGCAAAAAGAAAAGAAACCACAGGATACTAATTCCACACTTTTTTTTTTTATAACTGATTACTGTGTTGAATACAAAGAAGTTCAAGTTGAAAATAAAAACTGCACCTGAAGCCAATTAGGAGAGAGGCATCATTATTTTCTTACTGTTTGAATCCAATTTTTAAAAACCACAAAGGGGTTATTTAGACGGCAATAAATATGCTGTAAAGTCTTTTTCCCTGACTGCCAAGCAATCTGTTGTTAGACTAGCAAAATAATTGAGATGCTGACAAAGTAGCAGGGAAATAAAGGTTGATAGGAACAGAATATTTAAATCAATATTATGCGTTAGTCTAATTAATACTTACTTTGCTGTTGCAGTTAAGATTTACTAGTACAAAAATATAATAATTTTATCACTCAAGCTTATTAATAAAGTTAAAAGAAGATGAGCTTTGGTAGTTTTAAACACACACACACACACACACACACACACACACACACACACACACACATTGTGGACCTAAAAGGGTTCCCACAGGGCAGGCCCTGGTGGGTAGCCATACCTCCACTTCTTCAGTGGAAGGTTTATCTTTGCCTTAGGCAAGCCCCCATTCATTGTTTCTGTGCAATTTAAGTTAACTCACCTTTGGAAAGCCTCTCTTTCAAACTAACTACCCTTAAGGGAGCACATAATCTTGTTAACTACCCTGTAATCCAATCCCATCTTGTTTTCTCCCACGTTGGTGTCATCTTCCTTACCTTCCCTCCTTAATTTCAAATGCATACAGAAGCAGAAAACTGCCATTCTGAGAAGCATTTTCTCAGTTTGTTGAGATTTGCTTTGAGGTATACCCTCTATTTTGGCTCAAATAAACTCCGGTAAACTTTTATAAAAATTTTTTTCTGTAGGTTTGGATGTTCTTACATGGACAGCGTATCTCGTGGCATGTGCCAAGTCCTTCAAAAGTCAACATTAAGTATTTAAAAAAAGTGACACCAATGTGTTGAGGTACTAAAGCAATGCTGCCCTTGAAACCAGAGTGTCAAAGCGGAGTTTGTTTTCTAGTACCCCCGTTGATTAGGATGAGGGAGGGCTTTTCTGGCACTGAACTGGGAATAAGTTGGCTAAAGCTTGGAAATGGGCCATGATTACCTGCAATGAGATTTTGAGAAGACCAAAGCCTGGCCGTTGAGGGGAAACAGGGCCAGGCTCATACTGGACAGCCGTAACTAAGCAGGGCAGTGTGATGGTCTCAGGCAAAAGAGGAGAAAACCAGGAGGAGTTTATGAGATGCCAACCAGGTGAGCTCAGATTGGTATAGATCAGCTTATTGGTCTAGGGACTAGACCTTTTTGGAGGACTGATGGAGCTGACAGGCCAGCAGAGGACATTTGGCTCAGGGAACTAGAAAGTCCTGAACGAGAAAGTGGCCCCGGCCTCATTTCGTGGAACAGCCAGCAGTCACACTATCCGGCACAACAGGAGGCAGCTGCACTGAGAGCGAGACAGCAAGCCAAGTACAACAACGGCCTCTTATAGCCACAGCCTCAACAGCCAGAATGAATCCATCTGAAGGACAATGAACTCCATCTAATCAGACTAGAACACTTATATCCCTCAGCCTCATCCACTTGCAGTTTTTTGCGAATAAACTTCAACCCCAAGAACAGTGATAATGGAGTCCCCTCTCCTCTCCCCTTCTCCATTCCCTCTAATAAACTCCCCTTTTGCCTGCTGAGTCCTCCTATATCCTTGAATGACTTCAACCTTACAGGAGCATATCCAATAGCAACTGTGGTCCATTTGTTTAAAATGTAGTGATACCAAACTGAGGTTCAGCTGTCTGCTGCTTGAAAGACAATAGTAATCAAGAGACAAGGGCGAGGGCCGTGGTTGGCAAACTGCATTTCGAGAGCCACATGTGGCTCTTTGGCCCCTTGGTTGTGGCTCTTCCACAAAATACCACAGTATGGGCCAGTCTATTTTGAAGAAGTGGCGTTAGAAGAAGTTTAAGTTTAAAAAAATTTGGCTCTCAAAAGAAATTTCAGTCGTTGCACTGTTGATATTTGGCTTTGTTGACTAGTGAGCTTGAGGGCTACTAGTGGAAGAAGAGTAGGTTTATTCAAGAGCTGGGAGCTTGAGAAGATGGCAGACTCACGTTGCAAAGACAATTTACTAACTGGACATGGCAGGCATTTTTGTAAGGAGGAAAAGCAAGGGGGAAAAAACCACAAAACAGAACAAAGGCATCAAAAGGAGAGGGTTGAGAGCTCTCCATTTAGGGGACTACGTGCAAACCAACACAGTCTGTTCAGATAACTGGCCGAAGGTCAGCAACTCTCAAGAAGCTGGAATATCTAAAGTGAGAGTGTGCTCCTTTTGAAGCTAGTTCCTGGAATTCTAAAGCAAACAGGCTGTTTATCTGCAGTCACATATTAGTTAGCGGGTCATCATTTATAGGAATAAGGTAAAAAGAATGGTGAGACGGGTTGCAATTGTAAATTTGGACAATCACTGCTTTCATTAGATTTTTCATTGTTGTCTTTTTAACACACATCAAACTATACTGTGTCACGTAAGGTGGGAACTATCCTAGTTCCAGTGCTATTTTATAAAAAAACTTTGCTTACCTAGTTAGGACACAAGGTAACTGTTAGGTTTGAAAGGAAACAGGAAACAGAACAACAGGGAGTTTTAAAGAAAGTTTATTCCCCGGTAATGGGCAGAGCCATCACCGAGGTAGAGAGATCAGAATTAGGGGGAGAGGGGACAGGAAATCGGAACCCAACCGGGCTAATGGAGGTCGCCTCCAAAAAGCGACACATGTCTCCCTTGGGGTCCTTCTTAAAGGACGGAAAGGGAGGGGGTTGGGCCCAGGGTGGAACAGGAAGGGATGGGCCCCAAGGGCACTTTGGCCTGTGCTAATTGGTGGTTCACTGTCTTGGAGATGTCCCTTTGGCAGGTGCCAGTCATGTTGTTAGCTCCACCCACCAGTTTGGGAGTGGGGGGGAGCCTTAAGGGGTCATGTGTTAAACTCCGCCCACCAGTTTGGGAGGGGGAGAACCTTTCAGTAAGGACTCCACATCCAGGCCAGGCTAACCCAATTAATATGACTCTCTTCGACCGAACCTGTCACGAGAAATCTGTCTTTATGAAATCTTCACCACAGATTTCATAAAGACATACTATATTAGAAGAATTTGGAACACAATCCATACTATGTATCAGTTATCAATATCAATTTGTTTATTTTTTACATTTACAGAATCTCACCCAAGAACCTTCCACATTTTCTAGATAATTTAAAGTAATATCCAGAGGTAACTATGTGGAAGCAGGTGCCCCTGGTTAGGAAACTAGGAGAACAGGTAGACTCTGGGAGGCAGTGAGAACCTGAGCCTTTTATGTCTCAGACTTCCCACCCGCAGCTTCAGGAACTCCACACTGACTCCATTTCTAGGACCTTAGCTCTTTCTGAGTCTACGGATACCTAAACACTGAAAACCAGTGAGACTCCGCCCGCAGGACTCCTCTGAGAACAGGCTCTTCTCTGAAAGTGGTGAGAATCCTTTTTAGAGTCTGATGCTTGTAAGTGTGAACTGGTAGCAAGAGGATTCTTTGAGAAGGAAAAAACTGACTCTGTGTTATAATCAAAGCCCAGAAGTGACTGAGGCTTCCTACTACACAGGCCTTTCCTGAGGTCAGAACAATTGCCCGGTTGGAGATGGCGATTATCTTTTCTACATGAGCTAGGTTTTGATTTTGATGTTTAGGATCTCAATGCCCACTTTGTAGCTTTATTCAACTCTACTCCTTGAAAGAGTACTCATTTGCTATGCTTGGAACTGCTACTGAGATATTGGTCAATATAATTAATTAGCAAGCATAGGAACTTAATTGCATTTCAACTAGTTAATCAATACCCACTTGAATATATATATATATATATATATATATATATATATATAATCACAATCAAATAATTTTTGTTCCTAAAACCTGCATCAAAAATATACCCAAGACATAAAAAATGTTATTTGCTTTAATAAAATTATTATTAAATAACAGTTCCTGATGGATAAGATTTTTATCAAGCAATATACATGAAATCTTGCAAGGGGCACAAGGATTAAATCACAGGTTGACATGTACAAACTGGACATGTCTAAATGAGAGGCTCAATATGGGGCATAGTGTTTTCATGGATAGCTTTGTTCTTATATGCTTTTCTTTGCACCGTCAACTTTTCCTTTTCCTTTTTTTTGCTCAGTTTGTCTTCTTTTTCAATATTGCTTAGGATTGGCCCCCGGTAGAAATGTGAATTGAACTCTTTTCTTCAGCCCCCACTTTCTTCTTTTCTTACCTTAAATCAGATCATCTGAGTATCCCTTGCTCTCAGACTGCCTTCACTCTAGGGATCCAGGCTTTATATTCTCTTGCACATGCCAATGTTTGAGACACTCACTGACCTTTTAGAAATCACCCATGCTAAATTCTGTTCCCTCAGGGACCCCAGTTCCCAGAGACCTGTGCTTCTGTAATTTTGAGGACCTCTTTAACAGAAGCTGAAAGAACATTCTTTTGATAAAGGAAGTGAACCAAAGAATGAGGCATGCAAATGCAGGCAGAAATTTATGTATCTAATAAATGCACACAACTGGCTGTATTTTCCAATCGAGTACCTCCCAGAGGCCCTGTCTTCTCATTCTTACAAAAATTGCTCTTCCTGGTTAAAGAATATTTATAAACATAAATAGAAGCTTTTTTTTCATCAGAGGCTATAGAATCAACATCTGATTCTGTATTTCACAAATTCTTTTGGCTCTCAGTACCTGTCATGTGCTGAATAAAAACAGGAATGGAGTTAGTTATAGGAATTATGTGGTCAATGAAAAACAATTCCACACTATTTTGTACATTGTAAACTTTCAGGCTGTTATACAGAGCGTGTCAATGCAATTCCTGTTGAAGAGCTGGATGTTTGAGTTTTGCTGTGATTTTTAGCCAGGCCAAGGAAAACCAGTGATGTGAAGTGGACATTATGAGTTCTGTGAGCTCTAAACCAAGTAATATCAGGCTGTCCCTGAACATGTTTTTCTCCCAACAGAATTGCCACCTGAATATCTAATTAGTGGTTATAATTTTAAAAGAAACTTCTAGTGTCTATCAGAACTACTTGAAATTAGCTATTATAGTACATTCATATTTCATCTTAAATATCATATTAGCTGAAATTTACATAGCAATAAAATATGCAGTATTATTTCCATGGAAATATTATTATTATATTAAACAATGACATTTCCTTACACTAAAATATTAATTAACTCATCATATTTTAGAACTGACACTGTATTTTTTTTTAGTGGCATGATACTTTAATCACAGTTCTAGAAATTTTATTACCTTATATTTAGAAACTAGGATACAGTTTTTCCTTTTCAGTTTATGGGCTACATTAGTTTTTATATCTTAAGAGCATAATTGCTGTTTTAAAAAAATCCCAATAAAATATGCAAATGTTAGGAATGTTACAGAACCAATCAAAAGCTACTGATGCATATGAAACAATAATTTAAAAAATAGGAAGAATTAAGCTGTTCATTTAGAGTTAAATTACTAAGATCCATTCTCAGGAATGTGACTAGCTATCTAGAGAAGACCAAAGGCCCTGTATAAATACATGGCTGATAGAACTGGGAAATCAAAATTTCATTCAAAATGATTAGGGGAAGCAATCTCAGAAAAGCAAAACTGAATTGTGAGTTCAGTTTGTTAAAGAGAAAATTAATCATTATCACATAGAATTCAGAGAAAGGCTCTACTAGTATGATCCAAAAATGGGTTGGCCAATAAAGATGATAAAAATGGAACCTAGCTAAAGACACAACCAGTCTCAGCTCATAGGAGTTAGAACTCTTTCATGAAATCAGTCATTCAGGCTACATTAGCTTTCAGCTCTTAAACACTCAAATAACACAAGTAAGTCCTCTTCCTCTGATTCTACTTAGACTTTTATTTTCCACATAGCATGGAAATGCTCTAAACTGCCAAGACAACTTCTTTTATTCGTTTACTCATCCACTTAACACATTCACACAATACTTGTTGCTAAATGGTTCTGTATTTATTTCTGGACTCTAGGAGAACAACTTGTACATCCATTTACAAGAATCTCTTCCAAAATTTTTGGTTTAGAGACTCGTTAGATTAGAAGGTGGTAGAGGAGAAGGCATTATTCCCTAGCAGCCATTGCCAAGAGCCTGGAGGATGCACAGAAGTTCACAGAAACTTCCAGGTGAACTGACGAGGAACATCCACTTGGATGCTCAGGCTGCTGGCGTTGGTGGCAGTAGCTACAGTGACTTTTGTTTCCTTATATCATCCAACTGTATGCAAGCTTTGAATTTTTGCATCAATATACTTTTTTATTTATTATTTTTTTATTTTTATTGATTTCTCGCAGAGAGGAAGAGAGAGGGAAAGGAATAGAAAGTTAGAAACATCAATGAGAGAGAATCATCATTTAGTTGCCTCCTGCACACCTCCTACTGGGGATGTGCCCACAACCAAGGTACATGCCTTTGACTAGAATCTAACCCGGGACCTTCTGGACCACAGGCCGATGCTCTATCCACTGAGCCAAACCGGTTTCGGCAATATACTCTTTCATTGGAATTCTTAGAGCAGCTTCTATTTTCTCTCTCCAATCCTGATACAATGTGATCTGATTTTTATTTTTTACCTCGTAAATGTATTATTTTCATTATCAACAGAGAAAAAAATTATATTAGTCTAGGTGAAAACTGCATCTGACAAAAGTGTTATTTTTCCTGAAATAATCTCACTTTAATAATTGCCATAAAAATAAAATTATATGCCAAAAAGAAGCTAATAAGGCTCTTTTTTCATTTCTTTTTCTTCAATTCTTCCTTCCTTCCTTCCTTCCTTCCTTCCTTCCTTCCTTCCCTTCTTCCTTCTTTTCTTTTTAACCTTTAATATTTGTGACTTTAATGAACTCCAGTTGATTCAAAATTTGTCCATGATATTTAAAGGCAAGGGAAAGTGAGTATATAATGAATTTAAAATAGTGTTTATTTTACCTGTGAACTCTCTGCTCAAAAGAAGTGATCAGATTCCCTTGAGTATTTACTGAGTGCTTAAGTAATTCATTGCCTCAGGTTGCAGAGAAGTTCCTTACTTTTCCAGGAACTGTCCTCCCAAGTCCAGAATTTTCTATCAAGTATAAACTTGCCTTTTCAATATCAAGCTGTCAGTAGACTTTTTACTTTTTCTCTAGGTTCCAGCTTGGAGGTTTTATTATTGTTGTTTGCTTATTTGTTTGGGGGAAAAGTTTGAAACTTTAATTTTTCCCCCAAAAGAAGATGGTGACCCAATTAGGCATCATTATTACTCTAGGCCAGTGGTCGGCAAACTCAGTAGTCAACAGAGCCAAATATCAACAGTACAACGATTGAAATTTCTTTTGAGAGCCAAGTTCTTAAAAACTTAAACTTCTTCTAACGCCACTTCTTTAAAATAGACTCGCCCAGGCCAAAGTATTTTGTGAAAGAGCCACATTCAAGGGGCCATAGCTGCATGTGGCTCATGAGCCGCAGTTTGCTGACCATAGCTCTAGACTCATTCCCACGTTTGGAGATATGATAGGTAGGATTATTGATAATAATTTAGAAAAAAAGGTTGAAATGGACAAGATCTGAAGAGGATGTGGTTATCAGAAAGGTAGATGGGTAGAAATTCTACAGGACAAATGACCCATTAACAGATCAGCAATTAAAGTCATTTCTTTTAAGAGCAGATGTTCAGTGTTCTTTTGGAATATGGTGTAGGTTTGACATGTAGGGTAAAACACTTGAGGATAACCATCATTTTATACATCTCTATGAAATGATTAATTGTGAAAACAGATTTCGGATTTTTCTTGGTTTTCTCACTGAGATTCAAATAAGCTCTGACATCAAAGCCCTTTTTACACCGAGCATAAAAAGAACATCAGAAGCCTGACCTTGTTGAAGTGACTGACCAAATTATACTGAAGAGGATCACAGGTCACAAAAAATCTTGCTCATAATAAAAAACTCTCTTCAACATTTTAGTTCCAAACTCTTTGAAAATGCTAACTCAAAATGTCAAGCTCACAGTCCCTCCAAACTATATTGTTCTAGGGTGAACGGAAGAATTCGCCTTCTCTCTGTCATGGTATCCTCCAAACCAGTCCTTTGCCTTGTCTATTGCCACATTCACTATTGATCTATATTATTTTTTTCTCTCTAGATGACTAAACACAGCACCATTACTCATGACTACGTATTCAGTTGGCTGCTAGTCCATGTTAATGCTACTGTTTGTCTGGATTTTAAATGGCCTTGTTTGTAATTTCCAATTTTAATATATATGCTGCCAAAGCGAGCACTGTAATTTCCAAAGTCGATCAGGCTGAGGAGGAAAACTGTAGCTGATGTGCAAATTGTGTACCACATTTTGCTTTGCATTATTCATTTTCATTATTCACATCATGGTGCATTTCTTAGAAAAGAGAAGAGAATTTTTAAAAAGTACATTCCTAGTGCCTTGGGTATCATTTCAAATGGAGTGATTTTTTTTTCTACAGTTTTATTTCATTATGGTAGGACTCATCTAATTTCTCTTACACTTGCAGCTTATTGATCTATGTAGATTCGCATAGCTAATAGTAAATCTAAAGTAAAAAACAAAAACAAAAAACTCCACAAACTTTTCCTAGTGAATTTCTAAAGACAAGAAACTAATCTAAAGGCCATAGAGTCTTGAAGTCACACTCTCAATTGTAATATCAGTTCCTTTCACTGAATAAACATGACTACTATCTGGAGCTCTTGGTTGCTTTATCTCAGGTTGAGAATAGCCAAGTGAAGGTTCTAGCTCTGAGAATATTCCATCGGGAGTAGCTTTGCCTTCCTGATGGGTATGGGAGGATTCCTCAGTCAGCCAATTTCTGAGGTACAAATGGTCAAGCATTTGCCTTGAATTTCTTAGGATTGAGCTCCAATATTTCATTTCTATGAAAATTTCTCAATTATAGATAGATTTCTGTTAGGGAAATGCTACAGATATTTTTCCCTAATCAGTCCACTGACTCTAATTAGCATTCAGAAGAATCAATGCTGCACCTTTTCTCCCTGTAGTCAAACTTCGATCTTCATGATTATTTCAGGATTGCCGTGGCTTGAATCATCTAACTTTCTGTAGTTCCCTTTGATTTTTTCAGCTTCAGTCCAGAAAAGATCAATTTTTTCTCTTTGAGGGCTCATGCTTCCCTTGAAGTCACCTTAAACACCATTGGCTTTCAGTTTAATCATGGGATATTTACCTCTTTTCCCCCTTTTCTGTGAATATTTATCATCTTCCAAATTACTGCAGAAACTCTTCCTAGCTTCTTTGTTTGCCAAAAGGAATATATTTATATTCTCAATGGAAGGTGAATGTTTTGCATAGAAATTTGGATTTCAATTAATACACTATAGTAATTTTATTAGAAATAATCAGCCTTATATATAAAATATATTTGCCTATAGGTGGTGATTTAATACATGCAACAGCAGTAGGTTCTGAGATGCAAAGATGACTAGCACTAGTTCTGTCATCAGAAGCTGTGGTGAAGTGAGAAAGGCACCTGAAGGGACCCACCATGCAGTGTAATAGTTACTGCAGCAACAGTGTGCATACCTAAGAATGGAGATGAGGTGGCTCTTTCCTAACATTCCTTCCATGGGGTGGATGGTGGTGTTTGGAGACTTGAACACTATCTATATATAGAAAAGCCTAAGTGACCAGATGATTGAATGGATGACTGGCTGGTAGCTATAATGCACACGGACCACCAGGGGGCAGATGCTCAGCACAGAAGCTGCCCCCTGGTGGTCAGGGCCCTCTCACAGCAGGAGCACTGCTCAGCTGACAGAGGGGTGCTGGGTGCCAGATGCCAGGCTCACGGCTGGCTAGTGCAGCTGTGGCTGTGTGAGCCTCTCCTGTGGACACTCTCCCTGCATGCCTGAGCAGTGGTGGCAGCAGGCACAGTGGGGCCGGGATAAATGGGAACAGCATGACACCCAGCCTGGGCTTGGGCTCCTTTATGGCTGCCTGCCACTTCCCACACTGCTTTGTGCTATGCAGGATCAACATGGACAGCAGGCTGGAGCCTGATAAGCTGGCATATAAGACTGGGCTGCAGCGCTGAGTTCCACTGGCCCCCGCAGGCCAGGCCAATGTACCCCACCAGTGCACAAATCTGTGCAGCAGGCCTCTAGTAATGAGATAATGCTAAAAATGTGAATGTTCAAGGTCATATAGATACAACTTTACTCAATCTAAAGGGATGAATGATCTATATACAATATACAATATTTGCTTTTAATGACTGTGGATACCTGGTTTTTAAAAGGACATTCTGCTATAAGGTTTATCTGCTTCAATAAATTGCTATTCTCCTGTCTAAAGAATAATTGGGGCCCTGGCTGGATTGGCTCATTGGTTGAGCATCCTCCCTCTCACTAGGAGGTCACCAGTTCCATTCTGGGTCAGGAACATGCTCCAGTTATGGATTTGATCCCCAGTTGGAGGCAGTTGATTGATGTTTCTCTTCCCCTCCTCTCTTTCTAAAATCAGTAAGACATATCTAAAAAAAGAACAATTGCATGTACTTTTGAAGACAAAAAAGGTGGGCTATGAAGAAAGAGGAAGACCCAAGAAAATGAATGAGTCAAAGAGACATTTTATTATCATGTCAAGGGTATTGACAATACTTCTTTTAAAAATAACAACAACAAAATTTTGTATACATTAGATTCTTTTCTGACATTAGGTTTAGACCTGGCAGTTGAGAAAGAAGAAGAGATAAGCTGAAAAACTAAATAACACTCTATCTACTTTACAATTTTGCCTACATCTATCTGACCCTGATTCATAAATATAAATGACTTGGATCTCATCCATTGTATGTGTAATGTGATCCCATTTTATGAAACTGTGAAAATATTATAAATGAATATACAGTTTATAAAATTTCATTCTTACATGTGATGTAAAATATGCATGTCACATAAATACACAAAGAAATGCCCAGAGGGTAATTCTCCAAAATGTAACTATGATTATTTTATGTGTTGTGATTTGAGAGCTTTTACTTTCTTTATTACACTACTTTGTTTTTTTCCTGAATTTTAAAAACTTTATTAGCAACACTATACACCAGGCATTATGCTATGCTATGAGCATGTAAAATAAATCAAAAGCAGATTTAATTTTTCCTCTATGAATGTATATCATTTTAAATAACTGAGAATAACAATGTATATAGCTGGAAAGATTGAGTAATAATAATTTTTCAAACTCAAAGATATTCAATATGATCTAGTGACATTTGATAAAAATTAATTGAGAGGTGTAAATCTGTCAGATGTATTAGTACAGTCTCATATTGCAAAGAGTATAAATGCCTATAAATTAGAGTGAGTGTTTTAGCATCATGATAAGCCTCTTTCCAATAATATTTAACCTATTTATTTAAGATGGGGATTTCTTCTGTGGCTAAACTATTTCTATATGTTTACAGTTAAATTTTTGTTTATTTTTAGTTTTGTGTGTTAGTTGGTAATAGGAGATAGGTGGCCTTGGTAAAGAGAGGTGGGTTAGAGAACATTTATACAGATGACAAATTATATGGAGCGAATTGTAAGGTTAATTTAAGTAATCTAAAGACCAGGGGGAAGCATTGTTATATCAAAGCACATGACAGAAAGATTAAATTAAAAGACAGCTTAGAAGAAACATGTCTGAAAATGAATTATATATTAGAATTCTTTACCCTGGGAACACATGTAACCCTCAGAGCTAAGACTAAATGCAAAGTAGATGCTTTCTTTATGAAACAAATCATTTGAGACATTTTTTTAAGAACAAAATTATTATTAAAGTTACATTATCTGGAAATTTGTGTGAGTGTCCATGTGCATATAACATTTTAAAGAAGTCAAAATTTATAACCTAAAATCATGTAAAAATTCAAGGAGTTTTACTCAGTTTTAAAAGTACCAACTCTGTTTATCTTAAATGTTTTGGGATTATATTTGTTTAATTAAATGATAACAATGTGTAAATGAAGGGGTGAAAGCACAGAATGATAAGTAGTGATGAGAAAAATTTGAGCTGAGAATCTAGGAAAGCAGCTATTTAGCAAATGCTTTAGCCTAAAAACATTTTCTACAAAACATTTCTTGTAGTGAAAACCCTGTCATCAGCTAAAGTCATCATTTATTGTAGATCAAGAGATCCAAGGTTTAATTACAGAATGTATTGGGCTTCTTATAAACTCAATATGTAATTAACTATTTTAAAATAAATTATGTTATTTAATTTATGAATAAAATAAGCATACATGTACACTCTATGAATGATATTAATGCTCTAGAAGCTTATAAACATGCATATACAAACACAAGAGTAGTTTGTAGAGGACTAGTGAATAGATTAAAAACAATTATGAATCTTTTTTTTTTATCCTCACCTGAGACTGTGATTTTATTGATTTTGAGAGAGAGAGAGAGAGAGAGAGAGAGAGAGAGAAAGAGAGAGAGAACACACTGATGTAAGAAACACAGATTTGTTGCCTCCCAGATACACCCTGACCAGAAATTGAACTCCCAACCTAGGTATGTGTCCTAATTGGGAATCAAACCGGCAACTTTCAGTGTAAGTGAGTTGTTCCATCAGCTGGGCCACTAACCAGGGAATGAATACCTACTTAGAAGAGAAATAAGTTAAGCAAATTTCCAAAGTTTCAGTACTTCACAGGAATATGTCCCTCACCCCTCCCTAAATTGAGTGGGAATCATATGTATAAAGTTTACACTAAATAATCAGGACTCATATGATATAATCAGAATAAAAATTAATTTTTGCCTATTAACTATTAAAATGCTCCCGGAGGGGCTGTTTCTCACCCCACCCTCTCTGACATAAAATTTTGAAGTGGCTCTATGATTCTTGAAAAATCAGGGTCCTCTCTTCATGTCCGTTTCAAAAAGAGAGAGGGAAAAAAGGTGGTCTCTAATAACGAAAATATGCAGTCCAGAGTGATAATTGCAACTCTGTATTTTATTGCACATTCAAGTTTCTCCTGCTGTGAGGGGGCGGGGGGAGCTTGCCCCTGGGTGGACTCCTGCAAGTGAGAAAGAGCCTGGAGCTTCTCCTCTAAGGAGCATCCTGATACTTCTCGGGCTCTGCTTGCCCAGCGGTTGGCTTCCTGGGCTCCTGGGTTGAAGCCTGATAAGAATGGGTTTCACTTGACTGAAACTCATGAGTCTGGCATTGGATGTCTTTGTCCATGGCTAATATTTAAACCAAACCTTGTCTTGGTTGGTAGGCTCCTTCAGATTTCCCTCTTGCTTCCTCTGACTTCAGTACTATGGATTTGGGAGGGGCTGTGCCTTTGGCTGGCATTAGAAGACCCACACTATTAATAGTATGTCTCTTTTCACTGAGATTTCCTTGCCTAGCACAGGAAGCTCTCCCAAAGAGTATTATTTAACACATCCCTGAGCTGATATCCCTCCTTCAGGTTACACATCTGGAGCACAAACCTTGGACCTGCCATTGTGGAGATGTAGTTATTTCCCAAACAGAGCCCTCTGCTCCGGTTCTGCCTAAGTCTTCATCCAACATCTCACCCATGAGTCAGGCATCTGTCTATTGCATCTTCAGAATCCAGTGCCCCCCCCCCCACTGCCTTCCAAGAGATTTCCTTGAAGGTCTCCTCACAGTATGTGAGATGAGATGAGAGAAAAGTTTCCTTTGTCCTTCCCATTGACTGTGATGCAAAACCCTTACAGCTCTCTCCAAAGTAAAACTCCCCTTTATTTCCATTTTCCCTGTATTCTTCTACTTTAGTGCTTAAATAGCCTTAATGTAGCTATTGTGGACCATAATCTGAAAACTGATAGATCCTCCCTTCCCCCAGTAGATTGACAGACGCAAACCCCACCTGTGGCCAGACATACCTGAACTCTGAACCACCAATCAGCACCTGCCAAGTACCCTAAGCCCCCCATTCCTAAGCCCCTAAGTCCCTAACCACCAATCAGCGTGTGCTAAGTACTCTAAGCCCCATCCCCTGTCCTCCCCTTAAAAGAATACACCCTGGTGTTTTATAGCCTCTTCCAGTCTCTTCCACTCTCTCCCTCTGGAAGCAGCCAGAGCGGGGGGGGGGGGGGGGGGGGGGAAGAGACACAGCTCCAATAAAAGCCTGTGTCCTGGTCTCCCAGTCTCAGCTACCTTCTTTAATTAATCTATCAAAAACTATAATTTTTTATTACTGTTTTTAACGTCCTGGTTGTTGCCAGCTATTGTCTTGAGGCTTCAGCTAAAACTGAGTGAGGAAATTCTGTATTTTTAATATCCTGTTATAAATATATTTTTATTTAATTTTATGTTATAAGGACACACATGCATGTGTAAGTGTATGCATGTATATGTATGTATATGTCCTCCTCCTTTTTTCATACCCACATACCCAGATCCTGAAACATACAGATACAATTTGTATGTATATCAATGAATTCTCTTATTATATAGGCATTTATAGAGATTTTCTCAATGTAAACCCTATTAGGCACTGGGGGATACAAAATTAGTAAGACCCTCTTTTCTCTACAACAGAGCTCATTCTGGTCAGAGGACAGACATAGAGGCAGATAAATGCATTGCAAAGTGAGAAATGCTGCTTTCAAGTTCTGTCAGCTACTTACAGAATGGGGAGAATTAGCCATGATGGAGTGAAGAATATGACCAAACAAGCAGCATTGAACCAGCCATAGGTAAGGGTAAAGATCTTCAAGTGAATGGACAGTAATTAGGACTCCAGTCTATGAATAGCAGAGTATTCCTGGAGCCACTGAAGAAAATATGTGTGCAGAGTCACTTTTGTGTCATTGTATTGATTCAACATTTAGAGTTTCCTGTTTCTTGTCTTTTCTTTTTCTACCCACTGTGAGTGTGCAACACACTCTGAAAATAGCTCACTTGCCTTATCTAACCATAGACCAGCCTGACACTAAGAAACCATCCTAATCAGACAGCTGTGTATGTTAATCAAGAATAATATTGTCCTCTAGAATACAGACTTTTTTAGTAAAACTATATTGTAGAGACAGCTTAGTTCAAGTCTCTACAAAACAATGTTTTGGTTTTCATCAAAATTCAGTAAAATTGGAGTCTGAATTTTTGTGTTATATGACTGTGCAGATGAAAATCTGCAGACTCCAAGAAATTTAGTCTTGCAAAATCAGTGCAATTGTAAGAAAAATGCTTATATGTTGAGAATCTACTCAGAAACTGAGCAAAATTGAGGGTCAAATAATTTTGTTCAGCAAATAAGACAGTGTTTTTTTTAAAGAGGAGAGAAACATTGTTCATTTTCTACATGTCAAAGAAATGTCAAAGAAAGTGAGTCAGTTTGTCTTCTCAATACTTATAAACATTGTTTTCTACAAGTTTAAAATAGAAATATTTTCCATGGGCTGTGTAAAGCATACACATGTGGGTAAAAGTAGCTTATAGCTGTGATAATTTGAAACTCGCAGTTCATTCTTGTATTATCATTTATTAACTAGAGGCCTGGTGCATAAGATTCATGCACTTGGGGTGGTTGTCCCTTAGCCCGGCCAGCACCCTTTTGCAGTCCAGGAGCCCTTGGGGGATATCCAACTGACTGGGAGCAGGCCTAAGCTGTCAGTTGGACATCCTTAGTGCTCCTCCAAAAGAGGGAGAGGCTCCTGTCACTGCCACTGCGCTCGCCAGCCATGAGCCTGGCTTCTGGGCTTCTGGCTGAGCAACACTCCCCCTGTGGGAGTGCACTGATGACTAGGGGGCAACTGAATCATCTGCTAAAGAATCAAGTGTTAGTTTTTTTTTAAAAAAAATGTATTTATTACCATTTTATTATCCATATTTTGATGTCTTTTTCTTTCTTCTTTTTCTTCTCTTTCTACTTTCTCTTCTTAAAGAATGTCCTTCAACATTTTATGTAATTCTGCTTTGATGGCGATGAACTCCTTTAGCTTTTTCTCATTTGTGAAGCTCTTTATCGGACCTATAATTCTCAATGATAACTTTGCTGGGTAGTGTGATCTTGGTTGTAGGTCCTTGTTATTCATCACTTGAATATTTTTGCCACTCCTTTCTGGCCTAAAAGTTTCTGTTGAGAAATCAGCTGACAGTTGTATGGGTGCTCCCTTGTAGGTAACTAACCGCTTTTCTTTTGCTGCTTTTAAGATTCTCTCTTTGTCTTTAACCCTTGGCATATTAATTAGGATATGTATTAGTATGGGCCTCTTTGGGTTCCTCTTGTTTGGGACTCTCTGTACTTTACTTCCTGGACTTGTAAGTCTATTTTTTTAACTGGGTAGGGGAAGTTTTCTATCATTCTTTCTTCAAATCATTTTTTAAAGTATCTTGCTTTCTCTCTTCTCCTTCTGGCACTCCCCATTATGCAAATGTTGCTTGAAGTTGCTCCTGAGACTCCTTACACTATTTTCATATTTTTGCATTCTTTTTTATTTTTGTTCTTCTGATTGGGTGATTTTTTTTTGCTTCCTCATATTGCAATCATTGATTTGATTATTAGAATCATCTATTCTATTGATGAATCCATGTAAATTATTCTTTTTTTTATTGATATTTTACAGAGAGAAAGGGAGAGAGGTAGAGAGCTAGAAACGTCAATGAGGGAGAAACATCGACCAGCTGCCTCTTGCCCACCCCCTACTGGGGATGTGCCCGCAACCAATGTACATGCCCTTGACCGGAATCGAACCTGGGACCTTTTAGTCCGCAGACCGATGCTCTACCACTGAGCCAAACCGGCTTTGGCTAAATTATTCTTTTTTTGAGTTAGTGTATGATTAATTTCTGATTGGTCCTTTTTTATGCCTTTGGAATTCTCACTAAGATCCTTAAAAGTATCATAAGTCCCTTAAACCTCTCATTAAGATCCTTAAATATCCTTACAACCATTGTTTTGAACTCTGTATCTGGTAGTTTGCTTGTTTCCATTTTATTTTTTTTCCCCTGGAGATTTCTTCAGTTCTTTCATTTGTGACATGTTTCTCTGTTTCCCCATTTTGATTGTTTTTTGTGTGTGTGTGTGTGTGTGTTGATTTCTCTGTATTAAGTAGAGCTGCTATATCTCCTGGAATTGGTAGAGTATCCTTGTGTAGTATGTGTCCTGTAGGGTACAGTGGCTCAGTCTCTCCAGTTACCTAAGTTGAGCACTCTTGGTGCACCCCTGTGTGGGCTTTGTGCACTGTCTTGCTGAAGTTGAGCCTTGATTATTGTTGGGAGGAATTGACCCCCCGGCCAATTCGATGTGAGGACCAGCTGTGTCTATAATGGAAGAGCTGCTATGCAGGAGACATCCCTATGGAGCAGGACTTGCTTCAGTGGGGCTTTGGTGCTCATTGAGTCTGCCTCTTGAGTGTGTTACTTGTGGACATGTAGAGCTGTAATCTGGTATGGTCTGAAGCTGTCCATTGGTTGCACTGGCTTTGGAGCCTCCGGGGGGGGGGGTGAAAAGTCAGCCACTGCTTGGGGCCACCCAGCAAGGGCCACACAGAGAACTACATATGGCAGCTACTTGTGTTGGGCTTGGACATGCCCAGGTGAGGCCAAGTTGTAAAGCAAGGCAGGCTGGTGCTAGTGTCAGGTCTTGATAAAATGATAAATATGGGGCACACTAACACCGGCTTATTGATAAATATGGGGCACACTGACAGATCTTATTGCTAAATATGGGGCACACTGACACCACCTTCTGCTTGTTTGAGATATTTTAGGAAAATCTGAAGCATGAGCCAGGGCAGGCCATTCATATGGAAAAGCCACCACAAACAGCTTGGATGGGGCTGCAAATAGAATGGGGCGGGGCCTCAGAAAAATCACCAGGTTGAGTGAACAGTGTGAGCCAAGCTAATGGAAACTCAGATATGGCTGCTAGTCAGCTTTGTGATGGGGATGGGGGAGCTGGGGCGGAAGGATGAAGGTCCCAGCATAGGAACAATGGCACCTGTGAGCACTCCTGTCTGGGAGAAAGCTGTCTCTGAGTTCTTGCCCTGATTCCAGATAATCCAGTTTCTCCCTGAATGTTTCAGGATCATTACAAACCACAATCCCAGCTCTGGAGTCCAGAGGGATTGAGTTCAAGTAAGTTTTTGTGCTGGCCCTTTAAGAGGAACTGCCTGGATTTCCAGCAGCCTCATTGTCACTTGCTGGTTTCTACAGCCTGAAGTTATGCAGCTCTGGAACTCTGGGCTCATGGTCTGGGGTAGGGCTGGGACCCCTTGCTCCTCACAAGATTTCTGCAGTGGAGCTATCCCTCCTGATTAAAAACACACCACAAGTGGGACCAGCCTATTGTACATGTCCAGCCCTCCTACCAATCTCAATGTTCTTTCTTCTTTACTTCTCTAGTAGTAGGACTTCATTTAGCCAGATTTCAGGTAGTTCTAAGTGATGGCTTTTCTATATTTTGGTTGTAGTTTTATTGTGGTTGTTAGAGGGGGTGAGCACCAGTGTTTACCTGCTAAGTCTTCGTTCTTTCATCATTTGAATAAATCATTTATACTACCTATCAACTTTTTGCTGGTTCTTTCATTTGTTTATATATGAATTACAGTGAGTTAAATTAATATTATTCTATACCTGGTCATACTAAGTTAAGTTTATGGCTGAGACTGATTATTACAAAAAACGAAGAATGCTCTATATCAGTGGTCACTAACCTTTTGGATCTCACGGACCACCAGTGATCCACAGGCCACTGGTTGGCGACCACTGCTCTATGTTATTCAAAGATATCTGTTTCACTCTTTTTGCCATCAGTTAATTTATGGCCTTGTAAAAATACTATGGGAAACTATATTTGTTAGAATTTTCTTTTTATAAAGAAATGTTTGTTCACTTGTAGTTATAAATCAAAGTTGTATATTTAAAATATGTCCACAAATTCTGATACTTTTCCTGTCAATAGGTAGAACTTAATTATCCTATCTTTGGTGAGATATAGTTAGACTTACATCTAGTGAATAAAGTTTGGCAGAAGGAAATTGAAAATGTTCTTAGCACAGTAAAAAGAAAAGAAGGAGGAGGAGGAGGAGGAGGAGAAGGAGGAGGAGGAGGAGGAGGAGGAGGAGGAGGAGGAGGAGGAGGAAGAGAAAGAAGTTAACATTCTTCCATTAAATCTATAGCAAATGATCCTTGCAGTTTTAGGGTTATAATGATATTTCCCATCCCTTAAATTTCAAGAATAACTTCTTTTTTAGAAAAAAAGAGAAAAGTTATTCTTAATATTTGTTCCCTTCTCTATCCTTAAAAATGGCTAAGAATGTGGTAGAAAATAAACCTTTAATAAATTGTTTTGTTGGCCTGGAGGAAAGAATCTCACCTTGATGGCAGACCATATTTAAAAGCCAGAGCTATCAGATCATATTTATGAGCAGCAGATACCTGTTGGCCATACTGTCGTGAGACCACCTAAGACCCCTCAGTCAAAGGTGATTTGGGACCACCTCCTGGCAACAGTAAATGGGGTCATTTAATATCAAACATTTATTTTCTTTACCTTTCACTCAGTTTCATTATATCAGAAGATAAGGATGTGAAAGAGAAGAAAAAAAGAGCAATGAAGCAAAGAGAAGGATAGAAGCAAAAGAGAATTGTAAGGAAAGAATGGGAAGAAGGTTGCAGATTCTTCAGCTAAAATATGCAGGGCACTCAGAAAATACTTAAAAGCTATTTCCTTAGGTTAATCACTTTTGCTCTTTCAACCTCAACCAGAGTAACTGGTGGACCTCTTGGCTTCCCTTAAGACAATTTTGTCTCCAGTGGGGTTCTTGCAGGGCTCAGATATAGTCCCTGGGGCAGCTGTCAACCCTGCCAATTATTTCTGTCATTACTGTGAGCTGACAGTTACACATCATTTCTGTTTCCATCACATGACTCTCTTGCCAGTTTGCTTTCCCCTTGGAACTGCCAATGATGTAGAGAATGGGAAGCTGATGCTCGCTGTGTGCCCATGCAGGGCATGGCCCCTTTCTGTGTTCTCTGTCCCTGTGACCTGGGTGTAGGGCAGAAGGCTGGTCAGGTGCTTGGTGGCAGGTCCTTCCATCCACCCACTGTACACTCTCTGTTGCTTGGGGGCTGGCAAGCACTCTGGGATGGTCACCTCCTCTCCGGCATTGTTCTGATCGTGCAGTAGGACCTGCCTACTACAGACTAAACTGACTGTCCTCAAACAGATGCATGCACAGGAATTGCATGTGAGATAATGCCTACATCAGGAAGTTGTTGTAGCTGATTAAAATAAGTTATAGAATTGCCTGGTGTAACAAGGAGTCAAAACTCAAATGCTGTTTCATTTTCTTTACTTATTCAAAGTGTTCCTCATAATCACTTCTAATTATTTTTAGTTCTGTCTTGTGGACCTACAAATAATAGATTTTATTCCTCCTTTCCTTTCTCTCTCCTTTCCTTTTACTCTTCTTTCTTTTACTTGACATTTTTTCCTTATTTCTGGTATTTATAAGGAAATTACTAATAATCTCTTGATTTACCAGTGTCTTAACTACATTAAAAAATCACATGGTTATTTTGTTATAACTTGCTTTACCTAAACCAATATCAATACCCCTAATTACCAATATATTCTTTTCATAGTACCCACAGTTCACCTTGTTAATCACTGATTACCTATTCGAGAATTTTGCTTGATGTTGAAATGAGCTGTTTTTCCTTAAGTTTCCCTTTTCCTTTTTCAAAATAGGTATAGCACTTGCTCATAATCTTACACTGGGCACAATTTAATATTGCTAGTAGATGACATTTAAAATGCAATTGTCCTATTGCTATAAATTCACCTAAAATATCTAGATGGCCTTGTCATTTAACTGTTCCCTTCCACACTAAATTTTTTAAATCCTCAGAGAGGATGAGGATATTTTAGAGAGAGTGGAAGAGAGGGAGGGAGAGAGATAGAGAGAAGAAACACCGATTGTTTGCCTCCCACATGTGTCCTGACCTGGGCCAGGGATTGAGCCTGCATCAAGGTACATGCCCTAGACTTGGAATCAAACCCATGACCCTTCTTCAGTCTGTGGGCTGAAGCTCTAACTGCTGATCCAAATAGAGCTTCCCCACTCTATTTTATTTGGTTTATCATTTCCAGTATGAAGATTTTTCTCTTAGGTAAAGAAAAGTAGAATTGTTTGGTTATTCTTTTATCATCTGTTAGCTTCAGACTGTTTCAAACACTGAGGCTGTTTTTTAAAAATTCTTCTCGCCCAAAAACATAGTTAAAATAAAGCCCTTTAGGTTTCTGCCATTCTTTTTCAGTCTTAATTCATTTTGGGTTCTAATTCCTAAGGCTGAGTTTAGAGTATCATAATACTCTGGTCTATTTGATTTTGGGTGTGAATTTCTCTTTTTATATTTGGTACAAGTGCTTTAAAAAACAACCTACTTAACAGAATTCTCTCTCTACCACTCTTGCTTTATCTTTTCCTTCATTTGTGTGTGCACACTCAGAATTCAATATTTAAACATTAAATTTAAATTCTCTGTTGAGAAGTGTAGAGTCTTCTTTGGATCTCAACATGGCACCATGGCTTTCTCTGATAGGCACAAAGCATATAAATTAGCTCTAGGTAAGTTGCACATCGGTTGCCCTTTCTTGCTGTTTCCAGAAAACCCAGTTATTTAATGCTCACATTCTCATATTCTCTCTCCCTGGAATAACTTTCTGCTTCCTTGTATATATCTGAGTTCAGAGATGAAATCTATCCTTTACTTCAAAACATTCCTCCAACCTTCTCTCTCATCCTCACTCCTGCAGTTACATGCTCTGTCCTGTCTGGTCCCAGCTATGCTTTGTAAATGCTTCATCCTGCACTTTCCACACCAGATCACGATTATGATGTTGTGTCCCTAGCTTTCCATATGAATGTGATCTCCTTGAGGGTAGGCATATGGTTTAATCAATCATCCTTTTAGTGTTAATATCTTGTTCTTAATAGACTCTTAAAAATTACTCAGTCCATGCCAAAACCGGTTTGGCTCAGTGGATAGAGTGTCTGCCTGTGGACTGAAAGGTCCCGGGTTCGATTCTGATCAAGGGCATGTACCTTAGTTGCAGGCACATCCCCAGTGGGGGGTGTGCAAGAGGCAGCTGGTCGATGTTTCTCTCTCATCAATGTTTCTAACTCTCTCTATCCCTCTCAATTCCTCTCTGTGTAAAATCAATAAAATATACTTTAAAAAATTACTCAGTCCAAAATTATAAACATAAATTTGAAAACAACACACACACACACACACACACACACACACACACACACACACACCTCACACATACACACAAAACACTATCCCATACTTGTCTGACTTTTCTGATCAGCACTTAACATACTATGTATTTTATTTATTTGCCTTATTTATTGCTATAATATGTGTAAAATACTTATAATTGTGTGGGGAAACACGTGCCTAGTAAGTGTTGCCTGTTGTTAGTCATTAATGTCACTATTGGTTGTTCTGCTGTTCTTAGTGGTGATAGTGCAATTGTATTTACTATCATTATTATTACCCAGCTCCTGTCATTCTCAGTGGGTAAATAGATCAGACCATTCCTTGTGCTTTATTAAATTCTGTTCTATTTTTGCACAATATTTTATTAGTAAAAGCAGTTTTCATTTTTTTTTCAAACAAATTTCTTATTTTCAAGTGGATGGTTTAGAAGAATGCTAGATTAGGAACCAGAAGACCTAGATTTTACCAGCTATGTGAATTGGCGCAAACTCCTTCATCTATCTTTAAAATATGAAATTGGGACAATCAAGCACAGCTTTTGTGTGTTGTCTCCACTCTCCTTTTCTAGTGGCAGCATTGCTGTTCCCTTTGAGGTTGGTTGTGGCCCTGGAGTGCTAGTTACACCTTTCATAGCAGTACATTTCTATTCCTCATCTAGTATGCAATGTATGACCAACTGGTTATCCTTGGATGACCCCATCCCCTTCCTGTTTCATCCTTTGCTGTTCTGCAAAGGAAGAATACAGTGAAGAATTTTGTCCTTGATTCCAATGCAGCCATAAACTTCTACTCACAAGTCTCATTGGATTATCCTAAAATATTTTAGCTCAGTCCTCTCTCTGACTGATTGGGTAGTAATTTTTAGTCAGTGGGATGCAGAATTGAGGATAAAGGCCACCTCTGTGTCCACTTCAGGGATATTATACCCTACAGGAAAACATAAAGTGCTCTGTTTTTGTTTTTGTAGATCCAGAGGCTTCCAGCTCCCTCTGGGGCCAAAGTGTGGTCAAGATAGTTTTATTTATTGAAAAGAAATGTGTGGATTCCATCTTTCTCTATAACATCAGGAAATATATTGGTTTCTTGGATCAAACCTGTTTCTTGCATCACAACCTCTCCTCATCTATCATCTATCTATCTATCTATCCATCATCATCTTCATCAGCTATCATCTATTTATTATTGATTTTTAGAGACAGAGGAAGAGAGAGGGAAAGAAACATTGATGTGAGAAACATTGCTCACATTGATTGGCTGCCTCCTGCATGCCCCCTACTGGGGATTGAGCCAGCAACTGGGCATGTCCTGTGATTGGGACTTGAACCAGCAAGATTTTGGTGTCCAATCAACTGAGCCACACTAGCCAGGGCAATCTCTTCATTTTAAATAAACCTTTTCTGACCTGTTTATTAGATCTTATTTCTAGCACTATGACTCTTAAAAGCCTCTATAAATGACTAGCGCTTTTCCAGAAGTTTTATTTTCATATTTGGGAATAGGGAATAGTGAGTTTTCATTGTAGTTTTAAATTTTAAATTGTGTTTATTTAAAAGATTTCTTACAGTTTAGTATAAATGGGAGTGGTCAAAGAAAACTTTCTGAGAACTACAGCATGGCCAGCCTGCAAGCCAGGCTGCCACTACCAACAATAAAACAATAGGCAAATATTTTATTTTTAATTTTTTTCATCACAGAAGAACCCTACTAGTATTTACCTGTTAAGTCCAGAAACATAAACAGAGGGAAGCTTCTATTGAAAAAGCATTAGGTAGCTTTGTAGCAATCTCTAATTCAGTTATAATCTATTCTATTGAATTCCATGAATCTCCACTCTTTCCTTAAATTAAATTTAGTGGGTATATCTGTTACATAATGTATTGTGATTACCCATAACTGCTAAAATTGTTTACAGAGAGCTTTTCACATCTGTTGAAATGGCTGCATCACAGAGAAACTGTGGAGAATTAGTTACAGTTTGTTAATGCTATAGTAGCTCTAACTCAGTGTAATCATCATGGCTCACTGGTTTGCATTTGATTCTCTCATGGGAAGACTTTCCAGAGGAAGTTGTGGCCCAAGAGGAAGGCAATGTCTCTTTCCTGTATTAATTAATTCAGCTGAGTCTCAGTTAGCTTTCATGATCCTCTTCTATGGGTCCCCCTTCTACCATATTCCCCCTTCTCAATATGAAAAATTACATACACAATCTTTACATGGTCAAAGGTATTGTGACATTGTAATTCATGATTGTCCTTATCCATAACATTTTTCTTAGTTATAGTAATAATTATATTATATATGTATATAATACACAAGCATGCATATAGCTTATTCATTATGTATAATAATTCATCATAATCATGTATACCTATCAGTCAATCAATAGAGAGGTAAATCACTCTTAGCCACTTTAGAGTGAACTCTAATAATGTCCCTAAAACAACTACCTGATAAAAATAAAGGTTGATAGAATACATTATGAAAAGGAAAAATGACCTGGTAAATTCAATTCATACATATTTACCTTGCATGTGTTATTTCTGTTATACATGAATGCTTTAAAAATTAGAATAAGTTCACATAGCTAATGGTTTCCAAACAATGACAGTGAAGAAACACACATGCATGCCTGATAATGCAACCAGAGAAGAACAAAGCCTGTGAGTGTACAGGAGGACAGAGTTTGCTTTAGGAGGAAAAGAGAAAGGGGATGTTTCACAGGAGAAGTCTCGTGGAGCTAGACCTTACATAAAGGGTAAAATTTGGTGGTAGAAATGCCATGAGAGGGCACCGGCCTGAACAGTGGGTAAAGGATACAGAGACAGAAAACCTACATATTCAAAACTTTCCTGGTGGACTTTAACGGGCAAGCAGAGGATTAGTGGGAGAGAATATAGGAATATGACTTTTTAAACCTACCATAGGGGTTTGCACCTGTAAAATGGGCATGAAAATAATTTTACCTATTTTATGAGATTATGTGTTGATTCATGTAAATTTCTTGATAGCAAATACATAGAAAGTATTTAATGAATGGTAAAAACTGATACTGTAATTTCATTTTTATTTTTGGTAAATGTTCCCCAGAACTAAAACTATATGAAATTGTACTTTATTTATATCCATTAGAGCTATCTATATTTTTTATATCTATAAGCTTATTCAGTTGATCAATTGTAGTCTAGAGCAGGAACTGGCAAATTACAGACAGGGAATGGGCAAATGCAGCTGCAGCCTGTTTTTGCAAACGGATAATTATTGGAACTCAGCCACACCTGTTTATTTATAGGCCGTATTTGGCAGTTGTATATTTGTACTAGAAACCGTATGGTCGTCAAAGCAAAAAATATTTACTATCTGACCTTTTAAGAAAAAGTTTGTCAACTCCTAGTCTAGTGAGGCAAAATTAAATTTCTTGTTACTATTTTATTTCTGAATTTATTTTTTTGCTTAGTACTTGTATGTTGGTTCTATGTTACCTGATGTTTAAAGATTCATTGTGGTGTTTAAATTTCATCATTTTGTCTAACTTATTAATGTTTCCCAATTAAATTTCTCTGATATCTCTACTATCAACTAATACTGTATCTCTTTGTTTGCATCCCTGAAATTGTCTTTACCTGTTGTTTTAGAGCTGCCTTGCTATGATTGAAGCTCTTTCTTTATCTTTTTAAAAATTAATATGGTACAAGGTGAACGTATCTCATTTGCTGTAGTGTTATAATTACCGTGCTTAATCTTCAATCATCATTTTATTTTCTATTTTTTATACCTATATTTTGCTCAGTGGTATGCCTGTGAGTGTGTGTGTGTATGTGAGTGTGTGTGTGTGTGTGTGTGTGTGTGTGTGTGTGAGAGAGAGAGAGAGAGAGAGAGAGAGAGAGAGATGAAAGTAGTGAGGGGTGGAGGAGAGAGAAAGGAGAGACAATGTGTTAGGATCCAACTGTGGACAGCAAAAATCACTATAGAAATTTTAAGCAGAGAAAGCTTTACTACGAGGTACTTCAGTGTTTTGTGAAATTGTTGGAAAGGCTCTGGTCAGTGTTCCTTTCTCTTTCTCCTCCTAGGACTGCAGTGCTTGGTTATGGTGAGAAACCTCAGGTAATGTCACCAAGAAACTACTGAAACATAAGGATGTGACCATGGCCCTGAGTTTGTCACAATCAGGAGAACTGCCATTCCAGCGGGGCCACGTCTCTGCCACGGTGATCTCTATCAGAAAATGAATGCTTTGTACTCCATTTTTTTCCCTCACTTTCAGTCTCAGGAAATGCATATGTCTGTTAGCCACTAAAGCACATCTGGAAGCATACACACAGAAGTCTGGGAAATGTAGATTTTTAGCTGTTTGTTCTCTGTTCATATCAATGTTGAACAAGCCAGTCTACCATATCCTTCCATCAACTGGTATTCTTCCTTGCTTTAAATTGAATGCACAGCTTTGAATAATACAGCTGAGTTTAAATAATACACATGCATTTCTATTTCTTGATTTAGCAATATTATTTGGGATCTATTGCCTATCATCTATGAAACACGAAATGGCCAACTGTTTTATCTGAAATCTGAAATATAATATGAAAGATAAAGCAATTAGCTCACTTTCATTTTCATGGTTCTTTCCAATATTTTTCAGCTTTATGTTAATCATATTACAATTGTTAAAGGGCCATAATTTATGGCATTTACTTCTGTCTAATAACTATAATTGATCTAGTGAGTGGCATTAATTCTGTACCTTTGTAGATTTAATAATACTGACATTTTTTCATACTATGGCATTTCCCTTCCTGATTTTTTTACCTTTATATATCTCATGCTTGACTGTAGCTCATTAACAAATATATCTAATATATTAGAAAAAATTAAAATAATGTATGTAGAATATACAGTGCATAATATGTATGAATAAAATATCATTCCTATTGGTATAGTTTTTAAATAATGAATGAAAATGAATTGAAAGACAAAACTGAGAACATGAGCCGAAACCAGTTGGGCTCAGTGGTAGAGCGTCGGTCTGTGGACTTGAGGGTCCCGGGTTCGATTCCGGTCAAGGGCATGTACATTGGTTGCGGGCACATCCCCGATGGGGGGTGTGCAAGAGGCAGCTGGTCAATGTTTCTCTCTCATTGACATTTCTAGCTCTCTATCTCTCTCTCTAAAAAAATAAAAATAAATAAAAATAAAAACTGAGAACATGAATAAGACAATGGTAGAACACAATTATGGTATATGGAAGATAATAAAAAAATTTTGAGTCCAATTTTTTTTGAGTATTGAGAATGCTAGATTTGAGTTTTTCCTATAATACCAAGGTTTATTTGATATTAAACTAGATAAATTTTCCAAGGTCACAGAGACATTATTTTTTTTAAATATGACCCAAGAAATTTTAAAGAGCTATCAGTGACCTTGGGCAAGTTAACTACTTTAATGTGCCTAGTTCAGCCACCTATAAATTGAAACAGCAGTGCTGTAATCCCTTCAGCCTCTTGCTACTCTATATTGTATTTTCATGACTTTTGGTGGATTACCTGTTACTATTTTTAGAATCTAAGTTTGCCTTCTTCCAGGTGCTTTGAATGCTCCTTAAAAAATTTCTGTGCTGGCAAGTTGATGTATGTGACAGGGAATGCCAACTAATTCTAATATTAATATAAGAAGGCTGTCATAAAAATAAAAATTCATGTCATGCCTATCAAAATCAAGGAATAGTGATCTTTTGCTTATCTAGAGTTGTAGGCTGGCCATGCCACTGCAGGTCTTTTGTAATATGTAAAATAAGAAATATGACTTTATTTGTATTCAAGTCCCAAGTAGTATTTTCAGAAACTCTGGAGTTATTTTAGATATTTATTTCAAAAACAAATATATACATCTGAGAGCTCAATTGATGTTTCTTTTCTTTTCAGATTTAACCCATTGGAATTAACCCAAGGTCACAGAGACTTTTTTGGGGAAAATTTATGTAGTTTAATATCAAATAAACCTTAGTATTAGAGGAAAATCTAGCATTCTCAATGCTCAGAAAAAAAAAATTGGCTCAAAACCTTTTCATTATTTAATGACAACCAAAATATGTATACATTTTTGGGGGACACCCTGTATATCTGTGTGTATATGTGTGTGCGCGCACACACACACACACACACACACACACACACACATTTGGAATGCATTCTTTTTATAATGGCTTCCAACAGGCTGAAAGGCTCACTAAAATGAGGAATATTATTGAAATTAGAATAAAATAAAAAAATAGAGTAAAACCTCCTGAGCTCATGCATTGCTATTGGTTATTTTACAATAATTGTGCAGTAGTTATAGGATTCTAAAGCAGTGGTCTGGAACATTCAATTGCAGACTCGTAACTGGAAATCATAATGTTGGTTTTCTGGACTACAATTCAAGAAATTTTAGAACACTTAATTAGTAACACAGCAGTGATTTTCACAACACTTGTGTTGCTGAAATAGGAGATGATAGGGAAACATATCAGTGCAAGTAAAAATTAACATTTAGTAGGAAGACATTGTTGTCTGCAATGTGAAACAGAAATTTAAGAAATAACTTTGCAGTGGCCATTCATAGCCAAGGTTATTATGGACAAGTTAGTAATTGTGTCTGCGTATTCTCACTAATTCTATGTTAAGAATCTGGAATTCGTGTTAGTTCAAGTAACTAAATAAAACCCAGCTGCCTCCCAGGCAGCTCTAACTTTGGAATCCCATGAAAGAAAGTGCTAACAGAAACCGGTTTGCAAAACTTTAAAAATGAATTCTGTATTTCTTGCAGAACACTGTGTTTTGTGAATTGGTTAAGCACAAAACACCCACACACAATTATAATAACTAGTTCAGAAATGTCAGATCCCTGGACAACAGTTAAACCTCAGAGTATTGGTGTTTGTTTGTTTTTAAAAGCATCTGTATGATACTGAATTTTGCAGGAAAACTCTAAGTTATTCATATGTATGTTGGTTTGCACAAGCTCTTTCACCTATCAGCTATGTAACTTTGGGACAGTTGTTTCATCACCTTGAGCTGCTTTCTGAGGTTGTTTTGAGGTTTGCAGGAGAAAATTCATGGGAAACAATATAAACCCATACAGATGTAACATTATTGCATAATTGTATTTTGAAATAATAGCATCAAGAATTATTAGGCACATATTCAATTAATTAGAAAAAGTTCAAGCAACATTTAAATCCAATGCAACGCTTTAATAGATGTGTATTAACAATTCTCATCACTGCTTTCTTAATTACCTTAACTTTTAATTATCAGCAATGGATTACTCACATAGCAATTTATCATCAGTGAAACTTCATACCCTCAACAGAAGCATTGTGCTAGGATATACTTTGATTACTTATCAGTGGGATATTAATTAAAATACAACATAAAATGCTGGAGTATTCTGCAAAATGAACCTGTTTTAGATTTTCTCTTTAAAAAAAGAAAAGAAATGTATTTTATTTACTTCAGAGAGGAAGGGAGAGAGAGATAGAAACATCAGTGATGCGAATCATTGGTTGGCTGCCTCCTGAATGCCCCCTACTGGGGACTGAGCCCACAACCCAGATATGTGCCCTTTGGTTACCTATTGGTTAATATGTTGATACTCAACCACTGAGCCACACCAACCTGGCAGAGATTTTCTCTTATACTACACCAAACCCAGAAAAGGATGTTTAATAGAGTCAGTATGGTACAAAGGTAGGTTAACAGTTGTGAATAGACAAAATAGTTTATTCTTGTATTATTATATACTAGAGGCCCAGTGCATGAAATTTGTGCATGGGTAGGGTTTCTAGCAGCTGTAGGCTGCCGGCTGAGTGTCTCCCTTCCCTCCACCGACTGCTGCCGCCACCACCAGCCCCATCCCCTGGTCGAACTCCCAGTGGAGGGGACAATTTGCATATTCGGCTTTTATTATATAGGATTAGAGAGGCCCAATGCATGAAATTTATGCTGAGGTAGGGTCCCTTGTGGCTTCTGGCTGCTGGCCTTCCCCGCTGCCTGCCATTGCCACTGGCCAGGGCCTCCCTTCCTGTGGTCGGCCAGCTGGCCCCGCACCCTAGTGGAACTTCTGGTTGAGGGGACAATTTGCATATTAGACTTTTATTATATATGATTATTGTAGTATTTCCCATAGAAACATTAGTATGGAAAGTAATACAACAATAAATAATTCCTCCACCCTGTTTTTCAGTTTTTTATCCCTAGATCAATATCCTGAAGATTGTGAGAAGTACATCACCTTGAATATCTCCTTTGTGCAGACATTGTGCTGTGTCCTACAATAGTGGTTCTCAAATGTGAAGTGTGTCAGAAACACACACACATTTTTGGACCCCACTACGAGTTTCCAATTCAGTAGATTTGGGATAGGGACAAGAATTTGCTTCTATAACCAGTTTCCATGTGATGCAGAGGCTGCTGCTGTGGGGACCACAAGTGAGAACACCTATTTAGATAAAGAGGCATGGGATAAAGCAATTCAGATCTAGATTCTTAATTATGCTTGAGTAATAGCTATCAGCATGTGAGAGATAAATTATATAACCAATATAAGGTTCATTTTGCTCCTCTGGCTTAGAAATGCTATTTCTGATCTGGTGGACCAGATGGTTCTTAGAAAGCACTGTCTCCTTGACCAGTGCAGGACATGGACCATGCTTACCTCATTGACCTGTCTCTTTCTCACACTCATCATATGTCCCCTGAGTAAAGCAGTTCTTATTCCTTATGTAGGTGCCTTCAGGCATGAATCAGCCTGCCGTGACACACCAGGAACTGGCTCTTAAATCATTGCACTTCTCTCCTTTTACCCATTATATGGTGATTTTTCTTTTTCTATTTTTTTAAGAGTAGCATTGTTTCTTATGTTTCCAAGTTCTTGAGGACATACCTCTTTGTTATCCTCATATGCTTCCTGGAACTATATATATATATATATATATATATATATATATATATATATATCACATCGCCTTCTTGATTGGGCTAAATGAGATGATAAAATGAGATAAGCTCTATATAAATGCTTATAAACTATTATACTATGGCAGAAAACAAATTCAAAAAAGGTACTTGTGTGTTCTTCATGTGGTAGAAGAAACATCAAATAGATTTTGCTTATATATCAAAGAACTAATGTGAAACAACAGAAAAAGAAAAGAAAATGTCCAGGGATTGTAGCAAAGAGGGGCACTGAAGGTTAATATGAACTGCATTGAGAGTTATGTCCCATTTGGGTGGACATGGTTTACAGCCTGTGGAGAATACAAGATTAAAAAAGGACCATTTATTTTATTTATTTTATTTATTTTATATTTCAATTACAATTGACATTCAATATTAGTTTGCATTAGTTTTGGGTTTATAGCGTAGTGGTTAGACAACAATGTAATTTATGAATTTATCCCCCCAGTAACCCAAGCACCCATCGTCTGGCACATTTATTGACTATATTCCCTATGCTGTACTTTACGTCACTGTGATTGTTTTGTAACTACCAAGAAGACAATTAACTGCATATAAATGTACCTGCACCTAATAATAGACAATATTATTTCAGTAAATAAGTTTTTTATTTATAAACTTCTTAATGATAAATAAGACTCTGATTACAGTCTGAATGTCATAATGTGAATTTTAATGGTGATTAAAAAGTCAAATGAGCATGTGTGTGATCATTGGTTGGTAAGCTGATGTTGTCTCCTCACTTTTATCTTTTCCCCCACATCCCAGTTCCCCTATTACCAACTGAAATTTCTGCAGGGTGAATGCTCTTAAACTGAATCAAAAAACATAATGGAGGCAAATTCAAAATGACCCCGGAGAAATGAAAAGACTGAGAAGTAAAACAATAATATTCTCATCCCTCAATAACCACTGGCAGAGGGGAAGACATCTAATTCTCCTCTCGTAGTTTTAGATTCATAGTATTGCATTAGAATACTGGGGATTTGATTGGGGAAATGCAGAAATTATAAAGCTAAACTGCATTAAAGGGGCAAATCCTTGTGAATTGTGAATTATGGAAGACTGTTGGGTCACATTTCTCTCTCTGTTCTCTCATTCTGTTGGGATGCTAGAGCTAGCTGTGTCTTATAATTGAGAAATATTTTTACTCCCAAAGGTCTAAGGGTCCAGGATGATCCAGGAGGAATTTTGGACTAATATTTAATGATATTGGATTTGTGAGTCTAGTTGATACTGTTGTAATAAATCCAGTTATTAACTAACTGGAAAGGAGCAAAGAGAAGGCCAGATGTTATAGTCATTTGTGCAGCTTTGGCAGGAAGCTACATTAAAACTTACACCCAGCAAAGTCTGGGTGGCTTAGGAAAGGTACTTGCTTATTAGTCACACCTGGGAAGTGCCAGAATGGGCACTGCCACTGCAAGCACAGAAAGACTTGAAGATGTGTAAACTCCTAAACAAAGGAGTCTGCTCTCTTGCGTCTTGGCTGGTGTGCTTGACTCCTGGCTTGCAGGACTCTCATGCTCCAGCATTCATCCACATGGCTCATGGCCATATGGACCCCACACCATGGGCCAATGGACTGTAACTAGCCTAAACCAGACACAACTCCACCATGGGATGGAAACTTTGCACACTGGCCTTGCTTTGAGCTCTGCTGAATCCCCAGCTGCACATATTCTAAAAATGATTTTAAAAAATGGGATTTTAGGAACCCTCCCCCTCCTGTGGGGCCCTTCAGAAATGCTTATTCCAGCAGCACCCAAAGAACCCCACTCCCACAAGCTATGGAGAAAGACCGTCCACGCATTTGTCTGGTAACATAATGAGTCTTGATGAAGCCTTATCCAGCCTCATTCACTAAGGAAACAAATTCCTGCAACTTGTCACAGTGGCCCCTCTGTGGTATCTTTCAGGAATTTCAGAAAAATGATACATTTATAGATGAAATTATATAATTTCTGGGGTTTATTTCAAAGGAACCCAGGGGCGGGTGGGAGGGATATGTGGGTATGTGGATATACAAGGGAAAAGTTTTGCCATTCATTGTTTATTGTGGAAACTGGAAAAGAGGTTCATTTTACTATTCTCTCTACTTTTAAATTCTCAAAATGCTCTAATGTCCCTAAAAATTACAAAGATAAAATCGCTCAGTAATTTTATAACCTGTAGATCAAATGAAAGAAAACCCAATCATTAATATGAAATAAATCTTAACCTAGTAGGTTTTAAAAGCATTTTCTTTAGGAAAGTTTCAAAACATTACATAAACATGGTTTACATTCAGCCTATAATGTCATTTTGTGATGCTAATAGCAGCTTCTATCTATTATGGGAATAACTAGCAGTTTGTATTTGATTCTAACAACTTCTCAATCATTATACCATTACTAGAGGCCTGGGGCACAAAATTTATGTGTGCGTGGGGGGGTCCCTCAGCCTGGCCTGCACTCTCTTGCAATCCAAAACCACTGGCTCCTAACTGCTTACCTGCCTGCCTGATCTCCCCTAACTGCCTCTGCCTGCCTGATGCCCCTTACTGCTCCCCTGCTGGCCTGATCACCCCTAACTTCTCTCCCCTGCCAGCCTGATTGCCTCTAACTGCTACCCCCTGCCTACCTGATTGCCCCTAACTGCTATACCCTGCCAGCCTGATAGCCCCTAACTGATATCCCATGCCAGCCTGATCATCCCTAACCACCTCTGCCTCACCCCTGCCATCATAGCTTTCTTTGGAAGGATATTTGGAAGGACATCCAGAAGGACTTCCAGAAGATATCCAGTCTATTTGGTCTAATTAGAATATTACCCTTTTATTAGTATAGCTTTTATGTCATTAAGACACTGAAATGATAGCATAGGCCTTCAGATGTGCATATCAAATCTGAAAATACAGCTTGTCATTTAGATATTTCTAAACATTGTATTTGACTGTATATACATACTAGAGGTGTGGTGCATGAAATTTTGTACATGGGTAGGGTCCCTAGGCCTGGCCTGCGATCAGAGCCATCTTCCCTGGCTGCCACCAACAGTGGTCGCCCTCAGTGTGTAGGGGGACTAGGGTCTTGCTTGCTCATACCCACCTTGCCTGGCACAACCCACTCCACTGCCACTGACCCTTGGTTCCCCATCCCCCATCAGGCAATCAGAGACTGCCCACTGGGGAGAGGGGTGGAGAAGTTGGCCGGTGATTGGGGCCTGCAGGCTGGGGGTAGCTCATGTTGAGTGCATGCCCCCTGGTGTTCAGTGAAAGTAATAGCAACTGGTCATTCCATGGTTCAATCGATTTGCATATTTGCCTTTATGTATATATAGCTCTCTCTCTCTCTCTCTCTCTCTCTATATATATATATATATATATATATACACACACACATATATATATGGTGTATATACATGTGTGTATATATGTGTGTGTGTATCCTATATTTTTATAAAACTATTAAAAAGTATTATAGTTATCCTGGTTTCTTTTTCAAGGTATTATAGATATCCCTGTTTTCCCACATTGATCCCCTTTATCTTGTACCCGCTAATCAAACTTTTAAAATCCATGAGCTACTTAAAAATATGAAAAACAATAACAATAGAAGATTTTCAGTGTTAATGATCATAGATTGATTATTGCATCTGCAAAGACAGTGAAGAATTGACAATTAAACATATAATTTAAGAAATTGGGCCTTTTATATAAATTACCTAGATTGGATCTTTATGTTAACTGAATTCCCTCGCTAAAACCAGCTCTCCACTTTCTTTTTACTTTTGTAAACACCATCTCCCTTAATTTTTTCTGATAGAGATTAAGTGAGCCTTTTCTAGCACTAAGCTTCAGTTTAAAATAAGCACTAATTTCAAGTGAAAGTGTGCAGTAATTTGGAAATATTTCCTCCGTTCCTTGAATTGTGTGCCGACTGATTACTTAATGACAAAAGCAGTCAGGTGACTTAATTGGATACAAGAGTGCTCATTGGGGCAAAACTGGAAGTCTGTTCCCACCTATAACACATTTTTTACATTTTGTACAATATTCATACATCCTCCTGAAGTGAATTCCCTCGTGATTCTTTTGCAGGGCTCCTTAATTTCAGAACTTTACCTACACTGTATTATCTGAACCAAATATACATATCAAACCCAAAATTCACAACACAGGAAATCAAAAGAAACATTATAATCAGATCCTGCTTATGTATATGACATGACTCTGTTTTGTTTTAAGCCAAATTTTCTCCTACTTTCAGGACTTTGCATTTACAATTCTCTGTCACATGTGTGATTCCTAATTATCAGTTCTAAGCTCATCACTGCTCACCCAAATAGGTCTTTTTGGATCATTAAATCTAAAGTAATCCTTTTCACTCAGTCTTTCTCCATTGAATTACCCTGTGCTATTTGCATCACTGAATAACAAATCAAAATTACCTTGTTTAATTATTTTTGTTTATTTTCTGTCTCCCTTCAATAGAATATAAGCTCTATGAAGACACAAACTTTACCACAGTGTTTAGAACACTGATTGGCACATGGCTGGTACTCAAAAAGATTTTTTTTGAATAAACAAATGACTAAATGAATGGATGAATTAAGTTTATGTGGTACTTCTTTCTAAATCACAAATATTTAAAAAAATTGGTCAGTAATTTAAAAAAAAAATGGCCACGATCAACCAATGGACTTGTATGCATAAGCATAACCAATGGACACACACACCAGGGGGTGAGGGCATGAACAGGAGGGGGTGGTGGGGCAATGGGGAAGGAAAGGACACATATGCAATACCTTAATAAAGAATAAAAAAGGTCACAACCTTCATCAGGACAAGTTGGTGAATAAGGCGGTAAATTAAATCAATTTAACAAAGGCAAAGTTGTGCAATGTGTCACATAGAGTTAAACTATTTGCTATAACAGCAAAAGATTAAGGGCTTGGTAATACACACAGTACTAAAACTTCCATTGGGTTGTTTTAGAATCTAAATTACTGAGCAAGTAGTTCTGCGGAGATCAGTCCAGCAAGGTGTTGTGGAGGTGGGGCAGGTTGGAGTTAGAACCTATTACAGTAAGTGTGGAAAGATGGCATCGTCAAACTTAATCATGCATTCTATGTAAGGAATGAAAAAGTAATGATACCGACGTTCAAAGGTAGGGGATTCAAAAGATGAGGTTGCCGTTGGTGATACAAAACATTAAATAAACACTGCTAGAGCAAGTCGTAGGCTGTATGTGTGGGTTCATGTTTTCTTAAGGGAGCTGGGTCTAAGACAGGCTGTTCTCTCTTTGTAGAGAGTTTGACTGGACACACAGAGGTCCCTCTCGGTGTTTCTTCTTATAAGAACACTAATCCTGTTAGATCAGGGGCCCATCCTTATGGTCTCATTTAACCTTAATTATTTCCATAAAGACCTCATAGCCAAATGATATCACATTGGTGATTAGAGCTTCAACATATGAATTATTTTGTGGTGCAACATTCAATCTAACAGACATGGTATATTGGAAAATACTATGATTTCATTTTGAAATGTTGTGATACTTATAAATAATATCAGTGTGTGATTCAACTTGCGGTTCACTATCTTGATCAATTTATAAACCAATCTTATTGTTCTTAATAAAATAAACTTGAATGTTTTTGATCATTTATATTATAAATGTTTTTAAATATGTGGTGGTATTATTTGGTGAAATCATTAGTATCTGATACTATTTTTTTTTTACAAATAAAGTTCCTACAGATTCTGTTTCTTCTATGAATATATGTCTGTTTAATCCTCCCAGCCTTACCAGCGTTACTTTTGCCAAGCTGAATTTTTCACTAAAATTATCCATCTATTTGTATTGAGAGTTGTTCTGAATTTCCCAATAGATATGTTACTGGACTATGATCTACATTTATTTTAACTTAGAAAATTAAAGTCTACGTCCTAATTTTAGAAAAATAAAGATGCATGATCCCTTTTCTTACATTCAGGTGGTAGAGAACATAGTGTTATAATAGTATTTTTCACTGTAATAACCACTACTTTGATTCATTTACATCATACTTATAATTTTGTTTATAGAAAAATGCTTTTATTCAGGCAGCATTGGTGACAGGCTCCTCAAGGTCAGGAACCTGTTTTCTCTACTCTTGCTAGACTGCTATGGCATATAGTACAGTGCAATACTCCCCAGGTGTTCAACAATATATATTATTATGAAAATCAATATGGACCCTAGTAGATTTTTGACATTTCATAATAATCTTCTAGCAGCATGTTATAATGCAGTACCGCATACTGAGGGAAAAAATGACTTACGGAAATATTTCTTTGTGTAAAACGTTTAATGCAACAGAAGCTGTTCGGTTTTTCTATACTCTGCAAATAAATCTAAATAACATACTTAGAGAGTAGCTGTTGTCAAAAACTATGAATAAAAATGATAATTTGACATTTAAGAGTGAACGTTTTACACTATTAACCACAAACAAATATGTGAGAATAAGACATACCTGTCAAAGGAAATATTTATGAACCAGCTGCAGTTCAAGGACAAATACATTTAACTTCTAAAAGAGATTGGCTGTTTCTGTACATCTTGTCAAAGTTTGACTTTTACCTACTTTCCTCAGTAAGTGAGTGGCAGCCTGGCTATTTGCAGGACGGGGTTCCAGGGATCCATTTAAACCTTTCGAAATATAATTCATGGCATGGCCATACGGTATTATGGGAGGTAATGACTTCTTCAGGTGGGTCTTGTTAGCGGATTTTCACAGTCTCTGTGAGTGTCAGCACTGAACATAAAACAAGGTAGGTGCATCACCATTAGAGTATCAAGTGGACCTCAGCACAGCGCTTTCTGAGTCACTGATCAGCTGTCAGCAGTGAGCTCTGTCCCTGTTAAAGTGACCTTGAGGTAAACTTCACTGTATCTGTAATGTTCCATTCATGTCAGGCTTCTTATAGTGGAAGGTACAAAATGGAGATCCCTTCACAGAAAAGGCCATAAAAATTCGCGCAGTATCATTTCAGAGGAAAAGAGTTCATCTGCAGATAATAAAGCATCTATTTCCATAGTAAGGAAGAATTTAGTCAACTCTTAATTTCTGTTTGGTTTGTCTCTTTTCATGGTTTCTTTGCCTGCTATATTGAAATAGTAAGTAGAACGTTGGAAATAATATGCCATTACATTTCAATTTTTTAGACACATTTTAATGCACAAGAAGATGAAATTTTCAAACTGATTTATATGAACCAAGTCTGATTGTACCCAAAACAATACATTATGTTGAGCAAGCTTTAAAAAATATTCCTTTCAATATATTGATCGTTTGCACTGAATTATTTTACTCGTTGGGCCATGAAAAGGAGAGCTTTCTGAATTAGCATTAGCTGTCATAGATAGCTAGAGAATCATAGATGTGTGTTTGAAGTAGCCAGGACACAGGAATATGTGCTATAGTTTAGACATGCACACAAAAATACTTTAATAACCCACATTTCACAAGGCAGCATTAATATGAGAATAGTCTTTTTTTAGATAATTCAGAAATAAATCCAATAGGTATCTCAAGAGTGTCATCTATATGCCTATGGACTGTGGGAGAATTCAAGAAAATTATTATTATACCTCTATTTTTGTCTGAAATATTTTATAATTGAGGAAAGGTATGAGAGGCTAGTTTTCCTTAGGTTAATTTATTTATTATTTTATATTTGCAATTTTTGACTTTGTGGGCTCAGCCAGAGGCTAATCATAGTCTGATAGTAGCTGTGGATTATTAGACAATGTCCACATTGCACTGATTTTATTGGACTGAAATGTTCCAGTGGGTATGTTATATTGAGAGTAAGATCTATGTGTTGTAAATTATTCAAATGATGTAGCTTTCTGATCCATTGAAATTTGCATAATAAATAGTTGAATATATTAAACTATTTATTATGCAAATTATATTATGTTCAACTATTTATTATGCAAATATATATATATATATATATATATATATATATATATATATATATACCTTTATGCAGCCGGAACCCATTTACTCATTTGGCTCAGTGGATAGAGCGTTGGCCTGTGGACTGAAAAGTCCCAGGTTTGATGATTCCGGTCAAGGGCATGTACCTTGGTTGTGGGCACATCCCACCGGTGTGCAAGAGGAGCTGATCGATGATTCTCTCTCATTGATGTTTCTAACTCTCTATCCTTCTCTCTTCCTCTCTTTAAAAAATCAATAATATATATATATATTTTTTTTTTTTAAAAAAAAAACAATCTTTATGCAATGCTATTCTGAGGCACTAAGTAATGAAAATATTTCAAGTGAGATAGTGTTGGTTATGTTAGCAATAAAATCTTGACAATCCATTATGACTGAATTTGAACTAATTTCTCTATCCCATTCCCCAAATGTAATATTATTTACTCCCTATCTCAATCAATGAGTTCACTAATTACCCATTCTCCAAACCTGGAAATTCTGTTGTCACCCTTAATAGCTCCTCCTCAAACATTTTTTCCTCACCAATTTCTGTCAATTCCACCTATGCAATCTCGCCCAAATTTGTCAGCTCCATTCTTTCTTCACCTGCAAGTTTCATGTGTAATGCCTAGACCTCCATTTGCCATCCTATGCAAGAACATCATAATGTAAGGCTGGAAAGATTAGCATGGAAACAACATTGACTGATGTAATTAATTAAAATGAAATATTTACTAAAACTATATATCAAAATTGATCATTGCACATCACTGGATATTGTGTTGGCTGAATTGTTGACTACTAAGATGCTCTAAAATATTCTGCACTCTATTCCAGTTACTGAAAACAATTTTGATTATGCCAGTTCCTTTCATACATACTTTATGATTTCTACATTCTCTAGTATAAAGTCCAAACACTTTGATAGTCCATACAAATCTCACCAATACAAGTCTTTACATATTGTAGGGTATCTATCTATCTGTCTATCTGTCTATCTATCTATCTATCTATCATCAATTGTCTATATATCTATGCTCTGTGAGATATAGATATTATATGTATCATATGTACATATATACATAAGTATATATAATATACATATATACATATACACAAATTAACACATACATACATATATACATTATATATATATCACAGAGTAGCACTGTAATTTAATTATTTTTATTGACTATGAACTGATAATGATCAGAGGGCTATTTTAGTTCAGTATATCCCTGAGAGAGGGCTCAAAATTATACCACATCCATTTTGGCTCTGCTTCAATTGAATTGTGAGAAGATGTCTAGCCACAAGATAATTTATTAAACACTTCACTTTCTATCTAAATCTATTGCAACCTTATAAATCCTAGTTTTACCTTCAGTGCTTATATTTCCCTAATTTTAATAAAAGTATGAAAATGTGGAGATATCAACACCAAATAATGGAGTCAAGCTAAAAAATGAGACAGGGGGGGATGCAAGAGACATTCTAAAAATATTATTATTGCAATCAAAGACAATCTGGCATCAGATCAAACTTGCCATTATGACTTATTTTCTTCCTGAATTCTCTTTCCTGTCAAACACCTTTTTCTAATCCTCATGAAATAGTTAATTTCAATAAAGCAGTTTTTAAACATTTTAAAGGTATGTCAAACCTAAAGTTAATTCAAAAATCAAATTAAGGAGCACTTATTTTATATCTATCATTACAAAGCACTATTCTAGATGTTAACAAGTATAACTAACAACTCAAATAATGGTTGAAAGGATATATACATAAATATCTCTGTACAAAATAGAAAGACAGTGATTCATCCTTTCTGTACTCTGAATTTTAGTGAATGGTACCCTTACTATCCAGAGACACAAGTTAGCCTGGAAGACTATTTTACTAATTCCTCCTATTTTCTCCTTCAGAACAGTAAACACTGTAGTGAATATTTTCCACTATTCATCTCTGCCATTTTCTAGCATCCTCCACCTACCTCCTACCTACCTACCTATCTACCTACCTACCAATCTACTTACCCACATTCATACATAAAGTCTTCTTAGTCCTTTTTTCTCCATTTTAACCCATAATCATTTTATTGATTCTAACTCTAAATTAATAAATTTTAAATGTGTCACCAGTATGACACTTATCAACTCTTCAGAACACCAGAGTAGGTATTGTAAGAACTATGTTGAACAATGTACACTCCAGCTTAAATGCAAAATTATTGCCATCTATATTAATAATAAATATGTAAATTGACCATACCTTCATGATGTCAACAGCCAATCAGGAGTGAGTATGCAAATTAACTTGACAAAGATGGAAGGCCTGTGGGCATGTGCATATGTGCAAGGGCTGAGTAATGAAGGGTGGGGCAGGATGCCTGCTGTGTTGCTGTGGTGACATGACAGGTGTTCCCACCCTCTGGCTGCTCCGGGCTTACGTGTGCAGATGCTGAGTGGCCTGGGTCCCAGGGATGCCACTGGAGTGTCCAGTCCTGTCAGCCCAGCCTGGAGGCAGCTAGAGTTCACAGTCCTTTTGGTTTGTGCAGCCCCTGTACCAGAAGCAGAAACCAAGAGCATAGGGAACACCAGGAATGCTGGGAATCATAGTTCTGGTGGCAGATGCATGTGGGACCTCCTAGACACTAGAGCAACGTGAGCCTGGAGCAAGTTACTATTGTGGGTGAAGGATGGAGGGAAAGCCAAGATGACATAAGTAAAGTCAGAGTATTGAGGAAAAATCAAAGAGAAGATATCCTGCAACTTCTAGGAAATCTCCATTAATGGAGAAAAAAAAAGACCTCTATTATTCTGTGAGCACCAACCCAAACTGGTTGGGTTTTAGACAAATTGCTCACATGATTGCAAAGACAGACAGGTTGGAGTAGGTGCAGGCTGGGCTGAGGGGCACCTCCCCCCTGTGTACGAATTGTGTGCATGGAGCCTCTAGTTATATATAAGAGTCTGCATAATCTTACCTCTTCTGTTACTCATTCAATTAGCACATATGATTGAGAACTCATTATATGCCAGGCCAGGTGCTGGATATATAATAGTGTGTATAACACAAATGCTTTCTTTCAAAAACCTTATATTAGAGTGGAGGATCTAGAAGATAAGTACATTAGTAAATAAATATGTTATAATGTATTTTGATGAATGTCTCAAAAGAAACAAATGTATTTCTAAACCATAATGGGATGAGAAAGCATCAATTTGAGACAGGGTAGTCAAGCAAGCTGATATAAAGGAGCAGACTGAGATAGAGCTAGCCTCAGGAAGAGCAGGGAAAGTGTTCCAGGCAGAGGGATCTGCATGTGCAAAATCCCTGAAGTGAGGACCAGAAAGAAGGCCCGAGTGTCCAGATCAAAGTGATATAAAGGGAGTAGGTCAGGAAAAATAGAGACAAAAGCAATGGGTTGTATCAATTTTCTTTTGCTGAATAACAAATCACCCCCAAATCAGTGGCATATAAAACAGCATATATTCATTATCTAAGTCACAGTTTCTTTGCATTAGGAGTCTACATATGGCTTAACTGGGTCCTTGGCCCAGGGTCCTAGTCTTACAAGGTTGCACTCATGATGTTGGCCATTGCATTCCTTCTGGAGCTCAGCTCACACGGTTGTTGGCAGATATCAGAAATTTCTTGTGCTTTTAGGACTGAGGTCCCATTTTCTTTTTCCCAATTTACTAATTTTTTTAAGAAAAACTTTATTGTTGAAAGTATTACATATATTTTCTTTTTTCTCATTGAGCCCATCTAGCCTGCCACCACCCTGTGCCTCAGGTCTTCACCACACTGTCTTGTGTCCGTGGGTTATGCATATATGCATACAAGTTCTTTGGTTGATCTCTTTTCACCAACCCTCCCCCAGCTTACCTCTGAGATTCCACATTCTGTTCCATGTTTCTATGTCTCTGGATCTATTTTGTTCATTAGGTTGTTTTATTCATTAGATTCCACATAAGAGTGAGAGCATATTATATTTGTCTTTTTCCTGGCTGGCTTATTTCGCTTAGAATAATACTCTCCAGTTCCTGCCATGCTGTGTCAAAGGGTAAGAGATCCTTTCTTTTTCACTGCTGCATAGTATCCCATAGTGTAAATGTACCACAGCTTTTTTATCCACTCATCTCCTGATGGGCACTTGGGCTATTTCCAAATCTTAGTTAGTGTAAATAGTGCTGCCATGTACATAGGGGTGCATATGTTCTTTGTGATTGGTGTTTCAGGCTTCTTAGAATATAGTCCTAGAAGTGGGATCACTGGGTCAAATGGCAGTTCTATTTTTAATTTTTTTGAGGAAACTCCACACTGATTTCCACAGTGGCCACACCAGTCTGCATTCCCACCAGCAGTGTATTAGGGTTCTCTTTTCTCCACATTTTCACCAGTACTTGCTTGTTGGAGGTACCCATTTGCTTACTTAAACGTATATTTTTATTGACTTCAGAGATGAAGAAAGAGAGAAAGAGAGAGAGAGAGAGAGAGAGAGAGAGAGAGAGAGAGAGAGAGAGATCAACTAGGCATGTGCCCTGACCAGAATAAAAGTGTGACCTCCTGGTTCACAGGTTGAAGCTCAATCACTGAGCCACAACAGTGGGCAAGGTATCCTACCTTTAACCGGCAATGTCCAATTATTAGTAAAAGGGATTTGGGTAAGGAACTAGGGCTTTTAATCTATGTATCTGCTAGGTAGAAAAATTTTAATTTTGTTTGTACTGGACCTTGGTTGCCCTGCTTATCTTTACACCCTCAGTCCTTAGCACATACTATATTCTTCAAAAATATTTTAAAATGGACAAATAAATTAATAGACAAATCAAATAAATGTTATTATTCCTGCCACCAGACCAGTACCTCTTCTACCATGTTCTCTCTTCCCTGACTTTCATCAAGTCCAAATTAAACATTAAGATCCAAGGCATAGTCTAGTCTCAAGATTTCAAGCATCCATTTTTATCTTGCTTTGTGTTAGAATAAAAGTATTTCCTTATCCACAAACTCTATGTAATACGTGAGATTATTCACAGTATGTAAGGCAAGCTGATACCAATTTCATGAATACTAATGATAATTATACTTAGTTTTGTATTGTCTTTGAAGCTAAATTTAGATGATTCTTTATCTCAAAATTTCTATTTAATGCCAAACTGATCACTAAATTCTAGCCTATTGAATACTATCCCATAGGTTAGTCTTAGTTTATAAGTAATGATTGTGAAGTATATAAAGGAGAAGCCAATGTTTGCTAATTCTTAATTAAAAGTATGTTTGTTATTTTATTCAACACAAATATTTAAATATTTAAATATTCTTTCTGGAATCTTCTAAATAAACAGCATATTAGCATTTACAATAGTTTAGAACAGTTGTTTGTACTCTGTTCATATTCATTAATATTAAAGAAGAATAAGGCATTTTGCTTATTTAATATAATTCTGGCAGATAAAACATTTTTGTTAAATAATTTTAATCTGACACACTCGAAGCTATATTTATTTGTCACTGTGGAGTGAGTCAATACTTAGAATAAATAATATAGATTTTTAAATATTTTCCCATCACCATTTATCCCTTCATTCCTTCTTCCACCTCCTCCTACATCCCTCCCCCTTGCAATCACCATATGGTTGTCTGAGTCCATGAATTCTTTCTCTCTCTCTTTTAAAATAGAATTTACATGGATTGCTTTATTCTATATATTTTTAATTTTTAAACAAATATTATAAATATGTAATACTCACTATATGCTTTGGTACATTATTTCCTTGGTATGTAAGATAAATTATACATGAGAAAGATTATTTAAATAGGCTTTCGTTAAAATATGGCACATTTGAGATTTGAAACCCCTTGAGAATTTCTAGTGAGTTTAGTGTAACAGGAGGTTTGACACTGTAAGTAGTTTCTAACCTGGGTAAAGCACAGCAAGGTGGAAGCAATCCCAGAGGCTGTGCGTGGCACAGGGCAGAGCGTTCACAGTTTCTGAACATGGACCACCTGTGTGAGGTGTGTTCTGCCAAAAGTGACCTAGTATGCATAAATTTTTGTGGTTATAGGCCATGATTATTTTTATTAAAATAATAATTTTCCATTATAAAATGAGTTATTCTGATTATGAATAATTTGAAAATTCAGAAGAATATTTTAAAAATACATCTATAGTTTAACAATCCAGTAAGGTTTTATTACCTTTCTTTTCAGTATTTCTACATATCATGTTTACCTAGTTGTGATTACAGATTATTAGATTCTTCAATATCTATAGTGAGTGAGGTCTGAGAAAGCCCCACTCACCAGAGATATTGTTTACTTGATGTGCATGAGCAGATCTTCACACAATGCTCCGTTCATGTATCCTCTTATTCAGTTCAGTGTAACAGGTATTTTTGCACTGTCTTGCTCTGAAGATACCCAACCTCATAAAGCATGCTTACTTATTGCGCCTGAATCTTTTGTTTCACCAAGAGCCAGCTAGATCAAAGGACCATATCGGATAGCATGAAGAGAGAGTAAAGGAACTGTTAATAAGAAACGCTGTGTAACCCTTTTTGACATGATTTCATAGTTACTGTTCTTGACTAGCCTTCCCTGTGTGGGAATGTTTAGGTAGTATGGAACAAGGAAGAATAATATTTCGGTGTTTTGGCTTTTATTTAACTTGATTTAATTCCTGCTGAAAAGATGGGCAAGCTTTCTAAATACCTTCTATAGCTACTTTTTTTTCTCTGCCTCTTTTCCCCTTTCCTCTTTCAGTTGCTCATCCCACCAACCCATTTTGCTCTATTTACCTTTTCTATTGTGGATAAGGTAAACAAGAAGAATAAGAGGGAATGAGGAAGCAGGAGAATTGGAATTGAATATTTTTAACCTCCTCGTTTTGATTCCACATCAAAGCCTGACAATGATAAACTTTAGAATCATCCTTTCAGATTCTATACATGAGTAAGTTTGGTGTGAATAAAAATCTGTACTACAGAATGAGGAACTATATGATATGTTTGAATGTGAAATACATTAAAAATACATTTTATACTTTTTTTCGTTTACTTTATATTCAGGGGGACACAATTTTCTTTGCATTACTCGATATGTGTAAGTAAATTTGTTTTTGTAAGCCAGTGATCCTTTTTTTAAATCTCTACACAAACTTTCATTGTATTTTGTTGTTATTTATTTCAGAAGCATATTTTTCCTTTTCTTATATTGCGGCATTAGTTCATGGGGACTCTTTCAAGACCAAAAATTAGTGATCCATCTGAATAACTGTGATTGACAGACATTCTGTTTCTGCTTCCTGCTTTCTAAGCAGTTGCCTGAAGCCATACCAGGTGTAGGTACTAATTAAGCTGATATACTTTGCAAAGGCTGAGTATCAAACATAGCTCTTGTTTATATGTTAAGTACTCTATATTGAGAATATTTGTAACAGGGCATTTTTCAAATGTAAAGAGCCTTTTCTGTCAGCGATTTAAATCATTTTGCATGATGAGTAACACCATACTCATTTTTCTTTTATCTATGGCCACTATATCAATTTGAAAAGTAAAATGGATAAGAAATAGGCTAACAGGATTTGTTATGCCAGGGAAATTAGCCATTTTATTAGAAATATTTGAACCTTAACAATTGTTTCTTAACAAATACTTCCTTTGTGCTAGACATTATGCCAGACTCAGGGTACAGAGAAGTTATCAAAAGAAGCAACCTTTGCGGGAGACATATATACAACAAATAATCCTACCAAATGTATTTCATTGCTATTGACATAAATACTATATAACAAAATATAAGATATTGAGACAGAGTATATCAGAGAGAACTGATCTAGGTGTTAGTTATGTGAAAAACAAAGCAAGAGTTGAATTTTAAAGTTAGCATATTAATGAGGAGCTATGGTGGGAAATGTAGAAATTTTCGCCTTGAGGTAGAAAACATGACTGGTATATTTGAATGAAGTGCCAGATAGGAATATGGGAGAAAATTAGACAAATCTCTGATAAGATCCAAATAATACTGAGTTTTTCAGGTTACATGAAGGCTTTTTAACTTCGAACCTTACAGCAATGGAATTCACTGCTGGTCAAATGACCATTCAGGAGTAGAATCATAAACATGCTCAGAGCTACAAGAAATTTCTTACTGTAATTTAACCAAGAGATGATGGAGACTTAGACATAGTGGGTAGCAACCAGGTAAGAGGGAAAAACATAGGTTAGAAAGCTGATATCAGTAAGATGATATCAGCTTTATCTCATAATTGTTACATTTGTAGATATAAATGTAGAATTGTTGAATGTTAGAGGTCAGGAGTTCTACTTATCATAAGATCTTGCTTCTTCATATTACAGATGAAAAACAAGTTTCCCAGGTCATAGGAGGGTTTGGGAACAGAATTGAAAATAAAATCTACAATGTAGAATCTAGATTGTCCTTATTTTACAATTCTAAAAGCATCCTACTGTTTATATGTCAGCCTTATAAAACAATAAAGTAGATGTGAATATTTTCGGTACTATTCAGAGAAGTCAGGATTTCAATAATCTGGTTTTTTCAAAGCAACAGGCTGCCTCAAATGAGAGGTGAAATGTTAGGACACTGAACTTCAGGCTTTTGAAGAATCAAAATGTCAGTTTTAAAATGCTTGTTTTCTCCAATTATATTAAGCACATTGAACTTAAGGACCGTAGGTGTCAAAACTGACTAAAGTTTATTAAAATACAGCTGCCAGAGAGAAGGCTATAGGATATTAGGGATCAGTTTTGAGATTCACCTTCTTTACCCTTATTCTAAAAATTAATTGGCCCGTCACTGGGCTGAACTGATGTAATGAAACTCAAGAGTTTGGGGCCAAATTGACTCTGCTTTTTGGAAAGAGTCCTTAGGGTTAAGCCATGTCAGAAGTAGATATATTTAACTTTAACTTCTCTCTTACCCTCAGAAACAAGCCTAACAAAATAGAATTCATGCAATGTGCTGAATAATGGTGCATGTGTATAAAACTATCACCTGTCAAGGCAGACCTTGTAATTAAATTAGTAGAAGTGACTGAATTTGTGGAACTAAAATTTAAATAATTTCTGTGTGCAAGGTCTGTCAACCTCAGCACATAGCTTGGGCATCTTGCCTATTGGTCTTTGACCTAAAAGGGCAGCATAAAAATTACCTCATCATTCAATTTGAAAAATCTGATTGACCTATCCATTTAGGTTGACAGACTCCTGCCTTGGAATTAACCATGGATATCTTTTCTAGATGTGTTTTTTGACCAGGGAAGCACCTTTAACTCACATTTTTCATACCACATTTAAATCTTCTTGGGCCAAGTTATTCAGAATATATGCATAATAAAATTTCTAAGAGACTAACTAAGCACTGCCATATGCCTGTGACACTCAAGTTTCTAAGGGAAAAACAGAAATTAGCAACTCACACTTCACTTACTTCCCTCAACGTGCATTATAACTGATTAAGCTCTCTGGTGTGAATGGGTCCTGGATGCACCTCGGATAGTCAGTATCATCTGTAGTGATCACAATCAGGCCCCGCATCACCATCACTGGCAGCATGCATGTTTGTGGAAGGACATGTGGCTATTCTATTGTGCAGCAAGGTCAGCAGTGTTGCTCACCTACTTTCTGGTTATCAGCGTGCATTATAACTTGACTCCATAGCGGAGATGTGGGCTGGCAAGTTCAATATGGCTGGCAGGACTCAATCCAGACAGCGAGAGCATGGACAGTTTATCTTCTCCTTTGGTTCATCCTGAAACTTTTATGGCAGCCAATATTCACCAAATATACGATTGATCACATTTTATTATAGGGTCAAGAATGGTGGAGCATAAAGGCTTGCATCTACACAAATCAACTCTGTGACTTAGTGCAAAATCTTTTACCTCATGATATCCCCATTTACCCAACTGATAAATGTTTTGGCTAGACAATAGTTATAGTCATTGATGTGTTTGAAAACATAATTTTATGCTATACCTATGTTTTTCAAACGGTTTATTTTATAATTTCTTTCATGGATATATTAAAGATGTTTTTTAAGGGCTTACATAATGATGTTTATTTAAAAAGTGGCTTTGACAAAAATATAGAACACAGTGTAGTAATAGTAGGTGATGTATTGTGCCATCCAGAACCTCCTTCAGGAATGAAGGGCATATTGCTTCAGCTTCTGGGCGTGCTATCAACTTGCAGCTCACAGTTATCAACCATTTATCTTCATAATTGCCTCAGCTGAGAAGAGTTACCTTCCCCAAAGTCACATCCCCTTGACATAAAGATGTAAAGGCTCAGCTTCCCAACTCTAATTCTTACAAACTGTGAAAGGCCAGTTGTGATTTTAAGCTCCCCATTTGATTGGCTAAGGCCTTCCTTGTGACTGCATCACAGCCCATCTTCCCCTGCCAAATTCTGCTTCCTCCCTTCTGCAGAAGCTGGCTCAGGAGCATTCCCTAATAATCTTCTCCATGCTGATCTTCAGCTTAGAATCTACTTCTCTACTTGCCCAACCTGCAGCAGACAGCATCTAATACCTCTCCTTTGTTACTGGGTCATGCATTACTCATATAAGGTTTTGGGACAGTGTTTCCAATAATAAAATCCCAACTTTGATTGTGCTGGGGGAGTAGTTTTTTGATGTTTCTGATGTGTCTTCCTCTTATGCAGCATAAGCCCTACTAAAATAGCTTATCTACACTTTGCAGATTCATTAAATGCATTAACCATCCAATGAAGTTGAACTTATTTATGGCTTCCTTAGATAAATGTATTTTTAAAAATCCAATGTTTGTAAATAATCTGACTTCACTGGAAGGAGTCTGCCAAACTATTTAACAGGACATTGAATGTTTTGAAGACGGCATTATTTCAATTGCTTGGTGTTTTAGCCTCCCTTATGAAAACAGTATAAGTTTAAGCACATTATATTTTACCTTTAAAAAGCACATCATGAAATAGAAAATATTGCAACTGTACTATTTTTAGTTCAAAGCTCAAGTTAAGATATGAAAATAAACATAGTGATAGATATTTCTGACTAAATTTAGCTTACACTCCTCAACATTAAATAAAAAGTATATAAACAAGAACTACAAAAGGATGGACTATAAATAGCAGAGGTAGTTTGTCATTGATGATCTTTGAGGAACACTTCATCATATATTTAGTAATTAACATGAGAAAAGGAAAAAATGGGCCATTGAAACATTCATTGCGGAAAACATCAGAGAAATATTTCTATAGATAATATTGACTTAACATTTTAATTTTTAATGCAAACTGAGGATTAATTACTTAAACTAGGGGTAGTTTGTTTTTAATGTGGACACTAATAATGAGGTAGTTTCATCCTCCACACACACCTTTTTATTACTAGAAGTCTTACATGATATTCTGATACCAGGTGGTGGAAACAACACCAGAGTCTCTGGATAATCAAAGCCAATAGGAGTACAGAGGGCTTGTCAATAGACTAGAATGGCCAAGACTGCTCTGAGCATGAGCCGAATTGGAGTGCCCGAGGCCAATCTCATGGTACGCTGTGCCCTTTTGTAACCCACTGTTGGCAGTTAGTCTTCTTTGTTTTTGGAGTAATGTACAGGTTACTGACCAAGAGCGTGTGAAGAAGTCTGCTAGAGAGTGTGCTGGGAAGAACAGAAGCTACAGAGCTCTGAGAAGAGAGGTGGCAGGCACAGAGAATATAATTCCTATGTGTGCAGGAGAGAGGGGAGCTCAAATAGAGCTGAGATCCTTACTGCTACGATGTAAGGCTAAGAGTTCATAGAGAGCTCAAATATAGCAACCATGTTAACGGCCAGTGTGCTGGGCATGGTTAGGGTTAGGGCTAGGATTAGGATTAGGTTAGGGTTAGAGTTAGGGTTAGGGTTAGAGTTAGGGTTAGGGTTAGGATTAGGGAGAAGCTGCTGAGCCAGGGAGCTTAGGTACCATATGATGTGAGGTGGTGAGTCTAGGAAACAGTGTGAAGCTGCTCAGATAACAGTTGTGGGTACAGACACTGGTGCTGTTTTATGGGAAAGATATGTATTTACCAGCCCATGACTGGATGCCTATTTGTATAGACTTTGTTGTAAAGGATTGTCTTGTTTGATTATGTGGCCATTGGCTTCTGCAATAAAGACTCCTTCTTATATACCCACAACCTCTTATGGTTTCTTCACCTAAGACCCGACATCCAAGAAGGTCCAGCCCAAACAGAGGGGCTCAGACCAAACACCTGTAATTAGTGAGCAGAGGATAAAGGAGGAACTTGGACTAAGTTCCCAACAATTAGTACAATGGACAGGGTTCAAGGAAGAGCCAGCCCTGGTGTGGTCGGGAAGAATTTAGGAGAGGACATGGACCCAGGAAAACACAGAGCTGCAGTGCTGAGCAGAGCTCCTGCTGGCTCTGACACATGTCTACTTATCTCAGTGGTCTTAGAGAACAGGACAGTTGTCCTAGATTGGAATTAATGAGTTTCAGAGTAACATAAGGATCAAACAAGCAGAAATATGACCCACTTCATGAACACATACATTGTTTTGTTGCATTAAAATTTTGGAAGTAAGTTGTCTTGCATCCCATTCCTCGGCTTCAGGAGCATATGAAAACCTGTTATGAACCCAATAAGGAAAGAAATCACTTGAACATTAATAGGAAAGGATAATGGAAAAAACATGCATTGTCTATGTGTTTCTGGAACACTTCTAGATGCTTTATTGAGCACACTTAACAGGGGAAGTCAGTAGCCTAGCCAAAATTGCACCATTAAGAAAAGGAGGAGTCAGGATTCAAAGCAAGGTCAGTGAGACTCAGCCCATACAGATTCTTTCCACTTCCCCAGCAGGAATGATCATGTGTGTCTGAGCACTATCCTGGGTTCTTATGGTCCCTGCTCTCCCTTTCCTCCTCTTCTTTCTCCCCTTCATCCTTTGCCTCCTCCTCTCCTCCTCCCCATGGTCCTCCTTTTCTTCTTTCCTATCTCTAACAGTGACCTCTCCCCCTTCCTCCTTTTCTTTGATGCTTCTCCTTCTCCTCCTTTTTCCCCCCTCCTCAAAATCCTTCTCCTTTTTATATATTTGATTTGTTTATTTATTTAATGAGGACTTGGGATCTTAGCTATGATTTACAAGGCTATTTGAGGTAAGAAAATGTAAATATTAATTACTACCTAACTATGAAACATTTAGCTCATCTCTTCTTTAAACAGTAAATAATCAAATTACAGAAGATTTTTTAAATTACCATGAGCAAAGGACTTTTTAAATTGCAATAATTTATCACATAGGCTAAGTGTGTTTGTACAAAACAAACCCATTAGTAATAAAGTTATTAACCACATTCCTGAGATGAATGTGTAATGAAAACATTGTGCAGAGTGTTTTTTAAAACTGTATTTTATTGATTTTTTTTTTTTACAGAGAGGAAGGGAGAGGGAAAGAGAGTTGGAAACATAGATGAAAGAAACATCAATCAGCTGCCTCCTGCATAACCCCTACTGGGGATGTGGCCGCAACCAAGGTACATGCCCTTAACTGGAATCGAACCTGTGTCCCTTCAGTCTGCAGGTTGATGCTCCATCCACTGAGCCAAACTGGTTTCGGCTAGAGACATTTTTTGATTGTCACAATGGGAGACAGTGACTAGACATGACATGACATCCAATGACTATAATCTGAGGATATTGATGGATACTCTGCAATGTACAGGACAACCCCCTACAATTTTTTTCCATCTCAAAATTCCAACAGTGGCACTATTGAGAAACCTTGGTCTAGATAATGTGAAAATTAAAAAAAAAAAAAATGAACCAATCATTCTCTTGTCAGATGTCACAGAGTAAAATATGACATTTTTCTGCCTCAAACATTCTATGTTTATTCAAAAGTTTGATGTTTTATTTATCATGCATTTTTGCATTCACATTTATTTTAAAAACATTTCATCACAATACTATTTATTTCAACTATTGTATTTTGTGACCAAGGTATATGCCCACCCCTTTCCCCAATCCCTGGCTGTGAAAGACATAAAAAGGAAATATGGCATAGTAGTAAAGAATAAGGCTCTAGAGAAGTGGTTCTCAACTTTTTTAATGCTGCGACCCATTAATACAGTTCCTCGTGTTGTGATGACCCCCAACCATAAAATTATTTCCATTGCTACTTCATAACTGTAATTTTGCTACTGTTAATGAATTGAAATGTAAATATCTGTATTTTCCATGGTCTTTCCACTACTCACAGATTGAGAACAGCTGCTGTAGAGCCTAAGAATATTGGAAAACACAGATATTTACATTACGATTCATAACAGTAGCAAAATTACAGTTATGAAGTAGCAACGAAAATAATTTTATGGTTTGGGGTCACCACAACATGGGGAACTGTATTAAAGGGTCGTGGCATTGAAAAGGTTGAGAACCACTGCTCTAGAACCTAAATGTTTGGGCCAAAATCATAGTTTTACCACTTTCTAACTCTGTGTCCCTGGCATTTTACTTCCTATCGCATATAAAATGGAAAAGGTACATGGTTGGCTCAAGGGATACTTTTATCACTTAGAAAACAACTTGGCATAAAGTCAACCCACCGCAGGCACTGGCTATTAAAACTCAGCACTGGCCGAAACTGGTTTGACTCAGTGGATAGAGCGTTGGCCTGCGGACTGAAAGGTCGCAGGTTTGATTCTGGTCAAGGGCATGTACCTTGTTTGTGGGCACATCCCCAGTAGGGGTTTTGCAGGAGGCAGCTGGTTGATGTTTCTCTCATCATCGATGTTTCTAGCTCTCTATCCTTCTCCCTTCCTCTCCGTAAAAAAATCAATAAAATATATTTTAAAACAAACAAACAAACAGCACTGAACTGGGTGCACTTTCTGATGTCAAGAGGATGGGTGAAGGAGAGTGATTCTTTGTTGGTTGGTCAAGATTTTTAAGGAATGGTACTATTTTAGCTCGTCCTCTTTTTCTCTACCTATTTCTAAGTTAAAGGAAACACAGAGGTCTTTTTTCTTTTCCTTTTTTGTTTTTTGTGGTCTTATTTTATATGGCTGCAGAGACATTAACCTCTATTGCCTAGAACAAAAGTTGCTTTCTCCTTCAACTACAATGACTGAAATTTGAATATTAAAAAAAATTAAAGACACAAATTTAGTTAATAACTTGTAACATAAAGTAGAAAATTAAAAAAAAAAACTAATGAAAATTAAGGTTATAAATAGCTGAGTCTAAATGAAGTGAGTCTGGTATACATATAAATTTTAGTTACAATACTATCTTGGTCATTGCCACTTGGTAACAAAAACAAGTAATGGCATTCCACGGTGGTTAGCTGTGGCCATGAGATAAATAGTGCTGACCACAGTGGGAATATATGAAAGTATGTAAAATGTCAGCAAAACTGTTTATAGATTTAAATTATTTGGGAAGGAGATATTTTTACTCTATCTTCTGTCTTGCATCTGGTGTGCAATGCCAAAGTGATGTCTGGAGCTCTGGCAGTCACTTTAAAACATGGGAAAGCCTGGGAAATAGCAGACATATGTTAGAAAACTGAAGTTGAAAAGAGATATCAGGATCCCTGATGACAGCATAAAGCTGCCACATTGGCCCTGACCACCCACCTTTGAACTGCTTTTAAATAGGAGAGAAAATAATAATCTCTTATTTCCTGGAGCCTGGATATACATTTCTGTTACTGCCAAACCTCATCTTAACTGATAAAATTGCCTTTCCATGTGGTAATTTGGAATCTTGAAGAGTTAACCAGTTTTTCCCTTACCGCACCTACTGTTCCCAGGATTTTTATGTGTATCAAGCTTTCTTAATTTAGAAACAGCTTTTTAGACCAAAATTTCCATATTTTTTATTTTCCATGCCTATTTCAAATTATTGACTTGGCTTTCAGCTTTAATATTCTGTAGCTCAAAAGTTGGCTACTTGTATGTTCAGATAAGCTGCCCACACTTTTGTTGACTCTCCATAAAGAGTGTTCGCTTAACAATGAAACATATTTTGTTTTTCATATGTAACTTCTGACTATAAATTGGAAAGTTGGATGTCCTTGGTTTTGCAAGCCCCTTGGGAACCACTATTCTCTAACCTTATTTGATTTGAGGTTATTTTTGGATGCAAAAAAGGGCATACTTGTGCTTTATAGCTTAAATTGTGTAGCTTGTTTTCAGCTACAGTTGCCATTGTAAATCACTAAAAATTTCCAACCGGAGAGAGAGAAGATGTTTTACTATAAATAATAAAGAAATTAAATTGCAAATGGGTAAAATCAAAATGTCAATCAGGTGACAGAAAAGTCTTTTGTTGGGGGAGTTTATGCTCATCATGTATGAGTCTGTACTGCATAATCCTTCTAAGGTAGGGAGGAGGACAAAAGAGAATGGATGAATAAATGAATACATTATCATTTCTTCCATTTCTCCCTTTCCTCTGAATGCTTGAAGATGTTTAAAAGTCCAATGGTAGAATATTTGAAAAAGTGACTGATGGAAGTTGTGTGTAAAACCCCAGTTCCCTCACCTGTGGAGTGGGATAAATTTAAGATGCATTTTTACAGTTTCTCCCAGGGTTCCCCAATGTGATGAAGTTCACTAACAAAACTTGTGCTTAGTAGTATACAATTTTAATAAAAAGTTGGTAATCTGTTGCTATATAAGTCTAGCATTAACAAGTTTCAGGCAATGTACTGACAACCACCAGCATCATTAGAAAGAAGCTCTAGTGAGTCCAACTGATTGCCTCAATCATGGACCTCCATAAGAATCTATCACATACTAGTACATCGCCTGCCTTCCAGCTGCTTGTCAGGTAGGAAATCCTGAAATGTTAGAGTGAAAGGCACTATATTTGTAGTAATTCCTAAAATTATGCACTTACTCAATATTGAACAAATGTTCACATGGCTACTGAGTGTCAGATGCTTTGCTAGGAGCTGAGGGTACAGTGCTGTTTTTTGTTGTTTGTTTTCTTATAAAGCTTACTAGAGGCCTGGTGCATGGAATTCATGCACAGGGGTGTGTGTCGCTCAGTCCAGCCTGCACTCTCTCCAATCTTGGACCCCTTGAGGAATGTCCGACTGCCTGTTTAGGCCCAGTCCTACATGGATCGGGCCTAAACAGGCAGTTGGACATCCCTCTCACAATCCAGGACTTCTGGCTCCCAACTACTCGCCTTCCTGCCTTCCTGATTTCCCCTAACTGCTTCTGCCTGCCAGCCTGTTCACCCCCTAATCACTCCCCTGCCAGCCTGATTGATGCCTAACTGCTCCCCTGCCAGCCTTTTGCCACTAACTGCCCTCCCCTGCAGGCCTGGTGCCCCCCCAAAAACAACAACAACAACAACAACAACAACAACAACAACAACAACAACAACAAAACTGCCTTCCCTACAGGCCCAGTTGCCCCCAACTTCTCTCCTCTGATAGTCTACTTACCCCTAACTGCACTTTCCTGCTGGTTTGATGGCCCACAACTGCCCTCCCTTGCAGGCCTGGTTTCTCCCATCTTTCATTCCCTGCTGGCCATTTTGTGATACCCATCTTGTTTCTACATGGGGGCAGCCATATTATGTGTTGGAGTGATGCTCAATTTGCATATTACTCTTTTTTTTAGATAGGTTAGAGGCCTGGTACATGGGTGGGGGCCAGCTGGTTTGCCATGAAGGGTGTCCCGGATCAGGGTTGGGGTTCCCTTGCGGTGTGGGGTAGCCTGGGTGAGGGGCCTGTGGTGGTTTGCAGGCCGACCATGCCCCCTGGTGACCCAAGTGGAGACCATGGTATTTGGGATTTACTTATCTTCTTTAATTGAAACTTTGTAGCCTTGAGTGGAGGCCTAGGCTGGCCAGAGTGTGTGGAAAGCTTGGCTTTCTCCATTGCCAGGAAAACCCAAGCCTTCTGCTCACTCCGTGGCCTCAGCCATCTTGGTTGGATTTATTTGCATACTTGCTCCTGATTGGCTGGTGGGCATGGCTTGTGGGTGTAGCAGAGTGATGGTTAATTTGCATATTACTAATTTATTCAATAGGATAACCTAGAATGATTATAAATGGCTTAGTTATAATATGAATTAAGTTCTAAGTAGAAAAAGTACCATACTATGTACACTTATTGCCCATGCATTCCCTTTGCAACAAAATTCACCTATGAATCAAGCCATCCTCCCAAAGAGAACTCTATGTGAACTGTAATAAATTGTCCCTGGGTAAAATAATTTTTCAGTGAACTGTGCTTTGTTGTAATGTGTGGAGAGCGGCTATAGCATTTGGGCAGGTTCAAGTCTTGGACTGACATGTGGCAAAGCCACATACAAGTCCCAGCTTGGAATGGCAAAGCCCTCCCAGCACAATTATAGCCAAAAGGCTATGGTCATAAGCTTGACTTTATAGTCTGACCCTGTAGTCTTAAGTAGCTAAAGGATGTGGGCTGAGGGGCCTGCAGTAGGTACTGACAAAGCTTGATAGAGTTCAGAGAATGGCAACAACAGGAAAGAAGCAGATTTGAAATTCACAAGAACATTGTAAATATCTTGCCCTTGTTTTGGTTTGTGTGATCTGACTATAAAATAAAGCTTCAGCTTACAGGCTGTGTCACTGTTTCCTCAACCAGGCACAGTGATCCTATCTGGCCCCAACTGTATTGTCTTATCTGTTTTCTTTAATCTTTTACCACGCTTCCTCAGGTTCACCACTGGCTGTGCTGAACACAGTTCAGTAATATCATTAGTTTACATGCAGGTACATTATATAGAAGCAATACACTTACATACATTACTGTGTTGATTTGAAGAATGTTATAAGAGATCTTTGTTAAATAAATCTTGCAATATTTGTTTAGAAGGACACAAAGAGTAATTTCTCTCCTGTCTCATTCTAGGAATATCAGTGCTTGTCATAATTGTCTGCTTTGTTTTGAACTTATAAATTCCATGTTTTCTAGTCACATTTCCGGCTAGAAAGCATTGAATACTGATCAATGTCCCATCTCCCATGAGTGGAGAGGGTTTCATTCCTGCTGTTATTTTTGGCTTTCACACTGGGATTTGTTTTATTTGACTGATCTTATTTTTCTTTATTTTGTTTCTCTTGATTTTTAATAAAATTTTTCTTACTAGGTTGCTTGTATTTTTAGCTTGCTTTAAATAATTCCAGAAGAAGACTGTGTATAAATAAATAATCTAAACTATGAAATGATTAGAATATCACCCAATTTCATAAACATAAACAGAGATTATTTAACTTGCAGTTCTTTATTTTAGGCAGTAATTAGAAAACTTATACCTTAAGTATTAAGTATATTATTGTTAAATTTAAATAATTTAGAATTTATTTCAAGTAGAAAAGAAACACTTATGTGTATGAATAAGAAGGAATAAAACAAAAATAATAAAGGTTTTATCATAAATAAATTCATTTTTTATATATTTCATATTTTAACCTTCTAATTATAAAATTTTCAGAGGGAACTGTTTCTAAACTCAAGGAAACATTTTTGATGAAAATGCTCAGAGTTTAATGTTGCAACTACAATACATTTACACTTTCATTGAGGAAAATAAATATCATCCAGCAATTGACAGACTATCTAAGCAATAATCCAAAACTTAAGGGTGTTTGTTATTGCTTTGGCTGGTACCAAACTAGATTGAATAGTCTTGGGAACTTGTGATTTATAAAATTATGAAGCTTTTGTAGAAAGATGGTCACTCACCGGCTTATGTGCTTTGTTTGTGGACCATTTATGATTGTAACAATTTTCTGAGTTATTCAGGCTTTGAAATATCAACCTGAGACCATCTAACTCTATGTGGTTCAAATTAGTCAGATGTATTTCATGGGTTGTTGGTTTTTTTTTAATTTTATTTTATTTTAGTTCTTATCCAATTAAATTCTCAGAAGGACACAAATGGCAGAACAGATTTTCCTCCTTCAGAAGGGAAATAGCAGAATTTTTTCTTGAAAATATAAAAGTACCACAAGGCATCAACAGCTTCGGGTACTTTATTTTTCCTAAAAATATTATTTTATTTGATGCTTCAAATGCATTATTCCTACCCTTGTTCTATAAGAGACTTTATAAAATCAAGATTCTCATTGAGACCTGAATTATATAGTAACCCACTTAAAATGCCATCTTGGTTCTGGGTTATGTGACTCGGCCCTCCTCTCACCTTTCAGGATAAGAGGAAATAATCTCATAATTAAGAATAACTACAGCAATAGAAACATTCTGCCTTTCTATACACTCCTGTCCCATAACAATTCAAGTTGATAAATAAATTAATCCCTAAAACAAACTGGGATGTGATGAGCTGATAGAGGACATTACTAGTTGACTGTGAATGTGTGTGTGTATTAAAATATATTTTTATTGATTTCAAGGAAGAAGGGAGAAAGAGAAACATCAATGATGAGAGAGAATCATTAACTGGCTGCCTTCTGCATGCCCCACACTAGGGATAGAGCCCACAACCTGGGCATGTGCCCTGAGCTGGAATCAAACTATGATCTCCTGATTCACAGGTAAACCCTCAACCACTGAGCCTTGCCAGAGGGGTGAATGTGTTTAATTCAAGTTGGATTTTCCTGGGAATTAAATTTCTTGGTGGGCCTTTTTGGTAACAGACTATTCTGGCCTTTTATTACTCTGTTCTGAAACGATGAGGGATTTTATTCTCCAAGGCTATCATTCCAGTACTTTCCAGAGGCAAGTAATTGAATTTCCACAAGCCTAGTACTGAAAGAGCCAAGCTCAACAACATCCTCTCTTGGCTTCTTTTCTGCTGAATAAGGCCCGCCGAGAATAACTAGATTGTAGTTTATTATGTTGTCCTGATTATAAATCAGTGCAATTTACAAATGTTTTGCATTTGAAACCTGGAGTTGTTTTAGGCTCATTTGCTGACATATGTGATTTTGCTAGAAAGGGCCAGGATCAAATGACATCCACCATCTGTGGAGGGCATTATGTCTAGCGCTAAGAACTGGAAACAGGAGAGGTTTGCAAAGCAAATTGAACCTATTTGAGTCCAAATCAAAAGGATTTATTCCTACAAGATACATCTAACATCATTCAGTTTAGAATTAATCTATTCTTCCATTTAAAATATTCTGATAATGTGACTGTCAATGTCAATATTTAAAGAACAAAGTTACGCTGTCAGGGTAGATTTCTGTATAAAAGAAATGATTAGAAATTATAAAGTAACCAGATTGTAAAAAAATTATCTTTACTTCCCAAAGTAACCCTTCTTTATTATCATGTATAAAACTTTTTAAGTTGCTTATTTCCATCAAAGCCTATCAAACATGACCTTCTCTTATATTCCTTTTTGTGAATGTAAGTTCAGGTCCATAACTTTCCCAAGGTTCAATCTGGTTTTCAAACATAAAATAAAAGGATTGGACTCAGGGTATTTCATAGAAAAATGTGGTAAAGATGGGGAGGCAGAGAAGGATAGGATTGCTTGAAATCTCTTCTCATTGTGGACATAATCCATTACATATATATCCAGCCATTTGTTTTCAAGCAACTAATTTGTTGGCAAAGCAAGGTGGGTGCCTCATTATATTGTTGTCACTCTTGAAGTCATGTGCACATACCAGTAGACTATGACAGAAGTGTAGGTGAAATTCAAGACATTCAGAATTATCATGAATAATACTTTAAATCATAAGGCTCACTCTTATTGCTGAAATGGCTTATCTTTCATTTACTTGTTTAGTTGGCAAATATTAAATAAATGTCCTTATATCAGGCAATGCTACCAGACTTGGTTCTAAAGTGATAAGCAATCAGTGAAACAAATAAAGCCCTTATTGTGGTGATTGTTACATTCTCCTGGGGAAAACAAAAAATTAAGAGATAAATCTCTAAGTTAGATGGTGGTAAATGCCACAAATTAAAAACAACCAGTCTCAGGGGATAGAATTTAGATTGCATATGAGCTTATCAGCCAAAGACTCTCTGAGGAGATAACATTTGACCAGGACTTGAACAGTTAATAGGGAACAGTTGATGCAAATAAAAGAGGAAGATCAGAACAGCCAGTGCAAAGGCTCTAAGGCGGGAGTGTACTTGGAGAAAAATATTCTAGTGCAATTGTTATGAATTATGCAAGGGAAAGACTGGTAAGAAAGGATACTACCTAGGTAGCACTAGGCCTTATGGGCCAAAAGGAAGACTGTTTTTTGTTTGTTTTTGTTTGTTTTTTGTGGTGTAAAACATAACAAAATTTACCATATTGACCGTACATACATGGTACACATGTACAGTTTAAAAGTATCGATCACTAGTATTAAATATATTTACATTGTTGTAAAACAGATCTTGAGAACTATTTTCTCTGGCAAATCTTAAACTCTAGAACCATTAAACAATTCCCTCTTTCTTCCTCCTTTCCCCAGGCTCTGGTAAATATCATTCTACTTTTCATTTCTATGAATTTGACATCTTTACATGCCTCATATAAGTAAAATCATACGGTATTTGTCTTTTTGTGACTGGCTTATTTAAGTTAATATAATGTCCTCAAGTTCATCCATGTTGTAGCATACAACAGAATTTCCTTCATTTTAAAGAATAAATAATATTCCATTTTACATATATACTATATTTTGTTTACCCATTTATCAGTCTATAGACATAAAATCTTAGAATTATTCTTGACTCCTATTTTTATATCAAATCTTTTATCTATCTTTATTTTTGCAGGGATTTTAAAACATGTATTGTGTGAATATTACTGTTTTTGGCAAGCTTCTTTTTCTACTCAAAACTGTCCTTTCAGTCTTCTAAAACAACTCTTCTCTGTTCTGAGTTTGCACTGTTGTTGCCATGGTGTCTTCATTATACTCAGTTCCATTATTGGCATTCATCACAGCTAAAATAAATGATCATTTGAATCACTATTCCTTTGTACTTTTTAAATACAAGTAGTATCTAGCACAGAAAATATCTTAGAATAAGTATGTGTTTGTGTATGGGGGTGTGTATTTAGTTAAATGAATACTGAGTATTTGTGTTCTTTCCTTTTATAGTTCTTTTTCTAATTTACAGCTAGCTCTCCAAGTAATGGAATAAACTCTTCTCATAAAACCTCAATAACATAAAGAGAAAAAATGTTTTTATGACAATAGCATTATCATTGGGAATACCAATTAATATGCAAATAAGCAAGAAGGAATAGAATATACATCATTTTATAAATGAAATCTACAAGTATACCTATAAGCAGCAAAGTATTTTGCGGATATATTAAATAACATCTTCATTGGTAATAATACGTACATTTATGGTAGCTGAAAATAAAAGACAAATTTCAAGATAGAGGATTAAAAAGATCTCGTGAGTAAAATGATATGAAAAAATAGTTAATTTTTGAGGAGTAGAATTCAGAGAAAAAGCATTCTAGATAGAAGAACTACCTAAGCAGAGGTGTGAAGGCAAGTGATTAAAGTCAGGCATGTAAACTTGATTTCTAATGAGACAGTTTGACATAAAACGTGAGTATTCTGTGGGGCAGTAAGGTCCTGTAAGCAGATAAGACAGTCTGGCTAATGCTGTGTGATATGCCAGGCAAGGGGGTTAGTTTCTGGCTCAGTACACAGGTAGTGGGAAGATACGAAAGAATTTTAAGGTGATGCGTGATACAATCCAAACTTTTCATCATGGGTGGGGTAGGATGGATGATTGATTTAGTGACCTTGAAAAATGAGGAAGAAAATTCCTGCTGACTGTGGAAGGAGGCAAGTGGTTATTTCAACAATCCCAGTAGTAGGTGATAAAATGCAAAAAGTTGTGAGTAGCAGTTAAGATAAACTATGAAAGAAGGATGGATGGGAGACATTTATTTTTATAGAAACTAAGATAATTTTTTTTAAAAAATATTTTTTTATTGATTTCAGAGAGGAAGGGGGAGGGAGAGAGAGATAAAAACATCAATGATGAGAGAGAATCATTGATTGGCTGCCTCCTGAACAGCCCCTATTGGGGATCAAGCCCACAACCCGTGCATGTGCCCTTGGTCGGAATCGAACCTGGGACCCTTCAGTCTACAGGCCGATGCTCTATCCACTGAGCCAAACCAGCTAGGACTGAGATAATTTTTTGTTTTTAATTTTTGTTTTTTCCATCACCATTTATCCCCTCTAACCCCCTCTTCCACCTCCACCCACCCCTCCCCCTCGCAATCACCATACTGTTGTTTATGTCCATGCGTTATTCTCTTTTTTAAATTTTGTTCTCAATCCCACTCCCCCACCCCTACCCCAGCACACACACACACACACACACACACACACACACACACACACACATCCCTGAGCTGTCTGCCTGCTCTCAATGAGTCTGCCTCTGGTTTTTTTGTTAGTTGTTTGTACACTTAATCACCTAGGGTGGCTGGGTGACCATGAGCCATGAGGAGTAGAGAGGACAGTGGAAGGTTCTGGTGCTGGAGAGCATGCCAGAAACACACCATTGGGAGGAATAGGGGAGGAGGAACAAGAACTTGAGGAAGAAATTTGATAAATTTGAATTTTGAGCTCATAACTTTTGGAGCTACATGAGTCATGGAGGACAAAGGAAAACCACAGGAAATCTCAGAGTGGCTGGATCAGAATGGGACTGCAACTATTGTTCAGGAAGGGTAAGGTTTGCTATATCAGTAGTGGTTGCAAGAAATACAAAATACCAATAAAGATATTAAGCATCTGTTAGGCACCAGGGACTAGAGGCTAAACTATGCTATACAATTGAAAAAACCAACATATTCTTCACTATAGTAACACAAGGTAGTCACCATTAGCATGGTTTTCTTAAAGAACCAACAGACATTTTAAATAACTCGGCCAAGGATACAGAGCTGGTAGGTAGTAAAAGGAGGGTTAGGAGCCTGGTGTGTCTAACTTCAGAGGCCACTTGGATTAGTGGAAAATCTGCTTTCCCTGAGTATTATGTCTTCTCACTTTCCCAGGCTTATCATATCACCCCGATGGAAAGTTTGGATTATATCACTTATTGTCTCAAAGTTCTTTCATATTTTCCCACTCCCTATCCACTGAGCCCTATACAAATCCTCTTGCCTACTACAGTGGTTGGCAAACTCATTAGTCAACAGAGCCAAATATCAGCAGTACAATGATTGAAATTTCGAGAGCCCAAAACCGGCTTCTGCACATGGGCCACGAAGTTTCAATGGCACTGTACTTGCGCGCCCGCACGTGGTATTTTGTGGAAGAGCTACACTCAAGGGGCCAAGGAGCTGCATGTGGCTCGAGAGCTGCAGTTTGCTCACTACTGGCCAACTGTGTCACAGCCTTAGCTGGATTGTCTTTCTATTCTTGTCTGCTTTTGATAATGCAGTTTTTGAAATTTCATTACAAAGCTGAGAAACAACTTGGGATATGTGTAGCTCTAAACACCCAGAACTAATACAATTACGCTGATCTGTAGCACATCGAAACCACAGGGCAAAGCACTACCCAAAGTAATTCCAGTTCCTTTTGCCAGCTTAACAGTAATTAGGTCTAGGGAGGCTCGGAAGCCCCTGCTTCAACTCTGTCTAGAAGATTATGCTTTCATGCCATGCTTCCAATTACATTTTGAAGATTGTTTTCATTATCATCCTAGGAAGGAGACTACGTAACCTTGTTTTACCCCCATTATTCTCACCAGAATAAATCTGTATATTTATCTAAAGAAAAAAAAATTGATAACTATCCCAGATCCTTCATTCTAGAATACTTGATCTTTGTTTCTGAGCGTGAACATGATGGCTGCTAACAGATCTAGAAAAGTGGAAGGCAAATGAGTAGAGGACCCTGAAATAATGTGTGCCTACTTATTCAGAATTACTTTTGCTTTTTCTCCCCTCCTTCTTCCCCCCCCTTTTTTTTTATTAATTGGTAAGTTTTTTGTTTGTTTGTTTGTTTTTTGTTGTTTTAACTTCTAAGTGGATATAAATATCACCACTGTGCTACTGACCTATTTTTATCCCCTGGTTATTTCTGGGAAAATCATGACATTGAAAACACATTAAAGTTTAAATGTTTTTAATATCAGCTAGAAATCAAGGTACCTTGATTTCTTTTTTTCAAAGCTGCCATTTGGAAGAAGTACTTTGGTGTTAGTATTGAAAATTTCCCATGTGGATGTCTAAGGAAGACAAATGATGGAACTGATCAAAAGTCTGCTTCTGCTTTGAAGGTGGTTGCATGGTGAATGTCATCATTAGAGATATGCCTGCAAGAATGTACAGTATCTAATAACCATGTTTACTACTATTAAAATATTTACTAGTATGAAAGTTTGGGAAAAAATGGCAAAGGCCTTCTTTTTGGATTCATAATCTGTAAGGTCTCATATACAAGACTAATGGGGACCTCTAAGTGCACTGATGCCAATCAACATTATGGCATCACTCCACATGAATCTTTTAAATATGTACTAACATGTGATTTGATTAAATAATTGCTTTTATCAGATACAAACATTGGGAAAGCAATCAATTTGTCTCTAAGATATTGCTGGGTCAAGCTGTGTTTTAAACCAGAAGAGTTATCATTTCTTTATTCTTTTTTTGTTTTTAAGAGGGAGACATATGAGAATTTGTGTGCGTGTGTGTATGTGTGTGTGTGTGTGTGTGTGTGTGTGTGTGTGTGTATTCTAAAACTATAAGTAATACTTAGGACTTCCAAATAAGGATTCACAACATTCCAACAAAAATTATTCAAATATGAGACATTTTAGGTAAATGTTTATTGTATAGAAAGAGCATGGGTTTTGGGATTAAAAGGACCTGGGTTGGAATCCTGATACCCACTACCTAGTCTAACCTAGCAGAATATATTGTTTTTCAGTCTCATGAGAAAAAACATTATAATTCCAGATAACTGCCTTTGAGAGGATTAAATAGGACATATTATCAGAGAATATATTCCAGTAAGACTGAAGTTTGCGTGGTACACACACACACACACACACACACACACACACACACACAATTATCTTCATTTCTATGACCTCATTCTTCCCACCTCTTCTGCCTGAAGCATATGCTCCCATGTAAACAGGAAGGAGCCCATGGAGAGAGAAAGATTGAGTGCTCAGAAAGCAAACATATAATCCTATCTCAGTCTCTGGAGGGGCAGAAAGTATGAGATCTATAGCAGGTGGGAGATGCCCTGCAGGCTTAGGACAGGTTTCAGTACTAGGCAACGCTCATCTAGATTCACATACCTGTTCCATCATTTATTAGCTGTGTGACCTTTGGCAGGCTCCTTGATTTCTTGTGCTGTTGGTTTTATTATTTGAAAAATGAGGAAAATAAGACTACTTAAGACAATCCTTATTAATAAAACCTTTAAAAATCTGGTCCCTTAGGCTTATTTAATCCCCACTAGTTGTTGCCACTATTATTATTGTTGTTGCTATTATTTCCTTCTATGTGAAGAAACTGAAATAGGAAAGGATGTTTCTGGATGCAAATAAAAGCATTGATTTCCGATGGCTCCTATTTTTACTCGTGAGGCAGGAAATAAGGCCATCCACTTTGCTTTGAGTGGATGGCCAAAGGAAATGGTAGAAGCAGTGAACCCAAAATTCATTTACAAAGACAAAAACTATATGAGTTATCCTTGATTATGTTTACCAGTCCTCTCTCTCTCCAAAATAAATCTTAAAATTTTTTTTTAAACTAGTAAGCTACTTTTTAAAAATCCACCTATTTGACAGAATCAACCATTTTTGTGCTATCATTTGATTCAAGCAAAGAAAAAATAATTTATAAATCAGCATTATCATCCATCCTAAAATATAGAAAAACTTCATGATTGTCATTATTAAAGACACTTTTCATAGTTAATGAATAAATTCTCAAACATTCTTGTTCTTGTTTTAAAATTGCTATGCATGACATACTACCCACTCTAGGGAGTTATATTTTTTTAAATGAGTATTTACTTTTATGACTTCCAAGTAGGACTTCAGAATTAACACTATGATATATTTTTAGAAATATAAGCTTTAGAATCAGGCTAATACCAATTATTTTATTTAATGAAAGTTTAACATTATTACAATTCAATCATACACATTCTATCCACACCACCTTCCTGTGATTTAAGAATAGTATTTCTTCAAGAATTTAGAATATCTCTATACTTATTTAACTCCTAGAGGCTCGGTGCACGAAAATTCATGCACTGGGGGTGAGGGGGTTCCTCAGCCCAGGCTCTCACAGTCTGGGAGCCATCAGGGGATGTTCTACTGATGGCTTAAGCCTGCTCCTCTGCAGGAGGTGACCAGGCTAATCAGAGGAAGGTGCTGGCCCTGCCAGCCACTGCAGCTGCCAATGTGTTTTCATCAACAGACTCCAGTCCCTTCAATGTGAAAAAATGACAACTTTCTTTAAGAATTTTCAAGATGTATTTTTCATAGGATATGATATTTCTTTCTTTTTATCCTCACCTGAGGATATTTTTCCATTGAATTTTAGAGAGCATGGAAGAGAGAGGGAAAGACAGAGAGAAACATCAATGTGAGAGGGACACTGTTTTTTTTAAAAAAATATATTTTATTGATATTTTACAGAGAAGAAGGCAGAGAGATAGAGAGCTAGAAACGTCGATGAGAGAGAAACATCAACCAGCTGCCTCCTGCACACCCCCCACTGGGGATGTGCCTGCAACCAATGTACATGCTCTTGACCAGAATCGAACCTGGGACCTTTCAGTCCGCAGACCGAAGCTCTACCACTGAGCCAAACCCATTTCAGCGAGAGGGACACTTTGATTGATTGCATCCTGCATAAGCCTTGACCTGGGCCCCAGCCAGAGAGGAGACTGCAACCTAGGTACATGTACTTAATCATAATCAAACCGGACCCTGTGGTCTGCAGGCCAAGGCTCTATCCACTGAGCCAAACTGGCTAGGGCAGGATATGACATTTCTTATCCCCTCCAGTAGCAGACCTTTGTTTTTTCCTCCAGGAGTGAAATGGAAAACCCTAGACCACCTTCTTGAATTCTTATTACCCAAAAGTTACCAAGAAAGCTATGAGTGGTATACTGGGGGCTTAGCCAATGAGTGGTCAGGAAAGGTATTTCCTCTGCAGCTCACACACAGAGGAGAGACTGCCTGGCCACCCGCCACCATGGCAGCTGGCAGGCCCTCTTCTCTGTGGGCCTGCTCCATCCGTGACTTGCCTCACCACACACACAATCCCTTCCCACCAACCTGTGCATGCAGCCTCTTCCTGAGTGGTCATCACCTTATAGCATACCAGACAATTTGCATATTATCTCTCTCTCTCTTTCTCTCTCTCTCTCTCTCTCTCTCTCTCTCTCTCTCTATATATATATATATATATATATATATATATATATATATATATAATCTTTGCCAATGGTTTTAATAACTGGTTGTGCTGATATAGTTGGAAAATGACCTATTAAAAATAACCTGTAAAATCACTTTAACCATAATGTACTGAACATTGAACAATTTTAGCTATATCACAGGGCAAACAGATTGAGAGTTGACAGAAAATCTGTCATGAGAGGTATTTGTACTTGCTCTCTTGCCACTCTTGCAATTACAGACATCCAATCTGAGGTAAAACAGGTCAGGGACAGTAATATTGTGTCAGCCATCATTTACCATGTGCTTTAGAAGGTATTGAAACTTCATTAAGGCAAGTATCAATATTTAGAAAGCCCTGGGTACAATTAGAGTGTAAGTTTTTTGAGGCCCACACTGGGTAACCATCATTGGATCTCTAGTTTCTAGTACATGGCCTACCACACATAGACACATGACACTGGTGAATTAATGAATGAATTAATGAGAAATTTAGAGACTTCTTATATCAACCTCTTTCCTACATACATCTTATTAGCAGGACTAATTAAAATTTGTATCATTTTGGGCTTCTATCTTCATTGCAAAGGCCCATCTGGGCTCATCATTGGCATTATCTTCATCAACATCTTAAGTCACACAGCATATGTTTTGTAATTTATCACATTAAAAAACAAAACTCTGCTAGGGAGTAACTGCAGTCCAGAAAATTTCATTAGTATAGTACAGCAAGTCTAATCCTCCCACTTACCTTTTTATCACTGCCAAAGAACAAAAAACATGCCTAACTCAAGAAGAAATAGTATTTATCTGGTCTAACTCTAATACTCTTTTTATTATGGTACTAGAGGCCTGATGCACAAATTTTGTGTAAGAGTAGGCCTTCCTTCCCCTGGCTGCTAGCACCAGCTTCCCTCTGGCACCCGGGCCCCAGCTTTGTCTGAAAGGTCATCTGGTCTAATTAGCATATTATGCTCTGATTATTATAGATGATTTTGGAATAATTCAGGTAACAGATTCATGCAAATTTTGTTCAATATAATCATTCAGAATAAGACTAAACTGCTCAGTACTGAATTTCCAAATGTAAAAAAAATAATAAAGAAAAAATAAAAGCAAAATCTTGAATGCAAAGAGAAGACTTTAAAAAAAATGTATTCACAGCAACAATAATTATGCAATGCCAAATATTTTAATATATAACTATTTTATGGAACCTTATCCTTTTATGTATTTGAAAAATATCTATTTATGGGCAATAACTTTAAAAGTTGAATGTCTTAATATTTTTAATATTTCTCTTTACATCTGACAATCACTTTTCGCCTGACACACAGAATGAATTATCTCTACATCCTTCTCAAATGTGCACTCTAAACGTATCTGACAGAACACAGGCTAGTCTGCCCAAAGCCCGCTGCAGCGAGATAGGAACAGAGCCAGAGCTCAGAGCTAAGGCTGCCTGAGGCCTGTGGAAAGCAGTAGAATGAAAGGTGACAAGGATATGGTCAATGGTCAGACTTCCCTCTTTTGAATGCTAACTTAGCTCACTCTGCAAACGTAACCTATGTTTTTGTTTCTATCTGCAACCCAGGGAAAGCAGGTTCCTCAGAGGGGACTCACTGACCTGATGCCTGAGGAGCCAGGCACATCTTGAAAACCCAATAAATCCCACCTGCTATTATCTTGCGCCATAATTTCTATTTGAGCAAAGGTGAGTGACACTAACCCTCTGGCAATGTTTTCCAATCTATAAAAATAGATATTAATCATACTTGTCTGTGTAGTGAGGATCCGATAGTAGAAAGTTCTGTGTGAACCATGGCTAATACTCAGTAATTACTCTTCTTCTTTTTCTCCTTCTCTTCCTCCTCCTCCCCTTCCCCTCCTCCTCCCCCTCCCCCTCCTCCTCCTCTTTCTTCTTCTTCTTCTTCTTCTTCTTCTTCTTCTTCTTCTTCTTCTTCTTCTTCTTCTTCTTCTTCTTTTTCTTCTTCTCCCCAGAATCAAGTTTTAACAGATATTCATTTACCTTACTATTTGTTCAATCTACATATATCACTCTTGGTGTGTATGTGTTTTTTTTTTGGGGGGGGGCTTTCTAATAGTATACTTTGATAAATGAATTAGTGATTCTAGAATAATTTCCTGAACAGCTATTTATATTATATTAACATATATACAACAATTTAACTAAAATACTGGATTTCTACTTTGATTTGTGTCCAGTTCTGCATGCTGGGGATATGGCAATGAATAATACTGATATGTTCTCTATTGCCATGGAAATGACTTTGAAGAAAACAGGCAAAAAAATATTATGTCAAGTGAACAAAAATATGGGACCGGAGAGTGATAGAGGTTTGGTCAGGGAAAGCTCTGAAATTTGTGGCAGAGATCTGAAGGAAATAATGAATAAGCCATGCAGAGGAAATAGCAAGTTCTGGTCATTTCCTTTCTTCTGTTAACACATACTAATTACTGATGAACCAATTTTTCCCCAAAGATGTTCCTTGCACCCTCTGCTGCAGCAATATCTGATGTGCTTATTAGTAATGTGGATTCCTGACTCCACTGCACACTAACCGAATCAGAAACTCCGAGAATGGGGCTCAGAGTCTTTGTTTTAATAAGTTTCTCAGAGGAGTCTCACGCACACTAAAGTTTGAGAATCACTGCTTCCCATTTTTTTTTCTCATAACACATGTAGAAGATGATACTGTGTGTACAAAATATTAAGTAAATAGATAAAGTGCTGACATGGGCAGAAGGCATTGCCCTGGCTCCCAGGCCACCGGCCTCTGCACAGCCTGAGGGCTCAATAAGCTGGTGTACCTATAATCAATTCAGGTCAAATGAGAGCACTGTTTTACAGAACTGTGAATATGTTTATACATTTATTCTAATAAATATTTCATTTAATGTATCTACATTAGCCCTGGCCACTGTGGCTCAATTGGTTGGAGTGTCATCCTGTACACCAGAAGGTAGTAGGTTCAATTCCCCGTCAGGGCACATCCCCAGGTTGCCAGTTCAATGTCTGGTGGGGAATGTTGGGAAGGCAATTGATTGATGCATCACTCTTATATCAATGTCTCTGTCTTTCTCCCTTCTCGCTCCCTCCCTCTTCATTCCTCTCTAAAATAAATACAAATAAGATATATTTGCACAAAGGGAAATATTACAAAAATATGTGAAAGTATAAAATATAGTCTAGAAATTCGTGGTACTAAAGTCTAAGGAAAGTAAAAGAAACTTCTTTGATTTCCACATCACAAATGAGTGTTTTTTTGTTTTTCTTATATAGGCATATAAGGACTAAAGGGTTTGTTTAACAGCTGTTTTATGTGTTTAAGCTTAAGGTATTATTGAGATAACTGTTCCTAAAATAAGTTCAGTTAAATATTAATGGTTCCGTGATTAATTTGGGACCAGTTACTTTTCCTTCATTGTTAATAGCTCTTATAAATTTATGAAGAAAAGGATTTAAGCTATTAAAATGGTTTGTTATTGTTTATCCTAATACATCCCAGATATATTTAATCAAAACTGTCTTTTTCTTAAGAAAAATTAATGTCGCAAAGGTCAGTTACTGTTCAGAACCCGGTCTTAAATTAAACCTGCCTGGTGTAGAAAACTGTTACATGACATGTGAGAAATACCATGATAGCTTAGTGATCTGAACACTGGATCAGTAACTGGAGAGAAGTGGTGCCCAGCGAAGTGACCAGTCTAAGGAGACTCTGGAGCAGGTGTATTCTGGCAGTATGGAAGGAAACATTGGTAGAAAGGAAATAGTGCCAAAGGGAGCAGGGGATTGAGTGAGACCAACTTGTGTATAAAGTCTGGGAATTTCAGTAAAAGATCAAAAAAATTTTTTAAAGAAATCATTCATGATGTACAAACTGAAATTTAGGAACTATGATATATGTTTCTCAATAAAGTGTTTAGAAAGGTTTTCTTTAATCAGAGTGATATTAGTTACTGACATTGGAAGTGAGAAATCAGTAAGGGTGTTATTCCAGGAGGATGTATCTATCCTATATAATAAAAGTATAATATGCAAATTGACCAAACAGCAGAATGACTGGTTGCTATGATGCACACTGACCATCAGGGGGAAGATGCTCAATGCAGGAGCTGCTCCCTGGTGGTCAGTGCACTCTCATAGGGAGAGAACCTCTCAGCCATAAGCTGGGCTGCCAGCTGGCAAGTGCAGTGGCCCACCTCCACGACAGCACTCAGGATGTCCGACTGACGGCTTAGGTCCACTCCCAGCGGAGAGCGGGCCTACGTCATCAGTTGGACATGTCCCTGAGGGCTCCCACACTGCAAAAGGGCACAGGCCAGGCGGAAGGACCCTCCCCCTTTCCTGAGTGCACAAATGTCATGCACTGGGACTCTAGTTGCTTCATAATGGCCCAAACTCAGAGGTTTAGAAGAATATTTATTTAATGAGATCATGACTTTGTAGTTCAGAAATTTGGGCGAGGTACAGCTGAGTGATTCTACAGGCTTGCCCAGAATCATCTCGTGTCTTCTTTCATCTGCTGGTCGACTACATGCTTCTCTTTCTGAGTTTTTAGCAACTACCCCTAGGGCAGCAAAGGCTCCTCAGCCACATCTCTCTCATAATCAGGAGGCTAGCCTGAGCTTGGTTCTGTAGTTCATAGGGTAAGATTAGCAACAGGAGAGAAAGGTCACTTGCAGTATAGACTGCAGACTTGCATAACATCGCAGACATCCTATGCAATCAGTCAAAGAAAACACAAGGCAGCCCTGATATAACTTGATATAAAAGAATGAGGAAGTAAACTCCACCTTTTGATGGGGGAGGATGAAACTATTGGGTTGTTGATTTTTGTTGTTATTGTTGGTTTTTAATCTAACATGACAGGTGATACAGACTGTCTTGTGGAGATACTTCATAAAAGGGTAGGGAAATAAAAAGAGCCAAGAATCTTCTGTCAGAGGCAAGGGAAGAAAGGGGAATGAAATGCATGAGTTCATAATAAACAACTGCCAGGATTTGTATGGTTATCCTGCAGCTTTCTCTCAAATCCAGCCTCTGAAGATTGAGAAGTCATGAATAATACTCTGGCAAGTTTACCAAGGCAGTCTTTAAACTTTATCTTCCTAAATCCATCTCTAGAATGATTCTAGATGATACGCTGCCCATGCCCTTATGTTCAAACAGGGCTGCTTTTGCACTTGATAGTGGTAACTGCAGTCAGGAGTAAAATCTGCGTTAATATATTCCTTAGACACACACATCTTAGTTATAGATCTGGCATTTTACAAATTTTAATATGTAGTGTTTACTAATCTTGAGCTTAATATTTCAAGTGTTTAATTTAATGTTAATAATATTCTAGAGCTAAAACTCCAATGCTTTCAACAAATCCTTGGAAGTGAAGGAAAAGAATTATGATGAGTTTAAGGAAGCTTAACATTTTATATAATTTTCAGAGGGAATTTATAGATACAGATTTGTCCTTTTAAAATATTTCATTTAACAACTAATACATATATAGCATATAAAGTTTAAAGTTCCAAAAAGCAAAGGTATATGATGAAAACTATTTCTATGCCAGCTCTCTGTTTCACTAATTCATCTCATTGGATAAACCACTGGCTTCTTATTCTTACTGAATTATACATATATGTTTTTCTTGTTTCCATCTGCATCTTCCTTTTATATTTAACAGGTAATCTACTACATCTCCTGTTCTGCACCTTACTTTTCCTACTTAACAAGTTATTCTAAGCTATCTAATCAGTCCATGTGAATCAGTCTGTTAGTAAACAGCATGTGGCCTCATTTTTTCAACTGCCATATTTATCTTAAATGATATACCAAAATTGACTCAGTCTCTTATTGAAGGACAGCTATACTTGTCAATATTTTGTATTTATAAACCTTTCTAAAATTAATATTCACATTTAATGACACATTTAAATGAATGACATTAAAAAACAAAATGTGTCATTTCTTATGCATGCCAGGATCTCTGTGGAAAAAAATTCTAGGACTAGAATTGCTGCTGTATAAAAAGGGTATATTTATTTGCCATTCTGATAAATTGCTAACAATTCAGATATTTTGGTATGTTCATTTCAAAGTATTTTGTAATAATTAAATTTATAGTATTTTTTGCTCCATGGCTTCTGAGATTTGTGTCATATGTAAGATTAGCATTTCCAATTCAAGATTGTAAACCTCTCACTTAATTCTAAAATTTAGATATCTTCTTTAATTATTTTTATTATATGTACCAGAGGCCCAGTGCAGGAATTCATGCATGGGTCGAGTCCAACAGACCCACCCCAATCAGGACCAATCAGGCTGGTGGTGAAGAGGGGACATGGGAGGTTGGCTGGCTGGCTCCACCTCCCAATTAGGGTCTATCGAGTGGGGCCAGCCAAGAAGAGGGCCCTGGGCAGTTGGTGGGCCAGCCCCACACCCTGGTCAAACTCTGGTCAAACTCTTGGTCTAGGGTACAATTTGCATATTAATCTTTTATTATATAGGATTATTTAATATTTCAACATTTTTATAGATTTCAGAGAGGAAGAAAGAGAGAGAGAAAGAGAGAGAGAGAGAGAGAGAGAGAGAGAGAGAGAGAGAGAGAAGCATCAACGATGAGAATCTTTAATTGGTATCTGCTGCAACACCTCTTACTGAGGATTGAGCCCATAACCCAGAGGGAGATGTGCCCTGACCAGAACTCAGACTGTTTACATTAATAACAAACATTGATTTTACATAGGAATCCATAGGTGTCCTACTTGTCAAGGCCAATGAGGAATGGTCTAAGTATGTAGTTGTCTCTCAAAGAAGAAGAAAAAAAAAAAGCAATGAAACCAGAGAAATAATAAGGGAAGAGAACTAGACAGAAAAGTTTTATGTATATGTCTATATGATATTAAATATATATATGACACACATTCTATATATAATAAAGAGGTGATATGCAAATTGACCCTCATACCCTTGCACAAGATTGCCACCCCCATGTAGTCAAATATAACCATCACAAGATAGCTGGCAAGAGAGGGTAGTGGTGAGCAATCTGGCCAGCAGGGGAGGGCAGTTAGGGGCAACCAGTCCTGTAGGGGAGGGTAGTTGGGGGCAACTGAGCCTGCAGGAAAGGACAGTTTGGGGCAACCAGGCCTGCACAGGAGGGCAGTTAGGGGCAACCAGGCCAGCAGGGGAAGTCAGTTAGAGGGACCAGGTCTGCAGAGGAAGGCAGTTGGGGAGGGATCAGACCTGCAGGTGATGGCAGTTGGGGCTACCAGGCCAGCAGGGGAGGGCAGTTAGGAGTGACTGGGCCAGTTGGGGGGAACCAGGCTGGCAGGGGAGGGCAGTTGGAGGAGACCAGGCCTGCATGGGAGGGTAGTTGGGGGCAATTGAGCTGGTAGGAGAGCAGTTAGGCATTGATCAGTCTTATAGGGGAGTGGTTAGGGAGTGATCAGGCTGGCAGGCAGGTGAGCTATTAGGAGCCAGCAGTCTTTGATTGTGAGAGGGATGTCAGTCCTTGATTGTAAGGGGTCCCAGTTTGGAGAGGCTGCAGACTGGGCTGAGGGATACCCCCACCCAGCGCATGAATTTTGTGCACCAGGCCTCTAGTATACATATAATGAACAAGAAATGAGAAAAACCATGGCACTTAAGGGAAGGTTTTTATCCTATCTAATAAAGAGGGAATATGCTAATTGACCATCACATCCTCACAAAGATGGCAGCGCCCACAGCCAGAAAGAAGGGAATATGCTAAGTGAGCACCACACCCTCAAATATGGTGGCACCCACAGCCACAAGATGGAGGTGCCCAGTCCCCTCAGCCCTGCTAGGGCAGCAGGTTTGCAGAACAGCCGGGCCAACCCAGGTGGGTCCAGCTGCTCTGTGCACCTGCCTCTGGACTCTCCCAGTCCCATCAGTCCCCAGCCACCCAGGGCCAACCCAAAGCACAGACAAGCCTCAGCTGGAAGCTGCCCAGCTACCCAGTGCTGCCCAAGGCTCAGGTTACCAGGGGTGGCTGAAGCTTGGGCTGCTGGCAGTGGCAGCAGCAGAGGTGTGATGGGAGCATTGCCTTCCCATGTTTGCTGGGTCGTCTCCTGCCCCCCAAGGGCTCCTGGACTGTGAGAGGGGGCAGGCTGGGCTGAAGCACCCACCTCCAGGGCATGATTTTTCATGTACCAGGCCTCTAGTAAATAATATAAAATCCACAAAAGATCATAGGCATAAAAATTAGGATGAGATTTACCCTTTGTATTGGGGTCTGTGGTGGCCACAATCAATAGCACCTCCATAATGAAGCAACATTTATTTTCTATTGTTGTTATTACTAATAGGGGCGAGGTTAGAATCATGATTTTCAGGCTGTTGAGAAAGAGGATTTGCTAATCCTAAGCCTCAGAATTCTTTATATTTAACCACTGAGTCAAGTCAGCACATCCTCAAAATATTCCCTGGAGAATATTCTTTCTTATCCCAATAGTAGCAGCAAAACTAACACTCACTGCAGGCCTCTTGCTCCCTGGAGGAATAAAGATAGAACAGACACAGTTTGTGCATATATCTCTAAACAGAAACATTGCTCCTGTTAATGAAGCAGACACAGAGTAGGTAGAGGGGCAGAGAAGGACAAAAGGGTGTCAAAATTCCTCCTCTAGGAAACCAGGAGGGGGAAAGTGTTAAACATTAGACCTCCAGGCCTAGTAACTGATGAAAAAAATGACCCCTGAAAGAGAACAAGAAAGCATCAGTTACAGCATCATAAAAAATTAAATACCTGATTGCCTGGGTAAAGTAATGGGAGAACAAGTGGATACTGTTAGTAACTGTATAATGAGCCAAGTTTTTGGTGTTATGGAAATGGAAAAGCATCTAACAAGTATTCTTAGGAATAAATAGGCAAAAACACAAAATTTAATATAAATAACCACAAAAAAGAAAATCACGATAAACATTTTTGTTATGTAGTTGTATTCTTAAAGAAATCAGTAATGATATGTTAATAATATAGCTTTAGAGGTTAAAACTGTAGACTGATTGTGAACAGTTCTCTACCAGACACATACACACACACACACACACACACACACACACACACACACACACCACATTTACATACACTTATTTTACTGACCTAACCTTGTACACCATAAGGTAATCACTGTTATTCTTAATTCTTATGAAATTCTGGAAATTCTGGAACCTTACTAAGTGTTAAATATGTAATTGATTGCTTGCAATAATATTTGAATGGTTGATTCCAGGAGTTAAATGAAAAGAAATAACAACTATCTAATCCACTATATGAAATTCATGTATTGGTCTCTAGGTGCACCATTTTCTGTTTTTTGAGCTGTGTTGCCTATGTCAATTCTGTGACTTCCGCAAGCCTCTACTTACACAATTTAAAAATGTACATAAATATTAAAACATGTGGCCCATTACTGATTGTACCTTCCTCTCCATTATCCCCACCTCTTCATTAGATTTCCCTCTTCAGTGTACAGTTTAATAATAGTATCTTAATTCTTAAGAATTTTCAAATAATGACATAAGAAGTAATAAGTTATATCTGATTTCATTACTCTCATTTATACCACCTACCAGCTAATTTCATAAAAGTAAGATTGAATGTTGCTGAACTGAAGGATCAGTTGGCTTAATTAGAATCTTAAATTAAATAAATGAATTATATTCAAAACTTTGGAATTATTTTAAGATATAAATTCTGCAATAATTCTGTAAGGAAGTTAAGTTGTAGCAACATCTATTACTATATCATAAATCAATAAATTTGTACTTATGTAAATTGTAAGGAAATATACTTCTGGATGTTTGTTTTAAAAATGCCTACATGCTGTTAGAAATATTAGATGGACTATGTCAGTTCTTTAAGGCTCATTTCTTCTTAAAATATGTTTTTGTTGATTTTTTGAGATAGAGAAAGGGAGATAGAGAAAGTGATAGAAACATTGATGAGAGAGAGACAATATTGATCTGTTGCCTCCTTCAGGCCCCCAGCTGGGGATTGAGCCAGCATCCCAGGTATGTGCCCTGGAAATCAAACCAGTGATCTCTTGGTGCATGGGATGATGCTCAACTACTGAGCCACACCAGTGGGGGAAGGCTCATTTCTTGAAGACAATTATTCTCAAAGTACAGTGCCCAGTCCAGCAGCATCAGCATGCCCTGAGAACTTAGAAGTATATAAAAGGATCCTATCTCACACCTACTGAGTCAAGAACTCTGCCGGTTGGGATCCAGAAATGTGTCAAAATCATTTCTCCAGTGACTCTGATACAAGTTCAAGTTTGAGAACTATAGGTCTATGTGAATCCATGATGTCTATTCCAAAATTCTCTCCCTGAATATGAGAAGCTGCACTTGAGTCTCAAAAAGTCATATAATGCATCCCATAAATTCATGACATATAAGTAGTAAATTATGGTGGCATAATGAATGCTTTTTTTTAAAGGAAAATGAATGTTTGAATGACAATCTTGCCCCTTTCTTGTCCAAAGAATATGGGTTTAGGATTCACAAGCATATATAGGATGAGTTAAATAAAAGCAGGTTTAAATTTGTGAGTATGTGAAATAGAGTTTATCCTTGTATTACTTTATTAATTTCTAGTGGCCTGGTGCACAAAATTTGTGCATGGGCGGGGGGGGGGGTAGCTGTCCCTCAGCCCAGCCTGCTCCCTCTCCAATCTGGAACCCCTCAAGGGATATCCGACTGCCCATTTAGGCCCAATACCACCAGCAGTCAGACATCCCTCTCACAATTCAGGACTGCTGGCTCCCATCTGCTTGCCTGCCTGTCTTCCTGATTGCCTCTAACCGCTTCTTCCTGACTGGTCATCCCTAATCACTTCCCTGCCAGCCTGATTGATGCATAACTGCTTCCTTGCCAGCCTGTTTTCACCTAACTGCCCTTCACTTCAGACCCCAACTGCCATTCCCTGCAGGCCCAGTCACCCCTAACTTCCCTCCTCTGCCAACCTGGTCATCCCTAACTGTCCTCCCCTGCAGGCTTGATTGCCCCCAACTGCCCTCCCTTGCAGGCCTGGTCCCTCCCAGCTTCCTTCCCCTGTTGGCCATCTTGTGGTGACCATCTTGTATCCACATGGGGTAGCTATCTTATGTGTTGGAGTGATGGTCATTCTGCATATTACACTTTTATTAGATAGTATAGAGGCCTGGTGCATGGTTGGGGGCCAGCTGGTTTGCCCTGAAGGATCAGGGTGGGGGTTCCCTTGGAGCCTGGGGTGGCCTGGGCAAGGGGACTATGGTGATTTGCAGGCCAGCCACGCTCCTGGTGACCCAAATGGAGGCCCTGGTATCTGGGAATTATATATCTTCTACAAATGAAACTTTGTAGCCTGTAGCACAGCAAAACCTTCTGCTCACTCTCTGGTGGCAGCCATTTCTGTTGGGATTTATGTATCTTCTATAATTGAAGCTTTGTATCCTGGAGTGGAGGCCTAAGCCAGCCAGGGCTGAAGAAGCTTGGGTTCCTCCATCACTGGGGGCAACCTTAGCCTCCTGTTCTTCCAGCTCCATGGCTGCCGCCACTTCTGTTGGGATTTATTTACTTTCTATAATTGAAACTTTGTAGCATTGGGTGTAGGCCTAGGCTGGCAAGGGCAGGTTAAAAATTGACTTCCTCCATTGCCAGGGAAATCCATGCCTCCCTCTTGTTCTCTGTGGCTGCAGCCATCTTGGTTGGGTTTATTTGTATATTTGCTTCTGATTTCTTGTTAAGCGTGGCTTGTGGGTATAGTGGAGGTACAGTCAATTTGCATATTAATCTGTTATTAGATAGGATTATATTATTTTTCATATAAATAACTTATTGAGTTCACAAATTGGGCATAGTTTCTGACTGGGACTTGATGGCTTCTGTAAATTTATTTTGTCCCACCATGTATAATTCAGAGCAAAAGGAAAAAGATACTTATGTAATTTCCTAATTTAAAGCAAGACAAAATGGCCTAGTCATGTCTGTTGGAACCTACGCAATACAATTTTTACATATTTTTCATTTAGTAGAAATGATTCTCATTCCACAATGATAAATTTTTTAGATCACTCATTTTTTAGATGAATGTTTTCAGGATTATCTTGTTTTGAGTCCTTAGGGCAGCCAAAGCAACTAGAAAAGGATGGTCCAAAAGAACAATTTTAAGCTCTGCCTAAAGTATGTTGCAAAAAACATGCTCTTTGAGTAGACCAAAATACCATCTAGGTTGTCAGGCCCACAAAGATTCTACCAATTTATATAGCTTCCTGGGAATTGACTTGGCACCCTTCAAAAATCTCTATATATTAAAGCCTAAGTGACCAGATGACTGGTGCATCTCCATGACATGAACTGACCACCAGGGGGCAGATGCTCAATGCACAGGATTGGGCTCCCTCCTGTCTGGATCAGGCCTTCTGGGATCACCAAAACTGGCTCTCCAACATACCCTGAGGGGTCCTGGATTATGAGAGGGTGCAGGCCAGGCCAAGGGACTCCACCAGTGCACAAATCCATGCACTGGGCCTCTAGTGTATATATTTATTTGTTGACTGCATAGAGGAAGAAATAAATAGAAATATAAATGATGAGAGAGTATAATTGATCAGCTGCATCTTACACATCACCTACTGGGATCAAGCCTAACCCTAACTTAGAATTTAACTGTGACCTACTGGTTCATAGGTCGATGCTCAACCACTGAGCCACATTGGTAGGTCACTCAGTATTCTTCATAGAACTAATCTAATGGTGGCCTTTTTTCTTATTTTTTTAAAAAAATAGTACTTTTGAATACAATGTATAGTCATTTAGTCAACAGTTCTCTATTGTTCTCATACGTGGGGTATTATGAACATTGCTTTGTTAAACACTCTTATACAGTACTGAGACCTTTGATGCTATCTTTCAATATGTGCCAAAAGGCATGTATACTTTACTATATATTGCTAACTTGCTCCCTAGACTTCTGTTACTAACTAAATAATTCAAATGTTAAGGGATTTCTTTTATTTATGTGCTTGCTAATGCTAGTTAATTAGTATGTATTATTATGCATAGTATATATTTTAAAAGAAACATTCTTTACTAGTGAGGTTAGATATTTAAAAAATTTACTAACCAATTGGATTTCCTCCTTTGTTATTTATTTTATTTGTCAAGCTTTCTGTTAGATATTTATCTGTCTTATTGATTTTAAGAGCTTTTCATATATTAATGACCTTAATTAATTAATGATATTAATGACACACTGCAAATATTTATTCAAGTTATTCTGTTTTATTTTTCAATTAGTTTTTCTAGCTTAACTGAGATATAATTGACATTGTATAAGTCTAAAGTGCAGCATACTGATTTGATACATTTATATACTGCAAAAATGATTACCACTATAGCATTAGCTAACCATGCCATCATATATTCAAGTATCTTTTGTTTTAAGTTTATTTACATTAAAAATATGTCAGTCTTGTCTGGCTGGTGTGGCTTAGTGGCTGAGCGTTGAGCCATGAACCAGTTGGTCACAGTTTGATTTCTGGTCAGACACATGCCTGGGTTTTGGGCTTGATCCTCTGGTGGAGGGCGTGCATGAGGCAGCTGATTGATGATTCTCTCTCATCTTTGATGTTTCTCTCCTCCTCTCCCTCCCTTCCTCTGAAATCAATAAAAATATTAAAAAAAGAAAACACACCAGTCTTTTCCCTATATGTTTCTATGTGACAACTCTAAACAATATTTTCCATGCCAAAATTACTTAGAGTTATATGCATTTTATTTTAGTACTCTTTTTTTTTCATTTAAGCTTATAAAATATCCAGATTTGCTTTGATGTGAGTATAAATTAGGACACCATATTTTTTCTAAGGAACTCCATGTCCTAAGATAATATAAGGTAGGAATTCTTTTTGACTATTGGAGAACTGCTCAATACTGAAGGCTGAAAATTTTAGAAAAACTCCTAACCCACTTATTATTTTATCATTGTGTTTCATCAATGGATTGACTGAAAATTGACTGGTCAAGGCGAAGTAGAAGAACAAGGAGTTCAATAATTCTGATCTTTTGTCATGTTAACCAGGTATTTCTCAGATTTTTATCTGAGTTTAAGAAAATGCAGTGATTTTTTTTTTCTCCTGAAAATGATCTCAGTAAGCTATTTGTTTCAAAGCATATCTGGAAAGTAAGTTTTGTTCACTTAGTCCATCTTTATTACTCTTTGCTATGATTTATGATGCAAAATATGTTACTAAGGCCAACTGCTATGTATTCTTTAGTCTGTGTCTCCCTTCCTAGTAAATTGAATCCTGTCTTTCTTTCCATGGAAGTCTGGCTGGCAGGGGGGGGGGGGGGGAATAGCATCTCTGTGCCTGCTGGACTCACATATCCCTCTTAGTTTTCAAAGGAGCTTAAAGCTGATATTTTCTTATCAGACTTGGGCACTCCTCAGAGTGCTCTTCTGCAGTCATTGAGCAGTATGTTGGCTACATTACAGAGACTCCAGCCTGGTGGACTCCAAATGCAACTGCCCAAAATAGACTCAGTTCTAATTCTTACTATGTCATTCATTAGCGTCTCAATTCTTGCTATAGCCCTTTAATCTTATAGTAGTATTCCAAGTTTTGCATCTGCAGCAAGGGATAATAATGCTGATGTATTCTACTAGGAGGCTGTTAGGATTAACTAATTAATAGCCACAAAGAGCCTTTGAAATAGAAGGTACCAAATGTCTTCTCTCGCCCTCCTTTTGCTTGCCTTTTCATCTGTTCTTTGTTGTCATGCTGTATGCTATGATCTTCTTTCAGAGTGCTTAGGCTCATCTAAGTTTCAATTCGATTACTTCCGAAAGATATCTAAATACAATAAAAACTATTTTGGTTCCCAACTATACAAAGGCATCCTGCTTTTCTAGCTCAGTGCCTGGGAGAAATGAGTCATAGGTTAGTTCTGATCCAAGTCACTGGAATGTTTAAAATGTCTGATGCAAAAGGCCCAATATTTAATAGCATAAAGAAATTTCAAGAGATTGAGAATTCAAATGACCAGAAAGCTCTAACTGGAAAGCATTTTCCTGACAATTATGCTTTTGTGAAACAAGGTGTTTAAATATTTGATTTAAAAAAATATATATACACAACTTCAGGGACCTTTCACACACTGCTCAATCTTTTATAGATATATATTTACAGACTTGATGATCACATAATTTATCATCCAAAACCAGGACTCTTTGGAGAGTGAAAAAGATGCTGTTAGTGATTTTACCAGATGATCAGGTTTATTTCAGAGCCATCCCAGGTTAATGAAATGTATGATCATCCTACATATTCATCTACTTAATGATAATCACTGGTGTTTTGTTTAATGATAATGATTGACTCAGGCAAGATTTCCAGTTCCTCTGTTATTGACACAAATAGTAACACTAAAGGTTTTTTGTTTAACTTTGTGTTAATTAAGCAATCAGACATTTCTGTTTACTTACCACTCTAGAAACATTAATGCTCATAATTCAGAAAGAGACTAGGCACTAATTAAATAAAGCAATTGTCTATTTTCAGGGTATTAATGTTATGTCTTTTATTTTTTATTAGCCCCATCTAACGCATGCCCTTTCCGTAATCCTGCTCTCCAGAACTGTGTGGTAAAAGGAGTTTGGGCAGTTAGGAAAACCAGCAGAGACTCAGAACTTTTTCACCTAGTCCAGGGCTGCATTATTCTAGGAATGGCTTGCGCACTGTGGAAGAGCTCAGGCTAACAAGTAGCAGCTCCCCACTCAGATGCTGTGGCTCTAACTAATCATAGATCAGCTCAAGAGCAAAGAAATAATACATTTATTCTGATTTTTAGTGTCAATAAAAATAACGAATTTGTTTTCCTGACAGAGATTTCTAGACCCCTTCCTCAGAGAAGCTGATGCTTGACTAGGAACCCAGGATCTGCATTGTTCAAATAGACCAGGTTATTCTGAAGCAAGTGGCCAAGTACCTCTTTATAAAAAATGATTCCAAATTTTAAACATCAAAGTTTGAGCCATAGCCAGCCATGGTCCATAAGTATGCTTTCATATATATTTATAAAATAAGTTTGGACAATAATTATTGCAACTTGAGGGGCTAAACAAATCTAACATCTACACTAATAAAAGAGAAACATGCAAATTAACCATCTCTCCACTACACCCACCAGCTAATCAGAGAGAGTATGCAAATTTACCCAACAAAGATGGTGGTTAATTTGTATATGCAGGTGCGAGGTGGGGGGGAGGGGGTCGTGGCAGCCTTCCCTTCCTTCTCTGCTTTGCTCAGGCCACAGAAAGCCCCATTCTTGCAGGAATAGGCCTGAGGAAGCCCTATTTTTACAGGAATCTTCCTGCATCAGACCTCTAGTTTCCTATAAAATAAAGTAGGAGAACCTACTTTTCTTTTTTAAAATGTTAAATGAGAGAAAAAAATAAAATGTTAAAACTAGAGGAAGTAGAGGAACCTGCTTTTCTTTTGAAGAAAAAAGAAAAAATTCACAATGTTAAATGATGTAAAACTAGAAACTTGATTTAAGAAACCTCTCCTAAATAACTATATATTTAAAATGCCTCAGGTTATTTTGAAACAAGTGCACAGCGATCTTCACATACACTGAGAAACACTATTATTAAAAACTAATAATTTTTGTTTCTCTCTGACTTATTTCATGCAATACCCTCTATGTACACCCATGTTGCTGCAGATGGCAAGAATCCATATTTTTATGGCTGAGTCATATTTCATTGTGTATGTGCACTACTTTTTCTTCACTTTATCCATTCCCCTATTGATAGACACTTAGAATAAATGGGTTGTACACCTGAAACTAATATAATACTATATGTCAATTGTTATTTTAAAATAAAAATTATTAAAATTTGAAAATAGTAATAAAGCTAAAGACAACTTACAATATTTTATATCTCATTGCAATGATTTTAAAATTATTATTTATAAGATAGATCCTATACCTTTAAGGTATTATTATTATTTTTTTTATCCAACAAACCATAAGCAAGTATCTTGAAATCTCTTATAATGTAGAATCCTGGGTGCATGAAATTCGTCCACTTGGAGGGTTCCCTCAGCTCAGCTGGAGCCCTCTTGCAGTCTGGGGCCCAATCCAGGAGAGTGGTTAGGAGAGGCTCCTGCCACCACCACTACACTTGCCAGCCATGAATCCAGCTTAGGGTTTCTGGCAGAGTGGTGCTCCCCTGTGGGAGTGCAGTGACCATCAGGGGACACCTCCTGTGTTGAGTGTCTGTCCCTTGGTGGTCAGTGCATGTCATAACGACCGGTCATTCCGCCATTTGATCAATTTGAATTTTATTATATAGGATGGGAAAATTGGACAAAATGCACAAAACACATATGCTCATGCAAATTATGTTTTATTTCTCTGGTTATTCAGAAAGTGTTTGGAGACTTACATGTGTTTCTGAACTTGTTCCATCTTCCTTATAATATTTTAAAACAGTCTAAGTTGTTATTATAACCCTGTCTAATAAAGAGGGAATATGCTAATTGACATCACACTGTTGCAAAGATGGTGGCACCCACAGCCAATAAGGAGAAAATATGCTAATTGACTGTCATGCCCTCAAAGATAGAGGTGTCCACAGCCACAAGATGGCAGTGCCCAGTCCTCCAGCCCAGCTGGAGTGGCAGGCATGCAGCAAGGCAGCCCAGCTACTCTGTGCACCTGCCTGTGGAGTCCCCCTACCCCCTCAGTTCCCTAGTTGCCCAGGGCTGGTTTTTGGTACAGGAAAGCCTTGGATGGCAGCTGCCCAGCTGCCCAGAGCTGCACAAGGCTTAGGTAACCAGGGCTGGCTGAGTCTTGAATTGCTGGCAGTGGCAGCAGCAGAGGTGTGATGGGACATTGCCTTCCCCTGATTGCTGGATCACCTCCCACCTCTGAGCACTCCTGGACTGTGAGAGAGGCCAGGCCAGGTTGAGGAAACCCCCACCCCCACCCCCTATAGTGCATGAATTTTCATGCAATGAGCCTCTAGTCCTATATAATAAAAGCCCAGGGTCCAGCTGAAACTGGTTTGGCTCAGTGGTAGAGCGTCAGTCTGCGGACTGAAAGGTCCAGGGTTCGATTCCGGTCAAGGGCATGTACATTGGTTGCGGGCACATTCCTGGTCGGGGGTGTGCAAGAGGCAACTGGTCGATGTTGCTCTCTCATCGACGTTTCTAGCTCTCTATCTCTCTCCCTTCCTCTCTGTAAAATGTCAAATATATATATATATATATATATATATATATATATATATATATATTTTTTTTTTTAATCCCAGGGTCCAAAATGGTGGATTGACCAGAACGACCAGACACCAGGGTGACCAGTTAGGCAGGCAAGTGGTTAGGGGCAATAAAGCAGGCAGGCAAGGCAGTTAGAGGCAAACAGGCAGGCAGGCAAGTGAGTGGTTAGAGTGATCAGGCAGGCAGGCAGAGGTAGTTAGGGGTGATCAGGCAGGCAGGCAGAGGGGTTAGATCCAACCAGGAAGGCAGATGAGTGGTTAGAGCTGATCAGGCAGGCAGGGGAGTGATTAAACAGACAGGAAGAGGTGGTTAGGGGCAATAATGCAGTAAGATGAGTGGTTAGGTGTGATCAGGAAGGCAGGCAGAATGGTTAGGGGTGATCAGTTAGAAGCCAGTGGTCATGGATTGCAAGAGGGATATCCAACTGCCTGGTTAGGCCCAATCCACAGTGGAATTGGGCCTAAACCAGCTGTGGGACATCCCCCAAAAGGTCCCGGATTGCAAGAGGGTTCAGGCCAGGCTGAGGGACCACTTCCCTCTATGCATGAATTTTGTGCATGGGGCCTCCAATCTACATAATAAAAGCCTAAGCGACCCTTAAGGTGGAACAACCGCAATGACTGGTCACTATGATGCACACTGACCATCAGGGGGCAGACGCTTAATACAGGTGCTGTCCACTGGTGATCAGTGCCTTCCAATAGGGGGAGCATCACTCAGCCAGAAGCCCAAAGCCAGGCTCACAGCTGGCAAATGCAGTGGTGGTGACAGGAGCCTCTTCTGTCTCCACAGCAGTGATAAGAATCAGTGAGCCAAGCAGTAAGGAGCAGTGAGTGAAGGATCAAGGGGTCCCGGACTGCACGAGGGTGCAGACCAGGTTGAGCCCCCACCCCCAGTGCATGAAATTTGTGCACTCGGCCTTTAGTTGTTTAATAATGATAACAATAGACAACAGTTAGATGCTAGGTATGTGCTAAGTGATGTGCATATAAATTAATTTATCATGAATCTATTCATTGTTATTAATTAGTCCCACAAGTATTTATTTGCCTCTTATGAAACGGGACAGGTCATGCAAGATGCCAGTGATGGTGGTGAACACTATAGATGATGATAGGGCTCTACCTTCAAACCTCAACATTGACATTTAAGGACAACTTACTAAGAAAAATACTATTATTAAAAACTTAAGACTTTTGTGTTTCTTTGACTTATTGATCAAATAGATGTGAAGATATTGATTATAAAGAAACATACTATAACTCAAAGACTTTTTCTTAGCTTAATTTTTTAGCTGAATCCTAATAAAATACAGTTGAAACAAGAAAAGAGACATATGGTGGATGTTTTGATATTGAAGAGGAACAAAGTTTTCAAGAAATTATTTTTCTGAAAAGGAAAACAAAGCTTGAATTTCTTCTATTTTTAATTATTGGGATTTTCTGAAAGCCATCACAAGTTCCTACAATAAATCAAAAGGAAAAGTATATTTTAGAACATTAAAACAAAAATACAAAAAAAGCAACAAATATAGTTTTTATCTCTAATTTTTATAATTCCTGGACTGAATTATGTTTAATTAAAATTAAACAACCATTCCTATAGGAAATTTCATGAAAAAAAGCTTTAATTCAAATCAGAAAGTTCACTGTTGACTAATTATGAGCTATCATAGTTATTGAACTAAGCCCACCTACTTTACCTAAATTTTAGATGAAAATAATACTGATTTCACTGGGTTGTTATGAGAATTTAAACAAAGATAATGTATTTAAAGTATTTAGCATTGTATATGCCACATAATAAATGCTCAAGAAATATTAGCTACCTATTTTACTCTGTCAAATATTTAATTCATTATTTCTCAATTCTATTTTCTGTAATAAGAGTACAACATTGTATTGTATAACAGTGGGACTTGTGATGATTTCATGAATATTATGTAACAAAGGCATTTTTCAAAATATAAGGAAAAGAACACAACTTTATAAATCACAATTCTAACTGTGCGATAAATTTGAAGATATAGTTCACTTTTATACAAGCTGATTTGTGGTTGCATATTCAGCACTTCTCTCCTTTGATTCTGTACTTTATGAGAGTATAATTGAGAGGCCTTCAATTATAGAGAAAAGAACTGATGAGTCTTTAAGCCATTCCCCTTATGGGAATAATTTCTCTGACTCAGTCCAAACACAAATCACGTCCGGGGAATAAATTTGACAACTGTTTCTATGCTTACTTATGTAGGAATTCTTAAATCTGCCCCTACACTGATCCTAACACCCCTGTATTTTTTCCTTTATTATCTTGTCATTTTATTACATGTTATAAGATCTCTCAAATATTCTTTGGGGAACTTCAGGAAAACTTTAAGTGTTTATGGTAGATTAGATCATGCTTTTCAAAGGTACAAATTTTGGTGTGGGAAATTTAAGATAGAACTGATGTTAAAAGTATGCCTAGAGAATTTTAGTCAAGATGGCAGTTTAGATAAACTCTATGCTCATATCTTCCCCTGACCTCATCAAATTATAACTAAATTTTTGAACAGTCAAACTGAAGAACTATCTGAAGACTAGCTGAACAGAAGTCCTATAACTAAGGATATAAAGTAACAGCCGAGTTGAGATTGGTAAGAGGGGTAGAAACATGAAACTGGCTGGCCCCATACCATTCAGAATTGGGAGAAATATCTTTGGTATTTTTCCCTTAGGAGTGAAGGGTCCCAGCCCTATACTGGGATCCTAAATCCAAAATACCTGCGCTGGGAGGAGGGACTCCCACAATATTTAACTGAAAATCAGTGGGAATCCCATGTGTCTGGGTGAGATGGAAGGCTGCTAGAAACCCAGATGTCCTCTTAAAGGGCCCATCCAGAAACTTGCTCACTCGCTGGCTCTCACCTTGGGCTCTGGTGGAAGAATAAAGCTATGGGGGTTCCAGAGACATAAAGGGAGAAACTGAGTTGTTTGGTTTCAGGCAAGGGCAGGAGGGAGAGCTGCCATTGTCCCTATGTTAAGCCCTCCCCCTACATGGTCAAATCTGATCTACATTAACCTGATAAACACAACTTGCCCCACCCTCTTGATTCCCTAAGGCCCTGCCTAACCCAACTCACATAAGCCTAAGGCTCTTCAGTGGCTAAGTCTTACAGTGGCAAACCTCAGGATACCCTTTTGCTAACGAGTATCAGGCCTGGTAATGGTGGCAGCCAGCTTTTATTAGAATGGCCTCTCCCATGCACCTCCAGGTCCAGAACAGGCAGCTATCAATTGTAAAGTGCTTTGTAGCTCCTACCAGGTAGCTCTGGTCTGATCCAAAGTAAGAGCTGATCTTGGCCTGCACTAGAACTCCTCCCAAGATGACCCAGAACCAACACACCAGTGGCTGGCTTCAGACTATCACAAAGCACTACCCAGTTAGTTTCATAAGCAACACACTGGGACTAGTTCCACAGATACCAGAGTCTGTAGAGGCAAATCCCACTCTGTAGGCTCAGGCCCCACACAGCTGCTCCTATGCCGTGGTCATGGCCAGCACTCACAGCCAATCAGCCTGATGGTCAACCTTACCCACTGATGTATCAGCAGCAATCAAAGCTCAGCTACAATAGGAGGGCACACACAACCCACAAAAGGGACACTCCTGGAGCATCCAGCTCAGATGATCAAAGAGATTGCACCACTGGGTCACACAGGACACCTACTATATAAGGCCACCTTGTCAAGATGAAGCAGATCTACCTAATACAAAGAAACAAACAAAGAGAGGCAGTCAAAATGAGGAGACAAAAAATATATCCCACCATGAAAGAATAGGAGAAAACTCTAAAAACAGAAATGAAATGGAGACATGCAATCTACCAGATATAGTGTTCAAAACATTAGTTATAAGCATGCTCAAGGAACTTTGTGTGAGAATTTCAACAAAGAGGAGATAAGCTTAAAACAGGACATAGTGCCCTACCAGATGTGGCTCAGTGGATAGAGTGTTGGCCTTCAGACTGAAGGGTCCTAGGTTCTATTCCAGTCAAAGGCACATGCCTGGGTTGTGGGCTCAATACCCTGTGAAACATGCAGGGGCAGCTGATCAATGATTCTCTCTTATCATTAATGTTTCTATCTCTCTCTCCCTCTCCCTTCTGAAAATCAATAAAAACATATTTTAAAAAAGGATACAGAAATCATATGAAAGAACTAGGAAGATATGAAGAATATAATAACTGAAATGAATATACTAGAAGGAATCAACATCCAATTAGGTGAAGTAGAGAACTGAATCAGTAATTTGGAAGACAGGGTAGCAGAAAATATCCATTAGGACACCAAAAAGAAAAAAAAAGAATCCAAAAATGACAACAGTTTGAAGGACCTTTGTGACAACATTAAACATAAAATTTGTATCAAAGAGGCATAGAAGGAGAAGAGAGAGAACAAGGGATTGAGAATAATGAAAATAATGACTGAAAATTTCCCTAATCTGGAGAAAGAATAGACATACAAATTCAGGAAACACAGAGAGTCCCTAGCAAGGTGTACTCAAATAGTCCCACATTAAGACACATCATGATTAAAATGCTAAAGTCTAAAGGCAAAGAGAAATCTGAAAATCAGCAAGAGAAAAGTAATTACTTACTATAAGGGAGCTCCTGTAAGATTTTCAGCTGATTTCCCAACAGAAACTTCATTCCATAAGGGATTGGCACAAAATATGCAAAGTGATGAATAGCAAGGAACTACATCCAAGACTAATCTACCAAGCAAGGCTATCATTTAAAATTGAAGGAGAGATACAGAGTTTCCTGAACAACAACACAAATCAATCACCACCAAACCAATATTATAATAAATGTAAAATAACTTTGTTAAGAAGAAGAAGGGGGAAAGAACATAAATATAAATAATAAAATGATAATAACTCATACCTACAATAATCACTTAAAACATAAATGGACTAAATGTATAATCAAAAGACTTATGGTGGCTGAATCAATAAGAAAGTAAGTCCCATACATATGCTGTCTACAAGAAACCCACTTCAGATTGAAAGACACACAAAGACTGAAAGTACAGAGATGAAAAATATATTTCATGTAAATGGAAACAAAAAACAAAAACAAAAAACTGGGATAGTAATACTTAGACAAAATAAATTTTAAAAGAAACACTATAATAAGAGACAAAGGACATTTCATAATGATAAAGTGATCAATCCCACAAGACAATATATCCCTTGTAAACATGTAGGAGCACCTAAATATAAAAACAAATCCCATAAAGAAAGAGATTGGTAGTAATACCGTCCTAGCAGGTGGCATTAAACCTTCATTATTAGGTCTTCCAGACAAAATCAACCAGGAAACAGTGGCCTTAAAAGACACTGTTAGACCAGATTGATTTAATTGATATTTTTAAAGTATTTTACCCCACAAGAACAGATTATACATTCTTTTCAAGTGCACATGAAATATTTTTCAAGATGGACCATATATTAGCATACAACAAAAATCTCAATAAATTTAAGAAGATTAAAATCATATCAAGCATTTTCTCTGACCATAATGGCATTAGATAAACATGTGGTATAGCTCTAGCTTGTTTGGCTTAGTAGATAGAACATTGGCCTGTGGACTGAATGGTCCCAGGTTTGATTCCAGTCAAAGGCACATGCCTGGGTTCTGGGCTCAGTCCCTGTAGGGGGTGAGCATGAGGCAGCCAGTCAATGAATCTCTTTCATCATTGCTGTTTCTCTCTCTCTCTCTCTCTCTCTCTCTCTCTCTCTCTCTCTCTCTCTCTCTCTTCTTTCCTCTCTGAAATCAATAAAAATATTTTTAAAGATATAGTACATATATAAAATGGAATTTTATTTGGCCAAAAAATGAATGAATTCATACCATCCTATCTAATAAAAGAATAATATGCAAATTGACCATCACTGCAAAAAAAAAAAAACCCACAAAAAAATAAGATGGCTGCCCCCATGGAGACACAGATGGCTGCCCCAGGTAATCAAAGAAGGCTTCCCCCATGTGGACACAAGATGGTCTGCAGAGGAGGGAAATTGTGGGCAGTTAGGTTGTGCCTGCAGGGGAGGGCAGTTGGGGGTGACCAGGCCTGCAGGGAAGGGCAGTTAGGGGCAAACAGGCTGGCAGGGGAGGGCAGTTAAGGGCTATTGGGCTGGCAGGGGAGCAATTAGGCATCAATCAGACTGGCAGAGGAGTGGTTAGGGGTGATCAGGCTAGAAGGCAGAAGCATTTAAGGACAATCAGGCAGGCAGACTGGCAGGTGAGCAGTTGGGAGCCATAAATCCTGGATTGTGAGAGGGATGTCTGACTCATTTAGGCCCACCTGGATTGTGTCTAAACAAGCAGTCAGACATCCCTCAAGGGGTCCCACCTTAGAGAGGGTGCAGGCTGGGCTGAGGGACACACATATCTCCCCAGCCCCCCATGCAGGAATTTTGTGCACCAGGCCTCTAGTAATATTATAATACCTGAATGATGCCAGGTGAGTACTAGATTTATTGGGGGATCATTTTGTAAATTTTGAAAATGTCTGTCCACTATGGTGTACACTAAAATTAATATACATTAATATTGAATATTAACTGTAATTGAAGAATAAAAAAGTAAGCCTTTGAGAGTGAGAAAGCAAAGCTAGTGAGCTAGTGCCACTGTCCTAGTCTGAGTTCACAAAAGCAGCCCAGCACATTTCCTAATGACTCCTTAAGTCCTTTTGTACCAATCAGAAGCAAACTGGTTACCCCCAGTATATTCCATGTGGAAACTATATGCGGGGATATGCAGACACTTACTTTGGTTTTCCTATTGTGCAAATACTTAGTAATTTCATATTTTTTGTGATATATATATATATATATATATATATATATATATATAATTTCTTTTTCTATTCCCTACCAAAATTTCTAAAGGAAAGAATGTATTCAATCACCCTGTATTTAGATAAAAATACTTGCTAATGATAATGTTTCATCATTTACCACCGTTACAATATCCATAACACAGATTGCAATGTGTTCAATTTTATCCTTAATTAGAGGCCCTATGCATGAAATTCTGCAAGGATATTTCTTCCCCTGGCTGCTGGCACCAGCTTCCCTCTGGCACCCAGGACCTGGGCTTCCCTTGCAGCCCCAGCTTCATCTGGAAGGATGTCCGGTCTAATTAGCATATTATGCTTTTATGATTATAGATAACTGATTTGGAGAGAAAAAGCATTTGTAGGCGAGGAGAAATTCTTTCCTTCTTCCTTCTAGATTCTCTAGCTAGCCTAAGAAATTGACTTAAGACAGAGTAACAGAAAACACACACACATACACACACACACACACACACACACACACATACACACATTTAATTACATATAGATGGGTTCCCTCAAAGACATGACACACAAAGTCAGTCAGGCAGCTGAGATTTATATACAAACCTTAGTAATGTGAAGGGGTCTGGGGCTTTGAAGGGTAGGAAGGCAATTCACAGGAAAATAAATAAAGCAAATACTTAGTAAACAAATATTTGCCATGCCACATAGAGAAGTCTTTCTGATATAAAAAGTTATCATTGGTAATAGCTCTCTTCCTATCTAAATTCTTTACTTCAGTTAAGGGACAGTTAGAAAACTTCTCCTGAGTCTGCTGGGTGTTAATTGTCTTCAGCTCAAAACAATGCACACGCCAAAGTCCCACATTTTGGGATGGCATATTCTGTTCCCCCACACATTGATTCTGTTATCAAACAGGCAGAGGAGTAAATGGAGTGGTTATGAATGTCTTTGCCTCTCCTTACCCATTGTGAGTACATACACAGAATTCAATATTTTGGCTTTGTTTCAATGACAAGGCAGTCATACTCAAATAAATAGTAGCCAGTTCTTAGAATGGGAAAGAGTGCAAAAGTGTTATTATTATTATTATTATTATTATTATTATTATTATTTATTTGTTGCTGTTTTAAATTTTGTTATCAGTAGTCTTAAGAGGTTAATTCATTAATTAATTCATTCAACAAACATTCCTTGATGATTTATTGGGTGTCTAAGGTTCTAGGTGCAGAGATATAGCAGTGAACACAACAGAATATCAAAAAACATTCCTGTACTCGTGGCATTTATATTTTATTTGGGAGAGAGCAACAATACATCCATTTTAGAAAAAAAAAAACCTTTTAATAAAGAGAGAGAATAGGAAGAATCATATTATAATTTTTTATGTGACTAAGACCTGCCTCTCCAAGGTGACATTTAAGCAAAAGATTGGAGTTGAGGAAGGGAGGGAGTAACACAAATATCAGAGAAAGTATCCAGGCAGCAGGAACAAGTAGTACAAAAGGCTTGAATTGGGGTACCTGGGCTTGCCAGAGAATATCCAGGAAGTATGGCTTTCTGTGAAACAACACATAATTTTATATTTTATTGATTTTTTACAGACAGGAAGAGAGAGGGATAGAGAGTTAGAAACATCGATGAGAGAGAAACATCGATCAGCTGCCTCTTGCACAGCCCCTACTGGGGATGTGCCCGCAGCCACGTTACATGCCCTTGACCAGAATCGAACCTGGGACCTTTCAGTCCGTAGGCCGATGCTCTATCCACTGAGCCAAACTGGTTTCGGCCAACACATAATTTAAAAATATAAGTATGCGCCAAGCAATATTTGGGACATACTTATACCAAACAAAGAAACAAACAAACAAAAAAACACCAGTGTCCTGTATTTTTATTTCCTCATATTGGCAACTCTAGATACACCTAGCATATTTGAAGGTGAGAAAGGAGGCCATTGGGTGGAGTGGAATGAGGAGGGTAAAGTAGAAATAGGTGAAAAGAGGAACTTGGGGCCAGAATGGGCAGGCCTAGTAGCCTTTGGCTTTTACTCCAACTGAGTCTGGACATCACGAAGGGTCTGTGTGGAGAGGTGCTATGACTTCTTAAAGTTTAAAAGTACCAGTCAGCCGGTGGTGTTATATGCTGGAGAACAAGGCCACAAGATTCTTGATGGGCAGCCAATCTGTCCCCTGTGAACTATACTAGAACACCCCACAGGCCATGCCAAGAGGCAGAACCTCCACTCCTTGATAGTGACTGCCCTTTGTTTTCTCAGTGGCCAAGAGCCAGACATTGTTATGCCTTTTTAAAGATTCAATGAATAATTTCTATTCAAGAGAGACTGAATCAAGATGGCGGCCTAGGTAGTCTCCTAAGCTGCCACCTCCTCAACAATTAGGAAAAAAAAAACAACAGCTAAAATCGAAAGGGATCACATCAGACCCACAGGAAAGCTGGCGGAATGGGATGGCTACAACTAGACACAAAGCAAGGCGCCACTGCTGCCATGTGGAGTTTAAAACTACAGTGGAACCACCACCGCCGCCGGGAATGAGGGAAGCCAGAGCTCGCTCTGCTCTGGGCCCAGGGAGTGCGCCATTCCGGCTGGCCTGCTGTGGGAGCAAGGGAGCTGATGCCCGGCCTCCACCGTGCCTTTGGCTCCTGCCTGAAAGAGATGCCTTTGAGCACGGTCTCCCCACCCACAGCCATCCCGGCCCGACCTCCGCACACGCCGTGCTGGTGAGGAGCTGGCACGGCGCCTTCCATTCGTGGCTCCGGCGAGTCCTTCCTCCACCACCGCATGGCCAGGCCGAAGCTTCTGTCACTGCCGCCATGTGGATTTTAAAACTACAGTGGAAATTGAGCTGTCGGAGCAACCTTCGTTGCCTCACCTGCCGCCGCGAATGGGGGAAGCCCACCAAGAACAGAGCTCACTCTGCCCCGGGCTCAGGGAGTGGGCGGCTTCGGAACTTAGCCTCTGTGTCTGCAGCTGCTCCGCTTCCACCTTGAAAGAGACACCTTTGGGTGCGGTCTCCCCGCCCACAGCTATCTCAGCCCGCCTGCAGCCATCCCAGCCGGCCCGCTGTGCTGGTGAGGCAATGGCGTGGCGCCTTCCGTTTGCAGCCCCGGCCAGCCCTTTGCCTGTCAGGCCTACCGCCGCAGGGCCAAGCCGGAGCTTCTGCCGGGATCCCAAGGAGGGGCGCAGCTGCCGCCATGTGGATTTTAAGGGTACAGTGGAAATGGAGCCACAAAAGCCACCGCCTCCGCCGCACCCGCCGCCTTTGCCGTGAGTGAGGGAAGCCCACCGAGAACAGAGCTCACTCCACCCGGGTCCAGGGAGTGGGCGGCTTCAGAGCTCGGCCTCCACATCCGCAGCCATTCTGCTGAGACTCCTTGGAGCGTTGTCTCCCCGCCCGCAGCCTTCCCAGCCCGCCTGCTGTGCTAGCGAGGAGCTGGCACGGTGCCTCCAGTTCATGAACCCAGTGCTCCAAAGGGGCCGTATGCCCCGGGTGAGTTGTGTGCCCCGCGGAAGCAGTGGGACCCGGGGGGTAGGGGCGGTGTGAACCAGGGGAGGAGCGGATTCTATTCATGTGGTCCTGAGATAGTCACCATAAAACAAGCAGATTGTCAAATGACAGCAGGGAGGGGAAGGAGACCTCAGGGAAGATAAGAGAATAACCAAAGGACTGGTATGCATGCATATAAGTACAACCAATGAACACAGAACTCTGGGGAGGGAGGGCATGAATGGGAGGTGGGGGGGGCAATGGTAAGCTATGTACACATATAATACCTTAATAAATTAAAAAAATAAAAAAATAAAAATAATAATAATTTCTATTCAATTTTATTGTTATAAAGTTTAAACAGGATGAGTTATTTGAGTGTTTTGGAAATTCTGATCATTTTTTATGCCCATGAAAGAGTGAAACACAAACATCTTAAAGAGATATTCATCTATCAATATTTATTTCAAATACTTCACTTGTGCTTGCCACTGTGCTGGGAATCATGAAAAAAATAGGAAGCATTTATGGATGTATTGGTGTGTGATTTTAAAAAGTGCTTAAATACAATTAAAATGAAGAGAGCACTGAAAATAATGAAGCAAAACCAGACCTTTGGCTTTAAATATAGATCATGTGTCTCTGTGTTAAATCAATAAGAACTGTTCTGAGTTAACCTTGAAATACAATTCATCTTCTCGTGGTTTGTTATTTAGAAGTGTTGATTGCCCTGGGGAGAGAATTATCATTTTGTGAGTGAACTTGGGAAGTTTCTGGTGGAGATTTCCCAGCAGCTGAAACTCAGTTGATAACTGTATTTGCCCAATGTCATGGCCAGATCCTCAGTGTTGATGTTTCATTATATAATCCAGTCTGGTAAACACAACCTTAAAGGTTTACCAATAACAGAGTTTCCAAACATTTTAATTTCTCTTTCATGTTTCTTCCTGTGAAAGGAAGATTCTGCTCATTGGGGGAAAATTTAACAAATAGATTCTATTTTTGGTGAAATCATATTAATCTTATCTAAACTGTCTCTGGTGCCTTCTTACATATGCCACCGTCCTCCTGATCTAGTGCAGGTTGTTATTAAGAGTAGTTTCACTTGCCCTTTATGAAAACACCATTTGTATTATCACTTAGCCTACTGCCCTGCACTTAGATCTATGCTCCAATGAATATTAAGACCATAGTTACATAAAGTATATACATTTCAGGGAGAAAACTAAAGTAAGCTTTTCATTGCTCAGTTTATGGAATGTTAGACTATTTGTGAATATATTTGATTATACACGCTCTTCTTTTTTATGATTTAGAGTTTATTTTTAAATATATTAAGATTGCCCAAACCGGTTTGGCTCAGTGGTAGAGCTTCGGTCTGAGGACTGAAAGGTCCCGGGTTCAATTCAGGGAAAGGGCATGTACCTTGGTTGCGGGCACATCCCCAGTAGGGGGTGTGCAAGAGGCAGCTGGTCGATGTTTCTCTCTCATCAATGTTTCTAGCTCTCTATCTCTCTCCCTTCCTCACTGCAAAATATCAATAAAATATATATTTTTAAAAATAAAATAAAATATATTAAGTTATACACTTCAGTAATGGTAGGAAAGGTGTAATACTTTTGCATTTCTACATTTTTTATGTATTATAAGATAGAGATTTTAGTTCCTGTTCTCAGAAGAGTTTAAAATACCTCAAAATATCAGTTTTGCTATCTTTACAGTAAGAATAATAATGTCAATGGGATAAACTAGTTCTGAGGATCAAATAGGATAGTATGTAGGAAGACAGTGCTTTGCAAAGTATAAAGCACCACATATATCTGGCATTGACAGGCAGTTCTTGTCTAGATGTCCAAGTTTTAATGCAGAATTTTAAAACATAATTTCACCTAAAAAGTATTATTACATAAAATTCATACTTCACTCTGTAATAAGGTTCACATTTGAAATACAAAAAATAAATTTATTCACTTAATAAATAATGAATTTAATAATTTATTTGATTTTGAAGTCGTTTTAAATTTAATATTTTTAATTTTAGAAATTAATATTTTTCTCTGAATTTGAGTAGATCATAATTTGCCAATTATTAATTCATTTATACATCCAATAAAATATTTATTTAGCAACTAAAGTATAATACAAAGACTCTGATAAGTGCTGGAGATAAAAAAAATTAAAATATCCTTTTAAAAAAGGAGAAATCTCCAATATAGTAGGGGAAAGTACAAATTGTAATATATAACAGTACATATTAGTACACAAATGTGTAAACTAGCAATTATGATTCACAATGCTAGGGGTTATTTTTAAAGTGTTTAAAATGTAAAATAACTACAAAAAAAAGATCCTTATGTGAGAGAAGGATTATAGGAGATGTTGCAGAGAGGTTCACTTTGAACTGAGTTTTATGAGTTGAATTGTGTCCCCTAAAATTCGCATTTTGAATTCCTAACCGCCAGTACCTTAGAACGTGATCTTCTTTGGAAGTTGATGTTTCATAGAGGTAATCAAATTAAAATTGAATCATTAGCATGGGTCCTAATCTAAAAATAAAATAAAATAAAATAAACTCTTTAAAAAGGGTAATTTGGACACAGACACATACCCGGGGAGAATGACATGTGAAAATTAAGGCAGAAATCCAAGTGATGCTTAGACAAGCTAAGGGACACCAACGATTGCCAGCAAACCACAGGAAGCCGCGAGAGACAGATGGAACAGGTTCTTCCTTGCAGCCCTTATAAGAAACCAACCTGCTGACATGTTGATCTCAGGTTTCTAAACTCCAGAAATGTGAGATTTATTTCTGTTGTTTAAGCTAGTCTGTTTGTGGTACCCTAATTCTTAGCAAATAAAAGAATAAAAGCCCATCAGTGCAGTTTAACAAAAGAAGGAAGACTGAGCAGAGTCTTTTCAAAGTCATGGTTGTGTGACAAAGCAGGGCCCAATTGTAAAATAGGAAGTAGTTCAGTTTGGCAGAACATGGGATATGAGGGACCTCCCAGAATGAGAACCATAGATAGATGGTCCGGAGTCACTGATATGGGGCCATGCCATGGGGTTTGTATTTTATTCTAAATAAAATTACTAACCACAGAAGGCTTTTAAACAGAGGGAACATGTGAGATGCATGTTTTAGGAAACACATTTTTAGTTCTGTGAAGGATGGCTTAAAGGGATGAAACTGGCGGTCCAGGGGTCAGCCAGGGATTTATGGTGATAAGATGGTTATTGACATGAGAAATGGCGTTTATTCGAGAAGGGCAATGGAGTAAGATTTAGGAGACAGAGATGATAAAATTAAGTGACTAGCTAGTTAGATGAAATAGAGAGAAGGAATAGATTGTGATTTTGGTAATAGGAATGGAGAAGGTATGGGAAAGAGAATATTTCAAAAAAAAGAGCTGAAAGACATTCTCCTAATGTAGCAAAGAAAACATATATGACCTCAAAATTATGGGCCCATTTAGTAAGGCCTTTTATTGTTTTGTGATTCTGGAAGCACTTGATGGGCACTGGTACCTATTCAAGCACCACAAATTATACCAGCAATTCCACAAACATTATATTTTCATTATATTTTATTGTACATATCACAGACAGATACATATCAGCTTTGATGGCAAACAAATGTTTTTGCATAAAATAATTTTATAACTGTTGTATTTCTAGTGTAAAACAAACTTCCTCTGGTTGCTAAATGGCAAAAAAGTGTTGCTGTACAACATTAATGTTTGTTTGTGTTTTCAAATAGAGAAAAGGGAATAGAATTTTTCCAGTCAGACTGATGGAAAACAACTTTATCATAAACTATTTATTTTTTCTTGTTTCAAAATGTGTCATTTGAATGTTTTTTTAAGTGTCCATAAGGCTCTCTTAGAAAGAAATTATGAACTTTCCCATTGCAGAAAATTACAAAGTGCCCAAAGAGTACTTTTTGATGTTTTTCTTTGTTTTGCTAGTAGGTACAATAAATAGCTTGACAAAGCAAGTGTTTTTGTTTTGTTTTGTTTTGTTTGTTTTTCATTAAAATCAATTGGCCCCTACAGTTTGCCTTTCTAAGTGATTTATCCAGACTGGTTATTTCACAGAGGACCTGCAGTGAAATCCTTCTCATACATCTTTTCAGTTGTAAAAAGTTCTCTGAAGCATCCACGCTGCTTCCCTAAGCACTAGCCAACCCAGGGTTAGTCTTGCTGTGGCCTTGCCTTGCCTTCAGCAGAGTTTTCATTTTCTGTTCAATGAAACCTGCTTGCTAATAGCTCCCCACTTTTCATGTCCTTTCTCTTCTCCAAATATTCCCTCAGGTTGAAAGCAGTTGATCCCAGCTTCACCCTAATATAATCTCCTTCAGGTGCCAATGCTTGGGCCTAATGCCCTCACTTTCTGAGTTCTTGAACACCATACGAATGGCTCTCTTACTTCATTTTACTGAAATTATCTAAATAGAATACCCATCCATGGAATATAACATTCTTGAGTGCAGTTGTTGAATAGAACCTGATACAAACTATACTTTGTGTCATATCACCAGCACCTCTATCCAATCTTTAAGGCAAAGTCAGTTGTTGACGAATCCTTCCTGTTTTCCATTCTCTGAGTATGCCTTTGTCATTCCTGCACTCCAAAATGTCGTTTCACTGGATGTAGAATTCATTGTCAACAGTTTTGATTTTTTTTCAGCAACTGAAAAATATTTTGTCACTTCCTGTGGCCACCCCATCTCAGGTCATGTGTCATTACTTTTGAGCTCATTTCAAGATATCCTTTGGTGCCTTTAGTTTCAGAGGGTTAATTATGATGTGTATTGGTACAGATTTTCTCAACTTTGTGAATCCATAGGTTTGTATCTTTAGCCAATTTTGAGAAGTTTTCAAGCCTTTATTTCTTCAAATACTCTTTAATCTCCTCTGACTTTCTCCTCTCAATGGGACTCCAAGTATAAGAATGTTAGATCTTTTGTTATTATCTACCTGGTCCCTCAGGATCTATCTGTTCATTTTCTTCCTGCCTACATTCTCTTTTGTTAAGATTGTCTGAATTCTATTTTCTGACCTAAATTCAGAGTCAATCTTCTATCATCTTTGCTCTACCATTGAGCCCATCTTCTGAGTTTTAATTTTTTTTGCTATTTCTAAGTCCTATACATTCCATTTGTTTTAAAATTCTAACTTCTGTTCTTTACTAAGATTTTCCATTTCTCAAGAGAATTCATACTATGTGTTGAAGCCTTTTTTATGATAGCTGCTTTAAAATCCTTGTGAAATAGTTTCAATATCTTATTCATTTCAACATTAACATGAGTTGATTGTCTTTTCTGAGATTTTCTCAATCAGGTTGTGATTTCCTTGCTTCTAGATATGATGATGATTTTTTATATTGTATCCCACATATTTTGGCTATTATATTGGGAGACTCTGGGCATTATTAAAATTGTTTTATTTTAAGGGGAAGGCAAGCTGTTTAGGTTTGGCATGCAGGCTCTGATCTACTTTTGTGATTTTAATTACAGCCTAGTTTTCAGAGACTGTGTTGTGCTGTGTTGGTCTGGTTAGCATATTTCATGCTCCTGGGGCTCTTCCTAGTTTCTGCTGATGTTATATGAGGGAACTGAACAAGCTCACCAAAGCCAGGCTGCCTGTCCGTCTAGATGGATGAAGAGATTCTTAGGCCTATGGGTCAAAGTGCTTCCTGCACTGGGAACTTATGGTCCTGGGTTCCCCCTGCCTAAGAGGGCCATGACACCTATGTTGGTGCTCCCCAGCTGCATCATGACTTCATGTTAAGTAAGAGACTCAGTCCTGGCAGGAGAGCTGAGTACTTCCTGGACTAGGTACTTGTTGTGATGGATCCACTTCACCATATCCCCGGGATGCATGGTGTTTCTGGATGGGAGAGATGAGTCATAGGGTCCCTGGGAAAGAAGAGTGCTTCCCATAGCCTGCAGGACTCCCATTTGATCCTCCCCTGCTTGTTCTGCTAAGGTTGCCTGGTGTACTCAGAGGTACTTCTATTTGATCTAAGGTAGAAATGAGCTTATCTCTGCTATCCTCTGTTGCTAAGTGGGAATCGAGAAGCAGTGGGCCTCAGTCACTTTCTTCTGTTGTCTGTGAGCTTGTAAGATGCCTCCTGCTGTGCTGTTCCTCTAGTTCTGGGTTCTCTAACCAGTTCAGCTTCCTCTTCCAATTTTCAAAGTTCTCCTTTGGTTTATTACTAGAGTTTATAGCTGTACTTACTGCAGAGGAGCATGGAGTGACAAATCATCACCACCTTTTGATAATGGGAAGTTCCACTATGCACACATTCATACTCAGACTTTGATGTACAAGTTTGGTGATCCCTGGTACATATACTCTCATCCTACTCTATCTTATGTGGAGAACTGCTCCAGCTATGTAAGTAAGGCTGGTGATAGAGAGTGTGAAATTGAGCTTCCTAAAATTTAGATTTGGTTCTTACACATTCAGATGTTATTATCTGTAACTGAGTCTATCTGATGATGATTTATAGATTCAGAAGACTGTCCTAGAATCTAGGGAAATGTTGCTGTTTCACTGCAGCGCATTTTGACTGTGTTATATTTTTTACAGATCCTTTAGATCAGGATACTTTATTTGTTTTACCTATGTAAGTAGTCAAAGCCAAAAATTGTAGTAAGTGAAACAGTCTTGAATATCTTAGAGATAATCCAACATCATTTTGTAGATAGGAAAAATTAAGACCCAAAGAGTTTTATTGACTTTTTCCAATTAATAGAGATAAACAACAGTGGGCACAAGGGGTTCCAGGTCAAATGACCTCTACTCGGTGTTTCTAAAAATCCTATATAATAAAAGCCTAATATGCTAAGTATCCAGTTGTCTGGTCATCCGTTCAACCAATCAAAGCCTACTATGCTAATTATATGCTAAGTCCATTCAACCTCTCATTATTGCATGCACTGACCACCAGGGGACAGAGGCTCCAACTGGTAAGTTAGCTTGCTGCTGGGGTCCACTCAATTGGGACTGAGCAAGACAGGCTCGACATGTCCTGGAGTACTCCTTTGGTCCCTCCCCAGCTGGCCAACCTACTGTGTCCCTCCACATCCCTGAGTGTGCACCAGTGGGGTCCCTCAACCTGACCTGCACCCTCTCACAATCTGGGACCCCTCAGGGGATGTCAGAGACCCAGATTTGGCCTGATCCTGCAAGAGATCCCACTGCTGCATGAATTTGTGCACTGGGCCTCTAGCCTACATAATAAAAGCCTAAGCGACTGTTATGTTATGGTGGAACAACTGCAAGGACCAGTCACTACGATGTGCACTGATCACCAGGGGGCAGAAATTCAATGCAGAAGCTGCTCCCTGGTGGTCAGTGCACTCCCACGGGGAGCGTCGCTTAGCTAGAAGCTGAGCTCACAACTGGTGAGCACAACTGCCATAGTGGGAGCCTCTCCCGACTCCACAGCAACAGGCACAGTGGGTCAGGATGAGTGCAAGTATCACCCTGCCCCAATTTGGGCTTCTCCCTGGCCATCTACCACTTGGCACACTGCTACATCCCCTGAGGGGTCTCAAACTGTGAGAGGGTGCAGGGTAGGCTGAGAGACACCCCCCCAGTGCATGAATTGCATGCACCTGGCCTCCAGATTTACTATAAATATTATAATGATTTAATGCATTTTAACAGTAAATATGTTATTCTAACTCACATTTTTTTCAGTACACATTTAATTTGTCTGCATATTTATTTCTCTTGTGCCTTAAACAAACCACATATTCTAACATTTATGAGTGAAGCATAAAGACAACATTTTAAAATGACTTAAATATCTATTTATTGAACAAACTTTTAAGTTATCTAGTATACTAGGTAGTCTAGGTATTGTGATATGTCTCATTAGACTGGTAACTACTTGGAGACTATAATATCTCCAGCCATAGTTGTGGAAATACTGTATAAACATAAAGATAAATAAGACTTAGCTTCTGTACCTCATTCTAAGAAGTTACTAGTTTAATGAGACATATGATGTATAAACTCGCTATAATTAATACATTGTGAAGTAATTATTTTAAAAGGGACATAAGCAAAATTGTCAAAAGGAATTGGGAAGAGTGAAAAATATGACTAATCAGGTTTAGAAGACAATCTAAGAAAAGTCCTAAGTATTTGAATAAGAGTTAAGTAATTGGAGTAGAACAAAGGCATCTACGACTGAAAAAATGGGAAGAAGAAAAACATAGAAGCAAGAAAACCTTATCCCAGATGTTTTTGAAGCATTAGAACATGGAGCTTGCTTTGGTTCCAAACCCATTAGATCTAAAACATAGTTTATTACTTTCTTCTCAATGACCCTTAGAAGTGTTTATTTTACTTTTCCTTTCATAATTTTCTCAGACTCTTGGTGTAGAAATTTTGAAGCCTGTCGGAATGCAATGCACACCTCAAGCTTGCTTCTCATCCAGGTGGCCACCAATTCTTGCAGGTTACCACACTTCCTGGTGAAGTGTCTTCCTGGCACTACCATTTCTTTCGCTTTCTCCAGTCTTAGTCTGGGTTCTTGTTACTGTTAATACAGAATAATGTATAATGATCAAATAATTTCTCTAATTCTAATCTCTCAATTTTCCAATATCTTTATATTCAAGCCAGACTTATATTTGGAAAACATTATTATGCCATTTCCTCATCAAAACCAGTTAATTTATTTGACAATTGTTTAATTATATAATAGATGCCAGGCACTGTGTATTAATATTTACTAAACGAAATTCACATTGGCAAGCCTATGTCATCTGGCTGGAACACCTACTCTTCCTAGATTATATATCTCTGCCTTCCCCTGGACTTCGTTGCCTTGGTTCTCCCTTCCCCCAATTTCCAAGGATTTCTACTTACAAACACTGTCATATCTTCTCATCCAAAAATAACCTATACATAACAGAGTTCCCCAGTTTCATCACTGCCTTGCTTCTTAAAATTTAGTCTTCTTGTTTCCATTTTCTTCATAAAAGCTATACAATTTTCAAATCTATTAGCCTAGTGTAGCAGGGATACAACATAATCAGAATTGCATTTTATAAAATATATAGCTGTACTATGAGGAACAGATTCACTACAAGAAGGGAAGCAAAGTTTCTATTTAGATAGGTATTGCAATTGGCAAGTCACATCTCCTGGCAAGAGATGATGGTGGCATGGATTTGGGTGATAACTGGGAATGGAGAGAATGAGTGACTTCAAAAGATTTGCAGAAAATATAATCCAACAAAACTGGTATTAGAAGAAGGAACATAAGTGACCTCCAGTAGTCTGACAGTAGTCTAACCCACTGCAGTGGAAAGTACTTTTAATTATTAACTTATAAAATCCTAGAGAATGAGCTGTTTCAACTTTAAATAGATATTATGTTAGGATACATAAGTTGGGTACATCACAAAGTGTGTGTTGAGTAATATAATATTTATATCTAGATCTCAAACTTGTGACCATAGGTGATAGCTCTCCATCCATTCCCTTTGGTAGTACCCACCCAGACTGATGTTAGGCTGGCATTTATTTTGTCAATGGGGCTTTAGCATGATGCTAGCAAAGGTTTGAAAAGCAAATGTATAATGCAGCTGGCCTTCTTGCTACTCTTAGGAACTTTAGAATTTTTCACTACATGATGAGGACTTGCTAGATGATAAACCACTGTTACAAACCTCACTTACAGGGAGTCAAACATGATAATGAAGCAATTCTAGGTCATGAAGCCACCACATCAACCTTCCTGCTGACAACAAACACAAGCCCCACAGAATCAGTGAAATCAACTTAAAAAGAACCATCCAGAAGGCCTACTGATTCACATGCTGAAGAAATGAAAATAATTTTAAGCCAGTTTATGGTTAATTTTTATGCAGTAAAAGTTAACTGCCACAACCTATTAGGGATATAATAATAGTAGTTATGAAATAAGGAGCTCATTCTGTATTGACATAGTGCTAAATTCTTTACAGGGATAAACTAAACAACATAAGTAAAACTTTTACATAATGGAAGTTTAATTATATATATATATATATATATATATATATATATATATATATATATGGTTAATATGCAATGTGTCCCCTCAGGAGTTTGACTGGGAGACCAGGAGTTTGATCACTCATTCTGATGTGTGCTGATCACCAAGGGGCAGCCCTGGCCAGTAGCTGGAAGATCCTGTTCAGTCCTGATTGCTGGCCAGACCTAGGGACCCTACCCGTAAATGAATTTCATGCACCGGGCCTCTAGTTAAAATATAGCTGAGTAGCTCAGCTGTTTGGAACATTGTCCTAAACACCAAAAGGTTGCTGTTTTGATTCTCTCTCAGGGCACATACCTAGGTTGTGGGTTGGATTCCTGATCTGCGCATGTAGGGGAGAAAACCAATCTCTCTCTCTCTCTCTCTCCCCTCTCTCTCTCGTCAATCAATAAAAAAGTATTCTCAGGTGAAGAATATATATATATATATATATATATATATATATATATATATATATTCTCAGGTGAAGAATATATATATATATATATATATATTCAGAAAATTTTAAAATGTTAACATTTAAAGAAGAGTTAAGGATTTGCTTAAAGCTACTTATTTATTACATGGCAGAGCCAGAAGAAACTTGAGGAAATTTAAGCTACAGACTTCTTAACACTATAAATTATTGAATTCAAGGAGCATATAGTTTTTTAATTTACTGGACACTCCAAAAATTTTGGTTGATGGTAAAATGTTACTTTAGTTTATTTCGTTTTATACCTTTGGTTATCCATATTAAGTTTTTCTCAGTCTCTGTCAAGGTATATTTTCTATCTAATTTTTTTCAACAGTGATAATTCTATGATTTATATATGCTTCATGGGCAGCAGGGAAAATTTATAGCCTTCAGATAAAATGATAGATGTGAACTGTTCCACAAAGAGCAATAATACACCATATAATTTGATTTTTTTCCCTGAAACACTGTATTCATAGAATTTTAAGTTAGCAAATCAACAGGTTCTCTTAGTAAGGATGAGTATTTCATAACTGTCTTTAAAAATGTTCCTTTTTTTAAGCAAAATAAGTAAAACCTGAACCTGTGCAATGAAGTTGGTAACGGTTGTGTGATGCTCTCTCTTTAGTGCACGGTACCAAGTTTGTAAATCATGGCCATCACTCCTTTTGCTGGGTTTCTCATCTAAGGTCTAAATGGATGCTCTAATTTGAATATGTTTTAGCTAAGATAATTAAATGACGAACTAAAATATATTGTCATGGTGCCAGTCTATATGGCAGCAAAAAAATATCACTAGAAATTTAATGACACATGTAATATGTTAGTTTTCTATTGCTGTTTTGACTAATTACCAAAATTTAGTGCTTACAATAACATAAATTTATTAACTTACAGTTCTGGAGATTAGAAGTCCAATATGGGTCTCACTAGGTGTCTTAGTGAGCTCAGGTTGCCACAATAATCTGCCACAGACTCTGTGGCTTAAGCAACAGGAATATATCATCTCACAGCTCTAAAGGCTAGAAAATGCAAGCCCCACAGAATCAGTGAAATTAACTTAAAAAGAACCATCCAGAAGGCCTACTGAGTCACATGCTGAAGAAATGAAAATAATTTTAAGCCAGTTTATGGTTAATTTATGCAAGCCGATAAATGACAGAAAACCTCCAATAAACCATGGAAAGCCAGGAGAGGGGCATAATTCTCTCTAATAGCCCTCAGCAGGAATCAACACTGCTGATTCTGGTCAAATAGCTTTGTGATGAGAGCTATCTTCTTGACTTGAATCTGCTACTTTCTCTCTGTATTCTTACGTGGTGGAAGGAGAGAGAAAGTTCTGATATCTCTTTTTCTTCTTCTTATAAAGGGATCAGCCCTAGAGCCCCCAACTTTATGATGTGATGTAATCTCTATTAACTCCCTATCTCCAAACACAGTTACATTAAGGGTTTAAACTTCAATACATATATTTAGGGGTACCTAAGCATGTAGTCCATAATGCAGGATTAAAATCAAGGTGTCAGTAGGAATGCATTCCTTTCTCCAGTCTCTAGAGGAGAATCTATTTCCTTGCCTTTTCACCTTCTAGAGGGCATGCACATTCATTGATTCATGGTTCTCTTTCTTCTTGAAAAGCAGGGTATTAGTTTCTGGGGGCAGCCATAACAAAGTACCACAAAAAAGATCCTGTAAAATAATAGACGTATCCAATCTTACAATCCTGAAGTCTAGAAGTCTGAAATCAAAATGTGGGCAGGGTTGATTCCTGCTGAGAGCTATTAGAGAGAACTAGTTCCATGCCCCTCTCCTGGCTCCCAGTGGTTTATTTGAGGTTTTTTTTTTTTTTGTCATTTGTTGGCTTGATTAAGCATTATTCCAATCCTCCACATTCATATGGTGTTCTCCCTGTGTCTCTTCACATAGTCTTCTCATTGGCCATGTCTATGTCCAAATTTCCTCTTTTTATTAAGACACCAGTCAGATTGCAGTAGAGGCCACCCTAGTGACTTCATTATAACTTGATTACAGTTTTAAAGACCCTGAGGTTGGACTTTAACATATTTGGGGGTGGACACAAGTCAAACCATAGCAGTCAACTGTTGTCAGTAAAGTCCATCCAACTTACCTTATGACACATCATCCTTACCCCCTCTTCTGACTCTGTCTTCCACATTTAAGGGCCCTTGTGATTACAATGGGCCCCAAAAGAAAACCCAGTATAATCTCACTATTTGAAGTTCAGCCGATTAGCAACCTTAATGCCATCTGTTACCTGCATTCACCTTTGCCATGTAACATAACATGAGCAGATTCCAGGAATTATAATGTAGATGTCTTTGCAAAGCCATTTTTTTTCTGCCCTACACAGGGAGAAATTGTTGTTTGCTAAAACTCTCAAAAAGAGTCCCAGATGTGGCATTTGGGAACATGTAGGTGATGTGACTCTTCAGGGATCATGGTTGCTGAGCTTAAGGAGAGGGTTGTTGAACTTTTGGAAGACCTAAGGCAGGGTAAAAGTACTATGAATAGCAGAGCAGTTGAGCAGTTCCATCAGTGCTCTTTATAAAGCAATCCTGCATTAAGCATCAACTTCTCAACAAAACAAATGCTCAACAGATATTAAGGTTATCTTAATATCTATTGAAAAAGCAGACTTATTCTGTTATTTTATGCATAAGTGTGTGCTAAAATGATAAAAGTTCAATTTCAAAGAACAAATTTTATAGGATACAGTCCTAGAATAGTCATACACCAAAAATCTCCTATACTCCCAGCCTATCCCTGAAAACACACACACACACACACACACACTGTTTATTATCTCTCCATTGGTAAACCAAAAGAGAAAGAAAATAACTAACGTTCTTTATACAGTGTTTGCTTAAAACCTATTCCTTTTCTTGAACCAGGAGGAAATAATTTTTATTATTTAAAATGTTATTTTGTATTAGGTTCATGTGTACAACATAGCAGTTAGACAATCATATACTTTGCAAGGTGTTCCCTCTGATATTTCCATACCCAACTGGCAACCAGGGGAATATTTATAATTCTGATATGGTTGTCTCCATATTCAAGCCTATGCTCATCCACACTGGATGTTTGTATTCTACTTCATGGTTATCCTATAATTCATACAATTAACATGTATTTTATTGTAAATGTATTAAGATCTGGTCCATTCAAATGTAAGTATGTAGGAAAGCATACATTTAAATTTACTGCTTTTAGAGAGGCTTGAGTGTGACATTTGGCAAACCTGTCAAAGAAAAGGGATTATTAAAAACATTTTGAATTCTTTCCAAAATCTTCTCTAGGATCACAGGCGATTGCAATAAAAACTGGGATTTTTTTTGAAGTATAAAATAGAGGGGAGGGATAAAAGAGAGTGAAAGAAAGGAAAGGAAGAGAACGTGTAATCGAAACAATGTAAGCAGGAAAAAATGGGAGAATGATGGGAATAAAATAAATACAAAAAAATCTTCGGAGGCTGAAAACTTAAGAGAGATTATAAAACAGGGAAAGATTCAGAATCCAACTGAAATAAAGACAAGACTCTGGACAGAGATATAGAAAAAGAACTGAAGAACTAAGGCATTACAGAGAGAATTCTAGATGTAACAACAAAGAGAAAATGGAAGAGGAATTGAAAACACGAGCAAGGAGAGAGGGCAGAAAGCATAACCTGGAGGTGAAGATATTTTTTATTTTTACATGACATACATTTTTCTTTCAATATAAAGGGAAGAAAAAAGAGAATGCCTGATTCGTCTATGATAAAAACTGAAGAGATGATGGCAGCCAGGGTCCAAAAGTTTCTGATCCACTTGGAGGACACTGCTCTCTGAGCGCTGATGGGATTTCATTTTTCACTAACATGAATCTGGGAATGACAAATCTCGGTGCCGGTGCTCCGCAATAGCCTCAGATTCATCAACTACCCCACATGGGAGTTTTACAGATGATTCTCCGGGTAAAGCAATCATGGCCGGTGGGAAGGGGAATACTGGGGCTTCGGCCTGCCAGGTTCTTGGTGGCACTTTTCTTTGCGATGTTGTCCTGAGTCTGGAGTGGCTTCCCCTACTGAGGCACTGCCTACACTCTGTCACAGGTGTGCAAGGCCATTGGATCCTTAGTGACGTCCAAAGGCTGCACCACATCCTTTTCAGAGCATTCTGGGAGAATTCATAAATTCACATTTCAGTCCTAGATAGGGATTTTAATTATATGTGCATTTGTGTGTTTAGAAACTACTCCACCTTCCCCTTCCCTCCAGAAAAAAGGAAAGAAAAATCTAAGCTCTGAATGTGTGATTATCCAACCAAATGCCCTAGAGTTTTCCATTTAAGTTATATGTTTCTACTATAGGTTGTGATTCTATAAAATTAAAAAGATATACTCAATGTGTATGAATTTACAGTGGAGAGGTGAACTGCATTACAGAATCTCATTGCTTTCTTAGACATGGTATGTGTGTATGTTTTCAAGATACCACCTAGATCCAGATTAGTTTTTTGAAGTTACTTTTGATTTACTTACCTCTAGAAAATGAAGTCTTGTGTTGCAAACTACATGTATATCTAAGGTTCTAGTATTTTTAAATAAATACCTTCTTATTAACATATATCAGAAAAAAAGTACTTTGATTTTCCAGATAACAAGATTGATGTAAAATAAACAGAAAGTGAAAAATTGCTATTCCGAGTGCTCCAGGACCATCTATCATGAAATCTTTTCAGCACGAAGTAAAGATAAATGAAACCGGTGACTAATAGACAAAGTCTTTTCAAATGAATCAAGTTGCATGTTCATGTTACACAAATATTGTCATTTATCTTGTTTTTATTAGTAGTAGCAGTTGGTTGGATGTTTGGGTCTCTTCAGGAACAACAGAAAAGTTTAAAGTTAGAGAGTCCAAAATATCAATTCTGTTTTACCACTAGGCACCATTCCCAAAACTGTGAATCAAAGCATAGGATTATCTGGATTTAAGCCAGCATAAAAATAGAATCTGAAACCAACAGTTGGGAGTCTTTTTGGAAATCTTCCTTTAAATGTTAAGTCATAAGGGAGAAAGTACTGAGAAAACAAAGATGGTGAGAGAGGAGGACAGAAGAAACCTAAAATGAGTGCAGTAAGATTCAGGTGGTCATATTGCATGTTTTCTGTGTGGTTATAAATTTAGAGAAAAGATATAATAAAAATCTCCATCACGTACCTGATTTAATCCTACTTCTAAAATAATTACTTGTAGTAGGCTTCTTAGTTTACAAACAATCTGCTTTTGACAACTACCTCGAGGAATGTCTTTGTTTTCCTTTCCTTTTTTTAAATGGAATGTCTTAGTCATTATAAAAATGATATTGCAAACACATACTTCTTCATTCAGATAAATATTAAAAACTGAAACTGTAGACAAGCTCTAATTCATTATTTACATGTTTGATTAATCTGAAACTCTGTGGAGAGAATAACAAAAGATAGAACTAGATTCTGGTTGGTATTCAGAATATTTTCAGAGACTTTGAAACATTTTTTGAGTCTTGGAATAATTTACTGTAGTGTTATTTAAAAAATTAATAGACTTTATTTTTTAAATCAGTTTTCATTTTAGTGAGCAAGCTTTTTATCTCATAAATCTTTTATATTCCTAAAATCTGAGAACTCCAAAGAGCTTTGGTATATGTGCATTATAGCTGTTGCTATTTAATATATTAGAAATTAAAACTGAAAAGTTTTCAATGTTTAATAACCTATTTAAAAATAAAAAAATAATAAAATTATATAAGTACACTTATATGAAAATATAACTACATTTAAAAATAACTAAAATTAATAGATATGAACTGTGTTGCATTTTAAAAAGTTGTCTGGTTTAATGGATGATTATTGTATTTTCATATTTACCTATGTACTCAATTTCTTGTAACATGTTGTTTGAAGTATTTGAAGAAAATTGGGCCACACAGAGATGTGTAGATGTGAAAGGACAATTATTTTAAGAGCTTTCTCAGATGATGGTGGATATATTTTATTTATTAACAACAAAATTTGACAAGAGATAGTATTATAAAGGTTGTGATTTAGAGTCTGAAATACTATTGATGGACTTTATATATTTTGTTACATTAAATTAATTATTCACTCCACTTTGAATAGATCCTTTATAATTGGGTGATTTTGTGACATTCTGCATTGGTCATATAAAAAAGTGTGAAATATTAAATTTGTTAATATTACCATCTTTCTCACTATAAAACTGATGAACCAAAAGATAGATATAGACAGTAAAGCAATAAGCAGACTGTCAAATTACAGCAGGGAGGGTAGGGAGATATGTTGGAGATAAGAGATCAACCGAAGGACTTGTATGCATGCATATCAGTATAACCAATGAACACAAAACTTTGGGGAGGGAGGGCAAGAATGGGAGTGGGGAAGGGGCAATGGTAAGAAATGTACACATATAATAAGTTAATAAAAATGCATTAAAAGAGTCTTTCAGTAATAGGAAGCTTGCAAGTTCATAGTGGCAAGATGAAAGTTTTCCAAATTTTATTTTATTTTTTTGCCTGAAATACTTAATGTTACTTATTATTTCCAAAAAATTCTGAGTTGTTTTCTTCAAGTAACATGCACACTTTTGCATTTTGGGGAAAATATATTCCAAATTCCCAAGTCAATAACCTTAGGTTTTTTAGGTGCTCTTTAAAGATGATGTCTATGAAAAAAGTGCCAAGTTCAACTTACAAATGGAACATATGCACAAGTGATTTCACCATAAGCATTGTGGGTTTTTTTTTTCCTTTAAAATGTATTTTTATTGATTTCAGAGAGGAAAGGAGAGGGAGAGGGAGTTAGAAACATCAATGATTTATTCCACTACAACCAAGCATTTACTTATTGGGGATTATATTTTAGGAAACAAAGTAAAAGAATTTAACTAGAAATGACTGACAAGGGAGACGTGGAATTATGTTGAGTGTTTTTACTTATAATTCATTTACCTAAATATAGATTAAGATTTTGAAATAAAGGGATAGCATTCCACAAATTATCATTAGAATATTGAATGTGTAAGAATACCTGCCTGGCAAGAAAGCCAATGAACTTTTAGAGAATCTGATTAAAACATTTTTTGTAGCTCAGAAAACAGGAAAAATAAAACATTGTTATGCCATATTTATACGAATTGCCATATTTTCTTTTAAAAAATTAAGCTTTATTGAGGTGTGATTGAAAAATTAAAAATTAATATTTAAAGTCTAAAATGTGATTATTTGATATGCATATGTATTGTGAAAGAATTCATTTCATCAAGTTAGTTAACATATTCATCACCCAACATATTAACCCTTAAAAATTTCTTTGTTGGGGTGAAAACATTTAAGTTCTACTCTCATAGCAAATTTCAATTGTAAAATGTAGTATTATCATATATAGTCACCATGCTGAACATTATATCCCCAAGCCATACTTTTTATTTTATAACTAAAAGATGTGTACCAACTACCATATTTTCTTAATTTGGGTATTATATTCTTATTTTTTATTTACTAGTCACAAGGCTGCTTCTGACTTTAAGATATTGTATAAGAGTTAGTACTGCTCTAGGGCTGAAAAATCCAGATTCTAATGCTAATTATTACAAGGGTATTTGAGCAAATCTCATTATTTGTCATCTGGAGGGTATGGGAGCTCTATTAGGTGATGTGTAAGGTTCTCTTCCCACTCTATTGATTTATAATTTTAAGAGGAAGCATCTCCTGTAAACTAAATTAGACAAAAGTGGATTGACAATAATCATTGACTAAAATAAAAAATTGGGGAGAATGAGAGTAGGACAAAGAAAATATAAGAATGAAATAATTATATGGTTAGAAATGATTTCATAAAATCATGAACTATATTTTTAAAGTCCTCAGAAATAGAAAAAGCTTTTTATATGACAACTAGAGGCCCAGTGCACAAAATTTGTGCACTCAGGGGGGGTCCCTAAGTCTGGATTGTGAGAGGGACCAGGCTGAGGGACCCCATCAGTGCACAATTGGGGCCAGAGAGGGAGGCAGGAAGTTGGTCAGCCAGGGAGAGACTGTGGGAGGGCTTCAGGGTGAGTTCAGCCTATCTTGCTCAGTCATGGTTGGCTGGACCCCAGCATCAAGCTAACCTACTGGTTATAGTGTGTACCCCCTGGTGGTCAGTGAATGTCATAACGACTGATCAACTGTCTGCCCCCTGGTGGTCAGTGCACATTATAACATGCAGTTGAGTGTCCTTAACATATCATTAGCATATTATGCTTTGGTTGGTTGAATGGCCAATTGGACAATCAAAAACTTAGCATATTAGGCTTTTATTATATAGGATTATGACTTCTCTTCCTGTGTGCTACTGTGACACCCCATATTTACCCATATCATAGAATAGATCACATTCTATATTTTTATTTTATTTATCTGCTTATCTCCTCTCTTCTATAATCTGTTGGGAGTGAGGAACTAGGGGTGTGAAAGCATTACATCTTCTTCATTACTAGAGGCCTGGTGCATGACATTTGGTCACTGGGGCAGGGGCAGGGGAGGAACGGGTGTCCCTCAGCCTGGCCTGTGCCCTTTTGCAGTCCAGAATCACTCAGGGGGTGGAGAGAAGGCTCCCGACATTGCAGCTGCACTCACCAGCCATGCAGCATTCCCCATATGGGAGTGCACTGACCAACAGGCAGCAGCTCCTGCATTGAGTGTCTGCCCCCTGTTGATCAGTGTGTGACATAGCAACTGGTCATTCTGCCATTTGGTCAATTTGTATATTACCCTTTTATTATATAGGATTGGTTTCCTAAAACTTAGCCTTGTCTTTGACACATAGAAAGTATTCTGTAAATATTAGTTGAATTATAGAAGAAACTTCCTTCTTTTCTATACTGATAATATTTAAATTTAAGTGTAGCTTTAAAGAAAAAAGTTTGCAATAGGCATTACTAAACTGAGTACACCACTCATTTATAGTGTCAGGGCAAGCGTGAGAAAATCTCAGGCCAAATGTGACACATCTATTTTTGTAAATAATGTTTTATTGGAGCACAGTCACATTCATTAGTTTACATATTGTCCATGGCTACTTATAATGGCAAGTTCATCAGTTTTAAACAATTCTGGGTAGTCTGAAAAACCAAAAAATATTTAATAACTTGCCTTTCAGATAAAGTTTCTGACCTCTAGTCTGGAATTATGAGCAAATCATGGCAAATTAAAATAAGATTATTTAAATCACCAGCACAAGCCTACTACAACTCTGTTGTTCTTTGAACTTAGTTCTATAAAGAGGACAATATTATGAAAGAATCTCCCTACAGCCCTGGCCAGGTTGCCCAGTCGGTGGGAGCATTGCCCCATACACCAAAAAGTGGCAGGTTCGATTCACCATCAGGACACATACCAATGTTGCAGGTTTGATCCCTGATTGGGGCACATACAGGAGGCTGTTGATTGATGATTGATGTTTCTCACATTGATATTTCTTTTTTCTCTGTCTCTCCCTTTCTCTCTCTTTTGGGTGAAAATGAGAATTTAAAAAAAATAATCTTACTGTGGTTAATAAACAAGTTTCCTCCCCCCCCCCCATTTATAACCCAAAACTTTAGACTCCTTTTGTCTCTGTGATTAATTATGGAAACTTTATGTTTAAAAGCATATTGCAGCAGACAAAAGCAGGTAGTTACCTATAAAGGAGCACCCATACGACTGTCAGCTGATTTTTCAACAGAAACCATGCAGGCCAGACGGGAATGGCAAGAAATATTCAAGGTGATGAATAACAAGAACCTACAGTCAAAAATACTCTACCCAGCAAAGCTATCACTCAGAATAGAAGGCCAGATAAAGAGCTTCACAAATAAATTTAAGCTAAAGGAATTCATCACCACCAAGCCAGAATTATATGAATTGCTAAAAGGGGTTCTTTAGGAAGAGGAAGAAAATAAGATAAAAATTATGAACAACAAATATGTAACTATCAACAAGTGAATCTATAAACCAAGGGAAGTAAAAATCATGATGAACAATATTAACTGGTGAATAAAATAGAATCAGAGGTATGAAAGGGGAGTGGACTGATGATTCTCGGGGAAATGGGGAGTGTGTGGGGGGCGGGAAGAGACTGAATATAAACTGCACCTAGGGATGAGGACAATGGGGGATGGGGAAAGGGCAGAGGGTGGGATGGAAACTTGGTGGAGGGGAGAGATAGAGGGGGGGAGGATGAGGAACATTTGTAATATGAACAATAAAGATTTATTAAAAAAATAAAAGCATATTGCACTAATATGGCCTCTGAAATTTTGTTTATCCTCCACAAAGGATGCTTTTCATTTATAGTTTAAAGAAATGTATTCTCCTTTGGTTTCAGTGAATTGGCTGCCTGGTGTCCGCGTGCACCCCAGGAAGCCCTGCAAGCTGCCATTGCCAGCAGGATCACATTCAGTTTCTGACTGTGTCTTCCACAGTTATCCAAACAAAACTCTGAGCAAAAACTAGAGAAAACTGACGTAATTAGTGAACTAAGATATAGAGAAGAAATAAGGTGATGTTTTCTTGGAAATCCATAAGCAGGTGATAGGAACAGTAAACTGCATAGAATTAAGAAATGTTTCCTACTCAGGGGACATGGTAAAGGCAACTCAAATTTTGTTCCCTAGATTTTCTCTCTTGAATAAATGACTTAGATCGAGGCCTGTAGGAAGGCTGATAAGACAATCTCTTAAAAACAAATGGCCGATGAGAGGATGGTGCTTAGAGTTCTTGGATGTGGGTCAGTCCAAACCATGATGTCGGTTGGGGCTGGCTGGTTTTTTGTTTTTGTTTGTTTGGCTTCCCCCCCCCCCCTCTATGCTCCTTACTTAAAATGAAACTCATACATAATAGCTGCTGTGGACTAACTAAGAAAGCAAGAGTAAACAAGTGGGAGTAAATGTTTATAGAACATTACAAAATGAATAGCTCTCTGCTCAAGTTTTAGGGGAAAATAAACATACAAAAAATTTTTGCTTGGAAAACTTTCTGTAGCAGAAAGAGAACTGTGAAATGTCTCTGAATAAATGTGCCTTTATGAATATACTAGAGGCCTGATGCACGAAAATTTGTGCAAGAGTAGGCCTTCCTCCCGCCGGCTGCTGGCACTGGCTTCCCTCCAGCACCCTGGACCCTGGGTGGCTTCCCTCTGGCCCCGGCTTGGTCAGGAAGGTTGTTCAGAATGATGTGATGTCTGGTCTAATTAGCATATTACCCTTTTATTATGATAGATTAGTAAGCTTCTTCCTGAAATGCTCAACTGGTACATTTTAAGCTATAATTTAAGACCTCTTTATAGCACCAAAAACAACTAAATTATTGAGAAAAATAAAGGGGAGCTGTCTTAATGTGTGTATAAAGTAAGTAAAACTATTAAGTTTATTCACAGCAGGAAATTTCTCATCATTTGGGGTATGTCAGGCATTTTAAGAAAAAAATTTGAGGAGATCCTTAGTGTTAAAGATCAGTTGGAAACTTTACTGACTAAAAGTATATTCTTCAAGGAGAGTTTCATATATCTGATCTTATTTTCTTTCTAATTAGGAACCTACAAGCTTTTCTTCTAAAATGATTTAATGCATTTTTTATAAATAAAATTTTAAGTTAGATATGTAAGAAAAAGTGAGAAATATTTATGTGCATTGTTTTGTGTTAGCTATTAAACATATTTGTCAGAACATTTTTCATTATATCACCCAGATCTCTCTATATAATATCCAATAAGAGATATTTTCTTTGAGTTTGGAATAAATATATATTTGTATTCATTTCTATCTTATAAGACTTGAGCAACATTTTACATTTTTCTCTTCCTTGTATCTGCCAGTTGTGCAATGCTAAATTTTATAGTAAAATGCAGTAGCTGCATTTTTTCTCATTTTCCACCTTAGCTTTTATCTTTCCTGCAGACTTGATTTCTACCTTGTCTTTCTCCCCATCTTCAATTTCTTTTACTTCAATTTCTTTTACTTAATTTTATAAGATGCTTTCAGCCTTTTTTTCTTTATTAAGGAAGTCAATAGTACTGAATACAGACAAGCATCAATCAAATACCTCATGTGTGTTATTTGTAAATAAATTACTGTTTTCCACTCTGTGACACTGTTTTCCTTATGAACCATCATCCTTCAAGGCTGAGCTCAAGTGTCTCCCCTACTGTGCCTCTTCTCTCATCCAGAAGGCAGAGTCTGACACTTGCATCAACACTGCAGTTGCCTCTGTGGATTCACTCATCACTCAGCATCTTTCTGTTTGCATCTGTCTCTGCTCACAGTTTATCAGGCTTGTTACAGCAATGGTCGCACTTTTTTTTTCATATTTCTGTGCCCAATATCTAGTCTCTATGCCCAACTTATAACCTAGTACGAGGCAAACAATAGACATTAACTGTTATGTGTAGTTGAGATAAATGAATTAATGTATTTGAAAAATTATGAAAAAATACAATACTTCGAAAGTGTTTATGAGGATGGTGAATACTTTGACAAGCCTCCGCCCTTTACTCTAAGTAACCAATACTGTATTATGTGCTATTAGAGGGTGTGAGGGGGACCTACCAGGGAGAAAAAATTCCAATTTGTGACACCTTCAAGGAGTCAACTGTTCTGAGAAGTGTGAAATTAATATAGATTTGAGTAGTTGGATAATTTTTTAAGACTTGGAGTTGTCTTAACAATATGAATCAGTTTCTTTATTCTGGATAGGGTGGCAGAACAAATTAAACAACAAAGTCAAGACAAAACACTGAGCATGGCTAATTCAGAGAATGGTGAGACCTGATTGAAACTCTTAAAGGGTGGGTGATAATTAAAGATGAGTGGAAAAAGTAGAAGTCAGATTATGTTAAGATTTCTATAGAGTCATTGATATTAAATATGCATAAATAGCTATAGTTCACTTTTGAACAAGAGGGTGGTAATAAAAAGTAGATTAATTTGGCAACAGGGGCAGGATGCTCTAACGGTAACAATGGAAATCTAGGTACAGGAAGGGGAAGGCCTAGATTAGCATGTTTCTAATATTAGCAGAAGCATGTTTCTGTTCAGAAAATGATTCAAGGTGATATGGGGAGGATAAATAGAGCCACCATGTTTTAATTACAACTTAAATTCTCATTATACATATATTAAAATTAATAAATTTAATATGTGCTATACTAGGGTCAACATTTAAAATCATAAATCAGTAGAGAGAACGTAATTCCTATGTAATGAGATCTATGATGATATGTAACATCAATTCTTTTTCCTGTGATAGCTCAGCACAGAGGATAATTCACACTCATCATTATTTTAATGTTCATTATTTATAAAATTTGCAAATGGTTATAACAAAATTATTAATCTTTGTATATCATTGCCACCCAGGAAAGGGTTTATTTTCATTTGCAAAGACTCACATATTAAAGTACCAGGATGAATGGCTTAAACAACAGAAATATATTTTCTCACAGTTCTGGAGGCTAGAAGTCGAATTTTGAGGTAGGTTTAGTTTTTCCTGAGGCCTCTCTGTTTGGCTTGCAGGTGACTGCCTTCTTGCTATGTCTTCATTTGTCCTTTTTTGCATGCACAGCCTCCCCGTGTCTCTCTCTCTTCTTCTTTTTAAAACAAAATATATTTTATTGACTTTTTTCAGAGAGGAAGAGAGAGGGATACAGAGAAACATCGATGAGAGAGAATCATCAATCAGCTGCCTCCTGCACACCCCCCACTGGGGATGTGCCCACAACCAAGGTACGTGCCCTTGACCGGAATCGAACCCGGGACCTTTCAGTCTGTAGTCCGACGCTCTATCCACTGAGCCAAACCAGTTTTGGCTCTCCCTCTTCTTATAAGGAAACCAGTTCTATTGAGTTAGGGCCCCTGGCCTAATGGCCTCATTTTAACTTAATTGTCTCTCTAAAGACCTTATCTCTGAGTATGGCTACATTCTGAGGTACTAGAGGTTGAGACTTCAACATAGGAATTTTGGGGAACACACTTTAGACCATAACATTCTTCACTCTGCCCTCCAAAATTCATGTCCTTCTCACATGCAAAATACATTTCCCCCATCCCAACAGCCCCCACAGCTTAATCCATTCCTGCATCAACTCCAAGTCTACATCTCCTGTAAATATCATCTAAATCAAGTGTGGGTGAGACTTGAACTATCCTGCGGCAAAATTCCTTTCCAGTTGTGAACCTGTGGAACCAGGTAAATCATCTGCTTACAAAACAGGATGGTGAGACAGGCATAGAATAGACACTCCTATTCCAAAAATGGAGAAATAAGAGGAAATGAATCACAAGTTCAAGCAAGTTTAAAACCTAGCAGGGAAAACTCCATATAATTTTGATGCTTGAGAATAATCTTATTTGGCTCAGAGCTCCGTCCTCTGGACCCATTGGAGTGAGGGCCCCACCTTCTGAGTCCATTGCAGAGACAGGATTGCCTCCTGGGCCACGGGCAGCTGTCTTACCTCCTTGGCTCTGGATGGCAGCAGCCTGGTGGCTTAAACCCCTGTAACCTAGAAAGAGGTAGCCTTGACCCTCAAACCTGTGGTAGGAGTGTCAGCCCTGCTACATTTTCTTGAAGGATAATACATGTTTTCAGCTAGATAGCTTTAATGACCTGTCCTGTGAAATCCCATAAGTCCAGGAGCCTTCCTTCACTTTGCCATCTCTATCCTCTTCAGGCCGACCTGGCAGTGATTCTACTGGTATGGCCTCTCTCCGTTCATGGCCTCTGCTGAGACTACGGCTTAAATTCATGAGTGATTGTCCAGCCGTTCCCTCTCTAGAATATAATTTCTCATTTTCTACAAGATGGTCAGACTGATCATGTTCCAAATCTTTAAGTTCCGGTTCCCTGTTGTTTAACAATTCCTTTCTCCATTTCTCCTTCTCCTCTCACACTTTACCATAAGCAGGAAAGAGACACCAGGCTGCACGTTCAACTTTTTGCTTAGAAATTTCTTCAAATAAATATCCAACGCAATCTTCCACAAGTTTGACCTTTCACAAGACCCAGGAACACAATTCAGCTAAGTTCTCTGACACTTCATTATAAGGATCACTTTTTCCCAGTTTCCGATGATGGATTTCTGATTTTCATCTGAGACCTGGCCAGCATCACCTTTCACATTCATATTTCTGCCAACCATCTCTTCGCGGCCGTTCGACTTTTTCTAACATGCACCTGGAAGTTGTTCAAGCCTCTACTCATTACCCAGTTCTAAAGCTGCTCCTGCAGTTTTAGGTGTTTGTTACAGCAGCATTTCACTTCTCAGCACTGCAGTGTGCTAGGGCGCCATAACAGGATACCACAGATTGAGATACTTAAACAACACAAATTTATTTTCTCACAGACAGGGAGGCTGCAAGTCCAAGATCAAAGTGTTGACATGACAAGCTTTGTTTCTCCTAAGGCCTCTCTCATTGGCTTGCAGATGACTCCTTTGTGTACATAAGTGCACCTTTACTATCTCCTTCTTCCTTGTAAGGGCAGCAGTCCCATTGGACCAGGGTTCCTTACCAATGGCCTCATTTCAACATAGTAATCACCTTTTTAAAGGTCTTCATTACATTCTGAGGTACTGGGGTTGGGACTTTAACATAGGAAGTTGGGGGAACACAATTTATCTGATAAGAGACTTATGGCAGGTACTCTTAACACTATTATCTGTTTCATTTATTTTTTTATGTTTTCAATACTTGTTAAATGCTTCTTGACATGTAAAATTGTTTTTAGGAACCTCAAGAAATATGCTTATGTCACTCATAATTATGTTCTTTTCCCTCCTCTGTGTGAGCTAATTTTAGTCTGGTGAGTTTATAAATTTTTTACCTCTACATTGATGCATATTTTATTCTCTCCTTTTGCAGTAACTAAAAAAAAAAACGGTCCTATAATAGCGATTTGTTTTAGATTGTAATGATACTTTTAAACTTTTTAACTTTAGATGATCATATTTTATATATGGAACAGAATACAAACAAAAAAACAAACACCTTTTACAAAAGATAGACCACTCTCTTTGATATGTGAACTTGACATGTTACTTAGTTTTTCTATAACTGTTTTCTACTCTCTGAAGTAGGATAAAAATATTTACCTCACTAGAGGTGCAGTGCACAAAATTCGTGCACTGTGGGGTATCCCTCAGCTCAGCCTGTGCCCTCTCGAAATCCAGGCCCTCTTGGGTAGGGTCCTCAGTGATCAGGGCCTATCAGGGCTTTCCTTCCCCCAGCTGCTGGCAACTGGCCCTGCTCCCGCTGCTGCCACTGTGTGATTGACCACAGGGCTCCACCATTGATTGCCTAGCAGCTGGAGGCCCTGCCCACCCTGCCAGGGCTCTGCTATCTCTATGTCCAATATTTTTATATGCTGGCAGCACGGTAGTTTTCTTTACATCAGCATCACCTTCTCAAAACCTCAGTTTCCTCACCTTCAAAATATGTGTAATAATAGCATTTACTGCCTTGCCAGTGTGGCTCAGTGGTTGAGCATAGACTCAGGAACCTGGCAGTCAGGGGTCAGTTCCTTGTCAAGGCACTTACATGGGTTGTTGGCTCAATCCCCAGAAGGGGGAATCAAGGAGGCAGCCAATCAGTGATTCCCTCTCATCATTGATGTTTCTCTCTTTCCCTCTCCCTTCCTCTCTCTGAAATAAAGTTATATTTTGAAAAAATAATGATAGTATTCACTTCACAGCATGTTTCTGCAGATCAAGAACACAGAATGGACTGGCATGTATCACTCAATCACTCAATAAACATCAGCTGCTTTATTATTACTATTGTTGAACAAGATTTCCTTGAGTAATTGTTTTACTGCCTTATTACATTTTATCTTACATTTATTGGCAGAGAACTATAGTGCTATGATGTTTGACTAAATATCATAAAGCACCCATGACCTTTGAAAGTGCTATTAGACATAATCATAACTAAATTAATAATGTGCAATAAATTTGGGGCCCTTAGGAGTCCATTACATGAGTATCTCACTTCAGGGTAGATGATGGAAATGTATTGAACCCGGAGGTGGAAGATATGATTTCAGATGCTGACTCTGCTCTTTCTTACAAATTTGTCCTTGAACAAATTACTTTCTGCAATCTCAGTTTTGAGAAGTTAAGTAATATTTCAGTAACCAATAGAGCTCAGATTCAAATCCAGAGACTAATAGGAGAACCAAAACCAGAGATGGCACCTTTATCTTTCAGCTCTAAAAGACAGAAAAAAGTTCCAACAGTGTTACTAAATATTCATTAATGCTTCAGGTCATTGAACAGAAACTTTCTTGCCTTGATGGAGCTCAGTCTCAGGAAACCAGGTGTAATGGAATAAGGCCATGGGTAGAACTAGAGGACTGGGATATGGAATCTACATACTCATTTGAATTTCATTAGAAAGTAATCCAAACATACATCATTTTACTGTTAACCCCAAAATTGTTTTTCCAGGCAAGTTTTCCCCACTGGTTTTTCTTAAGGCAGAAGGTTTCTGGGGCCCAGTCTGTTTTTTTACACTCTGGTTGCTTCCTTCAGTAATTGTGTTTTGTTTTGGTTGGGGCTCTTGATTTTCATAGATACTCCTTTTCTTCCCTTTTCCTTTCTGATTTCAAGATGATCACATACTTGATACCTCATTCATAGTCACTTTCTGTTTCCCACTTTCCCCTATATCCTTGAGGACTCAAGATCTCTACTGAAGTCAAACAACCCAGTCTACAAAGTTTCCTGATCTTTTCAAGTTTAGCTATCCTTCGCTAAGCTTGTTACATGCATTTTCTTAATTCCAAATTTTAGCCTAGCTTTCTATCTCTCCAACTTTATTATTACTTCATCACCACTATATTGACTCATTTACCACACACACACACACACACACACACACACACACAAAAAAAAAAAAAAAACCACCAAAAAATACCCCCCACACACACAAACAAAAACAAACAAAAATGAGCTCCTTGCTCTTTCCCTTTTTCCCAAGGCCATTCCCAATCCCTAGTCATTTTTTTTTCCACCTCATATTCCCAGCTCATCCCTACTTCTTTTCCCTCTCCATGCAACTAGGCCATATAGTCCAACTTTTTTTATTCTTTAAATACCTCTGTCTAACCACCTCATATTTCTAAGCTTCTGGTCTGATCACTATCTACTCTGGATTAAAACCAATACCCAGATCCTCTTTCTCTACATCTTCACTACTAACAGGGAAAAGCTGAGCACAGCATGACTGACAACAACTACTAATTTATCATCTTCATCCTTAACCTTTGGTAAATAACTTGTCCCATTCTTCACTGCAGCTGTTTTCTGACCTTTACTGCTCCTTTTAAGCCTTCAACTCTACCTTTGCCTTATTCATTTTTAGTTGTCACACTGCCTCTCCCCCGACCCCTGGACTGGATAAAGCATCTATCTTAATTTCCTTTCCCAATGTCTCAGAGAAAGAGATGTGCACTGATAACCAAAGTCAGTTCTTCCACCTGTGTTGGGGATTCATATCTCATCTCTGTAAGAATCTTACTCCATGAATAACCTAAATTTTCAACCACAACTTCATCCTCATTATAGAACTGGAGGCCATGGTCTACACAGCAAATATGACATCCCATCAAATTTCAAAGGCTCCACCAGCATTTTCCAACAGATTAATTCTATTTGCCGTTGTTTCTGTTCTAAACCAAGTCTTCCAAAGTGGCCAAAAGTTTATGATGCCAAAATACGCACGCGTGCGCGCGCGCGCGCGCGCGTGTGTGTGTGTGTGTGTGTGTGTGTGTGTGTGTGTGTCTAAGAGAGAGAGAGAGAGAGAGAGAGAGAGAGAGAGAGAGAGAGAGAAAGGATAGTGAGGGTAGAAATCAGAGATACATCTAAGTGTTATATTCATTTTTATTCTTTTACATTCGAGGCCCATTTTGAACTATTGATCAAACTCTTGAGTCCAGAGATCCCATTTGTATCAGAAGTGTATAAAATAGTAAATTGTCATTAATAATTGAGTCCTAAATCTATATAGAATGTCAAACATATAAATTGACCAAATAATTTCCCACCAATTATTCATGCAAAAAACCTTAATTTATGTAAATTATATGCTTTTCTAAATTAAAATTTAAAGTCTTCAAAATAGCTTTGAATGTTTTTTTTTTATCATAAAATGCATCTATAATTCTACTAACTATATTATAAAATACCAGTGTGATGAAGTGCTAATGATAAACAAGTAATCTGGTTATATGTTACTGTCAATAAACCCGATCATGAGCACATATCATTTTTTTTTTTACTAAAATAATGTACTTGCAGCCATAGAGAATATATGTGGTATGATTAGAAATTTCCTGTAAAATATTTACGAATTTAAGATTTACTGTACTGAACTCACTATAACCTTGTCCACCAGAAAAAGAAGATGGTATTTTCCTTTGTTGCTATGGGAATGATGATTCTCAGCAGAAATTCCATCCTGGAGAACCCTGAGTAATTAATCATTAATAATACATGAAAGGCAATTCTCTAGAGCAGAAAACATGTGAGAAAAATAAAAGTTAGTTTTAGGCAACACAAAGAACACCAATTACTTTCCTATTTCCACTGGCTTAAGAATAAAACAGAGCCAAGAAACATTTTCTTTGGGTAATTTTCTGTGAAATCCAACATCTATACTAATAAAAGAGTAATATGTTAATTAGACCAGATAAACCTGACGTCCTTTCAGACAAAGCCTTGGCGGCTGCAAGGGCCAAGGGCAGGCAGCCGCAGCAGCCATCAGTGGCAGCAACAATGGGGTGATGGGGGCAGCACCTTCCCCTGATCAGCCCAGTTGCCTCCCTTAGAGTGGGCCTAAGCTGCCAGTAGGACATCCCCTGAGGGCTTCCAGACAGTGAGAGGGGGCAAGCCAGGCTGAGGAACCTTCCACCCAGTGCACAAATTTTTGTGCACCGGGTCTCTAGGAAAATACAATCACATGGGCATTATCAAAAAGAAGAGAAACAGATATTAAGTGGCAAAATATTCTTATATTTAGATCAATAAAGAAAGGGAGTTTGGAGTAACAACATCAAATAAGAAAAGGATGTTGGAAGTTGGTGTTCCTTATGATAAGAATTATCTAGAATCATATGGGAGACAACTTTCCAGCCTTGAAATGACAAAAGGGCTATAGCAAGAGAAGCAACTAGCAGGACATTCTCCTGTAGATTCACAATAAAAAAATATGGCCTGTCTCATGAGTGGACTTTGAGTCATTTCAGCAAAATAATTCTCTCTGCCTGCTTTCTACCACAAATCCCAAATGCAGTCTCCACAACACTAGACGATATGAAATCACTTCTGTTGAAGAAGGAGTGGAAAGCACAGGAAGGACTAGCTGTTAGCTTTAGAGAGTGTGTATAACATAGACAAGGAGATCTGCTCATGAGAGAGGGAGGAAAGCCTTCTAGAAATCCAGGCCCATTGAGGATCATGCCCACCCCAACCCTTTGCCAGATGCACCATGATACCAAGGAGAGGTTAATGGGGCACATGAAATTGGGTCAATTTCATAAAATTTAGCAATGTAGTGAAATATGCCCCCCCCACCGCCCCCGCCATTTCATCAAGTGATATTTGCAAATGTCATAATCTCTCTTCTCTTGAATCTGTTAAAAAGGAAACTCGATTCTCTCTCCCCACCAAATAAAATTGGGAGGATGATTGATAATGTGCTTTTCATGCTTACAATTCAATTCTGAGGAAGTTTCCACATAAATTGAATTTGTGATTATTACAATTCTGGTTGCCCAGGTTTCTTATTAAAGTTCAGAAGTCTTGCTAAGGTGCACTGGGATAAGATAGTTATAAAAAGCATCATGAATACTTCAGACCGCCTACCGAGCCGGCTTTGGAAAGTCTTTTTATTTCCCTATGCACTTCATTCATTTTCCTGACATTAAAATGAACTTAGAAAACGATGGCATCTGTCTTCCACCCATCAAAAGACGGGGTCCCAGACCGTCTGTGAGATTTTTGCTAAAATGAGATTTTGTTTGAAAACTTCTGCCTAAATGTTAAAGAAAAAAAAGAAAAAGAAAAATAAAAGCCACATGAAAAGGTTACAACCATAGTGAGGGAAGGACATCCTGGTGGCTAAAGTTAGGCTTATTCCTTAGCCAAGGCAAGAGCCCACAGTGAGAAAATGCGGAGGCATCTTGGTTGAAAACATGGTAACCTTTTGTCTTTGCTGGATTCCTATACAGCAACAGGCATAATATAGCCTGCTTTCAATTATGTTTCTCACCTTCCATGATACCTTAATGTAATGGTTGGTAGGGCCATTAAAAAAAAAGGTACCATCTAACTGAGGTTCTCCTTGTAAGTATAGCCTTTTAATGAGATTTTAAAATGAAAAATAGAATCCTTGGTAATATTTTATATCAGTGTTGTTGTTTTTCCTGCCGTAGATAGAAATAAGAGTGTTGCAGCTTCTCTGAACCATTCCCTTTTGAGTAACTGAAAACAAGAGAAAAATAACTTCAATGCTCTCTCATCTTCCCAAGGTTTAGGAAGCTGCAAAATCAGGAAAACTGAGATTTTAAAATGAAACCACTTGGGCATAAAAAAAAAGGTTCACTTTTCTTTAGTGAGAGCCTCCCATCAGGACTGAAAAAATCCAAGTTTCTCACTTTGCCTCAATTTATTTATACTTCAAAATAGAGAAACATGAATAAAAAATCACAGAAATAGCACCCTATAAAAGACAAAGTTGGTAAAATTAGCATAATTTTAGTGAAAGGCTTTCCAACTTTGTCTTTAAAAATGAGGTAGACTTTTTATTTTTCTTCCAGCTCTATTATTTTTTTTAAAGTTTTTATTGATTTCAGAGAGAGGAAAAGAGAGGGAGAGAGAGAGAGAGAGATATCAATGAGGAGAGAGAATCATTGATCTACTGCCTCCTGTACTCCCTCTACTGGGGATCCAGCATGACCGGACTGGTAGCAGAACCGTGACTTCCTGGTTCATGTGTTCATGCTCAACTACTGAGCCACAGCAGCTGGGCTTTGCAGCTTTATTGAGGTATGATTGACAAATGAAAATTATATATACTTAAGTGGTACAATGCAATTCTTTGATATATGTATACACTTTGAAATGATTATCACAGTCAAGCTAATTAACATGTCTGTCACCTCACCTAGTTACCTTTCTCTCTCTCTCTCTCTCTCTCTCTCTCTCTCTCTCTCTCTCTCCCCCCACCCCTCTGTGTGTGTGTCTGTGTTTGTTTGTAAACTTCAAGTAACTATGGTCACCATGCTATACATTAGGTTTCCAGACTTTTTTCAACTTATAACGAAAAGTTTGCACACTTTTACCAATACCCTCTCATTCCCTGCAGGTTATGGTAGTGTTTGATGGGAAATAATTTACATCATATTACTGTGAGAAGAAAAAAAAATAAACAAATCAGTAGCATATCTATGAAAGCAAAAAATATCTCCAGGGAAGCAATCTGCACCCGGCTGCAGGAAGAAAGCCAACGGTATTGATTTCATCAAAGCGTCTTTACAAAGATGGAAACATTCAATTTATGAAGCATGGCAACTTCTCCTAAATAATCAAAATATTCCATAAGGCTGCAAGCTATCCAGAGAGGGATTGCTAATCAAACATGCATTCCATTTCCAAGCTCTGAATTGGGGATTTTAATAAGGTTCAACCACCTGGGTTGCTTTTTTAGAAGTGTTCTTTTTTTTTTTTTTTTTGAGCATAGTAATTATGACTGATATTGCAGTCTCTTTATAGTAATAAAATTAGCGTTGGTTTGATTATTCCTGTGGTAATAGTAAGAACAAATTTAATTTTAGTTTTAGTTTTATTCCAATTATTTCATAGATTATGACTTGCAAGAGGTAGGGTATTTTAAAAAAATATATTTTATTGATTTTTACAGAGAGGAAGGAAGAGGGACAGAGAGCTAGAAACGGGACCTTCAGTCCACACTGAGCCAAACTAGTTTCGGCATTAGTTAGGGTATTTTTTTTAAATGGTGGGCTCATGTTCTTGTCTTCTTCTGCTCTCTAAAATAACAAGGAGAGTAAGAAACAGAAGTACAAACTCACACTTCAATAAAACTGGAGACATTGGGAACCAGAACTAAATTATAGAGAGAAAGACTGCCAAATGTAGTGATGGTCAAATAGAGATGAGGGGAGATGCTGAGAAGGCATGGTTAAAGCTACAGTTTCAAGCAATGGGGCAGAACCTAGTGCTTCCAGCAGTTTTTATGAGTTTAACCAAGTGATCAGAGTTAATGTCAACAATAATGGCGGAAGTTAAAGAAAGGCACAACATCACTTATTCCTGTTCTCACCCCCTAAAAAGCACAGTCTGAAATGAATTGTGAGGAAACAATTATACAATCTAACCTGAGGGTATTATGGACATCCTGCAGAAAGAAATGGATCCTCACCCCAAATTGGGATCCAATATTGAAAAAAAGATGAAATGTAAAGATTTATTACTCATGGAAAAAGCTTTCTGGGTAAAGTGAAGTAGATAAAAATAAATAGTTGAAAGAGAGAAACAGGAGACTGGCGTGGGATTTTCATTGTGACCAGGAGATAGGGACATGCAGTGCGCAGAAACTTGCGTGGTTTGATCCTTCAAATGAATGCAAAAGGGAATAATACCTGGGTTTTCTTATCAGCTTGCCTAGATGTTGGGGCAGAAAGGGAAGAGGTAGAGAGAGACTGAAATGTTGACATTAAACACCAAAAAGTAGAGTAAGATTTTATTATAATGGAGCATTTTTTTGGGGAAAATTGGCTGATGCTCCTCTAAAATGTCAATATCAAGTTGTAAAAGCAAATAAATTCTTACATATCAAAGATGATTAAAGAGGCATGACAACTAAATTCAATGTGTGGTCTTTTCTGGGTCAGAAAATAATGGTTTAAAATATATTATTGAGACAATTGGTGAATTTTGAATATGAAAGATATATTTTAATTATTTTATATCAAAGCTAAATTTCCTGAATTTAAAAACTATACTGTCATTATCTCAAGAAATGTTTTTGTTCTTGAGATCCGCACAGAGTATTTATGGTTAAAAAATCATGAAGTCTGCAGCTGGTTCAGTAATAATAATATATCTGTATGTTTTAAGTACATATAATATATACTTATAGAGAGAGTAAGAGTTTCAAAATATTATATGGTGAATCTAGGTGGAGAATATACACAAATTTACTTCTTGCTAATTTTCTGTAGTTTCAAATTGTTTTGCAAAATAAAATATGAAATAATGGAGATAATATGAAATCTATTTACTTGAAACAAGGAACAGGATTCATAGATTGACAGGTGGAAGTTTCTCAGGCCTTTTGTACCACTACAGAGGATAGGGAAGGACTAGATGAATAAAGACACACAGAGGCTACCTTTGCTGGGTGGAGGAGGAAGACTAAGCTCAGCTCTATTACTTTCTGTTGACTGTGGAGAAAAAAACAAACAAACAAAAACAACTCAGATTCTCACACACACTCTGGGTTATACCAAAGAACTTCCTCCTATACCAGGAAGAAAATCTACTAATCCCAGACTCATGCCCTTGCCCAATCTGAATATTAACTTCTACCAACAGCAATATTACTGCTTTTAATCAAAACAAAGAAACTAATACACTGTTCATACAAAGACTCAATAACTAGTGTTTTGAGGTATCTCAGTACTTTGGGATAAAATGTGACCAGATTTTTTTTTTTTCTCTTCAATTTATGCCTGCAGCTTTAATATATCAAATTGCTTTTCCGAGTCCTTAAGAACAGCCTGGGGAGATTCCACACATTCCAGTCATCTTTGGTCACTAAAACTTTTATCTAATATCAATATTTCAATCAGACACTCAAATTAAACTTTTCTCCCATCCAAAGTAGATCAGACATAAGATGGAGGGAGCGGAAATGTGTTGGGTGGGAACAAAGAGCACTCCTCTCCCCCTCCTCTCCCTCTCCTAGATCCAACTACTCTAGCAGGGGAAGTAGACAGAAGGGAAGAGGGGAAAGGGCACTTTCTTTTATTTATTGGAAGATAAATGTAATTCTCATTTATTTGTTGGCTAATACTGTGTGGTTATCAATATATTTTGTGTCTCAGAAGTATAAATGCTCTATCACTCATAATGAGTGATACATGAGACTTAAATTTGACTTTGGCTCAACTTCTACCACTACTTCATAATATTTAACAGCAGTTTTCAACCGGAAGACAGCTTTCTTGGAGGGAAGATACTACCCAAAGAAGCTCAAGCACAGCTACTATCCAGAGTGCTCTAGACACACTGGATATTCTTCTTGTTACATCTAGTGGAGAGAGAGCTCAGTCAGCTGCCCCACAAATCCATCTATTATGCCATCATCTTCCTCTGCTGCCTAAGCAAATGGCCAACCAGAAAAGGGAAAGCCAGACTTCCATTGTGTGATTTTTTTTTCCTCGTTTTCTTGAAACTTGGCTTTGAGTTTGTTGCATCATAGCTTCCTATCACCAATGCAAGCTGGTAAACCTCTATGGTAAAGTTTTCTTCAACTCTATCTTTCCTCCCCACTCTGGATACAGAAATAATGTCATACATTACGTATAATTAAAATTAAGAAAGTAAGGACAATAGTATAAGTATTGTGCTTTTCTCATTGTGAAGAACCAGGGAGGAAAAAAAATAAAGGATTTCAAGTTATTTAGAATAGAGCTGTGACAAAAAGTAAAGTGTCCTCCTTTTTCACAGCCACATATTATTCTATTGAGTAAATAGAATCCACCTAGTGATGGGCACTTGGACTGTTTCCAGATCTTGGCTGTTGTTTTCAATAACACTGTAATGAACATAGGGGAGCATATATATTCTTTCTGATGCAATTTTTGGGATTCATAGGATGTATTCCCAGAAGTGGAATTGCTTTGTCAAAAGTCAATTCCAATTTTAATTTTTTGAAGAAATTCCATACAGTTTTCCATAGTGGCAGCACCAGTCTGCATTCCCATGCACAGAGCATGAGGGTTCCCTTTCTCCATATCCTCACCAGCACTTGTTGTTTCTTGATTTATTGATTATAACCATTGATAAATTCAGTAAGAATATATATGTATATAAAAGGAATATAGCTGTGACTATATGTAAAAGTAAAAATGTTAATTATCAAATGAATGACAAAAAGGTAATTTTAAAAAAATATTAGTTAGTAGAAAGAGGGAGTAGAAGATAATAAAAATATAATTATTTTGTCATTGTTTATACTGGCTACAGAAATAGAAGTTTAAATTCATAAAGTTATTGATATAAATTAATATATAAAGAAAAATAAAAATAGAAACATTCCAAATTATAAGTAGGAGCATTACAGATAACGGACACCATACCATGTACTAAAACATGAAAAACAAAAGAAGCATTAAAAACAGAAAATTTAATAATAATGTATATAAAGACTAACTGAAAAGAAACAAATACATCACTTCCATTATTATGAATGAGCTAAACTTTCCCCTTTTGCAGTAGCAAAGCCCAAAACACATACTTTCTGTTTATAGCAGAATTCCAGCCTCCAAATTCAAAGTTCAGAAAAGTTGAAAATAAAAAGGTGAGTAAAAAGAAAGCAAACTAATAAAACAGGCAAATATATAAACACAAATAAAACAAGAATGAAGAACTTAACATGAGACAAGATTGACAATAAAAATCACTATATAATTATAATTTGTAAAGTATATAACAAAATTCAAATAATTATAAAACTTTGTTCAGATACTATTAATTTAAAAATATACTTAGCCATAATTATAGGAATATAATATAAAAATATTGGTGATAGTAAAATATATTTGCCTCTCTTGATCTGTAAAAGTTTAATTGAATACAAGTTCCGAAAGACTGAAATAATAAAAAATATATTCTGATAATTAGGTATTTAACCCTATGTCCTAAAAATGAGAAATATCTCCCCGAGTGGTCCCCGAGTGGAACATTTTAAAATATTGACCTATATTCAGCAATAAAGAATACACCATTGAATTATAAATGTCTTTTTATCACAAAGAAGAAAAACCTTACAAAATTGAATTCAAAAATAAGGAATAGCTAGAAAATAACAATAATAAAACTATTTTATATAAACAGATTTGAGACTCAAAGAAAAATACAAACATTCAAAGTCTTAAATAACAACATTAATTTACCAAATAAAATAAAAATCAACCAATTAATTATATAATTGATGATAAGGAACAGACATAGGAAAGTACAAAAGAGTCCTAGTTTAAGAAACACCAATAAAGACAGTAAGCAGCAATTTAGCAATAATCAGAAAAAAGCTGGTAAAACTACTGCATAAATCAAATACATAAATATTAGGGGAAAGTACAATAAAATTTATAAGGATTTACCAACATTTTTCAGAAAAAAAAGGTTAGAGAACATACATAATAAACAAGAAATGGGAATTGTGAAGGAATCATAGAGATATGATATTGAATATTCCCGAGACAATTTTATTCATCTCTGCACAAGTGAACTGAAAATATACATGAAATAGATAATTTTAAGAGAAATTATAACATTCTGAATTTGCCAGATGATCTAGAAAAATCTAAAAAGTACAAGAGTATATAAGAATTAGAGGACTGCAAAGGGGTCTCCTTCTCTAAATGGTGAGTTCCTATTCTGGAGCATATAACAAAAAGTAAACTTTTTTGAAATTGCTATTTAATAATAACATGAGCATAAAACTAATAGTAAAACCAGAGAAAAATATTCTTTAGAAGAAAATTGTAGACAAATCTTAATTATAAACAAACAAAATTTAGTAACAAACATCAACTAATTAAAAGACATCAATTTATTGAAAGAAGTTATACCATATCCAGATGTGGATATAAAGGAAACACATGTTATTTTAATACCAGGAAATGTATTGATACAATTCACCATATTTTTATAATGTAAAGGAGAAAATGTTTCTTATATGTTGCTAAGACATTAAGTAAAATTCAACATTCAATCTTTTTTTTTTAATCCTCACCGAAGACATATTTTTAAGAATTGATTTTTGAGAGACAGAGGAAGGAGAGAGAGAGAGAGAGAGAGAGAGAGAGAGAGAGAGAGAGAGAGAGAGATCAATGTGAGAGAGAAAAATGGATCAGTTGCCTTCCATACATATCCCAACAGTGGAACAAACTCACAACCTAGGTATGTGACCTGACTGGGAATCGAACCTGCAAACTTTTGAGGTATGGGATGCTGCTCTAACCAACTGATCCACCCAGCCAGGGTTTAGCATTCAATCTTAAAAGCAAACAAACAAACTTCAATAATAAAGGGCAAGTTTGATACATACCAAATACATAATTATCTATCTATCATCTTCCTCCCTCACTTCCTCCTCCTCATCCTTTCTCTTCCCTCCATCTTCCTCTTTATCCCTCTATCCCTCCTTTTGTCCTTCCCTCCCCTCCTCATTCTTCCCATAGAGAGATACTGGAAGCTTTTAGAGGGGCTTAGTGCCCTGAAAAGTGATTGAAGAGCAGAAAAAAAAAGAAATGGTGCAAAAAATGATTTGTCTTATATAACTTCAACCAAATAGCACAGGATAAATCAGGGTCATCATATCATATTCATAGCTGACTATGAATTCCATTAAGGAAAATGAGTTCAAATCTATCCGTGCTTTAGTAAGGAAAGTAGGGGTATATATGATAACAATTAGATAAGGTTCTTGATGGGAGCCTCTACATCTTGTGGAAGAAAATCATGAGATAAATACAAATGGTTACTAATACTGGCAGAGCTCACTCTCTTAAAATGCAGATCAAAGGAAATGACATAGCATGAAATTGTTTTACACATCTGTCAAAAGCAAACTAAAATGATTATATCCTATTTAATGCTGTTTTGAACATTGAAGTTCTTTTAAATTTTCTAGAATCATAATCGTATTGCTACGACAGCATGATTCCAAGTTCCACTTTAACATAATGGGAAAAATGAAGAATAATTTAAATGAGTTACCAAAAAAAGGGATGTGTTCAAGTAATAAAACAAATTGGATAAGATTGAAAACAACAAGACACTAAATAATAAAAATATTATGAATGATGCCCCATGCTGGTATCATATATACACATACTGTCAGTCTGTGAGAATTCTTAGCATCATATGTTCCATTAGAAAGATGTTTTGTCTAAGTTGTGTAGAAAGCATGTCAACATTATAGTCACAGCTTAACAGTTTAATATAACGTAATGCATTGTTAAAAATCCTATATAAGAAGAGGCTAGCCAAAACTGGTTTGGCTCAGTGGATAGAGTGTCGGCCTGTGGACTAAAGGGTCACAGGTTCAATTCCGGCCAAGGGCATGTACCTTGGTTGCAGACACATCCCTGGTAGGGGGTGTGCAGGAGGCAGCTGGTCGATGTTTCTCTTTCATCGATGTTTCTAGCTTTCTATCCCTCTCCCTTCCTCTCTGTTAAAAATCAATAAAATATATTTTTTTTTTAAAAGAAGAAGAGGCTAATATGCAAATCAACCGAACTGCAGAACAGCCAGTCACTATGAAATGCACTGACCACCAGGGGGCAGATGCTCAATGCAGGAGATGCCCCCTAGTGGTCAGTGTGCCAGAAGCCAGGCTCGTGGCTGGCAAATGCAGCAGTGGTGGCAGAGCCTCTCCCACCTTCAGGGCAGGGCTAAGGATGTCTGAATGCCAGCTTAGGGGAGTGGGACTAAGCCCTTAGTCCCAGGGCTCCAGGACTGCGAGAGGTCATACACACCACTGAGTGCACGAATTTTTTGCACTGGGCCTCTAGTTGTTTATATGAGTGCATACACTGTTAGAACTATTAAATATGTGTAAAATGTTATTTCTTCTTTAAATTTTCTGTAGTATTAACTAATCCCCTCCTAGGAAAAGCTCTGCTCCTTGTTTTCATCTAGAGTTAGTGAACATAAAAACCTTTGGGGAATCAGTATGGAATGGAAATAAGTAAATGTGCTGATGGAGAGGCTCCCAATTGGTGCCAGGTGTAGAGCGCTTAAGTGGAAAAGGAAGCCTTCCGGAATACATGGTAAAAGATTTGTATCTTTAAATGGGAGTCAATCCTCATTCAATAGAGTTTTCCATGCATCAGTGGGAGGGAAACAGGAGGGCATTCTAGGCAAAGTGAGCAGAAGCATCGAGGTGTGAATGGGCTGGCTTTTCAGATGTGCTGCAAGCAATTCTGTGTGATTAAAATAAAGGGTCCGAGAAACAATGCAGTAACAGAGAAGACAGAAGAGTGGGAAATGGTAAGAGGGCCTTTGATACCATGCCAAGAAATATAAATTTTATCCATGGTAAAATGTGTAATAAAAGATTTTAAACAAGAGAAGATCCAATTTGGGGATTTAGATTGTCACTTTGGCAAGAATATGAATAGATAGGAGTGTGAAAGGAGAGGAAAAATAGCCTGTAGGGAAATCAGTCCAAGAAATGCTGAACATCATAACTAAAGAAACAGAAAAATGCAGAGTAAAACTTGGATATAAGTGATGCTGTGGATATAGAATTTATAGAGATTAGAAACTGATGGAGTATTAGGAGAGTATTCTAAGATTTGGGTGAATAGCCTACATTTCTGTCTTGGTCTTTTCACTGAGATCAGGAATGTAAGAAAGTATGTTCTGGGGAAATCGGCTGAATTTATTTTAGACAACTAATAAGAGGATATTGGACATACCCTTGAGGCAGATGGAGCTCAGTAAGAGATCAGGCTTAGAAACATTTTTGGTGTTTTGTGTTTTTTCCCCTAGAACATAGGTGGGAGTCTCAAAGAATTTCTTAATAGCCTGTGGCCCTGTGCACAAAATTTGTTCACTGGGGGGAGGGGGTCCCTCAGCCCATCCTGCACCCCCTAAACCTGGGACCCCTTGGGATGTCTGACTGCCAGTTTAGGCCCAATCCCAGTAGTCAGACATCCCTCTCACAATCCGGGACTGCTGGCTCTTAAACTCACCTGCCTGCCTGCCTGATAGCCCCTAACTGCTTCTGCCTGCCGGCCTAATTACCCCTTAACCCAGGGGTGGGCAAACTTTATGACTCGAGGGCCACCATGGGTTCTTAAACTGGACCAGAGGGCTGGAACAAAAGCAACCTGACCATACTGGCACTCTCAACTTGGGCTGCTAGTGAAGGAGCGGAAGGGAGAGCAAGAGAACCCTCCGCTCTTTCAGCTTCATGGGAACAGCCGAACGGGCCGTAGTTTGCCCACGGCTGCCTTAACCTTTCCCCTGCCGGCCTAGTTAAGACCTAATTGTTCCCCTTTTGGCCTGATTGCCCCCAACTGCCCTCCCCTGCAGGCCTGATCATCCCCAACTGCCCTCCCCTGCCAGCTTGATTGCCCCTCAATGCCTCTGCCTGCCTGATCACCCCTAACTGCCCTCCCCTGCAGGCCTGCTCTTCCCCCAACTGCCCTCCTCTACCAACCAATTTGATTCTGATTGGTAGCTTTCTATGTCAGTCAGTGTCAAAAGCCCCACTTCCATTAGCTCCTCACAGTCGACCCAGATTTGATTCTGATTGGTCGGTTTCTATGCCATTCAGCATTCCTGGGCCTATCTCCGGGCCTGATCATAGAGACAGGGCTGATCAGCAACCACGCTAGGTTGCTTGCGAGTGGCTGAACTGCTTACCTCTCAGCGAGAGAGAGGCTTGGCTGCAGACAAGGGAGAGAGGAGCAGTGCCTGATTACTCTGCTTCTCTCTCCTGGCCTTGCCAGCAGCCACTGCCACTGCTGATCAATCCCACCTCTCTCTCTCTCTCTCTTTCTCTCTCTCTCTCTCTCTCTCTCTCTCTGAAAGGTCAGCAGCTCAGCCTGCTCGCCTGCTCCACATGCAGCCTGGTGTTCAGTCGAGCCTCCCAGCCATTGCAGATGTAACGAATCAGGGTTTTTCTACATTAGGATTACTTGATCTATGTATTTAGGAAGAAAGACCATGAAGTAAAGTTTAAAAATTTAGAAGCTAAACCATTTGAAATTTCAGCATTGTCACCTCATTAAGATGTGATTACTTGCTAGAACAGTATGTGGTTTTGCTTTTCCCAACTGAAAGGAATTTTATAGACAGGCAGTTTTAGGGAAAAGGGGGGTCCATGGGCGAGAATGCATGTATAACACGCTCCAATGCTTATCTTACTTTCTCAGTGGACAGAGAAAACAAGATACTGGGAGAAGGAAAGGGGGCACCAGGTGGGCTTTAGACTTTGAAGCGGATACCCTGCAAAAGTGGGACCAATTAGGAAAGCACAGGGTCATATAACGGGGAAGGGGACCCATTAGAAGGAAGCACAGCTAAAGAACTTCCTGCCTTTAAAAACCTTAGAAAAACTGGCTTCATTAGTATCCCCCTTGGGAACCCCCTCCTTCCATGGGAGTTGGTGTTTGTTTCCCATAACTCTCCACACTCTTATTAACAAGTCCTTTTAGTCTGAGAATTTTATTCTTCAACTTCGTGAGGCAAGAACCCGCAAGGAAGAAAGCGCGCTCCCCAGACTCCGTTCCACTTGTCAAAACCACCCATGGGTTCATTTACTCTCTCTTTCCTCTTTCTACTACAAAGTCTGGGAACCTCAAACACTTGCTTATCCAGGTTCTCTCCCAGCTAGGCATTGCCACGTGCCGCCATTGTAGTCAGCGAGACAGAAGCAGCAGCCACTGGGTAAAGTCTTCCGGAAGCTTTTTAAAGGAAGAAGAGGATTCTAGCAACATGTTCTTGGAGCCTTTGTCTCCTTCTTCCTGACAGGTAGGCACAACGCCTAGAGGGACAGCAAACATTGCAAGCATCACATAATGAAAACCACCTGCTGGGGATAGTAAAGCAGAGAGCACACAGAGAGCCTGTGTTCTGAAGGACGTCCTTGAGCAGTTTCGTAACACCTAAGCGGCCACGTCTTATTCTGAGGGGATAGGAGCCCTTGTCTTTTTAAGCTAGCGGTAGATTTACATTCTGTCACTTGAAGTAAAAATCCTTCCTGGTTGATATGTTTGCTTTTTTTCTTACTTTCACAAAAAACTACCCATCAAAAAGTTAGGCGATTAGCTAGTCGCCAGGGGACATTGGCATGCATCCTAGATTTTTTAAAATTATTCTGAGATGATATTGGTTGTTCATTTTTTTGCCACCCATAATGCAATGCTATAGGCAGTATGAGGGACTGTGGTTTATTTATTCTCAATTCATTCACTGAAATAAAGTTTGGGCTTGAAATCAGATGCCTCTGACTTTTATGGCAACTTGAACTACTAACTACAGGGTGGGGCAGAGTAGGTTTATACCTGTGAGTACACAAAACACATTTATTCTTATATTCTCATTTATGAATTGTTGTATTGTCTTCCATGCAAACAACTGTAAAACTACTTTTGCTTAACTCTCTGTAATCATTAAAATGGGTATCTCAGTTTTCTCCCAAATTTTAGAGAGCCACTTTTTCAAAGAGAATGCATTGGTAGAATTCAGTATCATTTAGGGAAATAACGTTTTATATATGAAAGAAAAATATTTCATCTTTTAAGATGAATTTTCAGATTTTTTTGCCATCCTCTTTATGTTCTTGCGAAGTCTCTCAGTAACATTGAAAATGCACTTTAGTAATCTAATATACCCCATGTGCCAGAAGGATAGCAATTCCAGATCACTCTAATATAGTGCTTTATGCCAAGAGTCACCTATTATCTGATTACAGATGATTCTTAAATAAGTAGGATACATTTTATAACTTATTTTTACCTACCTCTGTGTACTTCAAAATGAAATGGCATGGAGAAAAATCAGCAGGTAGAGTCAAAACACTTGATTTTTAGACCCAACTCTTCAATGATCACCTGGTCATGGGATGGCTGGCCTTGAGAAGACAGCAGTCTGATGGTTAAGGAGGAATTAAGAGTTACTGGCAGGATATTTTATGGTGTAGTTATATTGGAGAATAGAGGAAGTGCTAAAGCCTTCCTCACTCACTTTATCCACCACTGACCTTCTGCATCTCAATTTCCTCATCTGTAAATTGTAGAGGCTCCTTTAAATATAAGCATTCTAAATTAGAATTTTACCTTGAGGTTTTGATTGCTTCATGTCCTAACTCTCATCACATTCCTCCCACTTATGCATTATAATTTCAATTTTCATTTTACTCTGGTTAAGCCATTGTCAATGAAAGAACATGCAGCCTAAGAAAAGTCTTATAAGAGTTTGAGGCGAACTAATGACAATTGCCAGGGAGCAAAATCTCAACAAATTGAGGAAATGCTCTGGAGAATGCAGTTTTATAGCTTGTTTTATATATTAAAATCAAAGGAGGAGACATAAGGAGGGTTACATGAAATCCATTAGTGGTAGATTAAGGAACAGGAAAAGCAAAGCAGGGAAAAATCTCTGGGATTGGATAAAATAAAGAGAAACATACTTCCTTCACATTAATAGGTATAGGATAGTTAGAAATTAACATTTAGAGCACATAGAGATGGTATTCAGGGAATAGGAAAACAATGAGGGGTTCTGTGGTCTCATGTTTGGTGAGGTGGGTTGCTTTGAGGGTCTGCAAAAAGTGATTACTCAACATTGCAAAGGTATGCTATCTCAGATGCAAAAAGACAACAACAGACAGGCTCACTGAAGGTAAAGATAGGTTATGTCAAGGGAGCTATAGGCCTAGGATGTGATTGCCCACCATGACTACTTTTAGTTGGGAATTTTTATATTTGGACCATTCTATGTGGTTACTTTCAGTCTCTGAGTCTGTAAGCTCACCATGCAGACTTCTCCTGAACTTGTCAGGCTTACTTAGTATGGGACCTTTTTTTGCGCATATCACAACTCAGGTTTCCCCCACAAATATTATCTCTACTCTATTGTTGCTATGCCAATGTCACAGATTCCTTAAAGCTTGTTTTATCTCAGGGTGTTACTCTAGGCCAATTATACATTGTTTTTCATAGTGTTTGATGAGTTCCAGAGAAATTTCTCAAATATATGCAATGGCTCTGGCCTGAGGCTATCTGATTTTTAAGAATAAAAAGCACTAGAAAACTTGTACATCATTAAGTAACAAACAAAAAAAATCATTTTTGTAGTTTTTTTTTTTTTTTATGTACCATGGACTGTTTCCAGGTGATTTCACTCAATTACTTAATTTAATATTTTCATTACAAGTATTCTTCACTGATAGATATCATTTCCTTTCTTCACAGGTAAGGAATTTGAGGTTTAGATGGGTTAAATAGCTCATCTGAGGTCATGCACAGAGTGAATGGAACCATTCTTATTCAAGCCTTGATCTTTCTCACTCCAACATCTATTTCTTGGAACCAAAAAATTCTGTCACCAAGTAGGTTTAATGAATTCTACCATGTTTAATGAATGCAGCAGTACAAACTCCTTGCTGGATCAAAACTCCAGACACAGGTGTAACCATACTCACATTCTTCATCACCAGTGTACCTTTTTCAAGCCCAATTCTTCATGCCATAGTCAAATAGATTATTTCAAAACACCAAGGAAATAAGGATAATGTCTGTCTACATTTCCATTCCAACTTTATGCTGTGGTATGGAGCTCCCAGCCCAGGAACAGCACTGATTTTAGGAGTGAAAAGAGAGGCCTTGCAAAGGGAGATACTTTTATTATTAGATAACTGGTATAGAAAGGTAGACTATAATCTTCATACATCCTAAAAGTGATTTAAGATATTTTCAAATAAAAAAGAACAGATATAATACATTTCAAAAGAGATATGATAAACTAGAAAACTAATTTTTAAAATAAAAGCAATCTGGTTTCACATACCAGAAGGGAAATAGGAATGAGAAGAGAAAAACTGTAATTTAAGGATTAAGAAAGAGAAATTGCTGCAAGTGAGAGTAAAACTCAGTTCAGACCTCCCTGGACGCCCAGCTGAAGAATCAGGATGGGCTACAGCAGCACTTCTCCAACTGGAAAGTGCATGTGAATCAGCTGGAGATCTGGTTCGACTGCAGTATCTGACTCAGTAAGATTAAGGTGGGGCCAGAAGCTCCACATGTTTAACAAGTTCCTGAATGATGCAGACTACACTTCAGGTAGAAAAGAGCTACATTCATAGCCCAATAACTGAACATTTAACATGAAAAAAATGACTCTATTTTTTTTTCTCTCTGAATGTCATGGGTTGAATTGTGTTCCACCCCCAAAATTCATATGTTACCTTATTTAAAAACAAGGTTTTTGCAGATGTAATTAATTAAGGTTAAGTCACGAGGGTGACCAGATCGTCCAGGTGTTGGCGGGACAGTCCTGATTTCTAACAATTTTCCTGCATCCTGAGGCGTTTTTAAAAAGTCCGGATTTTTGGAAAGAATATTTCCAATCTTTCCAAAAATCGGGACTTTTTTAAAACACCGTGGGATGCGGGAAAAATTGTTAGAAATCAGACTGTCCCACCAACACCTGGACGATCTGGTCACCTTACCCTAACATAACTTGTGTTCTTATAAAAAAGGGAAATTTGGATGCAGAGATATGCACACAGGGAGAACACCCTGTGATGATGAAGACAAAGATGAGAATAATCTTTCCACAAACTAGAGAATACCAAGAATTGCTAACAAACCACTGGAAGCTAAGGAGAGCAGATTTTCTCCTATTGCGCTCAGAAGGAACTGACACTTGGTCTTGGGCTTCTAACATTCAGAACTGTGAGATAAAAAATTCTGTGATATAAGCCACTCAGTTAGTGGTATGTGTTAAAGCAACCCTAGCACACTAATGTAGAAAGACTATATACCTCTTTGGAGGAATTTTGCAGCATGTGTCATCCTTGATTGATTGTGGTTAATGAGAGGTTCCTAAGGTGCACACTCCCTCAACTCAGAGCTTTATTTTACTATAATTGGCATGCTTTTGTCTTAATGAGCTAATGTCTGGAAAATCCAGTCCTCTGGGCACCAAGAAAGATCATTGAATGCTATTCCATTCTTTCCAACTTGAATAGACCTACTGTTGTGACTTTATGGATCTCAAGTGGAAAGTGAAGCTGAAAAAAAAATAACTTGTATCCCTACAGTTACTTTCTCCCAAGTATTTCAAACTGACAAAGAACTCACCAATGGTATCATCTTCTAGATATGTATATTGATATCTACTTAACAAGCCTAAGGGCTTTGCTTTATTTCCTACCTTTTCTCCTCCTCTGATCAGAAAAGCAGGCTAGAGATCTCACACTTCTGCATCTGTCACTGCCATTTTCATATCTTCTTAATGTCTTGCCCTCCTATCTAGTTATTTGGCATGATTTCTGAAGCCCTGTCTGTCATCAGGCATATTATAACATATAGCTACTGTATATTACGGCATTATATAATTAGTATATATTTCTATACTTATAGTTAGAATACTTATTTCCTTTTCAGATATATAACACATATTCGATGTACTTCCCTCTCAGAAAGAGACATCAAGACTAATAGGAGACCTTTCTTAATCTAATTCCTTATTTGATAAAAGATTACATATAATGGAACACAACATGAGTGACTATTCTTGTAAAGTACCCCGCAAATTGCTCTAGACAACATTAAATAGTCAAGGATGGTTTTATTTAAGGCTTTTGCAATGCGGGGTGGGGTGGGTGGGGATAAATCAGCACTTAATTCAAGCCCAACTCCACTGAAACAAGGGACTTGAAGGTGTTTTAAGAGCTGGGCTAGGAAAGGAGCCATAGAACACCTGTGTTTAGTAATTGGCCTTGCCCAGAGTAAAACCAAGCTTTTCTGTATCTTTATGATAGGATTTAGTTTTATAACTTGGGGCAAGGTACACTCAGAAGTTAGGTTCCCAGCCTCCCACAGAGACTGGAAAACGGGGGCACTGTGTTTCTTGATGATTACTTTTCAAAGGTATGGTTCCATGGCCTTGAGAAGGCCATGGGAATTCAGGGTTGGTTGTAAAATTGGCAAAACGATGTCACAAGGATTTACATCTCAAAGAGACAGAGAAATAATTTACAATTATAAGTTTTCTAATACCTCTAAGGAAAAGGAGGTCAGGGGACTAGACACAAGGAGATGCCTGTCTAAAGTTTAGGCAAGCTGAAGCAAATGTTACTGCTGTTTTGGTCACCTGACTTGCATGTGGGTAGATGTTTCACCTCACAGATTTATAATTATAAGGTTGGCAATCACTAGGAGGCATTGGAGACCACAAATATATCTCATGCTGTGTTCTGAAAATCAAGTCCAGATGAGCTTAGGCCTCAGAATCCTGATGTGGAAAATAAATGCTTGAACTAATTTTCTGGACAACTGGGAGTTCCAATTTTTCTTATCACCAGTGCAATGAATTCTTCAGACCTAATCTGAGTGTGTATTCCCAGAAAAAAATTCTAGGCACCCTAGACGCAACTGTTGGTTTTTTTGCTATGGAGCATCTAGTAACAGTTCTCCCTGATAGAATTAACCAGGTAATTGACAAAACTCCTATGTGTATCAGTAATTCCAAAATCGTGTTGATCGTCAAAACCATTTGAGATTTATTAAAAATACAAATTCTCAAACCTTGCCCTTGTATATAATGATTCCATAAATTTAAGGTGGTTCTAAAGAACTTGAGTTTCTATAAAATATCCCAAGTTACAAATAATCAGATATGTTTGAAAATAAAGTTAACCAGTGGTTGACTTTAACACTGTGGTGATGATGTCTCATGAGATAATTGTGAGAGAGATTATATAGGATCTGTTCCTTTCCATTCCAGATTCTATAGTGGTTTTTTTAATCTTTAGTTGAATAAATCAATTCAACTACTTGATACACTGTATTAAAAACAAAAATATTTCATGAAAAACATCTCGTCTGGTATTTATAATTACCCTTATTAGCTTTTTGTTTCACTCTTACTACCATAATAGAATTTACTGAATAAACAAGAAAATTGATGTATTCAATTTGCTATAAATTCTCTAACCTGATTTGCATGTGGGTAGATGTTTGTGACATCTCTTTAAAAAAAAGCATGAATGACTTTGACTTATTTTTCAAGCCCACCCAACCTGGGCCTTTTGATTTGGTGAAAAAACCTTAAGAGTGGCAGCTTCAGAGAAAGGCAAGTCTTCCAATTCCTCCCACAAGCCTGAATTCCATTAGTGTGAGACCTTGAAACCACATCTGTTTTTCCTTATGAAACTCAAACAATTGCCTAACCTCTTGGCTCTAAAGTAAAATGTTCAAGGGCTCACATGACAACACTTAGTTGTGTATAATGAATCTATTAAATTTAAACTGTTTTGCTAAAAGAGGAAAAGGGGGAAATAAATAAATGTTATAAAACAGCTGGCTAAGATTTGCAGAAGTTTCCTTTTTTTTTCCATGTCTACAAAAGGTTTGTTCTATCTGTCAGCTTTCGCTTTGTTTGAGTTCCTGCAGGCAACAAAACCCTGGCAAGGTTCTGTGCATAGAAATGCAATGCCTGGAGCCTGCTCCGGCTTCCTGTTTGGCTAAAGGTAAGCTAGTCGGTAGACAGGTGGAAAGCAGCTGTGTAAGAATCTGTGTTTAGAACAGGAATGCTTGATAGACACTAAAGCAACTCACAGGGCCCTGCAACACATCTCTATTGAAATACTACACTATGTGCAAATCTGTTTGTATAAGATTTAGTTCTAGAAGTTTAAAAGGGTTGTATAAACAACGCATGGAAAGAAAATGTAAGATGAGAAGATTCAGGGGAAATGTATAAATGCTTTCTAGTTTAACTAATTATGTAAGTGACAGAGGTGGGATTCAGATATAACTAATTATGTGCCAGAATGATTTTATGTATGTTGCTTTAATTTGGCACACGTGCGTGTGTGTGTGTGTGTGTGTGTGTGTGTGTGTAGACACAGTATAAGTCTGTGCAACCAAGGTGAAAGCAAGGCTTTAAGAATTTAAAAAATGGGAAAACTTCAACCACTTAAAACTGAGAAATTTGCATCTTTGAATAATGATATTGAAGCATCCATCTTGTATGGAAACTGCTGTTTGAAATTTTAACCCTGCTATTTGGCTTCTGTAAATTTAACCTTCCCCAGACAAGGTTATCTGTGCTGGCACCAGGCCAGGCCTCTGGTTGAGGTCTCAAGGCCCCAGTACATATGGGCTCTTTAAGAACTTGCAAAAGGGGCCTGGAAACACTCCATATTTGGGAGACAAAGAAGGTAAAGTCATAAATAGGGAGAATTTCTGCATGATGGGGCTCAGAATTTGAGAGACATTTTCCTCTGGACCTGCGATTAATGAATGTAACTCCATCTCTCTAAGTATTGCTTTGTTCTTCTTCGGTTTTCTGTAATAATATGTTTTAAATTAATTACATAAAATATATATTTATTTGTTTCATCTTATAGGTACTTTCTTAATTTGACAGCATACAAAAGCGAATGCTAGCATACAAAGGAAAATATATAGTCAATTCAGTTTAAAATAATGTTAGGCAAGATCTTATGATGGGTAAAATAAGACACTTATATTTTTTGGGGGTTGGGCTAGCAATCTGAATTTGTGCCAGTAATCTAATATACCTTCTTAATAGCCTATAATTATTAAGTCATTGTTTCTTTCTCCACAAACTGGTCTTGCAAGACCTGTTACCTAAATGCTCACATTTTACAGAGGCCAAGGACCATGAACAATACACAACCCCCGGAGGAGCTTATCAGCGCTGGCACCAAGTCAGGCCCTTAAGTATGGTCTCAAGACCCCTACTACATGGGGCTTTTTGCAAAGCCCGCAAAAGGTCTGGAAGTATAATCCATATTTTGGGGACAAAGATACCAAAAGGGGATAAAAGTGGGGCTTCCACCATATTGGTTTGCTCAGATTTTGCAGGTGACTCCCCCGAGACCTCCAGCATAATAAAGCTGTGTAACTCCATTTCTCTAAGTGTCACTTGGGTTTCTTCAGTCTTCTACAACACCTAGAGGACATACTTGAGGGATAGTAATAGTAATGACTTTATTTCACGGGTCATAAAAATTCAGAAATTTAAGTTTTATAAACTAGTGTATTTTGAACATTTAGAAATGTTCTAAGAGCCTTATGTGAATTAACTACTTTAACTCTTATTGCATTGCATTATAATGGGATTATTATACCATTTTATGGGTACAAAAATCAAGGCTCAGAGTGATTAACATTTTGAACAAAGTCCAAAGCTTGTGACAGAAATGGAATTCACTCTCCAGGCTTTTGACTCCTGTCTCTCTCTAACCTGATTCCAGGCTCTGGATCATGAAAAACATTTCATGTTAAGTATTTAAACCCAACAAGGCCACCCCAAAGGCAAAATGTGCTTTTTGTACTTCATGCTCATAGCAGACCAATATTGCTTTTGTGTGTGTTCAGTTTATCCTATGTCTTTGAATATTAGTAGAAAATGGGTAGTGATTTTTTTTAAAAGATTGTATTTTTTATTGTTCATTATGTTGCTCATTATATTCCATAAATAAATGAGATCAAATGATATTTACCTTTCTCTGACTGGCTTATTTCACTTAGCATAATGTTCATAAAAACAGATCCAGAGACAGAGAAACATCGATCAGACCATCAAACCTCAGAGGGAAGATAGGTGAGGGTAATGGTAAGGGGGAGAGATCAACCAAAGGACTTGTATGCATGCATGTAATCCTAACCAATGGACACAGACAACAGGGGGTGAGAGTATGAATGGGGGAATGGGAGGTAATGGGGGAATAAGGACACACATGTAACAGCTAATCAATAAAAAAAAATTAAAGATCATATTTTTGTGTGTCAAAAGTTTCTTGCAAATTGTTGGGGAATGAATTCAATTATTTAGCAAATGAAATAGTCATATAGGGGCTAGCTCAATCACTACATTCTAGATTAAAATGTGAAGTGATATGCCCAAATTTCAAGAAGTGGAAGGAAACATTTTTTTTATTAGATAGACATTTCAGTCAGTTAATTGACTTGGCTGGATTTTTTTTTATGCAATTGACTTGTTGATTCATTATCTGTGCTTGTGTGATATAAACACAGGCTAAGTGTTAGTATAAATAATAGCTAAAATTGTGTATAGCTTTAAACATGTTAAATCCCAGCAATATGAAGATGGAAGGGCCCTTGTCAATCAATGAATCCCATTCAACACAGGGACCTCTCTATCATGACTTGTAGTCTAATCCTCTCTTTAAGTTATAAAGAAACTGAGACTTACCTCATTTAAGTAATTTAAGGTTAAAAAAGGAAATTCAGAGTTCACAATGCTCAGCCCACTGTGCTTATTATACTTATGTTCTCTTAGAGTGGCTTCTGCTTTCCGGAACTAGTGGCTTATACAGCCAGCTAACTCAATAGCACTAATATGTGAAAGGCAAAATTATGTGTATATCAAGAGTAGCAAGGTGGAATCTGAAAGACATCGCATGTAATGTTTGAAAGAAATTAGTTTGAATTCTGAATTCTCTGTGATTTTCAACAGTCCCCTCCTTCTGCCAAGCAGTGTGCACACCCCTGCATTTGAACAAACACATAAATCACAAAACCAATCTCTTACCTTGTATCCAACCTGCCTGTGGCTCCCAATCCCCTTCGCTTCTTCCATAGGCACAGTGGTGGCATGTCCAGAGTGTTTTAAATATTTTCTTTTCAAGAAAAGCAGAAATCCTCATAGAAATATGTGCTAGCGGGGTAAGGGCAGTAAGCAAACCCTTCCACAAGACTAACGATTGGGAATATGGTGTATAGTCAACATGGCAAGTCCCTAAAGCCACACAAAAACTGAGGACAGCCGAAACTGGTTTGGCTCAGTGGATAGAGGGTCGGCCTGCGAACTGAAAGGTCCTGGGTTCGATTCCGATCAAGGGCATGTACCTTGGTTGCGGGCACATCCCCAGTGGAGGGTGTGCAAGAGGCAGCTGGTCGATGTTTCTCTCTCATCGACATTTCTAACTCTCTATCCTTCTCAGTTCCTCTCTGTGTAAAATGAATAAAATATACTTTTAAAAAACTCCTCAGATGAGGATTTAAAAACAAAAAACAAAAAACAAAAACAGAAACAAACAAACAAAACAAAAACCTGAGGACAGCTTCCAGGAACAACAGCTCAGAACCTCTCAAAACTTCAAAATTTCTCATTCCTTTTCTCCAGCTTGTTGAAGCTGAAGCTCCAGACTGCCAGATAACAATTTGCTAAAACTCTGTTTTATTCAAGACTTGAGTAATAGAAATGATTTACTAAAGAAATGTAGGTCCTTATACCCAAGTCCCTGTTATTATTAGATCCTCCTTCAAGTTGATGGCTTTGATCATCTGTTACGCATGACTACGGATGTGGGAGTGAAGCCTCACATTGAGCTTAGTGCCATGTAGCTGTTCTTTGTAGTCAAAGATACTGCTGACGCTGGCACTGTTTTCTGCAGTTTGCTTGTTACTATTAGTTGTATTTACACATACTCTGTTTCTTTTAGCAAAACTTGGACGTAGTTTAGAGCACTGCTTGCATTAATGTGCTACACAGGGAATTAACGGAAACTTTGAGTAAATGTTAGTCTCTAGAGACAGACATTTCAAGGCAATGAAATCTTCTAAAGCTGTATTTCCCAGAGGGTCTATGTCACCGTAAAGGTGTCCTTAAGGGCATCCTTTATATATGCAAGGAAAGACCATCCGTCGTGTTAGGGCTTTAAGATGTTGAGTGCTTTCCTGATCCCTGAGCCTCTTCTTTGGGAACCCAGTCTAGCATATTAGTAAGTCCGTGAGGCTATTAACTGCACTCTGTCCTCAGCTACTTCTCAAAGGATTTTGGAGGGCCTTCCTGAGCACTTAGGACCTTAATGAAAAGGAGCGCACACAGATACCTGCATGTTCAGACTATATATTTAGAACCTTGCTCAGGGAGATACCAGTTCGTGTTTTAGTCTGTACGTGTCTCCCACGTCTTGCTGCCTGCTGACCTACAGAAATCTATCTGTGTAGCCCTCTCCTGGGCAGTACTCTGCCCTACAAACTCCATCTGCTTTTGTCTCTGGACTCCAGCTCTATCTGTTGGACTCCTGGTGTCTGCTGGGCTCTGCCTAGATTTCCCCTTCCTGCACCAAGGCCTGGAAACTCTCTCTAGGCAGATAGCTGGTGCAAATGTAGGGCTTGTGAATTTGTTTCCGATCTCTAAGCAATTCTTATCTTTCCTGTCTGTGATATCCAGTGTCTTCAAAATCATTGTGTCATTTGTTTTATCTGGTTATTTTAGGTGGGTGGGTCAATCTGATCCCCGTTATCCTAGAAGCCTCTAGTCGGTTTTTATAAAACTTTTGAATCAAATTGGGGTAATAAGGAATATTTTGCTGGTAATCTAGGTCAGTGAAAACATTTTTCTTTTGTTTTATTTTAAGTCATGAGTACGAGATGAGAAACAGCAAGGATGCGATTGTAAAGCTAAAGAGTAGTACATTAGAATTCCCCCTTCCTATTTTAATAAGGTTGTGGTCAATTCCCTGGTGTACTATATGTTTCAGATTAATGGCAGGATTTAAACACAGGATAATGGACTTGATAAAGGTGATAAAATTAATGTATCTATTCTTTGGAGACAAACAAAATCACGAGGACTTGGGTGAGATTGAAAACTTAGAAAGGTGGCTAACCTCAGGTCACAACGCAGAAGTTTTTGGGGCTCTAACAGGCGGACATCATACCTCATCACCAAATGAATGATCATATGATATTTAAAATCATAACTCTGTTCTCTGCAGGTCGAACATTTGCTGCTTTTTATCTCCGTTGGGGAAAATATTTAAATGTTACAAATTAAGAGTTCCATATATTGTGATTCAGCAATTATTTTGTTCCTTTGTGCTGGAAGCTGCCCATTGCCCTCACCTGCAAAAAGGTGGACAAGGAACCCAGAAGACTGGTCAACCTTGAAGCTCTGAAAGGTCAGAGCTACGCACCACTGTTTAGTTGAGACAATGGTAGCTGAAGCAACTTCCACCTTTTAGTCTTAGGTAATTCCTTACTGATGGGCTATCTTTGAGCTATTATTGGAATTGCCTGCCTAATGGGTATATCCCAAAACCTGAATAAAAGATATCGCAAGGCCACAGCAAAACAGAGTCCTTCTTCTTGAGCTGGGCTCTCACTTGGCCCCCAATATTTCCAAATTAATATTTTCTTGTCTAATCTCTTTCATTTGTGTATGGCCTCTTCCAGAGCCCGAACCCTGAACCTGAACCCTGAACCACTAGGGACATGTGTGGGGGGGAGGTGGGGGTTCCTGCAACTAGAGCCCAATGTGGGGTACTTGCACCTTGGCAGTGCAAAACTGACAAATTTTTTAGCAAAATAGAGAATAAAATTCCAGAAAACTAACACAAAGGATGTGATAACATAACTATCAATGATCCATCCACATAAATCTGTTTATTCATTTCAACATTATATAGTTTAGGACTACTTTGTGTTTGCCTTCCTGTTTCCTTTCATATTTTGTAAAGCTTATTTGTAACTGTGATGTATTTTTCTAGGCAGCTATTATTTGGAAACAAAACCAGAAGCTTCCAATAAAAATTTTGTAGAAAATTAGAACACACGAACAAGTAATATATATATTTAAAGCTATTGTATTTGGAGTCAAATAGATTTTGTTGTGGAATTGTTTCAGATACATGAACTTATTGCAAAAATTTTTTGAAGAAAATGAAAGAAACTTGAAATTCAGAGTTGAAAATACTTATTTGTTGGGAAGTATAATTTACTGTTAAAGGAATGTGATGACTCACTTTTATCTGTAAAGAAAAGCATTGTTGCCCAGTTGGCATGGCTCAGTGGTCGAGGTTCAACCTATGAACCAGGAAATCATGGTTTGGTTCCCTGTCAGGGCACATGTCCAGGTTGCGGTTTGATTCCCAGTGTGGGGTGTGCAGAAGGCATCCTATGGATGATTATCTCTCATCCTTGATATTTCTATCTCTCTCTCTCCCTTACTCTCTTAAATCAATAAAATATATTTTAAAAAAGAAAAAAAATGCATTTTTCCAGTTATTGGAAATAAGAAAGGTAAGACAGAAATGCTTTTATTTATGAGCTCACAGATTATTTTGAACAATTATTTAGCCAGAAAAAATGACATCCAAATGATGCAGAGTGTGTGAACAGTGTTTCCATTAACAGACTGCCATGCCCCAAACAACGGGCCAATAGTGGCGTGACTGCCATTACTGTGAAGCGCTCTCACACAGCATCAGAGATTATCTTCATTCAAGAGAGCATTTTGATTTCCATTATATTGAAAAGATGACTGATCACAATTTATTTGCAGCAAATAAGAATTTATTTTAACATAATTGAGTTGGCAGAAATGTAACAGTGCTGATAATACTAGTATGTGTGGAATGTTTAGTAATTTCCCCAAAGTTTCAGGAGAGAGAGGGAACACCTTTATGTATGTACTGTCATGATCACCACTTAGTGTTAATTTGGATGTCATTTTGTTAGCAAATGAAACTACAAAATTCTCTGACTATATTGATAATTATTTGATAACAGTATTCAGGCATCTGCAAAAAAAATTGTCAATATTTCAAAATATTATAAACCAGACAAATAGATTATATTGAGGAAACAAGATGGCTCAGAAAAATAGGTTGGATTGCATGTCTACAACACTGGAACCCTGTCTAAATTTTTTTGATGATATTAAAATGTTGGAAATAGAATAAAATGAATAATTAAGTTGCATAGGTAGCCAGTGCATTGAACAATTTCTGAATTTGATTTCCAAATTAGAAATTATTTTTCTTTAAAAAATATTCAGCACATTTTAAGTTCCAATGATAGTAAAATTATTTCTGAGGAACTTCAAAATAAAACTAAGAATTTTCTTTAAAATTGAAATTTTTGTACTGTTTTATTATCTTAGAACTCTGATGAATATGCAAAACAATTTATGACAGGACACTGAAGGAGTTATACTTTATTACTTTTTTCTAAATCTAAATTGTTTTTTATTTGAAACGAACATCTAAAGGAAGATTTCTAAAATATTTCACATTTTTATCTTCATCAGAATAGTATATGTCACATTCAGATTTCTGGGTGCGTTAAGCTGAATGAAAATGTAGGTTAAGTAATAATAAGACGTGTATAAAATTCTTATAGACTTCATGCAAATAAGATTTTATATCTTTGACTCTTGCAGGAATTATGCAAAGTTCGGCTTCATCCTAGAAAGTGATCAATAATGCTCTATGCTTTTGAGAGTTATTACATATTGTGCTGTTTTGACCAATCTCTACATCTGCACAGAATTTCATTTTCTACTATGTGTTGCCAATAAAAAATGCAATTGCTACTACAAAGGCAAAAGAAAGAGTCACTGGTCTGGAATTGAGGATATCAAGTAAAAATTGGTAACTAATTTATATTTTTCTATCCTGAAAGGCTCTCTGTTCTTAGAGGGAAAAAATTCAAAATCAGTTTGGATAGGAATAAGTATTCTCCAAACTTAGTACTAAAACTTTTACATCATATTTTCTTCATATACTAACCTATTTAAATTTCCGACTTTTAATTATAAGTTTAAAATCTTCTGCTCTGCTTTAGTTTTATGCAATGCTGGCTTCTTTCAAGACTATACTGGAATTAACATATTTTATGAAAATAATACTTTATTATTCAAGATAATCAATTTTAAAATGTTAAAATGAAATTGTTCACACAGCTACTTGCTTATTAGTGGTTATTCATGTAGAAATATTTCTCTACATGACTATGTAATCTGAAATCCCAATTACCATTTCAAAATGGTAGGCATTTGGTCCAACAATTAAAATCTTGGCAGTGCAAGCACTTTCAAATTCTTTATGCCATTGGCTCTGAACTGATCTGTGTTCCCTGAAAATTCATATGTTGGAGCCCTAAACACCAAGGGACTGTATTTGAGATAGGGTCTTTAAAAAGGTAATTAATATTAAATGAGGTAATAAGGGAGGGCCTTAATCCAAGAGAACTGGTATCCTTATGAGAGAAAGACACCCCAAGGGTGCCAGCATACAGAGAAAGAGCCATTAGAAAAAAACAAAACACAAAAACAAACACACACACACACACGCACGCACGCACACACACACACACACACACACACACACACACCAAGAAGGCAGACATCTGTAAGCCACAGAAAGAGGCCTCAGGAGAAACTAAATGTGCCAACACTTCATTTTTGAGTTCTGGAATCTATACCTCTAGAACAGTGAGAAAAGTAATTTCTGTTGTCCAAGCCTACCAGTCTGTACTGTTTTATTTTGGTGGCCTAGCAAACTAGTACATTCCCCAACAAGTGCTTCTTTATATTCTGTTAATTGGCTTCTAGCTATTATATATATATATATATATATATATATATATATATATATATATATATATTATTATTATTATTATTATTTCTGTAAGTAAAGTATGTGTGGAGAGAAATATTTCTTATTCATTATAAGAACTAGAGGCCCAGTGCACAAAATTTGTGCAGGTGTGTGTGTGTGTGTGTGTGTGTGTGTGTGAGTCCAGCCTGAACTCTCTCCAGTCTGGGACCCCTCAAGAGATTTCTGACTGTTCATTTAGGCCCAATCCCACTGGACACTGGGCATTCCTCTCACAATCCAGGACTGCTGGCTCCCTACCACTCACGTGTCTGCCTACCTGATTACCTCTAGCTGCTTCTGCTTGTCAGCCTGAAAACCCCCTAACCACTCCCCTGCCAGCCTGATTGATGCCTAATTGCTCTCCTGCTGGCCCAATTGCCCCCAATTGCCCTCCTTTGCTGGCCCAGTAACCCCTAACTCTCCTCCCCTGCAGACCTGGTCACCCCTAACTGCTTTCCCCTGCAGGCCTGGTCCCCCCTCCAAGCAGGCCGGCCCCTCCCACCATCTACCCTCCCCTGCAGTCCTGGTTGCTCCCAACTGCCCTTCTCTGCTGACCTGATCACCTACAACTGCCCTCCCCTGTTGGTTATCCTGTGGTGGCCATCTTGTGTGTTAGAGTGATGGTCAATTTGCACATTAATCTTTTATTAGATAGGATTAGGGGCCCAGTGCACAAATTCATGCAACTTTAAAGGGACTGTGGGCAGCAAGACTGTGCTGGGCACAGGGGCAGGTTTCAGCCCATTTTCCACACCCACACAACCCCTCCATCTATGACCTCCATAACCCTGTCTGCCGGCAACCACTGCTTCCATATGCTAATGGCTCTGGCCCCACTCACACCTACTGATGGCGCTGAGCAATAGGGACTGGTGCTGGGCACTGGCAGTGGGTATGAGCAGCAGCTCTGGTGCTGGCTGCTGGTATGAGTGGGGCCATCACCTGCAGCATATGCAAGAGGCGCTGCCACTCCAAATCCCTCCTCAGGAGCAGGTGGAGGTAGAGAAGCCCTGAGGGGGTGATCAGGGCCTGCAGCTGCTGCTCATACCCACTGATGGCACCAAGTGATCAGGGCCAGCACTGAGCACCAGCAGCAGGTATGAGTACTAGGTGGGACGGTGGCATGCAGGAGCAAGGAATTTTAAGTAACCACAAAGGCTCACTCTGATGACAGCCCCTGCTCACCTGCTCCACCATCCTGCTGCTGCCAATGCCCGCCATGTTCCTTGTTCCACCGCCTGCTGCTAATGCCTGCCATGTTCCATGTGTGCCTCTTGGTGATCAGCACATGTCATAGTGACTTGCTGTTCAGTTGCTCTGCCATTTTGGTCTATTTGCATATTAACCTTTTATTATATAGGATATTTCCAAGGGTAAAATGGGAATGCATACACCAAACAAAGAAGGTTATTCCCAAACTAATAATTAGACCTTTTTCTTCAATATGAGAAAGTTATAATTGTTTGAATTAATCTGCAATCACCAAACTTATTTCCTTGATAAGGTGACACAGAACTAAAATCTGTTTACCAGACTTATATATTCCCAACATATGGGTTAAATTCACAAGACATCTTGGATTTCTCATGCATAAAAATCACCAAAAATGATCTGATATCTTACCTCATATATCTCTACTAGTGGCCCACTGCACGAAATTTGTGCATGGGTGTGGGGGTGGGTGCTTGGGTGTTCCTCAGCCCAGCCTATACCCTCTCCAATCTAGGACCCTTTAAAGAATATCCTACTGCTGGTTTACAGAGATTGGGCTTAAAGTGGCAGTTGGACATCCCTCTCATGATCCAGGACTGCTGGCTCCAGTCACTCACCTGCCTACCTGATTGCCCCTAACCACTCTGCCTGCTGGCCTTCTTGCCCCCTAATGCAACTCCTGCCAGCCTGATTAACCCCATCTCTCCTCCCCATTGGCCTGCTCACTCAAAACTGCCTCCCCACTATCCTGATCACTTCCAACTGACCCCCATTAATGGCCTACTCACCCCAACTGGCCCCCTGCTGGTCTGCTTACCCGCAATGGCCCCAGCCATCCCATCCTGGCCTGATTACCCCCCAGCAATCCAAGGTCCCAGCCCCTTCTTTTTTTCTTTTTCTCCTTCTCCTTCTCCTTCTCCTTCTCCTTCTCCTTCTCCTTCTCCTTCTCCTTCTCCTTCTCCTTCTCCTTCTCCTTCTCCTTCTCCTCCTCCTTCTCCTCCTCCTCCTCCTCCTCCTCCTCCTCCTCCTCCTCCTCCTCCTCCTCCTCCTCCTCCTTCTTCTTCTTCTTCTTCTTCTTCTTCTTCTTCTTCTTCTTCTTCTTCTTCTTCTTCTTCTTCTTCTTCTTCTTCCCCTTCAGCACTTCCTTGAGCAGAGGTCAGGGAAGGCTGGAAACAAGTATCTAGGATTTATTTAACTTCTATAATTGAAACTTTGAAGCCTTGAGCAAAGCCAAGGCTGGACAGGGAAGGTAGGGAGCTTGGCTTCCTCCATTGCCGAGGCAACCCAAGCCTCCTGCTTGTTCCAGCTCTGTGGCCGGCCTCCATATTGGTTGGGTTAATTTGCATACTTGCTCCTGATTGATTAGTGGGCATGGCTTAGCGTAGTGGAGTGATGGTTAATTTGCCTGTTTCTCTTTTATTAGTGTAGATCATGGGGTGTACTTTAAGCACCCCTTGGTATCCTTATTTAGGATTTATTACATATTAGCTAGCTAGAAGAACCCTCATATTTCTCTCTGGTATACCTATGTAGTTTTACTTCACAATACAAGGTATAACTAAGGGAAAGAACTTAGTAAGAATACAAGGAAAGAATGCTGCAGTAATAACTTCTTCCCTCTCCCTTTGATGCCTCTCAATTGTATTGGTCCCAAACCAGGCTACTCCTCTGTGAATGGCATTTCCCCTCTTAAGATGGAGGTTGTCCATAATGGGATTTTTATTAAATGTCCCTTTTGTGTCATGATGTGGCTAGGCCTCACCCTCCAATATAATCTTGTTCTGGAGCAAGAGTTAAAGTTCCCTGCAGGCCATCTCTGGCCTGATGCCTGTTTATTTGAAGGAAGTTTTACTGGAACAAGGCCAGGACCATCCTTTTGCACTTTGTATGTGGTGTTTCTTCAGCTCAACAGCAATTGAGTAATTGAGTAATTACAATAGAGACTTGAGCCTACAAAGCCTAAAATGTATGGCCCTTACAATAAAAGCCGGAAGAACACTTTTCTATGGCAAGGATGGGGACTAGGAAAAAGATAGAAGAATAGGATTTGTTCTCAGGGTATCACTCAAAGAACAGGGCTAGAACACATGTGTAAAGGACTTCTCTAGAACACCACCTTGCATCTGAGCACACAGAGCCTGTTCCTAGTGGCATTTTTGCTCACTCGAAAGTTTCCCACATTACTGGTAAAGGCTTATTTCCTCTGGACACCCAGTCTGTATCTCAGAACTGCTATTTGAGGGCATTTATTTAAATAGTCATTTTAGTTATTGTGCTTTTCAACTCTAAAATTCCATTTGGTTCTTTCCTTAGTTTATTGTTCTCTGTTAAAATTCCCTATTTGTTAAGCCATTGCCACCATTAAAAAATAGGCTTTGAACATTTAAAATGGCTGCATTGGAGTCTTTGTCTGCTAAATTCAACTTCTGGATTCATGCAGAGTTGGTTTGTATTGACTGTGTTCTTTCCTGTCCTTTCACATGTCTCATAATGTTTGATTCAAAACTAGGAACTTTAGAGACTATATTGTAGAAATCTTGGATTTTGCTTTTTTCTGTTGTTTGATATTACTCCCTATCCTTCCTTCCTTCCTTCCTTCCTTCCTTCCTTCCTTCCTTCCTTCCTTCCTCCCTCCCTCCCTCCCTCCCTCCCTCCCTCCCTCCCTCCCTCCCTCCCTCCTTCCCTCCCTTCCTTCCTTCCTTTCTCTTTCTTTCTTTCTTTCTTTCTTTCTTTCTTTCTTTCTTTCTTTCTTTCTTTCTTCTTCCTTACTTTTCCTCATTCTTCCTCTTCCTCCCCTCCTCCTCCTTCTCCTTCTTTTCTTCTTCTTCTTCTTCTTCTTCTTCTTCTTCTTCTTCTTCTTCTTCTTCTTCTTCTTCTTTTCTCTCTCTCTCTCTCTCTCTCTCTCTCTCTCCCTTCCTCCTTCTCTCTTTCTTTCTTTTTTGCTCAACTTATCTACATTTCATCTTTGAAATCTGACTTCCTTCCAGTGTTTGGCCACTTATGTCTCTACACAATTTTTAAAAATCTACTTATATTTTTAATCTAATTCCTTAGGGTTGAAAATTCTGTCTGTATAACCAAGTGGTCAGAGTGGTCAGTCCATGATACAGGCAGAATTTGTGATTGAACACTTTGTCCTATAAGCCTTTCCATTCCTTGCATATCAATTTATGTGGAGTCTGGTGTGTGCATTAAACTTTTCATCACTTCTCAAGTCAGTTTTGGCTTTTACATTTTCCTGGGCGTTCTGGGATCTCCCTCGGGCATGCATATAATGTCCCATTCTGCCAGTGATGCATGCAGAGCTCTATCTCAGCACTTTTATGCCTCTCTCATTTTAAAGATCTCACGGGACCCCAATCTCAACTTGCAAAGTTGTAAGTTTTCCCCATTTATTTCCTAACAATTTATACACTTAGTTGACAAAGCTGGGCTCCAAACATAGGTCCCTCTCCCTAGCAACAATGAGTTGCTTTACATGGTCAAAGCCATGCTTGGAAACTGCAGTTCTCAATCACCAAGTAAGAGGAAGATGAGAGTAATCTTAGGCAAGAACACACAATCCTGCTCTTCTTTTCTAAAGCCCTAACTAACAGTTTTCAAAGAATGAATGCTTCTCAGTTGGTTGTCTGTATTTGGTTGATTTCCACAGCTTGGAATTGTTTTTGACAACTTTGTTCAGTTTTATACTTGTTTTCATTTTCTTTTAATATTTTTGTGAAGAGAATTTGCCAATTGATTTATGCTGTCATAATCAGAATTCTTTTTTTTTTCTTTACTGATTTTTAGGTGTGATAATAATGTTATGGTTATAATTTTAAAGCTTCTTTATTGGCATGAGGTATATAGTAAAATATCCGTGATGAGATTATATGATGCTAATAGTTGCTCTCAAGTAATTTGTGTCTCAAGATGTAGATGGAAATATGTGAGTTAATAATTTGGGAAGCATGGTATTTAGTACCTGAAGATACATGGCAATTTTTTTCTAGTTTTGTATGTGATTGAAATTATTCATAATAAAATGCTAAATCAGAGATAAATAATTAAATGCCTGCACTTAACATTAGTTAAGTACAGCATCAGAAATAGAGCAAGATAAATATAACTTGTTCTAATGCAGTAGATTATAGTTAAATACTACATAGGTAATTCAACTTCCCTTAGCAGGTTAATTTAAACTCTTTCTAAAGGCAAGCTATTAGACTACTGAGATTGCCATAGAGATTACTACAATCTCCGTATTTTCTTTTTCTCTAAAATGTGATAGCTTTACATTTATTAAGTGCTTGCTTGTGCCAAGTACTGAATTTAGCATTTCACATACATTGCCAAGAGTTAATGCTTGTAGTGAAAATTTTCTGATAGACCTGTGACTATTTCTTGTTCTTATCTCTTGAAGTTTAGATAAAAAGGAAGATGCAATTAAAGTTTGATTAGTAATTGTGAGTGAATGGTGCAATGCAGCCAAACACCTCCCCTGGTCCCCAATAATATTGTGCTCTATACAGGGCATGCTGGCAAGCTCATAAATCACACTGCATGCAGAGACTTAGCGCACAGCCAGTGTGTCCCCGTTTCCTCTGTGTCAGGCACATGTAAACATTGCTTGGAACTTCTTAGTTATGCATGCCTCCTTGGCTCTCAAGCATGCCCTCAACTTTCTGTATTTCTGAGCACCCAGGGCAAGGGCCAGGGTCCTTCTACTATAGCACATTGTGCAGTTCATGGAGCCATATGACCACCTTGACGATGGAATTGCTCCATTAGACATGGAGGACTAATGCATTGCATCCTGTGTACTCTTTCTCTGGTCTTGCTGTAAGTAAATGCTATACCACTTCATCACATGCTGTCTCAATGACCTTAAATTGTGCAGTAGTGTCTTCTCTGAATGATACCTACCTTTTGACCTTCACCTCATTCATGTCATATTCTGTCTTGTGGCATAGCCTGACTATCTAGTTAAACAACAATCTTACATTGTATGTTTTGTATCATTTAGGGATCAGAGTAGAGGTCCAAGGACTATTGTAACTCCATTTTAGTCTTCTGAATTTAGAGGGCTCTTCCAAGCAAAATCAAGACCCTAGTGAAAAACTTCTGCAGAAAGATACAGGTTCTCAAGACCTACCTCTGGTTCATGCTACAGTCCAGCTTACTTGTGGGAATATCTCCAGTGGCAATATAAGTCTTGGTGTCCTGGGTATGATATAGACATTGCATGCCAAGAAAACAATTGCTGTTAGCTGACCTTAGGCAACATGGTGCTTTCAGCGCCAACAATAGGGCGGCAGGGGGATAGCTCTCATGACCACTGATTCATGAGCCAGGTCAATTTTCACTTCACTCAGAAAGAATTCTGCTCTGTCCGTCTAACTTCTAAATCTCTTATAACTGACTTTGGAAATAGACAACCTTAAAAATCTCTTTCTCTGCTGACACAGAACATGATTCATCAGTCTATTTAAGGACATATTATTGCTGTCTTCATGTGAATATTTTGGTTCACAATTTGACAGTTCCTATATTGTGGAGCTGTTTTAACATTATTACTTCTGCTCACACAGATCTGGGAACTTTCCATGAAGTACTCAGTTGAATGAGAACATATTTTTTGCATCACCTGACGGGATCCTTATAAAGAATCACTCCTGAGAGCCTAATATCAATGGGAAAGTAAGGCGGGTGAGGGTTGGTCTCATCTGATGAGGGAAACCAGTAAATCGGCCCTCTCCCTGTAAGATGACTGCTCTTCTCATAGTAGACAGAAGGAACTAATACTCCCAATAGCCTTGAAGAGAGTAATGTGAATTCAGGACTTTAGCTGCAAGAACAGAGGGGAAAGTAAATAGTAGTCAGGCCAGGTTGAATTCCTTAATAAATGTATAATTTTCTGCATTTATTTAATGCTGGTTACTTGGCATACTGAAATCCTATTTTTTTATTTTTATTTTTTGTGGTAGAAGAGGATTTATTCTTAACTTCACCATAATGGGAAGTTGTATTTTTTTTTACTTGAGCTTCTAAATTTGTTTTAGTGGTTTTTATTTTTTAAAGGAAAATTTTTTTAAATTTTTGTTTAAATAATTATCCCACTCCTAAATTGTTGGCCAAGGCCCATCTGAAAAGTTTAGTACTAGCTCATGTTTTTTGATAGCACATTTTGGGTTAGAAAATTCTGTCCAAAAAAAATGAGAGGACACTCCTCTCACAATGAAACCATTTTTCTTTGCATACTGCCAGTCACTGTGACACTGAAGATTCAAGGATGCAGGATGAAAATATTTTCTTTGATGTTTAAACTATGCTCTCTCCACAACAGTAGAATAAGAATTGTAGTTTGGAATGCAAGGGTCTACTGGTGCAAGATGCTACATCTTATTTTTAGAGTTTGCTTTTAGCTACTCAAATTTAATTAATCAAATTCTATTTCTTCTATATTTTTTGCTTAAAAAACACTGTAATGTGGCTGTGAGATATATAGATCAGATCCTTCAGAAAAGAGAAAAGGTCGCATGTATATCTTTTCAAGCACCCTTTTATAGCAGCCCCAGAAGCAGCCATTTACTTTGAGCTTAGCTAGACCACCTGAAACTCTAGGTCAGGCAGTGTGCCTCCCTTGGTATGTCAAAGTTTAGTTGGAATGCAGAGAACAACTTACATAAGCTGGGAGGATGTCCAGTTAGCTCAGGATGCTATAACAGAATACCATAAACTTCGCGGCTTGAACAAACATACATTCTCACAGTTCTGGAGTCTAGGGAGTCCAAGGAGGCTGCAGACTCTGTGTCTAGTGAGAGAACTCTTTCTAGCTTTCCAATTGCATTTTCTCATAATACCCTCACATGGTGAGGAGCTGGCAGAGGCGATGCAATGCAAATTCTTCCACGTCTCTTCTAGCAAGAGCACTAACCCCATCATGAAGCTACACCTCCCAAAGTTCCCACCTCCATATATAACCACATTGGGGATTAGGGAGTCAATGTTTGAATTGGGGGAGAATACAAGCATTCAGTCCACAGGAAGTAATGTAAACCTACCAATCATAAGAGAGAGGCAGAGCAAGAATATTATTTTTAACCCATCTTCCTTTAATTCTTAATCTATTAGTAGAAATTAAAGTTGTGGATATTCCACACAACGATACTCTTTAGCACAAACTACTGAGTTAATTATGGATATGCAACTATAGAAATGCAGGGAAAACTAACAGGAAGATGAAGTAACAAAGCCTAAGACTGAATCATGACAGTCCTTTATTCAGTACACACTCACAGAGTGCATAATATGTGACCAGATACCAGATGATTTACAAAATTGTCTGTTCTTATCCTCACAGATCTCTTTATAGAGGAAATTATGTGGCAAGTGTTTACTCCTGGCTGGTGGCTATCCTAGTGGCTCACCTCGATAGAACACATACCAATAGTCCTGGACACCAAGAAATACTTAGTTGACCACCTATTACTTGACAGACTTATACTAGACCTGTGGAGTTGCACACAATGAACTAGCCATGGTGATTGCTCATGAAGATGCTGTAACATAAAATTGAAGGAAAAGTAGTAAGCCTACATGGGAATCGGGGTTTTTTTTTGACTGAGCCCAAGAATAGTGAATAGGACTCTTAAAATAAAATAAAAACAAATGGAAGACAAAGTATGGTGTAATAGATTTGAAGCCATTCACATTCTTTTCCTGTGCATGCTTTTGAAGCAAAATCAGAAGCTACAGAGAAAGACTTGATATGTGACAGCCTGAAAAAGCCCTCAGCGTTTATTTCACAATCAGTCATTGCAAACATGAAAAAGCATAAGGCCCCCTTTTAAAGCAGCAGTGATTTAACTGAAATTGATCACTTAAGGAAGACAAAGTATTACTGAGCCCAAATGTGGCTACCACACTAGTTGAACTATCTCCAAACAAAATCCACAAAGGCAGAGAATGAAACAGAATTGATATATATATATAACCCACAGTCACATGGATCTTTGGGCGATTCAGAGAAAAAGAACAGACAATTTCACAGTTCTCTAAATTATTTAAGTATCAACCTTCAAAGGGAGTAAAAGACCAAAAAATGTGTCATAAGTATAATAAGGGTATTACTTAAGAAACTTATAAAAATTTGTAAAATTAATATTAGCCATTAAATACAACCAGTTAAAATATCACTGTTAAATAATGAAAATGATATGAAAAAGACATAAATTTGATATAATGATCTATACTTGTGAACATGACATTAGTCTCATTATAATTACTATTGTTTATTTTGTTGGAAATACAACTAATTTGAAAATGCCTTGAAAATATTTAGCTAAGGCAATTTTTAAGATTTAAAGAAAAAAGTACAGAATTATGCAATATAATTTAAAATAAATAAATTATTCAATAAAAATGATCCCTTAAATGACTGAGAGCAGGCAGTATTGATAGGTTAATACAGACATTCTTAATGATATTAGTAAAACCTGACAACTAGTCACTTTCAATGGTCTCTTCTCAAGGCACAAGTGTAAGTGAATTCTCAGTTATGTCACAAAAAGAAGCTCTGATGGGCAGAGTGAGCGCTAAGTCAAAACTTGAGATAAATAAACTCAAGATTATTACCAATGTTCTCAAGCCAAACAATATTTCTATGAAAAATATGTAGATTCTTGAACTGATGAAAACTCAAATATAAAAAGACAGCACAAGATACACAAGTCCTAATCACCTACCCAAGATGGGGATGCATGATTCATGTCATTTAAATCTATTTTTTATAACTGGTGTTTTTAATTATAAAGCTGTCAGATTATAGATAACTTTGTTAAAATTTCAGGCCTTTGCCCAGGTGCTGAGTTGGTTAGAGGTCCCTGCTATGCCAATGTTCGGGGTTTGATTCCCAGCCAGGGCACATATAGGAATCAACCAAATGGATGCATAAATAAGAGGAACACTAAAATCTCTCTCTCTCTCTCTCTCTCTCTCTCTCTCTCTCTCTCTCTCTCTCTCTCTTCCTGTCCCTCTTTCTCTCTCTCTCTCTTTACTACATTCCTCTCCAATACATATATACATACATACCGTATTTGCCGGCATATAAGACGATTTTTTGGCCCTGAAAAATATGCCTCCAAGTGGGGGGTAGTCTTATACGGTGAGTATATAACAAACTCTGTATTTTGAGTGGAAATGTTAGGGGGTCGTCTTATACGCCCAGTCATCTTATACGCCGGCAAATACGTTATTTTCAGGGCCAAAAAATCGCCTTATACGCCGGCAAATACGGTACATACATACATACATAAATAATTGCAGAGCACTTCTACAGTGCACTGGGGATAGTTACATAAAACTCAGCACAAAGATATCAGAGGTTCTATCTGTTCCTGTGAAAGACCCTCTTGGCCTTGGGTCCTACCTTCACAATATGAAACAATGGATTGCTAGAGGACTGTCAAGGCTGGTAGAAACTTTCCTGTGGGTTCCATTTAAGAGAAGCAGCAACAATACTTGCATACATTTAGAAACAGACATGGCAGAGTAAATAGATAATGGTGGTGTGTACCCACTTAATTATTAAACCATAAGAGGAAAAGATTTCATTCAAAGGTTAAACAAGTATTAATTACTCCAATGAAGAAACTTGTGCTAACCCATTCATATACAGTGTTTAATTTAGTTTAAGTTAGTAAGTCTTATCTTTTCTTAATTCTACTTTAAATGATCCATATTCTTTTAAGTTTCACTATGGTAAGTGTCTGATTCGTGGTTCAATGCTGTACTGTTTAATTTCTCTGGAAGGTCTGAAAGGATCTTATGACCGGTTTAGAAGGATGGATTAGATAATTCCCAACTAATTCTTTGGACAATTAATGGAGTCTCAATATCATACAAAAACAAGTTGTACCCTTTTAATAAATGGGAGCCTTAAACAGGGAAAATCAGTAAGAATCCTAGGCCAGCCTCAGTGACACGGAAAGCCCTCAGAGTCAAGATATGTCCTTTGGCAGCTGTCAGAACACTGTCTAAACATAGCCTCGCAGAAAGGCTTAATAAAAACAATTCTAAAACTTTATATCCTGAGTCAGAGTTTTATTCACCTCACTAAAAGAAAACGAAAACACACCACTACTCTATTTTAAGCTTTCTTTGCTTTGCTGATGTCTGGGGGAAAGAGAGAGGGGGGGGGGAGATCGAGAACGGAAATGAGGGAGGGGAGAGAAGAAAGAGAAGGACAAGGAGAAGGACAAAGAGAGGAAAAGGAGGAGAAAGAGCAATGCTGTCTGACCTTATCTCCTGTCTTTAGACACACAGGAACCACTGGTCAAAGGACACTATTTCCAGAAAGTTCCTAACCTATCTTCCAACACAGTTCTCCCTGACATATGGACACAAAGAAATAAGCTATGACTGAGAAGTGCTGCATGGTCACGATTCATGCACACATTTATATGTACAATCTTCCTTAATAAAAAAGAATAGCCATGTAGAGCTCCACAATGAAGGAAGGTTTCAAACCTGCTTCTTGTTTGTAGGAATGTATAAACAATCTATTAACGCCTCAGGATGTTTGGCTTGACTGAGGGGAAGAGTGGCAGGTTCAGTCCATAGCAGGCATCAGTGTGGTCAGCGGCCAGCCCGGGGCCGGCGATGACTGACCACCACAGCGGGGAAAGCCATCTTAGAGAAAAATCAGTGATGAATCCTGATCTGAAGCTGAGTTTTAAACATTTGAGAACTGGAGACAGAAATCACAGTTAAAATGATGCGCGTGCAGAAAAGCAAAGTGTGCTTTGGAGTTCATTAAACTTTCCTTGCTGCACCACAAAAATTAAACTGGGCTCATCTAAATGTGCATTAGATTTTGTGTTTTAAAGAATCCATTGACTTGTCAATAAAAATGTAGTAAGATATTTTCTTCATCTTCTAATAAACAACTGTGACAAATTCAATCAGATTATTTGTATTTCTGGAATATGCATTCATTATCTATGCCAAAAATATATATTTTACAAGTATGTCACTCCTAAGGGAAAGTTATCCTCCCTTTTATTGGAAAAAGAAATATAGTGTCCTTCGCATTTCTTTTTATTGCTTGTTCAGGTTACTACTAATTATAATGACATAAAAATGATTTAGTTTTACTATATCCACTGTAATCAAATAAAATTTTAAAATTCTGGTTTAGTTTGAATGATCTAATTAAATATGCCTACAGTTGTAAGTTATCTCAATTTTTTGCAGAAACAAAAACAGTTTAACCAGTTATTATTTTTTTATCATAAATTTTTTTATCTAACCTTTCCCTACCCACCTAAATTTACTAAATAAAAGTCTCTGGTGTTCTATATATATCTTCCAATAAATTTCAAATTCTAAGTTGACATTTTCCTATGAAATTTAGGTGTTTATGTGTTTATTTTCAGAGCAAGAATGTGCTAAGAATATTTTTTATTTCTTTATTGATTAAGGTATCACATATTTGTACTCAATCCCCCATCCCAATCCCACCCCTCCCCACTCATATCCCCAATCCCCTATTGTCCTTGACCACTGGTTATGCTCATATGTATGCACATAAGTCCTTTGGTTGGACTCTAACAATGTTTTTGAAGTAAAAGAGAATTTCAAGAGAACCAGAATCTAGCATAAAGACTATCTCTTATAAAAGTATACAATTTTATTTTTTAAGGTTCAGTTGGACAATGATTGTTTTTAACTGGAGTATGTAATCCATTACAGTTAATATAAAAGCTATATATTTTATTTATAACAGCCATATTACTTTATGGTTTCTATTTACTTCACCTGTCTTATTTTGCTTATTCTCTTCCCCTTTTCTTGCCTTCTTATGAAATCCTTTTATTATCCTCTTTTCTTTCTGCTGTTGGTTTGGAAGTAATATGCTGTGTTTATTACTTCAGTGGATACTCTAGAGATTACAATATGCATACTTAATCTACTAAAATCTACATTCATTCATATTTTGGTCTTTTTTTCTCCAAAATATAAAGACATTAGAAAATTTAGCTCTAGGTGGCAGCCATAGAAATGCTTCTCACGAAAACCCACTGTATGGGAGAACATATTTGCAAATAATATCACTGACAAAGGTTTAAACTCTTGCTTAAGAACTCCCCATTGGCCTGACTGAATCTATGCTGACTTCTGATTCCCCTCCTACCCAATGCTTCTTCTTCCTCCTGTCTTTTCACATATTGTGGTCTAACTGTTCTCCCACCTTCATAGTTCTTTCTACTTTATTCTTTAGGTGTTTCCTCCAGTCAATCCCTGCCACATATAATATTATTCAATATATACATTATGAGGACCTAAACTAACACACTTATTCATTTGTGCATTTCCAGACTTAGATGATTTTGCTGGATATTTTTTCCTCTTTTTTAATCCCATAAGACATAATTTTATTTTTAATACAACCTTTTATCTTTATTCCTTTTGCTATTCATTCTGGAATATATTTTTTTTCTGAAAGAATTCCTTGAGATTCAGTAGGCTTCTGCAATCCTTGGTCTTAACCATCCTTCTGAAACTCTGATTATATGCACCTTAAACTCGAAACCTTTTAACTTTTGTATTTCTATCACTTTGCCAGCCATTCTGGGTAGTTCCTTTTGACCTACCTTCCAGCTCATGAATTTTATTTTTAGGTATTTCATTATTATATTTAACTACTTTTTTAGTATTAGGTATATTTTTATTTCTATAATTTCTATTTTTAGCAAAAATAATTTATCTTTTATTATAGATATGTGTTCATTGCTTTTAGTTTTTGAACATAGAATATCTGTCTTATCTTTTGTTAATACTTCCAATATTTGGTCTTTTGTTTTGTTTCTGTTACTGTTTCTTCTCACATATGGTGCTTTGCTTCCTTGTAGATTTGAGCTGAGTATCCATAGGAAGAATTTCTAGTGATTATGACTTTCCAGTGATGCTGTGCCCCCACCCTGCACCCTGCTAAGCTCTGTTCGGTGTCAAAAAGTCTTTCCTTTATAACCCAAATACCATCAAGTTCATAAAGGTTGCCAGCATGCCCTTAGCACAAAAGAATTTCAAAATCCTGCTTACCTGTCCATATTCTAATTTAATTTAGATTTTGGTTCAAAAATTTCTTACCCTATTATCAGCTATTCAACTCTTTAAAAATATTTTTAAAATACATTTCATAAAACCTTTGTACTCATTTCCAGTGAGACACTTTGTTTAAACAAACTAGCTAATAATATGATTGAAAAAAGAATTTTGAATATCTACATAAAGTTAATATGATAAAGACTAATTTTAAAGTAATATACATTGAATTGTTATAGACATTTTGCATTAATTTTTAGGTGCTTTAAAGTGTTTGGTATAGGCCACATCAAGATTATCAAACAGCCGAAACCGGTTTGGCGCAGTGGATAGAGCGTCAGCTTGTGGACTGAAAGGTCCCAGGTTCGATTCCGGTCAAGGGCATGTACCTTGGTTGCGGGCACGTCCCCAGTGGGGGGTGTGCAAGAGGCAGCTGGTTGATGTTTCTGGATCTCTATCCCTTTCTCTCTTCCTCTCTGTGAAAAATCAATAAAATATATTTTTAAAAAAGATTATCAAACAAAGAGATTTGTATTTTTTAGCTATCTACCAAAGAAATCACAATATTTAAGTTTATGAGCACCCAATTGATTATTTAGATATAATTCTTATACCATTACTTGTATCATATAGGCAGAGTTATCATCTAAATTGATAGAAGTGTCCTTCCTACTACAGAAAATATTCCTTAAACAAAAACCATCTAGTGCAATTAAGCAAATAAAGTATTTCCAATATCCCACAAAAGAAATACTGACTAATAAAAACCTTAAGCTCGTAGTCCACCACACAATATGCTTAGACAAGCACATATTTAAGCAAAATTTGTGAATATAAATGTGAATCCTCTCATAACAATAATTACTAGATAATAATATTATATCTGGATCCAAATGTGAAAGAATTAACCTCAATCAGTAAGAGTTGAGAAAGAAAAGTTCATTAGATAAATTATGCTTATCAGACAGAAAATGAGGTAGCAATGAGCCTTGCCCTTCATGGGGATATTCATAATCACTATTCGGCTTGTGATGGGACTTTATCCAGAAAATGTGTCTCAATAGACCAAGCTTCCTATCAATTTAGTAATAAAAACAGTCTGCTGAGAAGAGACATCAAAGTAGAGGTTACACTACAGAAACTATAAAATAGATTCTATGTTTAATCCATTTGTAGGCCTATTTTTTTTCAACTTTGCAACCCATTGTACATTTCCCTAGAGGAATTAAGAAAATAAGGCTCTATCTCTATTTTCTAAGTTTCTCTTGCCAGTATTCTTTCTTCTCTTGCTCAAAATTTTATCCTTATAAATATATTGGTTCTATTGAGATCTTGGCCCCTGCTCATACAGAATTCTATAAATTTTAATTAATCTAATCATCTATCCATTTAAACATATTTATTGAGCAAATACTATGTGTCCAGCAATGTCTAAGAGCTCTGGATCCAGTAATTGAGAATATAGACCCAAACCCTTTTTGACAAATTTACTTCCTAATGTGAGAAAATAGAAAGTAAACATGGGAAGTAGAAGATAATTTCAGAAAATGAAAAAAATGCTATAAAGAAAATAAAATAAATCACTAGAGAGTAGGGAGATAAGAAGTGGACTTGGGATTTAGCTATGAGATTCATATAAAGTCTAAAGAGGTACCATTTAAGCTAAGACTATAGTGATTTGGAGGACAAAGCCATTCAAGAATTAACTTACATATTAATGAAAATCACATGCCCTAGGAACTGGCACATGTTGCATACTATTTTATCTCCCCTCCAAACCACATCCTGATTTCTCAGGATTCTTAGTTCAAAGGGGAAAATAATATTCAAGGAAAATAATAAGAGGAAACTGAGGAAAAGAGGAAACATTATTTTCCACATGCAGATACCAATGGAAATGTAAAACTATTACAGGAGAGCACACAGCTGTGGAAAAGGGATCTGGGAAAAATTTAAAGAGGTATAGCATTTGTGTTGTTAATAGTCCTTTGTAGAGAAATAAACTAGGGTTGTTAACCTTGAAAACAGAACACTGATTTATGCTGTCAGGTGATTATGAGACTACTAGAGGCTCTGTGCATGGAATTTGTGCACAGGGGGTGGGAGGGGTGTCCCTCAGCTCAGCCTGCACCCTCTCCAATATGGGATCCCTCGCTAAATAGGCAGTAGGACATTCCTCTCACAATCCAGGACTGCTGGCTCCCAACTTCTTGCCTGTCTCCCTTCCTGATTGCCCCTAACTGCTTCTGCCTGCTAGCCTGATCACCCCTAACCACTCCCCTGCCAGCCTGATTGATGCCTAACTGCTGTCCTGTCAGCCTGTTTGTAACTAACTGCCCTCCCCTGCAGACTTAGTCCCTCACAACTGCCCTCCCCTACTGCACATCTTATGGGGGCCATCTTGTGTCCACATGGGCTCAGTCATTTTTTACCACATGGGAGCAGCCATCTGTGTATTGGAGTGATGCTCAATTTGTATATCATTCTCTTATTAGATAGGATTAGATAGGATAGAGGCCTGGTGCATGGGTGGGGGCCAGCTGGTTTGCCCTGAAGGGTGTCCCATATCAAGGTGGGGGCTCCTTTGGGGCATGGAGTGGCCTGGGTGAGGAGCCTGTGGTGGTTTGCAGGCCAGCCATGCTCCCCAGCAACCCAAGCGGAGGCCCTGGTATCTTGGATTTATTTATCTTCTATAATTGAAACTTTGTAGCCTTGAGTGGAGGCCAAGGCAGGCCAGGGTATGCAGAAAGCTTGGTTTTCTCCATCTCCAGGAGCAACTCAAGCCTCCTGCTCTCTCCAGCTCTGTGGCTGCCATCATTTTAAGGGTAGTCGGAAAGCTTGGCTTCCTCCTTTGCTGGAGAAGCCCAAGCCTCCCTCCTGCTCTATCTGTAGCCACAGCCATCTTGATTGGATTTATTTGCATACTCACTCCTGATTGGCTGGTGTGTGTGTGGCTGGTGGGCACGACCAGTGGAGTAGCAGAGGTGAGGTCAATTAGCATATTGGTGGTTTTTTGTTGTGTGTGTGTGTGTGTGTGTGTGTGTTTTTAAAGATAGGATTAGATAGAGAAGGGCTAGGTGTTCTCTTTATCTCCAAAGACATTTACATTAGTGATGAGGTATAGGCAGGGGGAAGAATGTTCTAACTAGAGTATGCCTAGACTTTTCCAAACAAAGCTTGCATTTGTCTTTTAAACCTACACCACATTCCTTTTGGCCTAGAAAATTTCAGCCATGTGTTAGAATGAGTGAACCTGGGTTAGTTAAAATCCATGACGATACCCAGGACCTTTCTGAGGCCAGGCACAGAATCTTCTGTGAGAGTGCAATTGGGAAATAGTGCTTTCAATTGTTTTTTAAAGGGTTTACAGGACACTCAGGATGACCTAACCAGAGCCAACTTCAAATGTGGGTTATATCAATTTCTATCTAGGTGACTTTCAGCAAATTACTTAACCTCTCTGGGTTTCATTTTGTCACCTGAAACTGTGACTAATGATAATACTTATCTCAAAGGGTTTCTGAAGGAGAGATAAAGGAATACATGTGAAAGCACCTGCTTGTGGCGAACACTACCATCAGAGACAGGATGTAAGTTTAGCTTTCGGGAGGGATATGAGAGAGGCTATCACATTTTAACCTGTTCAAGTAGTTTCATTAAAACAGATGGAGCAGCCGAAACCGGTTTGGCTCAGTGGATAGAGCGTTGGTCTGCGGACTGAAAGGTCCCAGGTTCTATTCCAGTCGGGGGCATGTACATTGGTTGCGAGCACATCTCTGGTAGGGGGTGTGCAGGAGGCAGCTGGTCGATGACTCTCTCGCATCGATGTTTTTAGCTACCTATCTCTCTCCCTTCCTCTCTGTGAAAAATTAATAAAATATATTAAAAAAAACAAAAACAGAAGGAACAACTAGGATAGAGAAGGAAAATATCTATGAACTGCATTTCAACAAAAGTAGGTGCAAAAGTGGCCCAAATCCCTTGGTATCAATTGGTAAAAGCAAACTACTTGAGTGGGTTTAGCAACTACCAGAGGAGGAAAAACAATTTTTAGTTGTTGTGGTTTGTTTGTTTTTTATTTTTTATCTAGAGGCCAGGTGCATGAAATTTGTGCATGGGAGGGGGTGTCCCTCAGCCAAACCTGCACCCTCCCCAATCTGGGACTGCTGGCTCCTAACCACTCTCCTGTCTGCCTGCCTGATTACACCTAACCTCCCTTGCCTGCCTATATGATCACCATTAAATGCCTCTGCACTTTGGCCTGATCAACCCCAATTGCCCTCCGCTGCTGGCCTGATTGCCCTCTAACTGCTTGATCCCCCATTGGCCTGATAACTCCTAACTGCTTGCTTCTCTGCCGGCCTGATTGCCACTAACCGCCTCTGTCTCGGACCCTGACACCATGGCTTTGTCTGGAGGGAAGTCATGTGTCCAGAAGATGTCCAATCAACCCTGTGCAATTATCACATTGCACTTTTATTAGTATAGATATCAAGAGCTCTGAATCCAGATATAGCCAACAAGTAGCCTAAAAAAGGAGGAGTCCCCGTGAGTGAATTTTTATCAGTCAACAATAGACAGAAACACAGGGAAGTATACAAACTTTGAAATAATATAATATTAATCATGAACTGAAAAGTTTGAGAATGATATTTTTTAAATAAGAGAATCATAAGGAGAGTTGACAAAGCTCAGAAAAGATATGAGAGGAGGAGAAAAAAATAGAGGAAAGAAAGGAATTATGTTCAGCAATGAGTATAGAATTGAAAAACAAACAAAAATAGAAATACTCAGTTTTATATTTTTCCAGTGGGAAATCTGAATGTAAGGCTGGTATGGCACATCCATTACATCCTCAGAAATCTAGGCTTTTTATTTTTTTTTTATTCTTCTGCTCTACTTATTGAGGAATTGTCATTCAAAGCCAAGGTCATTCAAAGTCACATGATTACTGATGCACCGGCCTTGGCATCTTTATTTCAGGCTGAATAGAGGGGATAAAGTGGCAAGGAGATCAATGCTAGTTGAATCTTCCCCCTTTTTAAAAATGTTCCCTGAAAACCAAGTCAACTTTTACCTGTTTCTCATCGACCAGATCTTGGTTATTTAAACATCCTATCTACTAGGCAGTCTGGGAATGTCATTTTGTTGTTGTTGTTTTCTGGTGTGTGTGTGTGTGTGTGTGTGTGTGTGTGTGTGTGTGCGCGAGAGAGCTGTTTATTTAATTGAGCACATTGTTATCCTTCCCCAACAAATCAGAGTTTTTTAGTGAAGAAGTGGGGCAAGGAGACAACTAACAGTGTGCTCAGTTCTCATAAATGTCAACACTCTTTTCAGATGAGAATTACAGGTTAATGCATGGCAGAACAGCAAATGTCAAATCCAGAAAACTATTTATATTTTGGACTTGCGCTGGAAACCACAAGTATATTACAAATCTCACAACCTGATAAAGTAGCACTTGAGTGGAATAGAAAAATAAGTGTTCAGTTGAATTTAGACTTAGATGTTGAACTGGGTCCATTTTGTTCTGTGGCCCCTGCCTACATTCATTTGATCTCATCATCAACTTCCTCAGAGAGTTGACCCTCTTTATCCATGTATTTCATATTTGCAAATGTATCTAATTGCTAACACTTTCTTGCAACTACAAAACCAACAAGCATAGCCATCCACAGACATGTACAGAGCAGCAAAACGTTTTTGTTGCCTGACTTACATGTTCTCATCTGATTATGAGTAAGGTGATGTTTGGCCTTCCGGTATCAGCTGTCATACTGTAAACAACTGTCCTTTTCACAGTCTGTGCCTTGCCACTTCATTTCTCATTTGTGTTGGTGATATTACTGTTTAGTATGGCTCCAAGAATAGTGCTGAAGCGCTGTCTGGTGTTCCTAAGTAAAAAAAGGCTACAATGTTTCTTATAGAGAAAATATGTTGGATAAGCTTTGTTCAAGCATGTTTTGCGGTTTTGCTTGGCCATGACTCCAATGTTATTGAATCAATATACATTTAATAAAGTGTATTTAAACATAAACACACATAAAACAATGTTATGGATTTCTCAGTTAATGAAAATGTTACCAGAGGCTTGCAGGAACCTATTCTGTATGTCCCGATATGGTTCAGTATTCACTAATTCAGTGTTTGTGGCCTCTATGGAATATTAACTACAATGAAAATAAGAATTGACTGTATATGGACACCCAGAGGAACTTTACTCGACAGTCAGTGGACTATTCAGCAATATGTTAACCAAAACACTATTTGATATCCTACATAAATGCAACAAACTGCAGAGACTCAAGATGCTCAATACCCACAGCCAACCCTTTAGAAGCTCATATATATGAAATAGGCAAATGTTACATTTTTGGAGGGTGATCAGGCAAACAGGGGAGAGCAGTATAATGCAAACTAGGCTGTGATAAATGCTGTATTTTAAATATATATATATATATATATATATATATATATATATATATATATATTACTGAGAGGGGAAGGGAGAGGGAGAGAGACAGAAACATTGATGAAAGAGTGGATCATTGATTGGGATCAAGCCCACAACCCAGGCATGGGCCCCAATCAAGGATCAAACTGACTACCATTTGGTGCATGGGATGATGCCTAGCCAACTGAACCACACTGGCCAGGGATGATAAATGCTATATTTTGAATGCAATCAATTTCTGCCTATTTGGAAATTGGCAAAAGTGGTTTGTTTGTGTGTTTTTTAATATATCTTATGCATGCTTTGAAAATCAAATTTAAAAGATGTTATTAGACACTTCTAACAAAAATCAGTCTTTCTATGAGGCTCACACTGTCAACAAGTATCCCTATTAGTAAAAATGGGGCTCATTGCTCAGAAAACATAACTCAGCTTATAAATTTTGGTTCTAATAATTTTTGCAGGTGTATTTCAACAAAAGTAAGACCATTTTTTTTATGAAGCTAACATTTGGTACAGTGTTATGTCTAAAATCTTCTCTCTGTTATACTTCTACAGCATTTATAACTCCTCAATAATTTCCCTTTTATAGTAATTTAATTCTTATCATGACTTCTATTTGTTCCAGCTTCCTCTGCACATCTCCTCCAACTCCAGAAGCCTGCATCACCTCATGATAGGAATCTAGTTATTCCAGTTATCCTCCAGTCATTTCAAACATTGTTTCCCTTGGCAACTTAATCTTTTACATAACCATCAAAATGTCATAAGATGTCCTTGAATATGTGTCACAGTGAAGCACATTCAATAGGGCTCTGAAAATAATGTTCGGAATGAATCTTAATCTATTTGTTCTTCAGTTTTTAGCTGAACAACTGAATAAAAATGTTTTCCACATTTGTTCAGTGATATTTTGAAGCTAAATGAGTCATTCTACTTTTTATAATTTTCACATTATAATTTTAAAAAAGTTAAAAAAAAAACCTCCAAGCAAGAGATGTCTACTATTGCTGTATTTCAAAGATTAGACTGGTAATCAAAAATTGCCTGCCAAGAGTGTTCTGTTTTCTGAGATGCGTTCTTGTTGATTTCTGCTAACCGCATGTACGTCTAACAAGAGAGCCTTTTAACCATTAATAGTATTTTACATTTTCCCTACTAGATAGTCATCACTAAATAAGAGTGACATCAGAGTATTGGGGATATAAATTGTGAGTTCTTCAATGCTTTATTTTGTCTTAACTGTTAGAAAGATGAACCATATGGCCTCTATTCAGATGTCTAGATTGATAAAATAGAAAGCTGCAGTTTCCTCAGACTGTGTCTCATTGACACTTAGACATATGAAAGAGTTCTCAGAGCTCACAGAAGAAATAAAAAGACAAAGGAGTGTAACACTGGGCTTCCCTTGGCTAATAAGCACTGGTATTAAAGGATAAAAGAGCCCTGCACATCCTCCCAACTGAGTCATAACAATTGGACCTCTGTTTTTGAAAGAGTCCAATAATGCTGCAGTGTTATCTGAACTACATTTTTCTCCCATCTCTATCTTATACATTTGAACTTTTTTTAACCAAAAGTATTCACTAAATTTTTTAAGCAGAACATGAGGAATATCCGTGAGCCTTTATGAATGTGGTGATTGTGTGATATGGAAAGGCAAAAATGCCCCTGGCTTTCAACACACTAATAATGTGGTCAGTGTATCTGCCCCTTAACTGAAGAGTTGAGACTATGCAGAGGAATCAAAGTCCCATTACATAAAAACACATCATTTTAATAGTTTTGTAATTGAGGACTCTCAATATCTGTTAAGTAGTTCAACTACTTGAAAAACATTTTTCTATTGACTCATACATGGAAAGTAGGAGGTGAGGAGGACAGGTTACAAAAAGAAAAAGACATGATCCTTGTTTTTATTTATTTTTAAATATATATTTTATTGAACTTTTACAGAGAGGAAGGGAGAGGGATAGAGAGCTAGAAACATCCATGAGAGAAAAACATCAATCAGCTGCCTCCTGCACATCTTCTACTAGGGATGTGCCCGCAAACAAGGTACATGCCCTTGACCGGAATTGAACCTGGGACTCTGGTTAGGACATGATCCTTATTTTTAGAAAAACTAAATACATAGTAGAAGAAATAAATATGTATGAATGTGACAAAAGTTTCAAAAAAGAAGAAATATCAAAATACAATTTAAATATACAATTGTGAGAGTCAAGGTAGGTCTTACATTCTATCTCAGGGCCACTCTGGAGAGAAGGGGAGGGAAGAATGGATGAGACATCAGCCAGGCAGAAAGTCAGCCTTCCATTTCCTCCATCTCGGTTTCATCTTCAGTTTCCGAGTTCTAGTTACTGCTGCTTCTTCTACTGCTTACTTTTCTGTTTTCTCGTGTCTGTCCCATTTTCTTTTCTTTTCCTCCTTTGACTAATTTCTTTTTTCTTGTAGTTCTGCCTTCACAATCAGAATCTGCATTTCTTCACAGCTCTTGAAGGCCAACAGAACTGCTTCCTTTCCACCATATAGGATCAGACATAACCTTAAGCATATTGAGTTACTGTTTTATACCCAGAGTCTTTATTTGTTTTCCAAATCTAAGAGAAAATGTCTAGTTTTAGCACTCTTTGAGAGTTTGCAGGGAGCTGTCTTACAGATAAAATGTCTAACTGCTGACTTTCTATTTTAAAAAAAAAGGAAGAGAAAGGAAGGAAGGTGTATTTTAAACTAAATAGTAAAGTTAGTTGTTCTTTAAACTTGAGAAAAGAGTTAGTTCACAGTTATATCTTGGGGTTTTTTTACTTGTAAAAAACATACTTTCCAGAAGATTAAAGTTACATGTCTTTTTCAAATATTTTAATAATGTAAAGAAAAAAATTCACTTGTGATGGCATTAGTAAAAATCCGATGTATTTTTATATTTGTCATTAGCTTATACACTGTATTTGCATTATATATACATATATGTACATTTTATAAAACTAGAATAAAATTACCAACATTTTGTGTTTTACTTTTTAAAATATATATATTGATTTTTTACAGAGAGGAAGGGAGAGGGATAGAGTTAGAAACATCGATGAGAGAGAAACATTGATTAGCTGCCTCCTGCACACCCCCTACTGGGGATGTGCCCGAAACCAAGGTACATGCCCTTGACCAGAATCGAATCTGGGACCTTTCAGTCCGCAGGCCGACACTCTATCCACTGAGCCAAACCGGTTTTAGCTGTGTTTTACTTTTTAAAATAGCTTTATTTAGACACATAAAATAAACGTACAATAAACTACACTTTTAATTTGTACAACTGAAATATTTTGATTGATAGGTACATTGACAAATGATCACCACAATCAAGATAATGAGCAGATTGGGGTGTCAGAGTTGGGAGTGGGGATAGGAGAAATAGGTGAATGGAAACAAAAGGTAAAAAGAAAAATAAATAAGTACAATGCATTACTGAGCAATACCACTAAATAGCTTACTATTGTCTAATAACTTGTTACCAAAAAGAAAATACCTCTTTGAAGAAAGAAAAACAACCTCAAATTGAATATAAACTGCTTCATACATAATGAAACTAAGCAGTGGCAACACAACCACACTTCAAATTCTAAAGTTTATCTACTAAGTAATAAGCAATGTATACTTAGGTGAAGTACTCCATAATTCAACAACCACTGTCTATAATCCTAAAAATGACAGAGTTTAAAAGGTAGGGGATGGAGAAACAGAATGAGCATGTACATCACCTCCCCAAATTCCACATGCCCCTTTGTATTCCTTCTCCTAACTTCCTTACCATCTCCCATCACAAGACAAGTGATCTACTTTCTGTCACTTCAACTTCTCTTGTATTTTATAGGATTTAGTATAAACAGAATTATGCCCTATATTCTAGTAAATACATGGCATTATCTTAATATTGTTCTTATTTGAACTCTCCTAATTAAGCCTGTGCTTTTATTTCATGCATTTACCTCCTTGAATGAAGTGTTTGTTCAATTTTTCCATTTTGTATTAGAATGTTTTCATATTACTGAGTTCTGAATTTTCACTTTATATTTTGGATAAAAGGCCTTTTACGGACATGTGATTTTCAATATATTTTCCATGTATGTAGTTTATCTTTTCATTCTTTATACACAGTCTTTTGTTGAAGTTTAATTTAGCATTTTTTTAAAGTTTATAGATTGTGCTTTTGGTGTTGTATATAAGAAATTTTTACCTAAGCCAATGTAAAAATTTCTCTCCTGTATTTTCTTCTAAAAGTTTCATAACATTAGACTTTTGGTCTATGACCTATTTGGGATTAATTTTAGTATTTGGTACAAAACATGGATTGCATTTCTTCTTATTTTTTGGCATATAGATATTCAATTGTTATAATACCACTTGTTGAAAGGCTATCCTTTTCCTCACTGAATTTCCTTTGAGCCTTTGCTCAAAACCAGTTGTCCATAAATATGACTCTATTTCTCCATTCTCTATTCCATTTGGTTGATCTGTTTTGACACCACCAAAGTATTACTATTGTTGGGTTCAAATCTAGAATCACATTATTTTTACTTAAAAAAAAATCCTATATGCTATTTTTGTATTTCCTCACTTTTTACTTCTATGGATGAAGTGAGTATATTTTATGGTACCATATGATTCCCTTTGCTGGCTCATTAGCTAGCTATAAATCATTTGGATGTTATTTTAGTTGTTAAGTACTTTATTTTTTATAGCATACATATATTCAATTTATCACTGTCTACCTTCCCGTTCACTATACCACTTCATATACAGTAGAAGAACCTTGTAAAAATATACTCCTGTTTTTTGTTTCCAAGACACTATAATATTATTATCAGACATTTTATTCCTATGTGTTACAAATACAAAATTCAGTATTTTTGCTTTAAACAACATAAAACATTAAATATTTAAATACGAAAATATGGTTAATTATAACCACAGTAATTACCATTTTTACTCCTCTCTACTCCGTGATATAGATTCACATTTTCATCCAGTGCAATTTTTCTTCTGTGTGAATGACTTTCTTTAGCATTATAGCACATTTCTGCTGATGATGAATTCTTTCAGTTTATGTTTGAGTAAGTAGTTTTGCCTTTGTTTCTGAAAGATATTTTTGCTGTGCGTGGATTTCCAGGTTTGCAGGGATTTTTGAAAATATTTTAAAAATACCTCTCTCTGTTTCCAAGTAGAAAGTTGCTATCACCATATGTTTTTTCGCTGTACTTACTGTTGATTTGCTCTCCATGTTTTTATCTCTTTATCGCTGGTCTTAAGCAATTAGATTCTTATGCACCTTGGTGTGATTTTCTTTATTTTTCTTGTGCTTGGGGGTTCATATTGATTCTTGGATCTATGCATTTTCCCAAATTTAATTGAATTAGGAAGATATTTAGTCTTTGATTTCTTTGAATATACTTTCTCCTTCTGTAGTTTCTATTCCCCCTTTTAGGACTCCAGTTGCATGTATATTTAGCTTCTTGAATTTATTTTAAATTTTATTTGTCCTCTGTTCATTTTTTCACTGTTTCATGTTGTTACCATTGTTTTATCTTTAAGCTCATTAATATTTTCTTGAAATATATAATCTATTCTTCACCCTACCCAGTGTATTCTTCATGTCAGATATTGTAGTTTTCATCTCTATAAGCTCATTTGGATTGTATATATGTATATACTAGAGACCCAACGCATGGAATTCATGCAAGGGCCTTAGCTCTGGCCCTCACTCACCACCGCCGTGGCCAGGGGCCCCTGCCTCCACTGCCTTGGCCCCCCGTCAGCCACAGCTTCATCTGGAAGGAAGGGCATCTGGAAGAATGTCTGGTCTAATTAGCATGTTACACTGTTATTATTATAGATACCTCCCATATTTCTATGTAAAAAGTTCAAACTTTGTTCTTGAACTTACGGAATATAGTCATAATAACTGTATTAATGTCTTTACTTATGATCTCAGTCTCATGTGTGTCATTTCTGTGTCAGGTTTAATTGATTATTTTCTCTTTTCAGTATAAGTTTTATTTTCTGCTTATTTGAATGCTTAGTAATTTCTGATTAGATATCAGACATTGTTATTCACTCCTGTTGCGTGCTGAATATTTTTTGTATTCCTATCAACATTTGTGAGTTTTGTTCTAGTACACCCTCAGGTTACTTGGACACAGTTTATACTTTCAGGTCTTCTAGTAAGCTTTGTTACGCAGACCCGTGTTAAATTTCGTCTAAGATTCATGCTTTTCCATTACCAAGATAAAACACTGTTTAGTACTCTAACTAGGTATCAATGAAGTCTACATTTTTCAAATTTTGCAAATAACAGATATTGACTCCAGCCCTCTCAGGTGGTTCTTTTCCCCAGCTATTCAGAGGTTTCCTCAGGTGCATGAGCTAATTAGGACTCACCTGAATACTGATCGGACCCACCTGTAAATCTCAGAGTTGACTCTCTGTGGCTTTCTCCTCTATGGTACTCCATGGTACTGTGAACTCAGCCTGCCTTAACTTTCTAAAACGTCCTTCTTGTTTTCATCTACTCAGAGAAACCTCCAGGCTCAACCTAGGTTTTTCCCTCCCTCGGCCACAGCATGAAAACTTTGGCCAGGCAGTAAGTTGGGAAAATCATCAGGCTCACCTCTTTTGCTTTCTTTCTCTCCAGGATCACTATTTTCCATTGCCTATATTTTGCGTGCCACAGTTTCATATACTTTGTTTCAGGCAGGAAATAATTCAAGATCATGTTACTCTTTCTTGAGTAAAAGTGGACATCCAGATAAAATGGGTTATTTTTTAAATTTAACAATATAGAATAAGCTTTTGCTTTTCATTAATAATTATAAAAATATATGTAAATGTATTTGTAATATTTTACTGTGTGGATGTAGCATAGTTTTAAAAAATGTGTTATTATGAATAATGTTTCTACAAACTTTTCTTTATTATACCTTCATTGACATTAGATTACTTATATGGAATATATTTATAGAAATGGAATAATGAAGTCCAAGAAAGGAACATTGTATTAGCTTTCTAGAGCTGCCTTAACAAAATGCCACAAACTGTGTGGCTTAAACAAAATATTTTATTGTTTCAAAGTTTTGGAGGCTAGAAGTCTGAAATCAAGGTTTCAGCAAGATTGATTCTTCTGGAAAGATGAGGGGAAATCTTTTCCATCCATCTTTCCAAGTTTCTGGTAGTCTTCTGTCAATCTTTGGCATTTCTAGAAGGATCTCTGCCTTCATCTTCACATGGCATCCTCCATATGTACATGTCTGTGTCCAAATTTCCCTTTAATAAGGACAATGGACACACTGAATTAGGGCCCACTCTGCTCCATATGACCTCATCTTAATTAACACCTCTGCAATGACTCTATTTTCCAGTAAGTTCACATTCTGAAGTACTAGGGAATAAGACTTCAACATATGAATTTTGATTGGACACAATACAATCCATAATAACCATATTTAAATTCCATTACATGTTTCCAAATTGATTCTAGAAGGGTTGTAACATCAGACAAATTATATATTAAATAGGCATTTTTTTGCACAAAAATTTAAAGAACTTGCAAGAAAATTTAAATAATTGAGTAAAGCAACTTTTATTTGACTATAATAAAGTATTATAAATTAAAATATTTTAGGTATGCCGAAACCGGTTTGGTTCAGTGGATAGAGCATCGGCCTGCGGACTGAAGGATCCTGGGTTCCATTCAGGTCAGGGGCATGTACCTTGGTTCCGGTCATATCCCCAGTGGGGGGTGTGCAGGAGGCAGCTGGTCAGTGACCCTCTCTCTCATCGATGTTTCTAACTTTCTATCTCTCTCCCTCCCTCTCTGTTAAAAAATCAATAAAAATATATTTTATAAAAATTAATAAAATAAAATATTTTAGGTATATAAACTCATTCTCCTAAGCTTTAAAATATTTTATAGCATTTTGCAGTTCTCCTTCTATTATCCCTTTGGTCTCCCTCTGCTCCTTCTCTGAATTAGATCAGTGTTTTCCATTTCAATTATCCATTGACCTTTTTTCCTACATAAACCTTTTTTGGCTTGTTTAATTTGTATCCATTTTCAAGCTGCTTTTACAGGTAAATGTTTGAAAAGCATGTGTGCTTTTCCTAAAAGGAAATGAACTCCATCAGCAAGTGTAGTATGTACTAGTATGCCTTTCTTAAATTGAAGTGAAATCCATCATAAAGTGTTGTTTTAAAGAGGATTTGTCTTAATGTCTCTAAAATATTAGCACACAAGGAAATCAGAGTAATTAAAATAACTGCATATTCACTGATTATTACCAGTCACATTTCTGTAGGTGTGTCAGGGTCTAGATATGACCTGAAATGAAATTTAAAAATAGCTTAATTGGTACAAATTTCTGATATATAGAGCCACCAAGAAATGATTTACATAAAAATTTATAACTGGATATTAATAAAAAGTATTAATCTTTGGACTATAGGTAGGAATATAAGGGATGGGAGTGGCAAAAATGGTAACTTTCTCAGGTTATGATCTTTTAATCTTCCTGTTCATTTTAGACCCCATAATAATTTTCAGTGTATTAATGGAGACAGAAGAAAATTAGGTGGCCAAAAATAATTGAAACTGAAATTATTCTTTCAACAATATTTAGTAACTATTCTATGCCAAGTACTATGTTAGGTATTAACTATAGAGTGGTGAAAAGGGGAGCTGAATTAAGATTTCTCTGACTCTTAGAATCTAGTCAAAAGACAAGCATTAGCAAAAATATACATGGGGCTTCCCCCCCACCCAAGAAATGTATATAAACCTTAACAGCTAATAGCTCAATTTTGAAAAATGAAATGTATTCTAATAAACATGAGCTGGTATAATTATTCAAAGTGTGTGTATACATTTTGGGGGATGCTGTATACATACACACACACATACACACACACACACTAGAGGCCTGGTGCATGGACTGGTGTGGGGTGAGGGAGGGCCTCAGCCTGGACCCTGTGCTCTCTCACAATCTGGGATCCTTCAGGGGATGTAGCCAGGGAGGAGTCGAGTAGGGCCACACTGCTCTCACTCACCCCAGCCCTCTGTATCTGCTGTTGTGGAGTTGGGAGAGGCTCCCAAGGCTGCAGCTGCACTCACCAGCCATAAGCCCAGCTTCTGGCTAAGTGGCATTCCCCCAGAGGGAGCACACTGACCGCCAGAGGGCAACTCTTGCATTGTGTGTCTGCCCTTTGGTGGTCACTGTGCATCATAGCAACTGGTTGACTGGTTGTTCTGGTTGTTCTATCAATGGTCACTTAGGCTTTTATATCTAGAGCTAGATATAAATATAGATATAGATACAGATATAGATATAGATATTCTACTAATTATTAATGAATATAATAATGGTCTATATTAAAATAGAAGTAACCTAATTCAGATTGGGAGATATGGTAAGAGTTATCTCAAGAGAAAACTTCAAGCTAGTACCTGAGGGATGAGTGGGCATTTACCAGGAATAAATAACAGGAAGGGTATTTCAGGTAGAGAAAAGGAATGCATGAGGAATGCATGGATATAAGAAAAAACTTGATCTATTCAAATAATTAAAGGACAACATGGCTGGAATATGATGATCAAGAGTGATGAGATTAGGTTGAAGAGTAAGATACAGGTATAACAATGTAAGGCATTGTCAGGCCTGTTTACATTTGGAGTTTTAACATAATGGATATTAATTTTAACAGTATATATAATAAGTTTGAAATATGGTTAACTTAACTCTTTTAAAAGGAATGGTTGGTAAAAAAAATAAAAGAGGAAGCAGGTAATTCAAGATGGGAGAGTTGTGGCAGTTGATGTAGGCAAAGTATATCAATTTAGATATATTTTTAAGGAAGCAGTGGAAACAGCAAAACAAAAAAGAGGAACCATTTTTTTTAATTTGATGTAGCAAGTAAAGAGAGGCAAAGGGATATCTCCAAAATATTCTATTTTTTGGCTCAAGTAATTGGGTAGTTTAGTACTAATTACTTATATGCTTATACTATGAGAACCACATGAAGGTTAAGTTTGATCCAAAAACTGAGTTTAGTTTTAGATACATTAAGGAATTTAATTAAGTTGCGTGTCTTACAAACAGGAGATGTCAACAAGAAACTGGCTATACAAGTCTAGAAATACAAGAGTGACCTGAGTTAGGAGCACAGATTTGTGAGTCACTGCCATATAGATGTTCTTGAACATCAAGCAAATACGTAAAAAAAAGTAGATATGATCATCTAGTGAGAAAGTCTAGATCAAAAACTGTACATCCAAGGGCATCATCTGTAGAACTCCTACATTGAGCAATTGCTTAGAGCAGGAAGCAACAACTAACAGAACAACTCCTCCTTCTGGCCTCTAAGGATGAGCCCTTAGAGGCCAGAAGATAACAGTGGACAGAAAGTGTGGTGCCTGGGAACCCAGAAAGGAGAGACTTAGTACACTAATGGCTGAGAGGACCGTTATATTTTGGTTGTATGGAGGCTCTGCAGCTTTATAAAGAGCTGTTTCTTTGGGAAAGTAAGAGGAGAATCCCAATGGTGTGATTTAAAGAGTAAAAGGTAAATAAAATGTAGAAACAGTATAGCAAATGATTCTTAAGAGATTCTTGTTTATATAGGGGGGGGGGGAACACAACAGAGTATGGCTAAACAGAGATGTGACATCAAAGTTTTGTTTGTCCTTTTAAATAGGTATGAATTATCAGAGTTTTTAAGCTATTGGGGAAGATACTGCTGATAAAATGGAATGAATATACAGAGAGAGAGAGAGGATCCAAATAATAGAAGTCAAAACATAAAAGGTACCAGCATTCGACAGCCTTCACTTTGCCATAAAGTAGTGCAGAAGACTAAGATAGTATAGATATATGGAAACTTGGTAAAAATGAAGATGATAGTAGTATAGAAAAAAAAGAATGGAGATTTTTCTCATTCTTTTTAGCAAATGTGATAATTTCATTAATCTATAATAATAAAAGTGTAATATGCTAATTACACTGGACAGCCAAACGACCTTCTGGACATCATTCCAGACATCCTTCCAGATGAAGCCCAGCAGTGGGGGCCAAGGCAGAGGCAGTTAGTGGTGATCAGGCAGGTAGGTGAGTAGTTAGGGTGATTAGGCAGGCAGGCAGAATGGTTAGTGGTGATCAGGCAGGCAGGCAGAGTAATTAGGGGCAATCAGTAGGCAGGCAGAGTGATTAGGGGTGATTAGGTAAGCAGGTGAGTGGTTAGGAGTGATCAGGAAGGCAGTTAGTGGTTAGAGGCAATTAAGCAGGCAGGCAGAGAGGTTAGGGGCAATCAGGTAGGGAGGCAGAGGGGTTAGGGATGATGTGGCAGGCAGGTGAGTGGCTAGGGGAAATCAGGCAGGCCAGCAAACAGTTAGGAGCCAGTGGCCCTGGATTGTGAGATCGTGCAGGCCAGGCTGAGGGACCCTACCTGTGCACAAATGTCATGTACCAGGCTTCTAGTATATGTGTATTATATTTCTTATTTAAAAAATGCAAACAACAACAACAAATACAGTTAATTGTACAGCAAGTCAGGCAATGGAATTTTCTCCTTTTGCACTTTGTCTCATAAAGCAATTGGTAGATTTTGCTGTGTAATAATAGCCAAATGGCAATCCTGCCTTAAAGTTTGAGGACCAAAACAAAAGCCCAATTTATGTGCATCTTTGGGAGTACATTTGGTGAAATATGCTGCTAGAAACCATCAGAAGCTGAAGGCCTTATGGCTGTAATATAAAAACAGCTTTATTCCAACTGTAGAAATCTGGTAATATGTGTAATAAAATATAATTACCTCAATAAAGGATATTGTGTTCCACTCTTTTCCTCCCTCACAATCTTAGGTTTATAGCAGGTTTTTTTTGGTTTGGTCTTTTCTGTTAAGTAAAATACACTGGCAAGGAGCTTTTACATAATAATTATCATAACAACCCAGGAAAGAAATTTGCTTCGTAGTCTATTTTCTTTAGTGATTTATTCTCTTCTCTCCATCCTTGGATTCTAATTGAAAAAAAAAATGGTAACATCCAGTTTTTGTTCCATCAAGAACCAAATAACTCATTAGAATGAGGTGTTGTGGTAGATTTATCTCCCTCTCTTTCCTCGTCTCCCCTTCTTTCCTTCCTTTCTTCCTGCCTACCCTCCCTGCCTTCCAAGCATGCCTGAAGATTTGAAGATGGAAATATGTCTATTCCAAAATAACTTTCATAAAATTCACATGATGGCAATAATCGCTACCTAAAAACTGAGCCTTGAATATCTTCTAAGGTCATTTTTAATTCTCTAACTCAGTATCATTGTAAAATGATCCATATTCTCAGAAATAAGTTTGGAACCAGGAAAAAGAGAAAAATGTGTCAGTGATTGTGTGCACATTCAATTATCCAAGGTAACCCCATTCCTTTTCAGTTGAATTCAGTGTCTGGCATTTGTTCAGAATGCCTATACACTAGCCTAATTTTGGAGATGTACTTGGAAAGCTGCCCAGAGTCGGAATCCTAATTATAGATCCAATGGCCATGGTAATATCAGGAAATGCCAGGAGAGTTTTGAGGACAAAAGACAAATGAGGCTTGGTCTATGTTACTTGTTTGGACTTCTGAAAAAATTTAAAGAATAAGTAAACTTTGAATTGTAGAAAGGAAAACAAATATTTTTTTTCTAACTCACTTGCTCAAACTTTAATCAATACCAACTAACACCAAAAAGAATTTTAAAAGGTTATCTAATCTTTTCCCCCATTTTAAACATATTGCTTAATCTAAATGCTTCTATGCAAGTGACAATTATAATCTTAATTTATGCTATAAATATTCTTAAACATCTTCAGAAGTGGTAATTATGCAATTGCTTTTCCTCTGCTACTCCTGAGACTCACTCACAATTAGGGTATTCCTCTCCTTACATTTAGAAAAGCATTATGTGTTACAACTTAAAATGACTCTTCATTCTAATATTAATGAGGGTTATTGTTCTTGAAAATTAAAGCTCTTTTTAAAAAATATATATTTTATTGATTTTTACATAGAGGAAGAGAGAGGGATAGAGAGTTAAAAACATCAATGAGAGAGAATTATCAATCAGCTGCCTTGCAGACCTCCTACTGGGGATGTGCCTGCAACCAAGGTACATGCCCTTGACCGGAATCAAACCCAGGACCCTTCAGTCCACTGGCCGACACTCTATCACTGAGCCAAATCAGTTTCGGCAAAAATTATAGCTCTTTTTACAGAATCTCATCAGAACTGGTTCAAAACCAAGTCCATTTAAATAGTCAGCGATAATTCTCTAGAGGTGCAGAGGATATTTTCTTAATATTTTTCTCATCTTTTTAAAGAAATGTACCTTAATTGATTTTTCAATAACTGTCAACATTGCTAAAGAAAGAAATTTATCGCAACAATATATGTATTTTATTATTTCTCTGAAGTAAAATAATCTCAGACTTTAATATCATTCTTGTCCGTGAATAATTTGGCATCAGGATTAAATATTGGGATAAATCATACTTTGGTGGAAGCTACGGCTCCAGGAAAGAAGGGATTCCTGAGTTAGACTTAAAAGAACAAGAAAAGTTCAGAAAGCAGAAATTCTGAATACCATTCTCAGCTGAGGGAGCCATGATGATCTAGGGTCATTGTGAATTCTCTCTTAAAAATCCCCCCCCTTTTTTTTTGCTCCTGTATCTGAATTATTAGTATCTCCTTGTTCTTCTCTTTCTTTTATATTTTCACTAAAGTCCTGGTGCATGAAAGTCTGTGCACTGTGGGGAGTCGGGGGGGGAGTCTCTCAGCCCAGCCTGCCCTCTTTCACAGTCCAGGAGCCCTTAGGGGACATCCTACTGACGGCTTAGGCAGTCTGGCCATCCTCTGCTGGAGGTGACCAGGTTGATCAGGAGAAGATGCTGCCCTTATCACCCCACTGCTGCTGCCACTGCTGGCCACTGCAGCCACCAAGGTGTTTTCATCAACACAAACTCCAGTCCCTTCACCATGAAAATATGACAACTTTCTTTAGGCATTTTCAAGATGTATCTTTCATAGGATATGACATTTCTTTCTTTTTTTTAATCCTCACCTGAGGATATCTTTCCATTGATTTTTAGAGAGCATGGAAGAGAGAGGGAAAGACAGAGAGAAACATCAATGTGAGATGGACACTTTTATTTGTTTCCCTCCTGCATTAGCCCTGACCTGGGCCCCAGCCAGGGAGGATCCTGCAACCTAGGTACATGCCCTTGATCAGAATTGAACCTGGACCCTATGGTCTGCAGGTCAAGGCTCTATCCACTGAGCTAAACCAGCTAAGACAGGATATGACATTTCTTAGCCCCTCCAGCAGTGGGCCTTCATTTTTTCCTCCAGGAGAGGGGTGGAAAAACCCTAGATCACCTTCTTGGAGTCTTATCACTCAAGTTACCAACAACACTGTGAATGGCATAACGGGAGCTTAGCCAATGAGTGGTCAGAAAAGGTGTTTCCTCTGCAGCTCACACATGGCTGGCAGGCCCTCTTTTCTCCAGGTCTGTGCCATCTATGGCTTGCCTCACCATGCACGCAGTTCCCTCCCACCAACCTGTGTGTGCAGCCTCCTCCTGAGCTGTCATGATGTTATGGTGTCCTGGACAATTTACATATAACCTCTATAAATATAGACTAGGGGCCCATTGTAGGAAGATTCCTGCAAGAACAGGGCTTTCAGCAGGCTTCCCTCCTGCCACTGCCACCTCTCCTGTGCACCCCACTATGCTTTCCCTGCCACCTCTCCCTCCCATCCCCCACCTTGTGATTTCCCTCCCGCAGCCACCTTGCTTTCCAGTTTCCCTTCCTCTTTTTACTATGCTGTCTTCAGTCTTCACTCCTCCCTCCCTCAGAGTATGCAAATTAACCACCATCTTTGTTGGGTTAATTTGCATGTTCGCTTTGATTGACGGTGGGTGTAGTGAAGGTATGGTCAATTAACATTTTTCTCTTTTATTAGTATAGATGGTTATCAATGTCAGCCGACCTGCTTTCTTACTTCTTGAATGCAAGGAAGTGATTTGGAAAGCTGTAGCAGTAAGTTTCAGGAGTTGAAGTTTGGCTAATCACATTGCTATGTGAGTGCGCTGGTACATGATGCAGTGCAAGTATTTGCCACCTCAAGCAACTAATGTCATAATTTTACTAAAGAAAGAAAAGACCCAAAGAGTATAGAACTTTTGGAACTTTTGTCATGAAGGCAAATAGACTTTCACTAAGCATTTTATCAAATACTTCATTATAGCTATATTAAATGTCATTTTTCTGGTATGATAAAATTTTCATTAGTAGAGATAAATCATACTAAATGAAATGTGTGAGTAGGGGAAATAAATTTTAAACAAAAATAATTATATATATTCACTTATATCTACATAATTATCTATAATATAAATTATTATATATACACACAAAGGACTATATATGGTATATAAACACACATATAGATATTTAAAATGCTAGCCTAAAATTATTATTATAATTTCCTTTTTCTAAATATGAATTAATTAATTTTTTTCATATATTGAACACAAAAACAGAATTTTATTTCTCACTCTAAACAGAAAGTTTTTTCACAATTTCCCACTTAGAAATGATAAGGCAGCCCTGGCTCGGTAGATCAGTTGGTTGGAGTATTGTCCAGTACGCCAAGATTGTAAGGCTGTGTGTTAGATCTTTAGTCAGTACAAGGAAGGAAGTAAGGAAGGAAGGAGGGAGGGAGGGAGGGAGGGAAGGAAGGAAGGAAGGAAGGAAGGAAGGAAGGAAGGAAGGAAGGAAGGAAGGAAAGGACTGAGGGAGGGAGAGAGGGAGGGAGGGAGGAAGGGAGGGAGGGAGGGAGGGAGGAAGGAAGGAAGGAAGAGGAAGAGAAGGAGAAAGAGGAAGGAAGGAAGAAAAACAAATCTAGCATATAATGAAAAGATTGTGAACAGGCTGGCTTTTGACCATTTATGTCATATTGATTATAAATGAAAGGGCTGCTTGACTGACTCTCTAAGTTAGAAACCAGCTGTGTAGTGGTGGGTTACTCATTGCATTTTAATTATCACTTGCTATTCATAAAAGAGGATTAAAATGGTTAGCATGTTTGCTAATAAAATAAAAAATATGAAAAGACACATAATTCTTGGAAGCATTTTTGACAAAGTGCATGTTCACATCAGAGAAAAGAGTTCCATATGGCAGTGTCCTGGGCTATCTATAATAAAAAAAGCATAATATGCAAATCGTCCTAATGACTGAACAGCAGAATAACCATCCGGAAGACCTTCCAGACAATCATGCTATGACATGCACTGGCACCAGGCCAGCAAAGGCGGGTCCGATGCGATTAGTTGGGGGGCCCTGCCATTGCCCCACGAATGCCCTGCAGAGGGAAGCCCAGGCCACTGAGCTGGCAGTGCTGTGGCAAGTAGGTGGGGCCTCCCTCTGCACAGTGATCAATCTGGGGGTTCCTTGATTGATTGCCCCACAGGGGGAGGCCCAGGCCAATAGTCAGCGATGCTGTAGCAGATATGCAGGGCTGGCCAGAGATTGCTCCACAGAGGGAGACCCAGATCAGCCAATGGATTGCACCCTACACCTGTCCCTGGCAGAAGTAGTACTGCATAGATGGCAAGCAGTGGCAGTAGTGGGGGCAGGTCCAGCTGCTGGCAGCCAGGGGTAGGAAAGCCCCAATAGGCCCTGATCACCAGCCAGGCCTACGGACCCTACTTGAGCGGTCCCAGATTTTGAGAGGGCACAGGCCAGACTGAGGGATACCCTCCCTCAAGCACAAATTTTGTGCCCTACGCCTCTAGTTGTCTATAAAACTTCAATGGGAACTTGATCTGTATTAGTACTAAAAAGATACTCCAAGTTTATTTTTATTTTTTAATAGTTTAATATAATTTTAATGAAAGGTTCCTTATCTTTTTTAAAAATATATTTTATTGATTTTTTACAGAGAGGAAGAGAGAGGGATAGAGAGTTAGAAACATCGATGAGAGAGAATCACCGATCAGCTGCCTCTTGCACACCTCCTACTGGGGATGTGCCCGCAACTAAGGTACATGTCCTTAACTGGAATCGAACCTGGGACCTTTCAGTCCACAGGCTGAATAGGCTGAGGCTCTATCTATTGAGCCAATCTGGTTTCGGCAAGATACTCCAAGTTTAAATTACAGGATTATTTTCTTCATTTCCATCATGTTTTGATGTTTACCACATAGGCTACTGATTCACATCTCTGCAGAAAGCACTCAAATTGTTTAAACCAGCCCAAACCGGTTTGCCTCAGTGGATAGAGCATCAGCCTGTGGACTGGAAGGTCCTGGGTTCGATTCCAGTCAGGGGCATGTGCCTTGGTTGAGGGTACATCTCCAGTTGGGGCGGGTGTGCAGGAGGCAGCTGATCAATGTTTCTCTCTCATCGGTGTTGCTGGCTCTCTATCTCCCTTCATCTCTGTAAACAATTAATAAAATATGTTTTGTTTTGTTTTTAAAATGTTTAAACCATTTCACTGAGGAAGTAAAGCTATGCTTTTGTGCAAAGGGAGCAACTAAGTTGAGATTTTAAGAACCTGGAAGGAATATAAAGGCTGTGATAAGTGATATTATGATGTTTTGCATTGCAGAAACTGAGGGTCAGCCAGACCTATTTTTATTTCATTTATCAGGGCCATCACACAACAATTTGATAGTTATAAACAATTAGCCATTAGATACCTTTAAAAGGTCGTTTTATCTTTTATTCTTCAAACTGTGAAATGACTTGAAGAATACTTTTTGTTAGAAAACACACTGAGTATATAAGGAACTGAATTGAAGTCCGTAGAATCTGAATATACCTCCTAACCTCTCCCTGACTCCACTGCAGATCACACAGAAAAGCTTTTCCATTTGCATTTAGATATGATTCCTCAGTGAAAACCCAGATATGCCCTGCCCTAGTTTGGGGAAATAATGCGGGCCTTCAAGTCTGACTTTAATGAGAAATACTAAATAAGCCCTTTCCTGAGCAGAAATATCATTAAGGTTAAATTCTCAATGTTTTGTGCTGTCAGAGAGGAAACATTTTTTTCCTCTACATTTCTAGGTTCTTCTGGCCGGTCTAAAATTGAATTAACATAAACTAGATTAACAGGAGGAAACCAAATTTTAATTTTGTAGGCATGGGAACTCACAGAAATAGGAGATTCCCTGAAGTGACTAAATCATGCAGTTTTCTACCTTTTAGACAAAAGAAACAATAACTTTGTGAAGAATTGACAAGACAAAAAAATTTAGGCTTGGGTCCTAATTAGTGAAGAAAGTAAGCAGATATTGTTTACATAGCCTTTTTATCCCTCCCTCTGCCTTTTCACCTCCTGCCACAGAAGGATTCCTTCCACATGGGAGATTTATGTTCTGCCTTCAGGGGGACAGAGTGGAAGGTCAGAAGGTCCTTTCTGCACTGGCTGTTTCTTTACTAACTTTAATGCAAAATAATCAATATGTCATTTGGGCATATTTTGGGGTGGCCTGCCCTACGCCTCATCAGTGTTAGCTTTTATTTTTATTATTCCTATAGAAGTGCCTTTATACCTTTACATTTGTGTTACTATAAATCTTCTTTCATTTGAATGGTCCTAATTTTTCTCTGTTGTTTTTTATATAATGGATGTGACATCAACTGTGGATATGTAAATGTGGATGCCTAAAAGCTATATTAGCTGGAACACAACTTGATGTTTTCTTCAGTTTTGCTTTGTTTCATTGAATTATAGAAATTTTAAACCCAAAGGATATTAATAATATAGTTCACTTTCTTGTATTACACACAAGAAAATACACTAAGGAGATTTCACTGGCTATCCAATGAGATGTATAATGATGGTGCCCGATGATGTATAACTGAGATCACATTATGAGGGGCTTTCCACTAGCCTACAGCATCATTCTCCCGAAAGAGTATTTTTTGCTGGTAGGAGTCTCTCTTGGTTCCAACAAGATCAAATTATTTAGAGAAACTTTCAAATCCTATATTATGTGGCTATTTGGACACATCTTTTACAAAGTTTGATGATAAGATGTGACTGCCTAAAGCAGGCCAAAAAGAGAAAAAAACATGACTTTCATAATATTCAGAATGTCTCCTCATGAAGCCACTGACTGGTTCAGAGAGAACTCTAAATAACTAGGATACAATGTCACAACTTTGTGAAGGGAGACATTCACTTACTCCTAGTAAACTCTTATCACAAAGAATAAAACCTAAACCTGGGACATGTGAAAAGTGGACTTGGATGTAGGCCAAGTTTTAAATTGTCATTGATTGATTAGATGTTGATTTCCACAAGATTTTAGTAAATTGGCTCAATCATCATGACCAAGTTCTAGCAAAGTAAAGTATCCAGGGAAATGACAGATTATACATCATGCCATTCTGGATGACTTTTTAAAATAGTAATTCTGAATTTCTAACACAAGAGAGTTGAACATAATAATAAGCACATTCTCTTTAATATTTGATTTTATATAAGGACTTAGAGGACCAGTATATGGATTCCTGCACACATGGGGTCAGTCCCTCTGCCTGGCCTGCAGGAATTGAACCAAAACCAGCTCTCTGACATCCCCTCGGGTCCCCTAATTGCTATAGGACAGTTCACGGGTGACGCACCCCGGAATTGGGCTCCCTCCTCTCTGGTTCCGGGTGCAGCACTCAAGAACCGCAGCTGCCAAGTCTCCATTTACTATAAAGGTTTCTCAGTAGCATGATGATTATACCTACTTTCAATTTTAATTTAAGGCATGGCATTTCCAAAGGAGTAATACTATTGAGAAATCCGATGGGAAAATTTTCCTTTTCAGCATCATCCTTTGAATCAATAGAAGCAACACTCAAATAGGTGTGAAAATCTCCATAGAGTATATACAAATTTTTTTCATTTAATTTACGAACTTGCTCATTTTTAAGACAAAGAATAGCACATTTAGATATATTTTAATATTATCTATAGATATACTATTTCCAAAGGCAGCTTCAATAATAGATCTGTTACAAATCATTTCATGGGGGATTTCAATAATATCCACTCCTAAATAAAAACTGCTATCAAGTTTGCCATCTCCAAGTGTTACTAACCATTTGCTATAAGCAGAGTCCTCTTATCTCATATTTGTTTTAAGAGACAACTGTGTAAAAGATCCCACCACTACAGTACTTTAAACTCATTTGTACTGTGGCTGATGGCATAGCATGCGGTACAACACTGAGACGTTGTCAAAAATCCCCTAGAGAACTTTCCCACCAAATATGACATTCAAATTGGCACCAGCAAGAGCTTTATATGTATTGTATCGCAAATGTGAGAGTTTAGAGAGCTTTATAAGTATTGTGCATGAGTAAGTCAACATTTATTTTTAAATTGCCAGTGCGTGTCATATGTACTGCCACCAGTCAGTCAGTCAGACAGTTGGACATATGTATAGTCAGTCATTTAGTCTTTTATATATATATGGATATCACTGTTGAAATACTGCTGTTGAAACACAGGTCTAAAGCTTAAGAGAAAGCACTAAAATTAGGAGCCTTCAAACACTAGATTCTGACTTAAATTTGATGTGTTTACATGGTGATGGAGTAGAAAAAATGGTAAGACAAATCCTTGGAGATAATCATTACTTAAGGAAAATAAGATCCATTAGAGGAAGAGAAATCCATGGTAGAGGCCAAAAAGAATAGTTCTAGAGTTGAGGTTGAGAACTAAGAGAGAGTGTATCAAGGATGCCAGCTAAGGAGAGAATTTCAAGAAGGATATTAATCCCAAAGCTAATTAACAGTGGTACACGAGGAAGATAATATTTGTTAAAACTCATTATGGTATTTTTCAACTACTAACATTTTGGTCCTTATCATATTATAACATTATTCCCATTGTATACATATAAAAGGTGCTCAAAGGAGATAAATATATTGCCCAAAGTCACACAGCTAGTGTGTGGATGGATCAGAACTTAAATCCAGATCCAAATCTGAAAAACTCAAATCCCTTGCTTTTTCCTCTAAGAATTGATAACTCAATAATTTGTATATAATGGCTTATTTATCTCTTTTATATAACAAATATACTTAGACTGATAGAAAATTTCTGTGAGGCTCCAACCATTGGGTAGTACTCTAGCTTTACCATTTGATGTTCCTGAAGGAATCAAGTTCTATCAGAAACTTGTACATATTGGAAAGGCTACTCTTCCCTCCTGCCTGCGTGACTCCTTCTAGATAGTATTTAAACATTATCTCCTCCCACAAGGTTAACCTCCCATCTTAGGGGGAGTTGGTGACTGGAAGCTCAGATTCAGACCTCCAAATCAGTACATACTATGCTCTGTTTGAATTATTGATTTATATCTCTATTTCTTCCATCATAGGCTATATCTACACTTTCTTAAATAATTTCTTTTTACATTAATCACTTAATTTTTAAATTAATTACTTAATTTTTAAATTAAGTAATTAATGTAAATGGGATGATATTGGTTAATAGGATCATATAGGTTTTAGTTGTAGATTTCTATGATACAAGATCTGTATACTGTACTGTGTGCCTACCACCCAAAGTCAAATCTTCTTCCTGCCTGGTTTAGATAATCTATATGTATTTTCCATGTGTAGATTAAATGAATAAATGAGTAAAAGGAGACTTTGGCTAAAACCTGAAAACTGAATAGGATGAGAAACATTATGGAATGACAAGCAGAAGCAGGAGCATATCTGAAAGTCTGACAGCATAATAGAGCATGGGGTAAACAGAGAAAGCATTTCCATATGGAGACATAATGCTCACTTCGTCACAATGTACTAAATTCAGAACCATCTGGTTATGGGGTTCACTAAGATTCAGCAGACAAAGGGGTGGGAAAGCTAATGATTGTAACAGACATTGTTGGTTGCTATCAAGCAGCTGTTCCTCCCTTCCTCCTAAGAGAAGTGAGTGCAGAAGTTCCCCTGATTTAGTCCAGAGCTTCAAGGACTGCATGTCCCCAGGGACTGCTTATGAAGGAAGAGGTAGTGTCCTCCTGTCTGTCCCAAGGCAATCCAGATGGGTACATTCCCCTAACCCAGACTGGTGTAGATATAAATATGTGAGACAACATATTCAGCCATGTTCTTAGGACTGATCTAAACCCCATTATCTTACATTGATTAGATTGGTTAGTCACCACCTACTCATTTGAATAATCTCAGACTATTATGATTACTACATAGTAATAATTGTCATTTATTGAGCATGCTCTGTGCCAAGCACTGTAACAAGAGCTTCATGAATCTCACGTACAAAAGAGTCCTATAATCAATGTCTTTATGGGTGGTAAGGGTTCAGGACTAACTTACCGTATTTTTCGGACCATAAGACGCACCTTTTCTTCACCAAATAGTGGGAGGAAAAGTGCCTGCGTCTTATGGTCTGAATAGAAGTAGTGCCTGCGTCTTATGGTCCGAGTTGCAGAGCGGCAGCGGGTCCCCCGGAACCTTCTGTGTCCCTGGGGACTGCATATTTGGTGAAGAAAAAGTGCGTCTTATGGTCCGAAAAATACGGTAATTTCTTTACAACTTATATCAATGTTCATGGGCTAGTCCATTTTGTTTAATAGAATCATGCACACTTTGACCGCAGTCAGAAGAAAAGGAAAAGACCTATTTTTAAATGTAGTCGATTAAAATGAAAGAGAGGGAGAGAGAGAGAGAGAGAGAGAGAGAGAGAGAGAGAGAGAGAGAGAGCTAAGCAGTCCCCTTTCCCATCTCCACCATAGTCACAAGGGAGACATTTTCTTTAGATGAGATATTCTTCCCCAGGTCAATGCAATATGCATTGAACTTCCTATGGCAAAACTTGACGGTTGCAGGACCTCCACTTCAGTCACATGTTAATGCTATGGATAAACCACAGGTGGCGGCGGTGAGTCTCAGAGTGTGATTTAAGCATGCATGGTGTGGGTTATAACAGTCCCTTTCCTGACCAGGGTCCAGAGTGTTTCCTTTCCATAGCAAGGATAGCTTCTAAAATTTCCTCTCTGTGAAAGTTATTTCATTAGAAATAAGTTCATCGTGCATTTGTCTTAACCACAAAACTTCCTTGTACTTTTCAACCCAGCCAAGATTGTTCTCACTTTAGTCTTTTGCAACCCATCTTCTCTCTGGCCAGATGGGTCTTACCTAAAATAGTCACATGATTAATTTCCTCATTAGTTTCAAATTACCTAAAGGTCACACTCTAAAAGTAACCTGATGTCTCCGTGTTAATTGGCATCCTGTCACTCTGTCACCTTGACTATTATTTTTCATAATAGAACTTGTTGCTATTTGGCATTATAATTTTACTCTGATCACCCTATTGGGAATTAAAATCCCTGAGGGCTAGATTTTGTCATCTTGTTTCTTATTTTCTCCATGCCCAGAACAGCGCTTGGCACAAAATTGGCACCCAGTAAATGTTAAGTAAATAAACCTTATTTGTTATAGAGAAAAAATCTATTAAAATATTTTTAACTAGTCAATATTTGTTTTAAACCATTGGATCTTGAATATTAGTATGTTCTTTATTTTCATTCTCAAGTATGTCTATGTTGGGGAAAGGGAGCATGTTCTTTAATTTATTAGGACTATTGTAGAAATCAGAAACTTGATATTCACATCTAGCAATCTTTCTATTCCCTCACTGCTTCTGGCACTTCCACGGTTTAAGGGCAGGAAAGAAAATATGGTTACAGCCCAAAAGCATCTTGCTTAACTCTAGCATTGACCTGGCACTGGCATTGATACTTCTGGACTTGGGGGTGTTTCAGACTAACTCTGTTTCTTAGGAATGGTTGTGGTTTCTTCAATCAGGACTCCTTCATTGCAGGGATCTCTCACTGCAGATACTTCACTCAGGCAAAACTTCCCCTGGTGGCTGCTTACAAATCTCTGCCTTCCCAGCCTCTGGTTCTCTTGCTCCACTCCTCTTAGAATGTCACCTAAAAATTGGGATCTTATCTCCCTTCTAGGCAACCCTCTTGAACCCTCTTTTTAATCGCTCCTGCTCAGCGTTCAGAATAACTGGATAACTACTAGTATATCTCACTTTTAGGCTTTGTTAGGCATAGGACCAGCCTTCTTGCTGTGCAGACTCCAAGTAACACAAGTAAAGCTGTTTGAATGTCCTTCCCGAAGCCCCATCCAAATCCACACCCCAGGGAAGACATGAACTATATTCCAGATTTTTTAAAATTCCTGGAGTCTTACTTTCCATATCCCCTTCTCCAAGCTCATTGCTATTGCATTGGCCCTTGAACTGCACTCTAATTGACTTTGAGTCGTGCCAAGAGAATTCAATCATACAAAACATCAGTGAACCAAGTAGCCTTTATTCAGAATTTTGTAGTGGTAGCTGAGACAATATTGAAATCAGACCCTTCACAGTACCAACTCAAACCACGGTGTGCGCAGTGCACAAATCTTTCTCTATATGCAAAGCATTGCAGGTCTCTCTGACTCCAGCTCTCAAATTTGCCTGCATAAGATCAAAATTTCTCAGCACAATAAAGGCCATTTCTATAAAAAAAAATCCATCCTTAAAAGTAAGCAGTCATGTTTATATCAAAGTTCTTTACTTGCATAAATATGTGAGTGTGCATATCTAGTTACATTAGCAGAAAGCAGTACATAATGTATTTTCTTGCATTCTAATTAGAATGATACTGAAAATACAAAAATGTCTGCCTCAGCTCCCACTATGTCATAAATCTGACAACTTCAGGAGAATGGTGTACTGTTAAGGTTATCTAGATTAATGTAGATTTTTACATACCTGAATATAAGCATGTGTGTAGTTTTATGTAAATTCATGTGAGCCCTAACCAGTTTGGCTCAGTGGATAGAGCGTGGACCTGCGGACTGAAGGGTCCCAGGTTCAATTCCAGTCAAGGGCATGTACCTTGGTCACGGGCACATCTCCAGTAGGGGGTGTGCAGGAGGCAGCTGATTGATGTTTCTAACTCTATATCCCTTTCCCTCTCCCTTCCTCTCTGTAAAAACTCAATAAAACATATTTTTTAAAAGTAAAATAAAATCATGTGAAACACATTGGTTTGCAAGTTGTTGTTTTGCCCATTAAAAATATATGCCCAACATCTTCCTGGACCATATATACACCTTTATGTTTTTGTGGCCATAGAGTTCTTTTTCAAGAATGTAGTATAATTGATCTAGGCCAGCAAGTTTCAAATAGTGTGCCCCGGCAGGAATCTTTAAAGCATCCAATACCTTACTATTTAGTTAGGTGCACTGACCTCTTTTCTCTTTGATTGTCAAATAAAAAAATGAAAACAGCCATCCGTGTGACTGAACAAAAATCATACTTTGGTCATATCAGCAAAAAATGTATTATACTTTTGGTGTGTTGTAGAACTTTAGTAATGAGTCTTGTACCCTGAGATGAAAAGGTTGAAAATTGCTCATCTAAGCTATGCTTGCCAAGCCTCCCCAATCTCCACCACAGTTTTCCAATCTTAGATAGCATATGATCTGTGATGAGCAGATCTTTTTCAAAATGTTTTTTTCCTATGTTGTCTTTATTTTTGCACATAAACTTTAGAACAGTTTTTGAAAGTCAAAGAAAAATAAATGTCCCACTGAAACTGGCATTATAAGATATGTAAATTTGAGGATAAGTTAACATGATAAAATACTTCCCTTTTATTCAGGATCATGACATGCTTTTGCATTCATTTATGTTCAGGTTGTTTGTTTGATTGACTTTGTGTCCCTCAATAAAATGTTGTAGTTTTTCCTTAATTGTCAGATATAAACAAGGATAAATAGGTGCTAACACATATTCCAGGAAGTTTTGTAACTTAGTCCAATATAGCTTCAAAGTGACACTAATTTTTCACTGCCAATAATACATTCAATAATTCAAATAATCTAAGTTTTAAAGAACATATTCTTAAAAATGTGTTTTTCCCCCTGAAGGCTCAATAAAGCTATTAGATTTTTTAGTAAAATATGTCACCTAATATATGTACAGTTTTTATTCTGAATTGATCCCATGAAACAGAGTTTGCTTGCCAGTGTTAGTAGTCCTAAATATTTCTTTTAAGTTGAGTCTTCTTAATGAAGTAAGTATCCATAAGACATCAAACAGGACACTGATAAAACTGGTCTATTTTTTAAAAATCTGTGTTTTCTATTGTTGTTTACATTAAATTCTTATTTAGAGAAAGAAAGTGGTCATTCATCTCAGTTTGTGGCAAGATTCTCTCCCTCTCCCCTCAATTGGGCCTATTTCTAGACTCTGGATTGTCGCTGTGGAAAATTTGTCTGAAATATCTTGACTAGAGCAGAAAGAAGTAACTACAATCCTAGACAAAATTTTTTTCTTCTTGTACTTTGCTTCCCTGGAAAACCCAGATAATCTAGATAATTACCTGTAATAATTAATAATTTAGTCAGTGTTTCCCAAACTTTTGGCATATAAAAAAAAGATATATTTTAATACCAATTAAAATATATATTTTTTCTTTTTTGGTACATACACAAAATAATAAATTAAAGATAAAATTATTCATAATTAAATATAAATAAAAATTATATTATAAATAACATTTATTTGCACACTGAACCATCCCACGCCTCACAAGACTGTCTTGACTTGACTCATGAGAACGTAGGATTAGGCGCAGCTAAGCCCGGTACAGTGCATATCCCCACCAAACTCCAGTGCAACGCTTACCCCCACCAAACTCTTTCTGTACCCCTGGGGTTACGTGTACCACACTTTGGGAAACACTGATCTAGATAATTATTTCAGATAATTTTCAACACAATATATTGTGTTTATATGGAATGTTTATACCCAATGTCTTACTCCTTGGACGGCACTGTATTATGAACCAGCATGAACTGTGCCACTACTAATGCTTCTTGTCAACCATCAATACAGGAAACAAGTTATAAAAGAAACTTGACTTATATGTAAAGCTCTGAATTTTTATACTATACAGAGATGCCAATAATTCTACTGCATAACCTTAGCATTTGAATGGTATATTAGTCACATTTTGGTGAAAAAACAAAAACTATTATACTTGTTTTAACAGAAAGGGCTTAAATAGAAGGAAATGTATGCTTAAAATACTGTTTGCTTTCTGGGGGATTCAGGTCAGGGTATACCACTGCTAGCTTTTAGGAAATCAGAAAGTGTGGAGATTCAGGAAGGTGTCCCTGAAGGTCTTAGCATTTAGGTGTTTAGCATTTAGGCAGATAACTCACAGAAACTCACCAAGAAGATGCTGCAAATCTTATGCTTATAGTTTGCCAAACATCTCACCTGCTGCTTCCAGAAGAAAAAATGAAAGAAAGAAAGAAAGAAAGAAAGAAAGAAAGAAAGAAAGAAAGAAAGAAAGAAAGAAAGAAAAGACTTCAATTCTGTTGTTCAAATTTATTCTGACTGACCCTCTTGGAATTAAATTTAAATTATGCAGGGAAGACACCTGGGAAATGTAGTTTTCATTCATTGACCATGAGACAAGGGAGGACCTTAGCATGAATCCCAAGATTGTAGCTTCCCATTAGAGACCTATAATGCACAAACTTATTTCAGGTTTGGTCAATGCTCCATGGTTTTCAGCTTGATCTACATTCATCTAGATGTCCTAATATCCTTCTTACAAAATCCTAAATTAATGCTTCCTCAATAGGAAGCCGCTGTTGGCATTACCCTTTTGGACTTAGAAAATGGTGTTAAAAATCCTATCAGACTGGCCTAGCAGAGCTGATTTATATCCTTTCTACTTGCATTTATTCTATTGTGATAGGGAGAGAACAAGTAACAAAACTTGACGAGCGCAAGACAATTAATACAGCCTCATTTCTCTGGGGTCACATTTTTGTACAAGAAGATTTTTGTACAAGTGTGTTCAAGCCTGGCTAGGTAGTTTGGAATAACGGAAACTGTCAGTTTTATTGAATCATTCATTGAATTGATTTGAATCTTGTAGAGTGCTCTCCATCTTTAAATGCTAATTTGACTATTTGCAGATGGACTGCATGTGGTTTTTGAAATACATTATCCGCCTGCATTTCAATGAGCCTGGAAGTTTTTGTAATCCTGGATGGGTTTCAACAACATCATTATAAGGACTATGAGAATCAAGATCCAAAAACTTGAGGAAGCAAATTTTCATTTATACCCCCCTAATTTTTTAGCTGTAAGCTCCTAAAAGTATCTTCATATGAATTCTAATATTGTTAATATTAAAATCTGAATTATAATAAAAACATTGTCCCCAGGTTATTTTTCTCTCCTTTATATTGGAAAAAAAAATGAACAATTTAGGCAAATTGCTGGCATGGAAAATCCAAAAATGCTGACATAAACTAAAAGAAAAAAGTCACAATGTTAATGTATTTTTAATAATTAAAAGAAAACTTCTAATTGAATCATAAATTATCCAGTTTTTAATTTCCTCAAATAATGATTTTCTGAATTTGGTGATACACAAGAATATATTCTGTCTCTATCTGAACTCTGTGGTCAGAACTATGGTTTCATTAAAAACCATATTAGAGGTGTTAAGTGATTCCAAGAATCATTTGTGATATAGTGATATGTAAAGCAAATTTGAAAATAATATATTCAGCCTGGCTAGCTTAGCTCAGTGGTTGAGCATTGACCTATGAATAAGGTGACCAGATTTTAACATTGGTAAAGCTGGACACCATTGATGGGGGAAGGGAGTTTCTTAATTAAAAATTGGGTCTATATAGTGCAACAAAAATTTTCATAGAACGCAATAGATTTTTTTAAATTTCAACATAAGTACAATTTACAAATATAATAAATGAATAAAAATTATGTATAGTCGTGAGTGTCACTTTCAAGGCCAGTGCTAGACTTTTTGCCGCCACTATAAAATATAAATAATATGAGTATTGTCTGCTAAATTCAAGAAAATGTATGTATTTATGAAATAAATAAATTACTTACCTAAATTATCTGAATAGCTTATTTGTGATGATATCACTTGTTTAACTAGCTTACTAGCACGCAGTACAATGTGTATTGCCTGAGAGACAGTTACAAAATGTTTTCGTCGTTGCCAATCCCAAAAAATTACATTGTTCATTAAGTCCAAACAATGATGGTGGAATTCTAACAACTGACCAACAATACAAACTTTGATAAGCAGTTCTCAATAATCAGTTCTCAACAATTATTTGTTATTATTAAAGTTTAACATTATAAAATTAACAAAAATAATATAAAACTCACCTAAACCGGTTTGGCTCAGTGGATAGAGCTTAGGTCTGAAGACTGAAAGGTCCCAGGTACAATTGCGGTCAAGGGCATGTACCTTGGTTGCAGGCACATTCCCCGTTTTTCTGCCGTTCCCTAGAAAGAATGTCCGTGCATTCTTTACAAAAATCAGGACTTTTTAAAAATGCCACAGGACTTGGGACAAATTGTTAAAAATTGGGATTTTCCCTCCAAAAGTGGGACGTCTGGTCACCTTACCTATGAACCAAGAGATCATGGTTCAATCCCTGTTCAGGGCACATGCCCAGATTGCTGGCTTGATCCTCAGTGGGGGGTATGCAGAAGGCAGCCAATCAATGATTCTCTCTCATCATTGATGTTTTGTTTTTTTTATCTCTCTTTCCCTCTCATTTCTTCTCTGAAATCAATACAAATATATTTTATTTGAGAAGAATATATTCAGACCCAGTTTTTATTGAAAACATAAAAGGATAAATTATATTTTTAGAAAACCATTAGCTAATTCTGCCTAGTAATATTATGATTGATTGATTCTAATATTTATGTCTGTTTTCTGCCTTTTTCTATTTTACTTTTGTTATTAAACATACTTATTTTCAAATTTAAAGAACAGTCATCACTTGTAAGTTTTTCCAAAAGATCAAATATTTCTCTCCCCTTAAATTTACATATTAAAATTAATTTTTTTTTGCAAAAACACAATGACATTACTGTGGAAAGGGATCATCTTTCCACAAATTATGCTGTAACAATTGCATATACATTGGCAAAAAAATGAACTTTGATTAATATTTTATACTCCATAAAGATTAATTCAAAATAGAATTTAGATGTTAAGTGTAAAATTATAATACTCCTAGAAGACAACATTGGGGGAAAAATATTTGCCTTGGTTAGCAAAAATTTCTTTGATATGGTAGCAAAAGATAATCCACTATAAAAATCAAATAAGTAGAACTGCATCAAATTTTACAACTTTGCTTATTAAAGGCTACCATTGAAGAAATGAAAAGTCAAGTCACAGATGAGAAGGGAATATTTGCAAATCAACATATGTACAAGATAGACAACATATAAAGAACTCTTAAAACTTTAACAACAAAAACAAAAAAACAAAAAACTGGGCAAAATATTGAACAAAAATTCCAAAATGAAAGATATATGGATAACAACTAAGGGATATGCAAAGATATTCAACATTATTAATCATTAGAAAAATGTAAACTAATAGTAAAATTAAAATTAAAAAGCCTTATCATACCAAGTTTTGGAAAGAATGCAAAAAAGTGGAAACTCTCTGGGAACGTAAAATGACACAAACATTTTAGAAAACCAGTTTTGCAGTATCTTACAATGTTAAACATACATATGATTATCATATAACCCAGCCATTTCTCACGCCAGGTATTCACTAAAGAGAAGTGAAAGTATATATCTGCTAAAGTGTTTGTACTCAAATATTTATAAGAAGCTTTATTTGTAATAGCTCAAGACTATAAAAAATGAAATGTTTGTCAATAGATGAATAGATAAACGAACTATAGAACATCCAGTACTGTATATACTGTAAAATGGATTACTACTTAGCAATAAAATGGGATGAACTGTTGATAAGTGCATGTGACAACATGAATGAATCTCAAAATAATTATGCTGAATAAATGAAGCCAAACAAAAAAAACACATACTATGTAATTCTACCTACACCTAATCCTAGAAAATGCAAATTAACCTAAATGTTATATATAGCAACAGAAAGCAGAGAGTGGTTGCCTTGGAATATGTGAGCTTGGGATATATGGAAGGGCCAAGAAGAAAGGATAACCAAAAGTTATGAGCAACTTTTAGAAAGATGGTGGATATGTGTATCTTAATTTTAGTGATATATACATCTCTAAAAAACTTATAATATTGTATACTTTATGTATGTGCATTTTATTATCTATAATAATAAAAGCCTAATATGCTAATTAGACTGGACAGCTGAATGACCTTCTGTAAGTCCTTCCGGATGGCCTTTCACACGAGCCCGGGGCTGCGAGGGCTGAGGCAAGTGCTGCAACTGCAACTGCCAAACCCCTTGCACAAATTTTGTGCATTGGCCCTCTAGTGTTAATTATAAATAGTTAACCTGGACACACTGTTATATATATATATATATATATATATACCCTTCCAAAAAACAATTTCTTACTGTATTAGTTATCTATTACTAGGTAACAAACTTCTCCAAATCTTAATATCTTAAAAGAGCACATATTTATTACCACACACAGTTTCTGGGTATTAAAAATCAGGAAATAGCTTAGCTGAATAGTTTTCTCTCAGGGATTCACAAGGTTGCAATCAGGATGGTAGACAAGACTGTGGTCATCCGAAGGCTTGCCTGTGCCTGGAGGATGCTCTTCCTTGCTGGCTCACTGCACGGCTGTTGGCAGATGGTCTCAGCTTCTCTCTACCTGAATCTCACCATAAAGTTGCTCTTGTATCCTCTGGAGCAAACAATCTGAGAATAGTCTGGTAAGTTACATTCCATCACTTCTGACATATTCTATTGGTCACACAGACTAACCCTGATGCCCTGTGGGAGACGACTACAAAAAAAGCATGAGTCCAGGAAGGAGGAGTCATTGGGAGCCACCTGGGAGCCCGGCCATGACAAAAGCTCATTGTAGACTGGGGTAGTATTTAAATGAGAAATGAAAGCTCTTTGTCTTCTCTCAAAGTTAACATTTTCTGCTTATAAGTGTTTCACAAAAGATTTCATGCCTACTGTTTCACATTTTTTTTTGTATTTGATACTTCATGGACACACTTCTTTGTGAGTGTGAATTGGCTCATATAGATTTATCGAATCTTTGATTTTTTAACAGCTGTATTGAGATATAACATGAAAAAACTGCACAAAATTTTAAAAAAAATTCCCAAGCTTATTTTTAAAGTAATCAATTGACCTATCTCAATAATTAAATTCTGTGCCCTCTGCCTAAATAAATTGGTCTGTGACAATACCTTTGAATATGACACGAAGCATTTGCATCTAAGAGATAAAGAAGTTAGGTATACTTTACACTTAACTTTTTTTATTCTAGTAATTTTAGATTTTCTTGGGTTCTTTTGTCTTAAAGGGAGGTTTTGCATATTATATGTATGGGACATTTGAGATCCGCAACAGATGAAGGGTCATTGCAACTTCTGGGCAGGATGAAAGAACAGGAAGAACCTTGGGTAAGCAATTGGCAATGAGATATTTTAATAATAATCATCCCATTAAGAGTCTTTATTTAGGCTTTAGGATATTTAATGTAATTTTATAAGAATTATAAGTATTTAAGAAAAGATATCATGCATATAAATGTACACAAGAATAAAGTATTTAACTTTACTATAACACAATCTTCATAATGAATTAAACAACAAACAATAAACATCATGCATATAAATGTACACAAGAATAAAGTATTTAACTTTACTATAACACAATCTTCATAATGAATTAAACAACAAACAATAAACATCTTTTTAAGAATAGATTAAAAGGAATATGAATTTGACAAAGTTAATAGACTAAAAGGAGTATGAACTTGACAAAGTGACTTAATTGTCCTAGTGCTTATATTTTTTCAGCTACAAAATGAGCTTTACAGCAGCTACAAATGGGGTTTTAAGATTTAATGTAACACTTCATATTTCTAAATTTAATATTCATGATTCTACAGAAATTTTTTCTGCATTCTTCTTTGCAACTTAATTTATTATAACAAAATGTTTTTTCTAGAAATACTCTCTTGGAGACTTAAAACTGTTTAAAAATACAGAGCATCATCAAAACACTCTTCAGAGTGATACAGAAAATTAAAGAGAAATGGACTGTAAGTTCCATGTGGGGAGACCTGCCCCTCTGCCACTGGAGTCTGACACACTGCATGTCCCCAGGAAATAAGCTTTCAAAGAAGAAAGGTTAAGAGAGCTGGATATCAAGTTTTGCTCCAAAGCTGTGTATGACCTTGGGCAAATCACTTAACAATCATTTCTCATTTTCCTTGGTTGTAAAGTGGAGTGCTTCTGATAGATCCAATTCATTGGCACTTTTAACTGTAACCAAAATTCAAATGAAACTGGCAAAACAAAAAAAGAAAGTGGCCGAAACCGGTTTGGCTCAGTGGTAGAGCGTCGGTCTGCGGACTGAAAGGTCCGGATTCGATTCTGGTCAAGGGCATGTATATTGGTTCGGGCACATCCCCAGTAGGGGTTGTGCAGGAGGCGGCTGGTCAATGTTTCTCTTTCATCGACATTTCTAGCTCTCTATCTCTCTCCCTTCCTCTCTGTAAAATATAAATTAAACATATTTTAAAGAAAGAAAGAAAGAAAGAAAGAAAGAAAGAAAGAAAGAAAGAAAGAAAGAAAGAAAGAAAGAAAGAAAGAAAGAAAGAAAGTAGTTGGGAGCAGAATTACTTGACACAGGAGTTCTTGCTTCTCTGTATAGCAGAGGCTTTCTACCGTGTTTCCCCGAAAATAAGACATCCTCCGAAAATAAGACCTACTTACAGGTTTCCTTCTGAGTGAAATATAAGGCATCCCCCCGAAAATAAGGCCCCCAGGCTCTGTCTCAGAATGAAAACTAATTTACTGTAAACTGGTCGCTAGGGCCGCCCCGACTGGCGTCTAGCAACCAGTGACCTTACGCAGAGTCCTGACGTCACTGCTGTGTGAATGGAGAGGATTCAGCATGGAAACTTTGTGAAACCTAAACTGCAACAAGTTGTGCCTTGGGTGAAGAATTCATGGGAGAAAATCATTGACAGTTGCTTTGCAAATGCACTGTGAGCAGGCTACCTTGACAACAAGTACTCATTTAAAGACAGTGCTATTGCTAAACATGAGAGATTTGGTCCATTGATTCTGAAAGAAATGGAGTCACAAGAAATTCACCAGGAAATTCAGGAATTGGATTGTTATGATGATGTTCCAGAAGATGATGACATGATTGTCATTGAATAAATGAGTAAATTCTTGATACTGTAGGATTCACAGTTTGTCTGGTTTGTGTTGACAACTACCGTACTACCATACCGTATACAGGTAATAATTTCCCTTTATTTTCATTTAACAATGAATGTGTACCGTATTCTTCTTCATGGAAAAATAAGGCATCCCCTGAAAATAAGACCTAGCACATCTTTGGGAGCAAAAATTAATATAAGACACTGTCTTATTTTCGGGGAAACAGGGTAGTACCCAGGTGTCCCTTTTCCTTATCTGGAAACTGGCTGAAAAATCCCCCAAATACCTACCCCATGTCTGTCCACAGTCTCTGCGGCCAGGGGCATGCAGTCTTCAGCAAGACAAAGCCTGTACCAGAAAAAAGATTTTCTTACCCAAAAGGAGAAAGGGATGCTGGGTAATAAAAATAGCCAATATCCATTACAGGGATTATAGAATGAACAGTCTTCCATATTTTAAAGATGATTAAACACTTAGTCCTGTCTTCAATGCTTAGCACCTACTAAATCATCCTTATTAAGTCATCCTTCTCTGTTCGGTCTCCATATCTCAGCTCTAAAGGTCAATCGTGTCAAAATACCAGGGGCTGCCATTAATTATTTTATGGCGTGATGTTTTCAAACTGAAAACAGAAACCCTGAGGTGCCTGTGCGCTTTTAGAGAAGTTTTAGAAAGTTGTTGTTATGTTTATCCCAGACACAGTCCCCAACACTGTGCTCTCCACTGCACTTGATTAACACTGTGCTTTCACTGGGCATTTGTTTATCTCAAACAAACTGCACTGGCACACTGAGGGCTGCTTCCCAGCAGTGTCTCCGGCAACAACGCTCCTGTCTGCGCAGCGGTTCTCCAAATTGTGGCCATATGAAAGAGGAAATTCAGCCCAGGAGACCAATGTTTATGCTTTCATAAGGCCAAAGTTAGCCAGTAATCACTTTTGAATTAGCATGCTATCTGCTTTAGTTCTTATAGAATAAAGTTCTATTTTTTTAAAAAAAAGAACTATGGCCGAAACCGGTTTGGCTCAGTGGTAGAGCGTCGGTCTGCGGACTGAAAGGTCCCGGGTTCGATTCCGGTCAAGGGCATGTACATTGGTTGCAGGCACATCCCCGGTAGGGGGTGTGCAAGAGGCAGCTGGTCGATGTTTCTCTCTCATTGATGTTTCTAGCTCTCTATCTCTCTCTCTTCCTCTCTGTAAAATATCAATAAAATATATATTTAAAAAAAAATAAAAAAAATAAAAAATAAAAAAAGAACTATGTATTTTGAGTATGTAAGTGCTAAATGTTGTAAAGGAAGTTTATAAAGTGTTATTGAAGTATATGCCTAGTTGGGAAAAAAATGTGTAGCCAAAACATCAGAAGAGATTAAAGAATTCTGGAAGCTCAGTCAGATCATGTTTTGTGGAGAGAAACATCATCCATGGAACCCAATCTAAAAGTCATTTCAGAAGGATATTTGTCAGGGTTGGGGTTTTTTTTCTAAAATTTGGAGTGGCTTAATAACTGTTCTCAAGTGTATGAAGCGTCCCTATGAAATTGAAACATATTACTTTTCCCCTTTCCATGGTAAATTGAATGAAATAAAATAGCATTCAATTAAGTCAGAGGCAATTTAAGTTGGACATAATGAAGAACTTCTTGGCTATCAGAATTGTCACACCACAGAATTCCTCCACCAGAAGGCTGGGAACTCTTTATTAGTCATGGTTTAAAAAGAAGGGGGGAAAAAGCCAAAAAAAGAGAGTGTTTTTCAACTATTTCTCAGCTGAAATAGTTGTCTCAGCTCCACAAGTAACTGATGTCACTTCTATTGCATTGACTGTCACTGTCACCCTCTGTCTTATTATTTGTCTTTGACAAGCGAGACCCTGTGTTAGCTGTGACCACAAGATTTCTAAACCATCGCCAAGAAGACGCTGAAAAGAAACATTAGAGCTTGGAGCAGTGTGCCCAGGGCTGCTGATCTCTCACATGTGGTATGAATTATTAACTCCACATCCGAGACATGCGGTAAAGCCAGACAATTGTATAACTTTGGGACCACATGGCCCCATCATGTCCTTCTTTGTGGAGTGAAAGTAATTGCAGGGCAGAAAATGAGCATGTGGGGGAAGTAAACATTGCCCTCCTTTTTCTGGGCCGTGGATAACAAGGCATAGACTTGGTAGGGTACTCCTGATGTTAGAGATGGGTTGAGATGAAGCAGGTTCATCAAAGAGAAAAGTGGCCCAAATGACCCTCGCAAGCCTGGTTGACAACTTTCTCTTCTGTTTTAAGGCACTCAACTAGAAGTTCAAGTCTGGGTGTTTGCACAAACAGGGCTGAAGCCTCAAACACTGTTCTCCCTTGCTAATTGAGATAGGGAACTGGGGAGAGGGATCACTCCATCCAAATCCCCTGGAATGGTTTCCATCAGTAAGAAAGATTTCATGGACTAAAAGGAAAAAGGGTTGCCATACCCATAAGAATATGGGTCCATTGTAGAGATGTCCATTATAGAGATCATAGAATAGTCGTGAAATCAACTGAGAAACATGAGACAAATAGAATAAAAGTGATAAACACACAAGAACAAAGAGATCAGGAGTTAACATAGCAGTGATAAAAGATGGCAATAAACCTTTGAAGATTAAAAGCAGATGGAAGTGACCTAACAGAGTGAAGAAAGCTGAGACCCATATCATGTATATGTGCGTGTGTGTGTGTGTGTGTGTGTGTGTGTGTTTTATCCTCACTTGAGGATGTACTTAGAAAGAGGAAAGGAATGAGAGAGAGAGATGTCGGAGAGAAACATCGGTGGGTTGCCTTCCACAGGTGCCCCAACTGTAGATTGAACTTGCAATCCAGGTATGTGCTCTGACCAGGAATCAAACTGACAACCTTTTGGTGCACAGAAGGACACAAAACCACCTGACCCATCAAGCCAGGCATAGATCCCAGGCCTTAAGCAGTGCATGCTGATAGGATGATTCACTCCTGGGAACCAGGACTCCTAAAAGTGAGATGGAAAGTAGGGTAAGGCTCTAGAGAGTGAGACAAGGATTGGCTGACATGTTATGTTTAGAATAATGGGAGGGTCTGATTCCTATTCAACCAAAGCAATATACCCTCCTTTGCCCCTGCAAAAAATGGGAGGTGTCTTCCCTGGAGAAATTTTGCCATAAATGTCCTGGTAGGGACCCCACACACAGATGAGGGCTGGAGTAAGGGAAAGCACAGATGCCAGAATGAGTCCTCTTCACCCATCCTGACCAGGATGCTCTTCTGCCCATCAAGGCAGATTGGAGAACTACTCTGGAGAAAATGAAAACTACAGACATTATAGCTGACCTGACAGACACACACCCTTACTGGCTCATTTTTAAGCCACTCAGAAATCAGCAGACACTTGAGGAAACCTCTAACTCTAAAGAGAAGACTAAAACTCAATAAAAGACACCACCATCCATACACAGTAAAAAAGACAATGTCTCAAAAAAAAAAAAAAAAAGAGCCAAAGTGGGAAGCAAGAGCAACTTTAAAATATTAAAATTATTATTCTTATAAAGAGACAATATTAAATTCATGAAGTAAACATGCGGGCATTTTTAAAAATAATAGTCAATAGTTAACAATATGGAAAAACTACCCATACTAGATGGAATTTTTTAAAAAAATTTAAAGGAGTGAGAGATACTAGTAAAGTTAAAGAACCTGCATAGTAGCAAAGGCAGATGAAAATAGAAGGGGAAAATATGTTATCCTGAATGTTGATTGAATTTGCTAACCTGAAATGGTACTCTTTCTAGTGTCTCAGCAGGTTTTTGTTATAGGTGCTAGGTGCTTTTTTGTTGTTTGTTTTGTTTTTTACTCATCTTGGATTTAGGGAGCCCTGTGGCTAATATGAAAAAAAAAAAAAAAAAGCAAATATCTCTGAACACATAATAATCTGGCCACTCAGTGTATAACCTATATAATAAAAGGCTAATATGCAAATTGTCCCCTCTGCAGGAGTTCGACCAGCAGACAGATTGGCCAACTGCCCATGTCCTCTCCCCCTGACCAGGCTGACCAAACCCCATTAATGCATGAATTAGATAGGATATATATATATATATATATATATATATATATATATATCCTATCTAATAAAAGAATAATATGCAAATTGACTGTACCTCTGCTTCATCCACAAGCCACACCCACCAACCAATCAGGAGCAAGTATGCAAATTAATCCAACCAAGGTGGCTGCCACCTTGGAGAGAGCAGGAGGCTTGGGTTTCCCCAGCAACGGAGGAAGCCAAGCTTTATGCACACCCTGGCAAGCCCAGGCCTCCACTCAAGGCTACAAAATTTCAATTATAGAAGATAAATAAATCCCAACAAAAATGGCGGCAGCCACAGAACTGGAAAGAGCAGGAGGCTTGAGTTGCCCCTGGTGATGGAGAAAGCCAAGATTCCACAGCCCTGGCCTGCCCTTGGCCTCCAATCCAGGCTAAAAAGTTTCAATTATAGAAGATAAATAAATCCTAGGGCCTCTGCTTAGGTTGCCAGGGGGGATGGCCAGACTGCAAACCACCACAAGCCCCTTACCCAGGCCACCTCATGCCCCAAAGGAACCCCCACCCTGATCCAGGACACCTTACAGTGTAATCCAGCTGGCCCTCAAAATCTCTATCCTATCTTATCCTATCTAATAAAAGAATAATATGCAAATTAACCATCACTCCAACACATAAGCTGGCTGCCCCCATGTGGTCAAAGATGGCTGCCCCCATGTAGACACAAGATGGCCAGTGGGGGAGGGCATTTGGGAGGAACCAGGTCTGCAAGGGAGGGCAATTGTGGGCAATCAGGCCAGCAGGGGAGGGCCGTTGGGAGGGACCAGGCTTTTAGGGGAAGGCAGTTAGGGCAATCAGGCTGGCAGGAGAGCAGTTAGACATCAATCAGGCTGGCATGGGAGTCGTTAGGGGGTGATCAGGCTGGCAGGCAGAAGAGGTTAGGTGCAATCAGGAAGGCAGGTAGGTGAGCAATTGGGAGCCAGCAGTCTTGGATCGTGAGAGGAATGTCTGACTGCCCAATTAGGCCTATCTTGATCAGGCCTAAACAGGCAGTCAGACATCCCTCAAGGGGTCCCAGATTGGGAAGGGTGCAGGCTGGGTTGAAGGACACACTCTCCTGTGCACAAATTACGTGCACTGGGCCTCTAATACACACACACACACACACACACACACACACACACACACACACACACACATATGCATACTCTGAGTGGCCAGGCCAGATTATTATGTGTTCAGAGATCATAATAATCTGTCCACTCAGAGTACATCAGACTAACAGCATCTTGAAATCACTTAGTCACATATGAAATAAGCTGCTTAAAAGCTACCTTTGGCTTAAGGTATCTACAGATCTCTAATAGCCCCCTGTGAACATAGCATTAGGTTGGCCTCTCTTATATGCAGAGCCTTCTAAACAAAATGCAATCACTATTCATATTCAGGAAACATTTCACAGAGATTTGGAACACATCAGCTTGCCCCTGAAATCATTCATCCTTTGCCTTCCATCCTGGCCTTCTACACTCTTGGAACCTTATAATTCTTACTATATTCTCACTTAAGGAACTGAACTTAAGTAGTCATCTTAACACTTAGGTATTTCTCCCGACTATGTTAGAAGTGATTTATGTAGATACCACATTTATACTTAGACAAAGATAAAAAGTGTTCTTAGGCAAGGGAAGTAGAAGTTACTCACTGAATGGTTCTGTTTAAGGTAGATAAGAAAATGGTGAGTGCAGAGCTGTAACATTTCTTATTTATGGAGTAGTTATACTTTTCTTATTTCTAAATGACAAACCAAAAAAAATGACCCCTCCCCAGCAAAGAGTTCAGAACACCTCTCTGAGGAACAGGCATATTCTAATACTCCAAATGCGGTGTCTTTCTGAGGAGAGATAGACATACGTACTCTCAAAGGTCGCTCATTTGACTCCTTTGCTTATTAATTATTTTCCCTCTGTAATTATGTTCTTCTTTTAAACACATTCATCATTATTATAGATCAATCACAGTCAAACCTTAATTAATATAACTCACAAATGTTTCTTCTTATTTCCAAATTGTTGGAGGATGTGTGTGTGTGTGTGTGTGTGTGTTCTACTTAACATATAGGTTAACTTGTTCTTTGTTAGAATTACTAATTATGACTTCTCTAAAGAGGATTAATGTATCTTTTTATTAGTTTTAAAATATTCCAAAATAAAAAAGCATGATTTGATAAAATAATTTTAACAGTATTTTTAAAAAATATATATTTTATTGATTTTTACAGAGAGGAAGAGAGAGAGATAGAGAGTTAGAGACATTGATGAGAGAGAATCACTGATCAGCTACCTCCTGCACACCTCCTACTGGGGATGTGCTGGCAACCAAGGTACATGCCCTTGACCGGAATCGAATCCAGGACCCTTCAGTCTGCAGGCCAACGCTCTATCCATTGAGCCAAACCAGTTTCGGCTGATAAAATAATTTTAAATCAGATATATTAAAATAGTTTTATTCTTAAGATAGTTTTAGTTGTCACTTGTAGGAGGAATGTTTGTATATCAGAAGGTTAGTGGGAGTTTTCATTTTTCTTTTCTTCAACTGTAATTTTGAGTCTGTAATGACTTCTAATGATATTAGAGTTGCATGCACATAAGACTTTATTCCGATTATTTAAACACTAGAGGCCAAATGCACAAAATTCATGCTAGGGGCCAGGCCCTCACAGCAGCCGTGGCTGCCTGGTGGCCCTGCCCCATGCTCACTGGTCTTCTGGAAGGTCATCCTGGAAGCTAGTTCTCCCATCCAATCTAATTAGCATATTAGCTCTTTATTATATAGGATGGCCCCCAGAGTTAAATGAAATATTTTAAGAGGCTCATACTATAAGATTTATGAAGTTTTGTAATCTCACTGGATACACATATCTTAAAAATGCAAAGCTGATCTTATGCTATCAAACTCTACAATACATTTTCTTTGACTTCACAGAAACTTGAGAATATTTCATAACTTGTCCCCCCCCCCCACCCCACCCTGGTTTATTTCTGTGCCTTATTTAACAACTCCTTTGAAAATCAGCAACTTGGCATTCTTTGCATTTCTGAAAAGAATTTTCCCTCCCACAATTGTTCTTTGGTTAGAAATGCTGACTATGCTTTCTCCAATGAGGTTTTATCAAATGTATCTTGTCAAAGCCTTGGAAATATTTCTAAATAAAAATAGCATGATTTGTCACACACAAAAAAGTTAAAACAAGGGCTTTTAAAAAGTTTTACTCACTGAACAGAAGAAAGACCTTTTTTTAAAAAAGGTTGTTAACATTTGATAGCCATACTATTGCTTTCCACTCGGAGACCATCAGTCACAGTGAAGTCAGATTCCTCGGAACCTCTGTCTGCAAACCATTCATCTGCCTGGTTTCTTATTTACTACTTAGCTCATTGTGCAGACTGGAATAATCCCCTCTGTTTAAAGAGCAGTACAAGTTTTGCCATCAACTGAAAACTCAGAACTGTGTTCTTGAGACTCTGCCCAGTTTTATAAGATCTTAACTATTGAGGTGCCAGGATATAAAGTCTATTAGCCAATGCATAGCCTATGGCTCTGTCTCAAAAGGATCATTTTTATCTTTTGACTGGAAATGTTGACACTTTGAAATATATGTAGTTATAGTCGTCTACTAGTACATAGTTGTTCTCTCACAAAACAGGAAATATGCTATATGTCCAGCAATAGAGAAATGTTTGTATAAAGTATGTTATATTCATATGTAATAAGCCATTACCAGCCATTAAAATAATGCCAAAGATATAAATTAAATGGTAGGGAAAGATGCTTAAAATATGAGATTACATTTAGAATTCAATTGCTAACACTTTGTGCAAAAGGATCCCATTTTTGTGAAAAAAAATATAAGTATATATGCATAGTATATATCACAAAAAAATAAAGGATTAAACACCAAAAACAGTTAACGTGGTGAAGAAAAAAAATATTTTCTTCTTGTATGACATATTTTCTAATGTTTTGTAATGTATATATATATATATATTACTTTATAATAAAATGGAAACTCAGTTTATAGCTAAGTGGTCCTGTACATTTCATTGGAAGTTTGTTATTGGTTTTGCCTTAGGGTGAAAATGGAGAGGGTTCTGACTGGAGAATTTGATGAAGAACTGCCTAAAATAGTAAGAACGAGAGGTGGACTCTTATAGATCCTAAGGGGACTGCTTCAACCCACATACATCCCTCCTTGCTCTAACTTTCCAAGTTGAAAAGAAAGAGCTCCACCGCACCAGTTGGCAAGCCTTCGGTCTGGTGTTCTTTCCATCGCCTGTTACAGTTGTCATCTCATTTTCAGTGGGGAGAACCACTGACTCGGATTGCATCCAAATAGAAAAAAGGATAATGGAACTAAAAAATAAGAACTCTGCTGCTATAAATTCACTCAGCTATTCTCCCATGGTAACACAATCTCACCCCTGACAGAGAGTGTTTCCCTCCTCTTGCCAGCTCTCTCGTCCCCTAAGTCCCAGTTAAGGCTTTACAATGCCACACAGGACGGTGTAGATATTCATGTGTGACCTCTCAAAACGTCACTGGTGTCCAAGTTTTAAACTTCAAGATTTCCTAGTGCCACACTCTGCCCATGTTAGAATCAATTCAGTGCTAAACCAAGTGTCCCTGAATACATACACCTGTTGGTATCAGGTGTCTGTAACCTCCTTTGATGATGTGTATGATGCACCTTAGTATTCCTAATGAAGCTCATCATAGATATTCAGTAATTTTGTATTCAAGAAAGGATAGATAGATACAAATTGATAATGGATACTGATGCAGTATGAGCTGGTATAAGCCTTCTTTCTCTTGAGCTAATAATAATAATAATAATAATAATAATAATAGTATTAATTTATATTTGATGGTTTGAAGTTGTCCAATAAATAATATTCCTTTCTCCAACATATGTTGAGGTCTACTGAAGGAAGCCAAGAAATGGAAGTGAAGACATATTAGAGGACTTGGATGGCCACAAAGGATACAAAACACTGTACTTCAGAGCAAGCAGACTTAGTACATGCTCAGCAAGGCAGCCACACCCAAGGGGCAACCAAAGAGTTCAATAAACCAGTTCAATTAGGAGAGAACTTTAGTTGGAAGTCCTCTAAGTCAGTGAACTTCACTTTGTCAGATTTCACATTGGTTAAGAACCACCTGGAAACTAGTTTAAAAATAAAATCAGTAGGTTCCTACTGCCAAGAGATTCTAATTTAGTAGTCTGCACATTTAAAAACATTTTATTGTTTAAAATATTACACATAGTAGTACATATATCTCCTTTTTCCCCCATTGACCTTCCCACATTCTCCCCTATCCCCTGTTGCAAACCCTCATCCTACCCCCCAGGGTCTTGTGTTCATTGGTTGTACTTACATGCATGCATACAAGTCCTTTGGTTGATAGGGCTGTATATGCTATCAAAGGACAGAATTGTTATAATAAGGTACCACACAATGAAGCTGAGCACAATGTTCTTTTTTATAAGGTGGGGTTGCAATTTTGAAGAGCAAATGTAAACACACAATTCAATAAACAATTTGTAAAAATAAACTAATCACCACAAGTTGGCAGAGATGTATGTAGCCAGCCAGTCAAGTTCATAGTGCTTCTCACGGGGCTTTATTATACCATTATACCAAAGGGCAGACCACACTATTTGGCAGGAAAAGGACTGCCAGGGTGTTTCTCCAGCATCTACTAGGGTTTAGGAATCTGGAGAAGGGACTGCATGTAAATTAATAAAGAGACTAGACATGAAACATAAACTTTAGGGAGTCAGAGGAGACCTAGCTTCATTAAACCAAGTTCTCTCTGAATCTCTAGACCCCTAGCTTTTTATTAACACAAATTGCCCTAAGTCAGTGGTCGGCAAAAATCATTAGTCAACAGAGCCAAATATCAGCAGTACAACAATTGAAATTTCTTTTCAGAGCTAAATTTTTTAAACTTAAACTTCTTCTAACACCACTTCTTCAAAATAGACTCACCCAGTCTGTGGTATTTTGTGGAAGACCACAAAATTTCAAGGGGCCAAAGAGCTGCATGTGGCTTGTGAGCTGCAGTTTGCGGACCAGGGCCCTATGGCAAAGCAGATATATATATCAAAGGCAATGTTAGGTATACAATAGGCATTGTCAGAGAAACTATCTTCAGCTGTTCCAATAGAAGGCAGTAACTTGTGCATCTTTTCAGGTTTGGGGAAATGCACTCGCTATTCCAGCAGGCAATCTGATTCAGCCCTGCTGAATATAGAAGCCCATCAACCTTTTGAGGACGTCTTGCATTTTATTATGCCCTGCTGGAATTAGCTTTCAGCAAAGGACAACATCTGCATCAGGACACCCTGGAGGCACAGATGTGTGCTTTGGCTTGAGAAACACTGGGCAGACAGTTTTCGGTTATGTGGCCATAGTAAGAACAACACTGTAAACCATATAAATCCCACCGGGCTTTTTTTTTTTTCCAGAGAATTTATTTTTCAGCCTGACATTACTAGTCATCTTATTTAGAAAACATTAGTTACGTAAGAAGTAAAGTCTTAATTTCTTGAATATTTCCAAGTGAAAATGTGGATTTTTAAAAACCACTTCTCTCATTCCCCTTGTTAACATGGAACTACCATGGAAAAGAGATGAGTGATGACAAGGACTAATCTGAAGGTTTGGTAAAGGCAGTGAAGAATTCTCCCAGGCTCCGTTCCCAGGGAATGCAGTGCTATGATGACACAATCCTAATGTTATTACCTTGAGCTCCTTTGCTCCCACACCTGCCAATGAGAAGGAGTCACTGACATATCAAAGGGAAAGTGAAAACTGTTCTTTGTTAAAAGTAAAATGTTTTAAAAGAAAGATAAAACCTTTTTTTATTATTATAAACATATATTTGAACAGGCAAAAGCAGGAAACTAATGTTTATTGTGTCTAACTCCTACTTTGTTCAGATAAAGTTGTGATCCACTGAAGAAAATGAGGAGTTAAATACCCCAGGTATTCATTAAGACAATCAATTATACTCATTGTAACAACTTAGCAATTTGCAGATTCTTTTCCGAAAGGCAATAATCATGTCATAGTGGCTAACCTTTAAATTAGTTGGCACATGTTTCTCTTCATAATTGCTTCCATTAAAGATAAAATGCTTCCTAATTTTAATAGCAGGGAGGAGCAATTAGAAAATTAAAGAATCTTTCTATACATTACTTTCATTTCAAAGCTCTATGCTAGTTTAAGTAATGGTTTATGTTTTGATCAGACCTTTTAGCAGATGGCTCTATTTTTTAAAAGACAAGAGTACATCTAAAATGTCAACACATTTGTAAAATCCAAATCTTAGTTGCATTAATTAATGTATGTTAATAAGGTATACATTTTTAGTTAAATACTTATTTGATCTGCACAAAATGGCTATTGATTGAATCCTCATCAAGGCTTTTAAAGTTAGGGTAGCAGAAATTTACTCCAACTAGCAGAAGCAAAAACAAAAAAGAACAGTTTGGGGAGAGACAAGGGTTGCAATTCCACAGTTTCCTGTGTTGTCTCCTTTCTCTGCTACTATGTGAGCTTGGGTGGCACAGCTCTGCTTCTGCCCCTAATAAGCCCTCTTATTTCTAACATCATCCTCAAAGTGTAACATTTCTGAGCTATAAATTAATTTTAAAAGGAAAGAGAAGTACCCGAATCCACTTTGAGCCAATGGTCTGCCTCACAGTCCAATCAGGACTTCATTAAAGGAGGATTTAGTTACTCTGGAAAGAACTGGGCACAGTGGTAGAGACTAGAGCAGTCACCAGAGTTGTAACTGTTACCTACACCTGCATACCATTCATTCAGCCTCATTGCTTTAGCATAATTTAATCTGTAGAGTCAACTTGTTAGGATAGATTACATCTAAAAATCCATTGAAATCAATATTTCAAGCACCCACAATAATTTATCTTAGAATACTTTCCAGGCCAGTGGTAATGAACATTACATTTGTTTGCTACAAGACTTCAATAATGGCAAATTCAATTGTTTGCTTAAAAAATAATCTTGACAAAACTGTAGAATAATCATAAGCATAATGTATCATTGCATTATTTTATTATAAAAATATTTAGCTATTTTTCTTTTAAAATTATTTTTATTTTTTAATTACAGTTGACATGCATTATTATATTATTTTCAGATGCACAAGTTGGTATTAGGCATTATATATTAAGTGATTATCCTAATAAGTCTCCCACCCATCTGACACCATAGTTATTAGAATATTATTGACTATATTCCCTATGCCAGTGGTAGGCAAACTCATTAGTCAACAGAACCAAATATCAACAATACAACTATTGAAATTTCATTTTAGAGCCAAATTTTTTAAACTTAAACTTGTTCTAACGGCACTCTTTCAAAATAGACTCGCCCAGGACGTGTTATTTTGTGGAAGAGCCACACTCAAGGGGCCAAATAGCCGCATGTGGGTCACAAGCTGCAGTTTGCTGACCACTGCCCTATGATGTACCTTACATTCCCATGACTATTATGTAACAACCAATTTGTACTTCTTCATCCTTTCACCTTTTGCACCATCTCCCAAACTCCCTCCCATCTAGCAACCATCAAAATGTTCTCTGTATTTATAAGTCTATTTCTGTTCTGCTTGTTTGTTTATTTTAAGGGTTTTTTTTAGATTCAATTATTGATAGACATGTATTTATTGACATTTTATTGTTCATTTTTTTATCTTCTCCTTCTTATTCTTAAAGAAGACCCTTTAACATTTCACATGGTATTGATTTGGTGGTGATGAACTCATTTAGCTTTTACTTGTCTGGAAGCTCTTTATTTACCCTTTGATCCAACTGATAACTTTTCTGGGTAGGGAAATCGTGGTTGTATGTCTTTGCTTTTCATAACTTTGAATATTATTTGCCAATCCTTTCTAGCCTTCAAAGTTTCTGTTGAGAAATCAGCCGACAGTCTTATGGCAGTTCCCTTTTAGATAACAAGTGTTGGTTTTCTCTTGCTGCTTTTAAGACTCTTTGTTTTTAACCTTTGTCATTTTAATTGTGATGTGTCTTGGTGTGGGCCTCTTTTGGTTCATCTTGTTTGGGACTCTATGCTTCCTAGACTTGTACATCTATTTATTTCAAGTTAAGTAACTTTTCTTTCATTACTTTTTTTTCAAATAGGTTTTCAATTTCTTGCTCTCTCTTCTCCTTCCAGCATCCGCATTATCTGAATGTTTGTATGCTAGAAGTTACTCCAGTGGCTCCTTACAGACATCCTTTTTTAAAATTCTTTTTCTGTTCTATTTCAGTGTGTTTTGTTTGTTTGTTTTTGGGGTGTTTTTTTTTTTGGGGGGGGAGAATGTTTGTTTGGTTTTGCTTCTTTGTATTCCAAATTGCTGATTTGATTCTTGGTTTTATCTACTTTACTGTTGATTATCTGTAAATTATTATTTATTTCAGTAAGTTTATCCTTCATTTCTGACTGCTCTTCTTTTATGTAGTTAAGGTTCTTACTAAGTTCATTGAGCATCTTTATAACCAGTGCTTTGAACTCTGCATTGAGTACATTGCTTGCCTTCATTTTGTTTATTATTTTTTCTGAAGTTTTGTTCTATTATTTCATTTGGAACATACTAGTATGTCTTTGTCTCCCCATTTTGGCAGCCTCCCTGTGTTTGTTTATATGGATTAGGTAGAGCTGCTACATCTTCCAGGTTTGGTAGAGTGGACTAATGTAATAAATGTTCTGTAGGGTCCAGTAGCACAGCATTCCTGATAACCCAAGCTGGGCACTCAAGGTGAACTCCCATGTAGGCTGTGTATACTCTCTTCTTATAGTTGAGTTTTGATTACTCTTGGCACATCATTGGGAGAGATTTATTTCCAGCCAATCAGCTTAAATGAGACAGGATAGTAAGCCAGGACAAGTGAAATAGCGAAAGTGACACAGAGGTTCCAATAGCCAAGCAGTTTGCAGCCCTATAGTAAATTTTAAAAAAAATCCTATCTTCTTTAGCCGAGGACACTTAGGAGTAGATGGCTTTCACTTCTTCCTAATTATCCTACTTGGGGAGATAGATAGAAGAAATCCAATCAGTGACATCTGTGCCAACCACATCCAAGGATAGTTGAAGTTAAATAAATAAATCTCATTTTGGTGCATCAACATAAAGCTGATGAAAATTATATTGAGATCCTCCCCTGTGGGGAGCACAGGACTTGGTTGGGATGTTTGAAAGGAGGATTCCCCAAAAGTTTGTGGGCCTCTAGGGGGACCTTGCCAAAGGTGGCAGCCCCTGCCTTGACTTTTCCAAATAACTTAGAGCCTCCAGGTATTTTGTTAGAATCTCTATGTTTAGAGATTTTAAACACGACCTTGTGCAAGCATGTGCTTTCTCAAGGATACTTACCCTACTGATTGTATCTATCTAGAGGTTAATTTTAGTTCAAACTGTTGTTACAATAAAAGCCTGAGGTGGCAGGCAACCAGGGCTGTTTGTGCCTCCTACTGCCAAGCAGCCCCTTAGGCTTCTCTTTCACAGTTGATTCTTGGTTTTGTTCAGTATGTCAGAGTAATCCATTCATCCATTACCCAGGGTCTGCTGATTAGTCCTGCACTCCTCTAAGACCTCTCCTAAACTCCAAGCCTTAAAACCCTCAAGATGAAAGACCTAAGGTGCCTTTCTCTCCAGGGAGCACACCCACATCTTTCTTGCCTTTCGGGCATGCATCTCCTAAAGGTCCCCACAAGACTTTCACCCAGGGAAGCAATGAGCAACAAGAGCTCCTTCCAGGATAACCCTATAAACCTATCTCCCAGGCCCCCTTTTCTCTCACTTTCCAGAGAGTCAAAGCAGCTCCACCTAAGCTCTTTCCCATTGCTTCTTCTATCCTAAACGCATCCTATATTACTGTCCCCAGCTTTAATAAATGTACTCTCAAAATAAATGTACTTTTAATAAATGTACTTTCACCTGGTCTCATCTTGTGAAATCTTTCCTGCACAAAGTCAAGAACCAACACACTACAGGCCCACCAGAGGAAGACCTATTCCAGACCTGGTCCCTTTAGGGAACACAAGGACTGGCTGCAGCCTCCAACCACCAACCTTCAACCACCATGGGGGATCATCTGTGCAGGGGCCAATTCCACAGAGCCGGACTTACTGCAGTGGTGCTCACTGAGCCTGCCCCTTGAGCGTGTCACTTGTGAAGATGGTTGGGTGATGCTGCTTCAACGTGGTCTGAAGCTGTCCACTGGGTATGCTGGCTTTGGGCTTCCCAGCGGGTGCAGGCCCAGGTCAGCCACTGCTTGTGTTCTGCATAGGGCCACAACCATGAGCTACAAAGTGAGTTGCAGATGGCTGCTACTTGTGCTTGGCTTGCAGGTGCCCAGCAAGGCCAAACTGAAAACCAAAGCTGGCTACTGTTAGTTAGTGCTGGGCCTAGAGCCACTTAGTGAGAGATTTTAGGAAAATCTGAAACAGGATCCAAGAGAAGCTATTCATATGGAAAAGCCACTGGAAACAGCTTGGGTGGGCCTGAAAGTTGGGTGTGGTGGAGCCTCAGGGAATCAGCAGAGTGGGGAAAACAGCGTGAGCCAGTTTTACAGGGTCTCAGATATTATGCCCACCTGTGGGATCTGTGGGGAAAGGGTTCAGAAAAGTAGCAATGGCCTCTGCCAGCATTTCTGTCTGGGAGAAAGGTGCTGCCTATCTCCTTCCTTGATTATAACAATTTAATCTATCCCCCTACATCTCTGGTGTCTTTCAAGCTGTTTTCCCAGCCCTGTAGCTCTGAGGAAATGAGTCTAAGTAAGTGCCTATGCTGGCCCTTTAAGAGGAACTACCTGGGACTCCAGCAATCCTTGGTGTCCTTCAGCCTTAAACCTCTCTGTTTTTTTACAGCTAGAAGCTATGGGGACTTCTTTTTCTGGCATTAGAATCTTGGGCCAGGGAAGCCTGGTGTGGGGCTAGGACCCCTTGCTCCTCAGGGTGGACCTCCACAGCCAAGATATCCACCCCAATTTTTATCTGCCATGTGTTGGTGTGTGACCAGCTTGTTCCCAGGGTCCAACCCTCCTAGCAGTCTCAGTTTGGGTTCTTTAATTCCCTAGTTATATAATTTCCACTCAGCCAGATTTCAGGCAGTTCTTCATGATGCTTTTACTATAGTTTAGTTGTACTTTTCATGTGAGTGTGTAATTATTTTTCTATTGAAGAAAAAATAATATCAGTTAGTATTTATTGCACTAAACAACACCAAGCACTGTACACTGAGCATTTTAAATGTAGTAACAAATCTAAATTCTCACATTATATAAATTTGGCATCATTACTCTCATTTGAAAATAAATAAATTTTAAAATTGGTTAAGTGATCCACTCAAAGTCAAATAGCTGAAGTTTGAGAATCAGACTCTGATTTGAGAATCAACTCTGATTCTGACATTTTTGCCACACTATGCTCCTCTGCTGGACTTCCATTCTATCTGGTTCTTTTGTGAGATTCTGGATAAAGGAGATGTAGATTTGATTCCAAACTCTCAATTTATACAACATTTTTTCTGACCTTCTACCATCCATTCATGTATGATGCTATGACCCATCACTACCACCCCTGGCATAAACAGAAAGGGAATAAAGTGAATAGGACATATAAAGATACTCTAACATGCTTTTGCTTTGTGAGAAACTCAAGGACAGGTGACAACCATCAAAAAAAGTCACCTGATGCATTTGACTTTTTGTCTCCTCATCATCTTATTTCACACTCTTTTATAAAGTTGAGGTTTTCATTGTAATGTTATGTGCCTAGTTACTAATGAACCATTTTCGTTTTTGACTGATCCCAAAAGAATCTGTCAGTCAGTCAAAGGAAAAATAGCACATATTCTTGATAATTCTCTGAAGAGATACCATTCTTTGAATTACTAAGAGTTGACATGACGTTCATTGGGTTTATTTTTGAATTGTTGCTAATGGAGGTAAGAAACATTTCTCAAATCAATATTTCAAGTATGTATAGAACACTATTCATATATATGCATGTTAAGTGCATAAATCTAATACCATCTTAGATAGTGTCATGGATAAAAATATTTTTCTAGCCTAACATGTCTTATAAGACTAAGAACATGAAAGATCCTGAGTCCCTAGGGAAGCAGAAATTAAGACTGAACTAAAACAGGAAATGACATAAGGTATGCAAGACTACCAGATTGATCACCATCTTTATATACTTCATTATCAGTAAAGCCTTTGTCATTGTCATTCACTTATTCAATAAATATTTATTAATATGTACCAGAAAATGTGCTTGTCTTTGGTAGAAACAAATAGAAATGGATGCTTCTTTCATGGAATTTAGGTGCTGTATTGGTCATTGATTTGAAGTGTATATATCATACAGCTCATCTTCTGTGGTGTGCCTCTCTTGCCTTTGTTTGGTCTCTTTTGTACCTTCTGTGCCTGATTTTATTTTATTTAGAAAACCTTCACGCTGCTTGAAGCTCATTTTCATGAGAAAGAATAGAAATAAATGGGTCAAAAAATAAAAAGAGAGAAAGCAAAGCATTTCCATCTATTTTCTGCACCTCTTCCCTTTAGATTTAGAAATGTTTGTTTTGTACTTTCTATGATGGAAGTGAGATTAGCCTGCATTACCTAGGAATTATGTCAGCATATTGGGAGAGGAATCTTTTTGTCAGCTTTGCATGTAAGCATCCACTTTTGGTGCTTCCTTTATCTATGAAGAAGTACACGTGTTTGTTTGTATCCTTCATATCAAGTACTAATCTTCAGAGTAAGCCTTCATTTCTGCTGGAGAAAGTCAATTTATCCTTTATGAACGCAGAAATGACTGGTGGATGCAAACCACAGGCAGGTGATTATAAGCATACATTGTCGATTCATCACTGCATCTCTAGTGCCAAGAAGAGTGTATAATACACAGAAACTATTTCAAAATCTTTACTAAAGGAATTAACAAATGGATCCAGAATTCATCTCTACCTAACTACTGAAACATCAGCTACAAACCTTCCACTGCCTAGGAAGTCTATCATTTCAATTTATTTTCCATCCCACTTGCATCCTCTGTCTGGTTCGAAGTCCTTTTTATTTTGTGTTCCAAGACTTACAATGTAAAAATGCAGCTGCTTAGCTAGATCTTTCTACCAGTGTTGAGTTTATTTCGTTCCCAGCCTCAACTGACTGTGACCTTTGATTTTTGTTGTCCTTGGTTTTATTTTTTTTCTCAGTAAAGTCTTTGTATTCTGCCGGGCTTACCTTTGATTTGTTACTCTCCTATATGTCTTTATTCTGATTGTCATAAGTAAAAATAGCAATATATAAAATGGATTTTCTTCTACAAACTGCATGCATAGCTTTTTATTTGTTCACTTTCGTAATGGTAAGGATGATTTTCTTCTGAATATAATCATTTGTAAGTATCAAGAAACAAACACACAAAAATGTGTTGCTAATAGGAATTTCTTAAAAGTTTCTAAATTGAGGAGGGGGAAATAAAGCACCCTGCTGTTTTAAAAGTTTTCTTTCCTGTTGGCTTTCTTTCCAAGACCACAAGTCTTGAGTCAAATCCATTAACTTGATATTTCTGTAAAAATTTCAGCATGTACCTCCAAATGTTTAGAATTATCTATTTTAAACCTTATCATAACGGAAAAAATTAACAGTAATTCTTTAATATTATCCAATATCCTATAGGTGTTCACATTTTCCAAATTGCCTTATAACTTCTTTGCAACTTTGTTCACAATTTGGTTCATTTGAATCAAATTTCAAATAAAGTAAATATATTAAATTGACTGATATTTACCTTCAATGTCTTTTAATATATAGCCCCCCCACACACACACACAACCCATTTTAACATTATTTTATAGAGAAAAATGAATCATTTGTTATGAATTGCATTCCACTGGCAACATATTAAATTTTAAGTTTTGATTATTTCTGGAAAATAATTTTCAGAGTCAGATGTTTATATATACACAATTTTTAAAATTTCCCTACATCTATGTCCTCCAGAGTCCTCTTCAGGAAACATTTTTTATAAATTGTTTAATAAGTCACTTCATTACTGGATTAAATATTTTCAAGTAACTAAAACATTTAACATTTTCACTGGGACCTTTTTTTCTCTTTGAACATGCATAGGAAGCAGCACTATTTGTGTGGCACGGCTTTAAAGCATACACCAAATGTTCTTGCTTTGCCTTTGCATTTTAAATAGCACTGGAGAGATAGACTGTGGGACAGGAGTTAAAGTGCAAATGGAAATGTGACCATTTTTTCTATATTGACTTGTCTCCAGTGATTCTCCTTTATTCTTCCTGTTCTAAAAATACAAATCTTTGCTCTGCCTTTATTTTTTAGTCTATACTGACCAAATCCTTGTGGCTCTCAATCTAAAAGTACTCACAACTGTAACTTGAATTGAGTCTGCCTATTTAAAGGCAAAATTTAATCTTATATTTATAGAATATTTTTATTCAGAGCTCAAAATTATTGCCCTGGTGCAAGAAATGTTCCTAAGGAAAATACAAATAAAAGGTTTTCCAAAACCTGGCTTTTGTATGTGCATGAGTTCACTGTGGTGGTCACAAAGACACAAAAATTCTTTATTAAGCAAGAGACAAGCCTGTGTGTTTGAAACGTTCTGGGCATGAAAATCTCATTTAAATTGTTGGCTGAATCCACCCACTTTCCCTTAGAAGAATTTTACATGGTGCTTTTGGACTCTAGATCTTACACAACTTTGGGCTAATTAAAGATGAATTACTCCCACACTATGTGTTTTATTTAAATTTAGAGTGTGGTTCTCATGCTAACTTTAATATCTTCTAAGTAAGTTTGGTAAACTCCTCCTGGCAGGATGCTCTGTAGCATCATTCTCAGCTTTGTCCACACAACTCCTTCATGCTCCAAGCCAGGGCAGATTCTGCACTGTGTTTGAGATACCTTATAATGGAGTTATCCTTCCTTTGTATCAGAGATCACACATTCATTGTAGAAAAGTCTTAGGTCCTTGAAATTTATCAGGCCTTAGTCATTTTCTGGTTTTATGCCATTATAGTGATCGGTGCTGTTCTTTTCCTGTGCACACATTATCAAGTACGCCTTTTGTAGCTACCTGGGACTGTCCTCAGAGAGGAGAATAGAGGGTGGAAGGAGATGTGTGATAATTTTCATTTTTTGTAAGCATATAATAGTTTCTGGATTAAGCTCTACTCTAAGTTGCATGCCCCTGACAATTAAGGCAAATGAAACATAACAATAGTTTGGGAGCATGGTATAGCTACTATCATGCTCTGCACAGAGACCATATCTAGACTAAATGGTCCATGAGTTGCCTGTGCTTAGTATGGAGTCAGCCCCACATGCATATCCTCTATATTATCCACTATCAACTTCGTACTGGCCACTGAATGGTCAGTAAGAAAGCTAAAAGAGTAGGTCTTAAATATTCTCATCACCAAAGATAGATGGTAGTTATATGACTTGATGGAGGTGTTAAATAGCTCTATGATGATAATCAATTGCCACCTTAAGCTATTATAATGTTACTAGAGGCCTGATGCTTGAAGATTCGTGCAAGAATGTGCCTTCCTTCCCATGACTGCCAGAACCACCTTTGCTCTAGCCCAGAGCCACCTTTCTTCCTTCTCATGCTGCCCAGAGGCCTGGAGCAGCTGGGGCAGTGCAGAACACCTGTGCCATTGCCATAGCAACGAAGCAAGAGTCCCACCTTGCCCCCATCCACTCGGTGCCTGCATATGCAAATTAACCAGCCACCTTTGTGGGGTTAATTTGCATACTTACTCCTGATTGGCTGATAGGCATCACGAAGATGCAGTCAATTTGCATCTTATTCTTTTATTAGTGTAGAAATGTAAAATGTATATTAATAATGCTGGGGTAAAATAATCAAAGCGTCCTCTAAATCTAAAACAACAATAAAAGATGACAACTGATAACTGCCAACTGGGGTGAGTTGGACTAATGTGAGAATGATAACTTTTAGTGCAGCTGGGGAAAGGGGGACAGAATCAGACAAACAATTTAAATGTTCACATATTTCGTCCAAATTAACAGCAAGATATCCACATGGAAGAGACAGTTTTCTTTGACCATAGGATAGGCTACCTGAGAATCCTAACTCTGTTCTTCCAAAATTTGTAAGTTCTCAAGTTTATCCAAATGGAGAAGAATAAAAACAACAGCGTCTTCATTGGTTTGGATTTTAATTCACAAGATAGGAAGTAACATTCATCCAATACCCTCCTCTTTGCATACCTGAATGCACATGGTGGCTCCTCCCCTGAGCTGTCACAGTACCTAAGGCTGTTGCGTTTTATGACCAATGAAGCGCCATGCAAGAAAGAAACAGCAAGGGTGATCTGCTTATCCTGGGCTCATTAGGGCAACTATCCACCGCCCGCCTCTCTTTGCTCAGTGGAACAATGTAGCTTGTTCACTATGTCTAACTTGGAATTTGTTTGCCCGCTGCACTCTAGGAGAAATTCCTCTTGCTAGGCTACAATCTATGTTTTTATCTGTTTTGCCACTGAATTAGATATTAGATTACAGGAAAGTTAAAAATCTGAACAACATTACTGTTAGCCCAGGGCAATGGACTACGTTCTTGTCAAACACATTGAGTGGTAGCCAATGGTCTTTGTAGTCCATTCCTCACTGGACAACACGGAGAATGTGGATACTCTGAATTCCAGGGCATTTGACGATTTCACTTTATATATTAACTGCTTAACTTGATATGTTTTTCAAGAAGAAAAAAACAAAGAAATAATAGGTAAATGGCACATAAATAAACAGTATTCAAGAACAGCAAGAAAGATGTCTAAAAGAAGATGATTACAATCTCAAGAGACACTAAAATGTGGATTCAATAAACTCAGAAATAAATACATTTCCAATGGGATTGAAACAACAGCCTGTTTGCCTTGAAAGTCCAAGTAGGTGTTTCTTGGGGACTGCTCGCATACCACTCTATGGCTGAGACTCTCATTAAGAAACAAAAACAAAAAAAAGTATAAAAATGAACATTACTCTCATATGGCTCTCTAACAGAAGTGTGATTGATTATTAGAGCTGGAGGGCATTTTGGAGTCATTGAATCAAATTCCCACATCACAATCACTTCTCTAGGGAGGATGACAGACTTGCTGGGCTGTGTGGTGAGAGATGCAAGTCTCACACACAGAGATCCAGACTCAAGCTGTACTCCCATGGGATCACTATTCAGCACTTAAAAAAAAATTCATACGTGGCCAAAAGTAAAGCAGAGCCTTCCTGAAAGAATAGAACACTAAAGTAAAAATGAAAAAACTGTATGTATTGGTGACCAAAGTCCAACAAAGTATAACTGTGCCTCACATTTGACAAGCAGATGTTTGAATCCCAGGAATGGATGGGCAGCCACAAGCACAATTAAAACAAACTCCTGGGTACTCCAGTGCTGCTAGCAAGCTCCTCACGGCATGCTTTACCCGCCTGGTGCATGTTTTCTATCTCTGCATAGTAGTGTCAGGTCACACATGTTTGTGTGGTTTTCTGCACAATATGGTATTTCTTCAGCACACATGTTTGTGCAAAATAAAACAGATGAATTCCCTTCAAATGTAGACTAGAGAGACAAACTCATTTCGTCTCACTCTACCAAAGTTCTTTGTAAACTGATAGTATTCTTAACAACGAGGAGACCTGGAGACCTATGCAAGGGCTGTGAAAGGAAAAATGGAGAGATTTCCCAACCCTTCCTTTCCAGATTCCTTCTCCTCCCCACCCCTGCCCCCACCTCATCATACAAAAATCTACCCAGGATTTCCAGGGTCTCCAAGATATTTTCTACATGTGTTTGCTTCCTCTGTCTTCATCAGTACTCTCAGTCCAAGCAACAGAATCTCTGAGATCACCTAGTTTTCTAATTGTTATTGGTTTTGCTCTTATTTCCATACCGTCTGTTATTCACAGAACAGTCAGATCATCCTTTTTAAAATACAGATTTAACCTGATTTTTCCTGGTTAAAATCTTCAAAAGGCTTCTCAACACACTCAGAATAAAATTTAAACTGCTTACTTGGTTGGGAGGGGATGTTTGCAATATGGCAGAGTTGAAGGAAGAATTGATAGCAAGAGGAAAATAGAGTATTCATCTCCTTTGTTCTTGGGATCTATCTTAAATAAAATAAAGTTAGTGAGCCCAGAAAATAAACCTTACCTCGTAATAAATATTACATAGTGTCATTAAAATGTCTGTTTATTTCCTCTGTATTATTCCATAGTCTTTATTCAATTCTTATTTAAGCACTGTAGATTTAACTCTAAGATACAAATGGAAAGAGCATTCTTATGATTTTAGAAGTCTAACAGAAAAAGTGACTGAAAGGAATTTGCAAGAAATTTCACCTATGCCCTAGCTGGCTTGGCTCAATGGCTAGTGTCAGCCTGCGGACTGAAGGGTCCCAGGTTCCATTCTGGCCAAGGGCACATGCCTGGGTTGTGGGCTAGATCCCTAGTAGGGGGTGTGCAGGAGGCAGCTGATCAATGACTCTCTCTCATCATTGATGTTTCTCTCTCTCTTCTTCTGTCTTCCTCTATGAAATCAATGAAGAAATTATATACCGTATTTGCCGGCGTATAAGACGATTTTTTGGCCCTGAAAAATATGCCTCCAAGTGGGGGGTAGTCTTATACGGCGAGTATATAACAAACTGTATTTTTAGTGGAAATGTTAGGGGGTCGTCTTATATGCCCAGTCTCTTATATGCCGGCAAATACGTATTTTTCAGGGCCAAAAAATTGTCTTATACGCCGGCAAATATATATATTCATCAGACTGTTGTTCATCAGACTGTTCACGGAAAAATACATTATAAGGGCACTGTGGATTTTTCCTAAGCATCCCCCTAATGCATCTAAATTATTAGTCTCTACCTCTTAAATTTGAAGACCATGGCAAATTTTTTCGACTTATCTAATTTTTTAATTGGATATATATATATATATATATATATATATATATATATATATCCTATTTTTTAAAAAAAGAAATTTCACCTAAAAAAAAAGACAGTATATCCAACACAGGATAGAACTATGTGCTCCAACCACCATTCATCATTTTTGTGTGAATACTAAAAGCGTAGTAAAGAAGGAGGTAGAGAGAGAAACATTTTTTTACATGAGTACATGGTTAAATTACTGGCTTAAGTTAAAAGCATGGGAACAAGTTTAGTTAGAGAGCCAGAGCAAAAGAGACTAACCAAATGTCTTTGTGGAACAACTCAACAGTGGGGGTAAGTCTAATGAACTTTAGCTCAGTTGAGATTAAAATATGAGTCCTTAGGGGACGCCTGGAAAACAGTTTGTGCTGTTTCACCCTTCTTCCTGTCATGTGACTACAGAATGAGACCAAATATCACCAGTAAACTACTGAAAACCCTATATTGATAGTTTATGTTTCACAGTTCCCTAAGGTCAACCCATGGGAAAGTAGGCACTGATCTTGGGGTTCTTTCCTGTCTTTCTCTCTTCTTATCTGTTCTTATACAAAAGAATAACCAATAGCTTGGGGAAACTACATGTGCCCCAGCCATTCCCACAGAGATTGTGATTCAAAACTCCCTGGACCATTCTGATGCCCATTCCCACTGCGGACTGAAAGAATGGAGGAAGAGGGCAGGACTGTACCCCATGTTAGCTGGCAGAGCTAATGCTAGGTCTTGAGATCCTACAGCCTCTGCTGACCCCTAGTGGTAACTATTAAGTGAACCTTACCCCTCTGGAGTCAGCCAATCAAAATCAAGAAACATTTATTGAAAACCAACAAGGTTGAAAATATTGTGCAGGGAACTGTGGCACAATGCCATATGATATTTCTTAATTCATATTTTAACATTCAATAAAACTAGTAATCCTCCTTGAAATACAACTCTAAATACCTAGTTAAACACATATATCAACTATCACAATTTTTATAATTACAAAGGCAGAGTTAGCAAAACTAGCCTGTTCTAATATCAGAAGTTTAAAACAAAAGCTATACAGAAATCAATACAAATATTTTTAAAGTAAAATAACTTATTTTATTTTCATATATACAAATAAAAAATAATAATATTTCTCTCTTTTGAAACCACATACTACTTTATTTTTTAAATTTCTTTATTGATTAAGGTATTACATACCACATATTATTTTAATTGCTTAGATTCTTTAAGTGAAAGTCTGTTTTGTGCCTCTAACCAACCAAAATCAAATACACTAGCAATTGAAACTGAACTAAAAAGAATGAAATCTAAGCCCTCTTTCAAGGGTCTAATCTTTTCATCAACCATTTCTTGTTGTTCATCAGACTGTTCACTGAAAAATAAATTATAAGGGCACTGTGGATTTTTCCTAAGCATACCCCCAATGCATCTAAATTACTAGTCTCTACGTCTGAAATTTGAAGACGGTGGCATATTTTTTGACTTATCTATTTTTTTTCCATTGACTGAAGTCCATTAAACAACCATTTTTGTCATGGTGTGTTTCATTTAAAGAAACATTTACTAATAAGATCATGTTCACTGTGTGGGCAGACATATGGTCTCAATTCAATTTCTAGAAAACAGGCAAAGTTTTGAGCAACTCAATTATTCGACACTTCTCCATCTTTTTTTTCCACTGATAGAAACAGTCTTCTTAAATGTTCAACTCTTTCCAATGAATGAATAATACCTTTCATTTATGTTAATGTCTAATCAAATGTTCCCAAACTAGGATAATTTCTAGTCAAAGACTTCACCACAACTGTTTTGTAGTACAAGATAATCCCTATGTGGCTGAATTATAAACATACAAAGTTTCTATCATTATAAACAGAAACCACATTTTAAGCTGTCTTCCTTTGATGCCGGTAAATTGAATATGCATGCAGGGCCTTGTGGGTATTTCTGCTGAGCAATAAACTCTAGTGAAATCTGAGAAGTTATGATGTGCAACGTTGGGCTATAAGGGATACTTTTGACACATAAATGTCTCTAGAATGCTGGAAAATTCAATTTATTTTATTGCCTCCCTTGAAAGTTCCAAAGTTTAGGGGAATTTTAAAATGGCCCTACATACTTTTTAGAAATCTTAATATCTGTGACTGCTAAGAATTAAAACATATAGAGCTTGTACTGCACATAGAAACATTCAAGATAAATTACTTAGAATTGGAAACAAGTAAGTTGGATGGAAACAGGCTAATAAAAAACAGCCAGGCTCCTGATTGTGCAAGCTAAGGATCAAGTTCCCTCAGGCACAGAATGGATTAACTGTTATTTTTATTTTCCAACTCTTAATAAGAATATATTTTGGGGACTGGATTTTTATTTGTGTAATAGGTGACCTTATAGCTCTTCTGCCTAGAATGTCTACAGTCTCCCCTGTTTCATCTACAAGCCCCCAGTCTTCCACCCACTTGATAAATTCTCAATCATTTCTAAGATTCAGCTGGAACACCTGTCAGCTGTGAATTGCTCACTGATATAAGCCCAATTATTAGTCATTGAATTTTGCATGACTTGATCAGACTGGACTAATTGATGATAGCTGTTCACTTTTCTATCATCCCAGTTAGACTAATGAGCAACTTGATGTCTCAGACTTCATTTAATTTTTTTATCCCCAGCATCAGGAATTGTGCTTGACACATATCCAGAGCTAAAAACATTTTGGTTGAATGTCTATAGAGAGCAAACCATAAAAACAACAGTCACTTTCCTTTATATATGAAATCAGATTATTTCTATGGCATTTAGGCATTGTTGCAATAAGAAAATAAACATCTGGCTTACTTTTACACATTTAATTCTGGGAACAATTTTGTTTATGCAAATGTTGGCCTCTATTGTCAAATTCTAGCAAATATTATTTTTTTAAATCTATGGTTGGTACATAAAACATAGCTGCTAGTAGCAAAGTGAATTAAATAGAGTAGAGTAGTTCTTTTGTTTTGTTTTGTTTTTTAATTTGTAACATGTTCAACCCCAATTAATAGTTTCTTACCTACTGTTTTTTACTAAAAAGTTAATTCTCAGAATCCATCTCCTTAAAGTGGGATTTTATTTATAGTAAGCGTACAAACATTTGTTAACTATTTAAGATTATGATAATAGAAAAGAATAGCTTGGGTAAATTAGTTTGTTGATACCAATTCTATAGCAAACTCTGTCTTACTCTACTGATTCCTTATTAGATAAAAGTCCTTAGTACTAAACCTTATAAATTTTTATTGATGGCTAGTTTATACTATTATCTACTTTACAAAGTTCCTGTGAGACAGAGCAATGGAATCTAACATTCAAGTCTTGCTTGTCTGCCTAGAGGCTCACATTCATCAAAAGGAGTAGGACAGAAGGGAGATTAAAATAAACTCCACTACAACACAGGTTTTTAAATCTGTCTATTCTACACACATAACCCTGATTCTCATCTTCCTTCCCACTTCTGTAAATTAAGAAACCTAAACCAAGATCAGGGGAAGAAAATGAAACAAGGAGAAGAAAAAAGCTCATAAAATATTAATCCTGCTTTTATGAGTACCAAACATTTACTTTCTATGACAGTGGTGATTAGCTGGGACCACCATTTCATCCATTGATAGACCTCATGTTGCTGTGTTTCAAGCTCGTGTAGCTAACCCAGAAGGGAATAACTATTGTCTGTGCTTCAGGAGGTGTCCTGATTCTCTCTCTCCTGGATTGGGGGAGGGGGGTTTGGAAGAGCAATACACAGAGGACAAAGGTTTCCTTGCACTATCCATTTTTCTGTAGGTCGATATTTGGATTGTTTTCATTTTTTGCCTTTTATTTATGACAAGGATCAGTGCATCAGTTTGCTAAGTTTTTCATAGCAAAGTGCCTCCACTTGGGTGGCTTAAATAAAATTCACTTATTTCCTCAGAGTTCTGGAAGTTGCAAGCCCAAGATCAAGGTGTCTCTCCTTGCCTTGCAGATGGTCACCCTCTCACTGCACCCTCAATCTCCTTTTCCCTGTGTGCATGCATTCTTGCTCTCCCTCCTGTGTCCTAGTCTCCTCTTTTTACAAGGGCAGCAGTCATATGGGATTAGGGGCCACCCCAATAAACTTCATTGTAACTTAATGAGCTTTCGAAAGCCCTACCTTCAAATATAGTACATTCTCAGTCACTGGGGGCTAAGGTTTCAACATATGAATTGGGGGTGGGGGTGAGTCTTTCAGAATCAGTTAGTGGCACATTGCTTATAATTTACCCCTCTACTTTCAGTCCTCCGTCCTAGGTTCCTTGCCCTCCATGTTACACCAGATAGATCCATATTTCTAGAGGGATCTTCACTAAAATGAGTTATTCCCCAAAGTCCACAATTTCATGCAAAGACCTCAGGTTCTTCCCACTCCAATTACACATGGCCAATTGATTGTCCAGCATAGAAGGGGAATGACAAATGGCTGGAGGAATCATCATTGAAGTGCGGTGAAGACTCCATCTGTTGGGGTACAACCAATAGGGCAGATCAGGAAAGCTCAAGTATAGTTCAATGCAGAGTCTGTTTTATATTATTAAGTTGCCTTTAGCAGAAGGATGAATTGTTTTTTGTGTTTTTTTTTAAATGAGTGAATTAGTAAGATTTTAGTTATCTTCAAAAGCAAATTACCATGACCATCTGCTTTGAAATCTGTGTGAACATTAGAAGCATGATTTGAGCATGACATTTCAGTTTTCAAATCCTCCCAGTGAAGAGAGGCTACTTTTACAACTGATTTCCTTGCACATGTAGAACTCAGCCGCGGCCTTTGGTCAGAAGCCCCAGGCAGTTTCTAGAATAAAAGCTAGTTAAGATGAATTCTGCAAAAGAAGTCTCCTCATTAGCAACCAGACTCACTGCGATGCTTATTTATGTCTGTCCTCTGAGTGATTGGGACAGAATTCTAGCCTAATACCATTTCTGCTTTCAAAGGACTCTATCTTCTAGACTTCATTTAGCATGAGGATAGAGAAACGCAGATAAATGTCTTATCAGGCAAAAAAGTAATTTCATGTTCTTGCAGTTCTTTTCTCTGTCTATTCAAATGCTATATGCCCTTTCATCTTCTACAAACGATTTTCTCTTAATCCGCAAGAAAACTAGTTCGTTCTTTCTAACAACATCATTATATTTTGAGTGAATTATCACAGAACAATTAAGAGCTGTTCTCATGTGACACACTTATCTTTGGCTGTTTGTTTCAAAATTTGATTCAGCTGTGCCCTCCACTATTTCCTTGTTTTGTAGAGTGCCTTTGTCAGTGCTGTAGAAAGAAAATAACTCAGTAGGGGGCAGGGCAGAAGGCGCTGTATTATAAGACATCGCTGCCTCTGGAAACAATGTTCTCCATTATAGTTCAATGAGCTAATAATAATGCATTATTTTGCTAAAAGGCAGTTGTTACTATCACTGCAGCAAAACAGCATATAATATCAACTAAGCTATTATTCTGACACTTTGTGGTAAATGAAGAAAATTTTTATCATAAAATCTTATTTTGCCATGCATTACATTTTTATGCTTTCCTTTGGAATTTTTTTTATTATAGGAGTCGATCTACAGATGAAAGGATGGCGAGTTTAGAGTCAGACAGTCATGAGACTGAATCCTAACTCTGTACATGGTATGACTTCAGATGATAAAATTTCTCTAGTTCGTAACTTCTGCATCTACAGAATGGAGATTTGTGGAGTTACTTAGTAATATAAGTAATGTGGCTCACTCAGGTCTTTAAACAGGAGACACTCAAAAAGGGTGTTTTTTTATATATATAATTGATTTCACATAGGAAGGAAAAGGGAGAGAGATAGAAACACCCTGTCTTTTGCATACTCCACACTGGGGATCGGGCATGTGTCCTAACTGGGAATAGTGCCGTGACCTCCTGGTTCATAGGTCAACACTCAACTACTGAGCCCTGCTGGCCAGGTTGGGTGCCTTTACTATTAAATATCTTAACCTCCATTTGGTTCCTCCTTCTTCCCCCCTCCCCCGAATTTCATTTAAACCATAGCAATAAATAAATTAATAAATAATAGATAAATAAATAAAACCAACTATTTTGGATGCTTATTGTTTCATAGGCTCACCTGATATTGGATGATTAAAATTTCTCTTTCATCCTTTCTTAACAGAAGCCTTGAGTGATATAGTTGTATATAGAACATTTTCTAAATCCTTTGAGAAAACTGTTTTCCCGCTTCTCGGATGCTTATGGCATGGTGACACAAAGCATTGCTGATATCTTTTTCTGATATATTTTAATTTAATGCAATGGAAATAATACTCAAAGATAAATGTGAAGTCAGCTATCCGAGTACAGAGAAGAAAGTCACATTTTTATATTTTTAAGAAGACCCCTAGCCTGGCTTTGTTGTCACTGCTAAATAACACAGCACAGAAATCTGCTTATTGTAGTGAAATAGACCAAATTCTGAATATTAATTCATTAACACTTCCTTCAAAAGTGCATGCTGTGTCAGAAACTGAATTAAACCCTGAAAACACAAAGACAAGATCCCTTTGTGTTCATTGTTTAGTGGAAGAGACATAAGCCTTAAGAGATAGAGATTCCCACTCTGGATAAAAGGGTGGAGATACATTTCCCCAAGTGCAACCATAAACCCTGAAAATAATCCAAAAGGCAATGGAAGGAGAACTCTGAAGAGTAGAAAGAGGAAGGCAAACTGGTTAGCGATTCTAGGGCTGAAAGGAAAACTCAGGGGCAGTGGTCTTAGAAGCCTCTATCCAACAGAAAAATACTATGCAGGCCCCACATGTCAGCAATGGAAGGTAGCTCAAATCCTCCCCTGGATCAGATAGGAATCCTGTCAATAATGCCAGGCAAGCAAGGCAACACATGCAAGGGGAAGAAAACGAGACCCACACTGAAACTGCAAGCCAGGAAAAGGATGGTCTTCTTCATGGGGCCAGAGACTCTCTTCTACCACCTAGGGAGCTGGGAGGCCAGATGACACCAAAGATGGGGCCACAACAAGGAGCCTGGCCAAGAAGTCTCTTTATCTCACAGATCTGAGACTCCCCTCTCTCACCAAGAGACTGGGTGAGCAGCAGTAGTGGCAACTGGGATCCAGCTACAATAAGAGTCTCCCCACAGCTCTCTTTGTCCCATGAGGAAAAGGGAGTCTCTTACCACCTAGAGGTACCAGATAGCGTAGGGACCGCTTGCTCCTTTTCAGGTAACAGAGTAAGGGTCCAGCTGGAACCCCAGTGGCAACATACACACCAAGCAGACAAAAAATAGATCTAAAAAGAAAGCCTCTAAAATTTAAACTATCAAAAAAGAAAAAAACAAATGTGGGCAAGAACATGGAGAAATTAGAGCTCTCATATGTTGTTAGTGGGGGTATAAAACTATGCAGCTGCTGTGGAATATAGTTTGGTGGCTCCCCAAAAAGTTAAACATAGAGATACTATCACAAACATATAATTACATAGCAATTCCACTCCTACATATAGACCCAAAAGAATTAAAGACAGGTGTTCAAATAAAAACTCACACACAAATGTTCATATCAGCACTATTCGCAATAGCCAAAACATGAGAACAATCCAAATGTCCATCTACTGAATAGCCATAATGGGTGAACAAGATGTGGTATAGCTAGACAATGAACATTTTTTTCAGCCATCAAAAGGAATAAAGCACCCTCACATGCTACAACATGGCTGAACCTTGAAAACATGCTAAGTAAAAGAAGCTAGCCCCAGAAGGCCACGTATTAAATAAATCAATTTATGTAAAATGTCTATTACAGATAAAACAGGAAAAAAAGTAGATTAGTGGCTGCCTATGGCTGGGATATGGGGAGATCGGAACGTGATATCTAAAGGGTACAGGGCTTTTCATTATTGTGATGAAAGTATTCTAAAATTGACAGTGACAATAGTTGCATATATTGGTGATTCTATTAAAAACCACTGAAGTGTACATTTAAATAAATGGAATTGTCATTGGAACCACAGCCCACTAGAGTAAGCCAGGAGGTTTATGCTAAACCTTAGCCTGTGATAGCCTGCTGAAATAATAGATTTAAACAGGATCTAGAATCTCTTAACATAATTATCAAAAATTTGATGATATAATTAAAATAATCCACCACACCAAGGAAAGACAGCCAGCTGATGTCAGCACCAAGATGAATCAGATACTGAAACTAGCTGACAAAGATTTGAATGCAGCCTTCATAAAAATGTTTCAATATGAAATTACAAAGTCTCTTGAAATAAGCAAAAAAAAAATCCAATCTTTAACAAAAATATTTAAAAATATAGCACCCCTGTCCTGATCGGTTTGACTCAGTGGATAGAGCACCGGCCTGCAGACTCAAGGGTCCCAGGTTTGATTCCCATCAAGGGCATGTACCTTGGTTGCAGGCATATCCCCAGTGTCGGGTGTGCACGAGACAGCTGATCAATGTTTCTTTCTCATCGATGTCTCTAACTCTCTATTCCTCTCCCTTCTTCTCTGTAAAAAAGCAATAAAAATATATATTTAAAGATAAATAAATAAATAAAAATATAGCACCGCTCTTAGTTCAGAAAGGTAAAGCAAGGAGGAGGAGTGAAGAGAAATTCTAATTTTTCACCCTATAAGTTTCTGTTGCTTTGAATTATTTTCAAATACATGATTTATTTTGATAATAAAATTCAAACTCCATAAGATTGATTAGTTAAATTCAATTTTTTTTAAAAAAATGAGAGAAACAGCTTTCCCATGTCATAGTATTATAATTCCTTTCTTTTCTAGTGAGTAGCCAATATTCCTTTTAATACTTTTACATTGAAATCATAAAAATTAGTTAGTGGTTTTTCTTATAAAAAGGCTTATGAGACTTGATTTTTTAAAAAATGCATAAATCACTTTCTAGAAATTAAAAAGTTCTAGTAAATGCCCTAAGTTGAATCCTGATAGTGGCATGTATAGTACTGAGTTACTGTGTTTAATATTTGGGAAGATGAAGGGTTAAAAATTTTTATATTTTTATTTTTAAATAGTTTAATCTTCACTAATTTTTGTTTTTCCAACTTATTAGAAACACTGACTATTAAGATTAGAATTTGACATTTTTGTCCTTTGCATTCTATGTTTATTTAAGTAACAACCAAAAGTATGAAAGCCAACTAGTGTTTTTGAGCTATTGCACATACAAGGCTGTATTTGTACATGTGTTATTACCAAATTTTGCTTTAAGAATTATCATGTTAAAAACAAACAAACAATAACAAAAAAAAACACTACTTGCAAACAATTATTATCTAGTTAGTAATGTGGGTCTCAAAATAGAAGACATGGCTAGACATAATCAGTATATACTGTGTTCTTGTCTGGGGATAAATCTGATGCTGAGTTCCACTCTTGACTTAAATAGAATCTACTGAATGCCCGGTGCCAGTGTCCCTGGAGGAGAGAAAAACAAAGGGAACAAAGTTCTTCATGCTTTTTGTGTGTGCCTTTTCTCATTTGTATTTGTTATACCCAGACTTTCCAAAGTTCTGACCAAATTTGGTATATTATCTATCTATCATCTATCTATCTATCTATCTATCTATCTATCTATCTATCTATCCATCCATCCATCCATCCATCCATCTATCTATCTGAGAAATATGCTAATAAACTGGGATGCTGTAACTGGTCAACCTGACAGGAGGAGGTTGCACCGGAAGCATGGGGGCAAGGGGTGGGGTGTCAGGGGCCTCCATGTGCCTGTGCTGGGGGAGGGCCTGAGCAGCAGCAGCTGCAGCTGCTTCAGTTGCCAGAAAGGGAGGCAGGGCTGGGCTGTTAGCAGTTGCAGCTGCAGCTGGGGAGCGAGGCAGGGTCGGACCAGCAACTCAAGGGTAGGTGGAGCCATGGAATTTCGAATCGCACACTGGGTTCCCAGTAATTTATAATAAGAAATAGACATTTGGTCTTCAACCCTTTTCCTGACACAGAATTTCCTAAAACCCTTAGAAATTCTTAAGTGATGAGAGTGATAAAGGTGTCTTTTGCTACGTTAGTGAGATGACCTTTGGAAAGCCCCCAGGTCACTCAGGACAGTGGCTGCCAATGGAACCAATCATATGATTAGAGGTTTGGAACAATCTACCCACTGACCTCTGAGATGGGGACAGGGCTAAAGGTTGAGTTCAATCACCAATTGACAATGATTTAATCAATCATGCCGATGTAATGAAGCCTCTAAAAAACCCAGAAGGACAGGGTTCGGAGAGCATTCAGGTTGGTAAACACATGGAGATGTAGGGAGAATGGGTGCTCAGAGAGCATGGATATGCCAAGCCCTTTTCTTCCACCTAATCCCTGCATCTCTCTATCTATCTATCTATCTATCTATCCATCCATCCATCCATCCATCCATCTATCTATCTGAGAAATATGCTAATAAACTGGGATGCTGTAACTGGTCAACCTGACAGGAGGAGGTTGCACCGGAAGCATGGGGGCATCTGTTTCTGATATATAGCCTTTTATAGTAAACTAGAGGGCCAGTGGACAGCCTGCACCCTCTCACAATCCAGAACCGCTTCCTCCTAATAGCTCTCCTGCCTGCCTGATCACCTCTAACTGATCTGCCTGCATGCCTGCCGCATTGCCCCTAACTGTTTGCCTGCCTGCTTGATTATCCCTAACTATTTGACTGCCTTATTGTCACTAACTACCTCTGCCTTAGCCTCCGCCAGCCAACTTGGCTTTGTCTGGAAGGACATCCAGAATGACATCAGAAGGTCATTCAACTGCCTGGTCTAATTAGCATATTATACTTTTATTATTATAGATTATTATAAACTAGAGGCCTGGTGCACGAAATTTGTGCACAGGGGTATGTGTCCCTCAGCCAAGAAGCACCTTTCCAATCTGGGACCCCTTGAGGGATATCTGACTGCCTATTTAGGCCTGTTTTAGGTGGGCCTAAATGGGCAATCAGACATCCCTCTCAAAATCCAGGATTGCTGGCTCCCAACAGCTCTCCTGCCTGCCTTCCAGATTGCCCCTAACTGCTTCTACCTGCCAGCCTGATCACCCCCTAATCACTCCCTTGCCAGGCTTGATCACCCCCAACTGCCCTCCCTTGCATGCCTGGTCCCTCCCAACTATCCTCCCCTGCTGGCCATCTGTGGTGGCCATCTTGTGTCCACATGGAGGCAGCAATGTTGTGTGTTAGAGTGATGGTCAATTTGCATATCACTCTTTTATTAGATAGGATAGAGGCCTGGTGCACAAGTGGGGGCCGGCTAGTTTGCACTGATATGTGTCCCAGATCAGGGTGGGAGTTCCCTTGGGATGTGGGGTGGCCTGGGCAAGGGGCCTGTGGTGGTTTGTGGGCTGGCCACACTTCCTGGCAACCCAAGTGGAGGCCCTGGTCTCTGGGATTTATTTATTTATCTTCTATAATTGAAACTTTGTAGTCTTGAGACCAGGACAGGCTAGGGCGGGTGGAAAGCTTGGCTTCCTCCATTGTTGGGGAAACCCAAGGCTCCTGCTCACTCTGTAGCCACAGCCATTTTTGTTGGAATTTATTTATCTTCTATAATTGAAACTTTGTAGCCTGAGCCGAGGCCAGGGCAGGCCAGGGTGTGTGGGAAGCTTGGCTTCCTCCATTGCCCAGGAAACCCAAGCCTCCTGCTCGCTCTGTGGCTGCAGCCATCTTGATTGGATTAATTTGCATACTCACTCCTGATTGGTAGACTTGGCTTGTGGGTGTAGCTGAGGTATGGTCAATTTTCATATTACTCTTTTATTAGATAGAACAGGTAAATCTAGCATGTAAAATGTTACCCTGAGTTCTGTGAGCTGTTGTAGCAAAATCATGGAACCCAAAAGAGAGGGTTGTGGGACCTTCTAGCTGGTCAGTCAGAAGCACAGGTGACAACTTAGACTTGTGATTGGCCTGTGAAGTGAAGGGTGGAGTAGTCTTGTAGTTTTGTAGGACTGAGCCTTCAATCTTAGATCTGTGAAATGCCATCTCTGATAGTGTCAGAATAGAGATATATTGTAACTGATGTTGGAGAATTGTTTGGTGGTGTGGAAAATAACCCACACTTCAGAATTGGGTGCAGAATTACACATGGATAAAGAAGCCACTCACCTAATCAGTTATACCTGTAGTTACACTTTTTGGAGCCAAGTTTCCATGTTCAGCAATTAGGCCAGGCCGTATGGGATATGGAAAGTCAACATTTTTTCTCCCTTATATTTTACCAGGAAGCAACAACAAAAATAATAATACTGTGAAATCTATTTTTCTGCCAACCCAGAGGGCAGTGAAGAAAGCGGAGGAAAAAGTATGATGCACTCAATGCTAAAATAAATGGGGTTGTTCATGCCCGGCATGCTGCCCCTGCTGTTGAAGGCATTCATCCTTTCTTAGCTGTAGCAGCAAGAGCCTCTGCTTGTGCCAAAATTATCCCAACTGTGACATGCACATGTAGATTTCAATACTCCTGTCAGAGCAAACTATAAATATAAAAATTAACCCCCAAAGGAATTTGTCACAATCAGTGAGCATGGATATTTCAATTTCTGGGCCCATCATTTACCAAGCAGACACATGGTGTCTTAGAACAAACAGGTTATTCCTGAAAAAAAATGTTTCAGTGCCAGAGGTAAAAAGAGTTGCCGTTTTGGGGGGAAAAAATAGAAATCTATAAATACAATACTTAGTTAGGTTTATAAAATTATTCAAACGAGACAGTGTATGCCATTGCCTTTCCATAGTTGTTATTCCTCAGATTTAACCACATTAACAGTTTTGTGTCTACATGTCCAGAAATATATAAATATACATATATATATGTAAATGATCCTTTTACTTACAATATTTTTATTTTATAGTTTTCCTTTTGATTGTCCAGTATATTGGCCAACTTCCCATTTCTAATCACAGTTGCAAAGTAGCACAATAGATGGATTTTATTAGTACTGTTCCTATTGATGAACAGTTGGGTTGTTTCTGGATTTTGGGCCTCAATGAAATCTTTACATTTAAGTAAAACTGTTAGATAAATTCCTATGAGTGGGACTTTTGGTCACAAAACATCTTCATATCTTCAAAATGTCTTTCAACACAACTTGAGAGTACTTGTTTATTCTAGTTAATACTAGCTATTATAAAACATTTTCATGTTTCCAATAAGATAGGAAAAAATGGTCTCTCATTGTTATGCAAATTTGCATGTATATTTATGAGAGAATTTTGACATCTTACCATATGGCTATTCACTGTAATTTTTTTCACTGGGGAATTTTGCTTCAAGTATTTGCTCCTTTTTTTTTATTATGAAAACTCTTTGTGACATTTTTTGGCATATATTTATATTTTGCATATATTTTTATAGTTATATTTCTTGTAACATGAAATTATTTTGCAATTCAAAAGCTAAAGTCTTTTTTATAGTCCAATTTTGTGGTTTTTTTTTCCCTCTCAGTTTCTGAGTTAGAAATTCTTTAAGTTTTTAAGAAACAAAATTTCTTCTGATGCTTTTATAATTTTTATATTTAAATTTCTCTTTGTTTTAGAATAAAACTTTTAGTAGGAATTTAAATTTGCTTTTCTCAAAAGATCTAGCCCAATGGCCAATAGAAATTTCTGAATAATAAATCATATCCTTAAAAGTATTAAATTACCTTTTTATGAATTTCTTGATTGTATTTATGAGTTTATTTATGACTTTTAGTTTTTTAATCTATTTATGCCATAGTACCAAATTATTTTAGCATAGCTTTTAATTAGTTTTCTATATCACAACATTCCCAGATATTCCCATACTGATTATTTCTGAAAAGTTAAAAAATACTGTTATTTTAATTGAGATATGGGTTTATTATTTAATTTTGAGAAAATTATCAATAGGAATTGTTTTCTGTTTTTGTTATTATTGGTTTTTATCCAAAAACAGGTGATGGTCATCCATTATTTTAAAGTTTACTTCATGTCCTTTAGTGAAGTAGTTTCTTCATGTAGTTTCTGAATATCTTTAATTTGGGTTTGTTTTTAGATCATTATCTCTGCTGTTTTGATGGTGCTAATAAAAGAAAAATGAAGGAGACATAACTTATGAACTTGAGAAACTCAGAGTCTAATTAGGAACTTATAAAAATTTAAAATATGATATTATTGAGAAAATAAGCATATGCAGAAAATAATGTAAGTGTTCAGAGGAAACAATGACCATCTGTGCAAAATAAGTTTCCTAATAGAATGCGACATTTAATCTGGATCTTTAAGAATGAGTGGAGTCTCCAGGCAAAAAAAAAAAAAAAAAAAAAAAAAAAAGAGGAGAGCACTTTGCAAGGAGAAGGAAGGGGAAATGCAGACAGGCATGAATGGAGAAGGCTCTCAGATGCTCCTGCTGAGATTTCGGCATGACTGGAGGAGCAATGTGTGAAAATAGGTGAGAATTTAGCTCACAGGAAACTAGTCTGGGCTACCTATGCTTGGTAAAGAGTTTTCCATTTCAAGTTAAAACATTTGGAACAGATTAAATGTGATTTTTATTGCATGGTAACACAGGTAGCAGAGGTTTATTCAAGTGAAAGGTGACAAATGGCAGGGAATACCAGCCAGGAGAAGAAAAGTCAGATTTGGATAGAGAATCTGAGCTACTGGTGACACACTCCAGTGGTAGCAAAACTCCTAACATAAAGAAGGTTCTCATAAATATTGAATGAATTAATGAAAAGTTAAATGAAAAAACAAAGGTTTCTCAAAGTCTGGTATTTCCAGTATTGTATAATGTGTAATAGTCTTAATGTTTAAATCACTCATTCTAAAACAAAAAACAAAAACAAACAAACACAAGAATTCCAAGGAATGGAGTATTTTTCATAATGATCATGGCAACATTAAGGAACCAGAATTTGGAACTTAGCTCGGTTCTGAAACATTGCTGTAATTAAGTAAATGAATTAATGTTTCAAAGCACTTGGGGTTTGAACTTTACACAGACTGATAAAACTGTTTGTTAAATTAGTAATGAAGGTTCAGATGCAAGGCACTGAATAAAAATGGTAAAGTAGTTGATGTTTAAATCAGACTTCTGTTCTCTCTTTCTAAACTATTTATCCCCCTCTAATTGTTCCCTGCATTTGCCTCATCTCTTCTTTCTAAAGTCCAAACACCTTCATCAATCTGCCTTGTTTTCCAAACCAACTCATAAAAAAGGACATATTTACCACAGGAGTACCGGCAGGCTCAGAGGGAGGTAGGAGCTTGTGCCATTTGAAACAGGAAGGGAAGTTCTGAGTAGCTGGACCCTTGGGAGTAACAAACATGGGCAGGGCTCAGTCATGCCATATGTGTTGACTTTATTTATTTGTTTGTTTGTTTGTTTGTTTTAAAATCTTTATTGTTGAAAGTATTACAGATGTCCCCCAACTAACCCCCCTTCACCCCACTCCTGCCCCTCCAGACCTTCACTGCATTATTGTCTGTGTTCCTGGGTTGTGCATATACACAAATATGTTCTTTGGTTAATTTCCCCCCCCCTCCACCCATTCTCCCCTTTTCCCTTTGAGATTCATCAGTCTGTGGCATGCTTCCATGTCTCTGGATCTATTTTGTTCAGCACTTTATTTTGTTCATTCGATTCCACTTATCGTTAAAAATCACTTATAAGTGTGAGGCACTTTGAAAGTGTTTGGACTTTGTCTTAAGAGCAATGAGAAGCCAGTAAAGGAATTAACAAGATAATTATGTGCTTAGAATTTCATTTACAAAATGTTATTTCCAGGTCACAGTGGAGAACAAATTTGAAGGAGTTAAGAACAAATGTGGGGTAGCTGTTCCTGCAGCCAAAGTAAAAGATGGTGCGATGGTGGTTTAGATGACAGGGATGGCTGCGGAAATGGAGAAAAATAGGAAGAAGAATTGGAGATGAACTCCTATGGAGATTGAAGGGGGAGCAATGTCAAGGATCATAATTAGGTTTATGCCATGAGCAACTAGATACCATTTCCCAGACAGGAAAGTTTGGAGGATGTTTAGGTTAGGAGTGCAAGAACATGAGTTCAGTTGTTTATATGGGTCTGGAGCTCAGAAAACTGAAGAAGTGGTCAACTTGGTAAGACATCCTTCTGCTGGCTTCTCTTCATGCCCTGTCTTACTTCCCATGTGTGCTATTGCCAATACCTGGGGTAACTTTCCAAATAAACTACCTGCATACAAGCCTTTGTCTCACTCTGCTCCTGTAAGAAACTAGGATAAGATGGGATTTGTCAGTGAGGAAGGGGTAATTCAAGTGTCAAAGCGTATAAGATCCACAGGCAGGAAGACAGAAAAGAATAAGCAGCATTCAAAAATCTAATATTTACTAGTGGGTAGAGTTAATAAAGAAAACTAAGAAAGAATATTCACTGAGGAGAGAGGGGAAAAAAGAAAGATGTTAAGAAAGCCATGATAAAGGAATATTGAGGCGGGAGTGGCGGGTTTAGTCAATGCTTTTGAGATCATGAAAAATTAAGACCAAAAGTGTACAGTAGATGTGGCATTATGGATTACAACAATGCTCATCCTGTTTAAAAGAACACATGGATGGCCTAACCTGTTTGGCTCAGTGGATAGAGTGTTGGCCTGAGGACTCAAGGGTCCCAGGTTTGATTCCAGTCAAGGGCATGTACCTTGGTTGCTGGCACATCCCCAGTGTGTGTGGGGGGGTTTGGAGGATGGAGGGTGCAGGAGGCAGCTGATCAATGTTTCTAACTCTCTGTCCTTCTCCCTTCCTCTCTGTAAAAAAAATTAATAAAATATTATTTTTTTTAAAAAGGACACATGGAACTGAATGAAATCAAAGGCATTCTCAAGCTGAAACTCTAGGTCTGATAAGCTGAATACGAAGATAAGCGAGGGGGCTTTAAACACCACGTTGGGGCCTCGCCCTTTGCCAGGCCAATTGTCTCTGACTGTTGGGGAACAGTAGTGCTCCCTTCCGGCTGTGGGACACTTAAGCTGGGCTGACGAGCCTACTTCGATTTAGACTTTTCCCGATATATCTTCACCTACATCTGTACCAAATTAACAATAATTTTTAACTCAGTTGTTATGTCTGATCTTCTAAACATATGATTGAGTACTCATCTGCAAGAGATTACCCTGAAATTGAGCAGGCGGTGCTATCTTAAAGGTAATGCTTGTATACATTTTTGCCTCTATAAAAAAACATTTTGTGAGAATTTACCTGGTATTCAAACCACTCCTTATTTTATGTGTTGTTGATATCAAACACTTTCTATTTCACTAGAATTCCTGCCTCCATGTTCTTAATAGCTAGAGCTAGAGTCACTTAAAATTCTAGCACATCGCCACCAGAAAAATGCCAACTTTTTCTTTCTAAAGAAAGTCCTTCCTGAATACTACATCTAATTGTTTATAGCAATCTTCCCCTGACTCCTACACACAGCTGGCAAAGTACTTGGATGAAAGGCTCAGAGAAATGCAGACATGTTTTGAAATATAAGTGTCCAAACTGAAAGGAAGAGTTTAGTCCTGTGTTCTAAGAAGACTGTGTTTATAACTTTTGATAAAAGGCAATGCTAATGACAAAAAAAATGCAGTTTGGAAAAAGAGAAATTATTACTTTTTATTTTACAGGAAAACATCCATGATGTCATCCAATTCTTGAATTCAAGTGCTTCAATTCCACACTAAAGCACCTATCAAGATAATTTAATATACTTAATAAGAATAGCTAACACTTATGTGTGCCAGGCCTGCTTTCAATTCTTTACGTGTACTGAGTCTAAATCTTTTTAATAACTGCATTATCTCTATTTCACAAGTAGGGAAACTGAGTAATTTGTCCCATTAACAGAACTAACACATGGCAGAGGCAGGCTCCAAAGCCCAATGACCTAAGTAAGCCCAAGTCCATGATCCTAAACCTGTAGCATGAGAGTCCTCTAAAAATATAATTAAGCAAACAAGCCACTTAATTCCTCTTTTGTTTATGGAAGTTTTTCGGCACAAGTTTTTAATATTCATACGTAATCAAAGTTAACAGCTGAAAGCAAGAGAAACTCAGTAGTAAGTAGCCCATCACTGAGCAGAGAGAAATGAAGACTCCACTGGACTATTGATTGATGCTTAATTACAGCCGATATCAAATCCACATGGCCCCACAAATCAATAGACCAGAAAAATCAAACTTTGTAATCTGAAATGCACTCATTCCTCTTGTCATTCTTCATTGGATTCAAAAGCCTCTAATGAAAGGGAGAATCTACACAGACGAGGAATCAAAGGAGAGAAATGGCCAGTTCCGCGGATGCTGTTTGTCTCGGCCCCTGCAGCAGAGCTCCCACACAGTCCTATCTGAGGCTGCCACCCACGCTTCCCGGGCCAAAGCCCAGGCGGAGCCGCTGAAACCTCTGCATTGCTTTGATTTTACCTTTTGAGATAATGTTGACTTGAGAAGGCTATTTAAAGATGTGCTAAATTTAAAAGCAGTTTCTAACAATTGAATTTTGTAAATGCAGAAATTTTAAAAAGGAGTAAAAAAAAATAAAACCCTTCACACTCAAAAAAGAATAACACAAAGAAGATTTAACTCAGCATGCATTCAGTTGAATCTCATTTCAAATTACATATTCATATTGTCTCCACTTATTTTTTCTGTACTTTACAGGGTCCAAGAGTTTCCAAATAAATGCCATATCCTTCTGTGCATTCAAAATCCATTTCTTAGACATAGTTTCCCTTGGTGAGGCTATGATCCTCAGAATGTTTTACACAATGAATGCTGGACTTGAGATAGAGACACGAATTCAAATCCCAGCTAGTCATTGTCATTCACAATTATAGCCAGTTTTGATTAGTTACTGGGCTAAGAACCTAATCCTTTTCCTAATTTAATCTACTTTGCAAACTGTTATAGTAGTTGCTATCTCTGTGCCCATTTTATAGAAAGGTGAACCAAGGCACAGATTAGAAGAGTAACTCTTATGTCACCTGGAAGTAGACACTAAGTCCGATGGCCTTGAGACCATCAGAGAGCCTCCTTGTGGACCAGTGTGCCACATCCTGTAAGTAGCACAGGCCACCTAACCACAGAGCATATATTTTTAAAATATATATATATATATTTTTTATTTTTTACAGAGAGGAAGAGAGAGGGATACAGAGTTAGAAACATCGATGAGAGAGAATCATTGATCAGCTGCCTCTTGCACACCCCCTACTGGGGATGTGCTCGCAAATGAGGTACACGCCCTTGTTCAGAATCGAACCTGGGACCTTTCAATCTGCAGGCTGACGCTCTATCCACTGAGCCAAACCAGTTTCGGCAGAGCATAATTTTTTAACCCTTACGATCCATTGCCACTCTCCATCTCTGTCAAATCCAAACAGCATCACTGAATTCAGATGATAGAAATTCAAGTCATTAAACTTCCACTTTATTATTGCATTGCTGACATTCCCTTTTGACCACCAAGGTTTCTTTTTAAAGCGAAAGCAAGGATCAGATTTAAAAGCTCCTAGACCTTAGCTAGGGTTCAAATTTATGATTCATAAATGTAGTGATTCGTGAGTATAAGATGCAATATATGTTAAAGCAATTTCCTTTTTTTCTTTTAGGTCCCTGCTCATTTTATTTCCTAGGGGAGCCTTTTCTAACCCTCTCCCACTCCCGATTGTGAGCTACAGAATTTCCAGAAGAATACCATGCCTGCCCTCATCTGGTATGTAAGTTTCCACTTATTTATGCAATTCCCTGATTGGCATTCATTCTCTGTACTAGAGTTTGCTCTATGAGGGCAGCAACCATATCTATTCACTTACCAATTTACTCACCCTCTGAAGCATGTCTGTTCATGAACAAATCAACAGCCTCCAAACTTGCCCTCTCCAGCAATCACAGCGAATCCCTTCACGGGCTCCAAACTTCTAACAGGTGATATGGCCAAAGGTATGGCTTTCATGGATGATAGGGCTGACATGAAAGAGAGAGAGAGAGAGAGAGAGAGAGAGAGAGAGAGAGAGCTTTCTATTATTTCAGCCCCAGTCCCCACATGACAATTGAACAAAATCTAGTCTCTTTTGTCCCTACCTCTTGCCATCCTCACCGTTTTCCCCAAAACCAAACACACTCCAGACAATAGTGGGGAAGTATAGTGTTTTATTTTATTGAATGGCACAATGTGAGAAATAGGGGTCGACCTCACAAAGAGAGGCACTGCAGAGAGACATTTTCCTGTGTAAGTACTGCCTTTTTCCAGGTGTCTCCATCGCTCTCCTCCAGTGTCTTTCCTCCACTGCTTGTCTGTGCTACACGGGCTGTGCCACACCCCTCCTCCCCAGGAATTGCACCCTTTGCAGAGAAGGAGGAAGTACACATGCCAACACTCCCTCCGGAGGTTGGGGGATACCTCTGGGCTCTGAGTGGGCCTGGTGGGGGCTCCAGTTGCAGTCAGTGTCAATCGGATAAAGCTGTGGCTGATTACTGTCCAAGACACTTACGAATGAGCTCAAATTACGAAAGGATAACTCATGTCTTCCCTGAGATGCTGCAGTCCTTTTTTTTTTTTGGTAAATGGAACTTTCCCCCTAATGTGTCTTTCATCCTATCCATTGTAGGGCAGGGCATAACCCAGGAACTCAAATCTTTCTTATCCCTGGCACACCTGGTAAAAGTATAAACGGCTCTCTCTTAGCCATTCAGGATGGCTGGGGTCCGTTTTATTAAATACGTTCCAATCCCATTGCCACCAAGGAATAAACAGGAAGGGTGATAAAGCTAGGAGTTGTCGTCATTTTATTATACAACATAATCTATAGTCTTCATAGCGCAGCTAAATTTCCTTTCCTTTCCTCTTATGCTACCATAGTCACCAAGTGAAGTTACTTTTTTAATGTGATGAAATCATATATTCCATTTGGAAAGTATGTAATTTTCCTATTAGTTCTTAAGAACGTATTAAATGCTGGCTCACTGAAAATACCACTAAAACAAACTGTTGACAAGGCAAAGCTGATTTTATTGCTTTCCAAGAGGAGAGAATGCATTGTCTTGATAAAATCTTAAAAGCTTCTTTGCGGGTGGGGGACAAAGTTGGAATTTTTATGAGTTTTAGAAGTGTTGTTCAAGGTGGATCTCTCATTGTGGGAGCTAAATTAGGGCTGGATAGGACCATTATATAACGGGCTAGGATGGTGATCACACTGAGGTGAAGATTTTTAGGCAAGAATTTCAGAAGGTTTTAACCATGGAGGTTGGGGAAGTGGCTATTGAAAAGTTGAATGTTTGATATTAATTTAGATGTCTGTTTGGGGGAGTGGAGGAATTTTTCTGAAGGAAAAAAAAAAAGCTATTTGTAAACTTCATCCTCATGAGCAAAAGTTTCCTGGAATAGTAAAATCATATTAGTGAAGACAGCTGAACAGCACAATTTTCTGAAGGTAGATTTCAACCTGTATGAGTGTGAATGATTTTGGTTCTCAACTACATCAAAATTTTAAGAATCCTGATTCAATTTGAATTAAGGATTCCAAAATTAGACTAATTCCTCCATGTTAGGGCCCAGAATTTGAGAGATATTTTCCTCTGGACCCACGTGTAATAAATGTAACTCCAAACTCTCTGAGCATTGCTTGATTTATTCCGTATCTCTGTAACACTGGCATAAATGTTAGATCTTTTGTTATAGTCTCATAGTTCCGCGAGACTGTGTTCATTTTTTATCAGTCTATTTTTTCTCTAATGTTCAGACTGGATAATATATATTCTATCTTACAGTCCACTGATTTCCACCACCCTCTTTCCCTTTTATTCTATTGTTGAACTCAAATATGGGGCCTTGAGACCTCAACCAAACGCCTGGCCTGGTGCCAGCACTGATAATTTTGTTTGGGGAAGGTTTAATGGCCTCCCTGAAGTGGGAGTAGTCTTATTTTCCTTATTATTTAAGCAAGCAAGCATTTTCAGAAGCCAAATAGCAGGGTTAAAATTTTAAACAGTCGTTTTTATATAAGATGGATGCTTCACCAGAAAAAAAAAAGCAAAGGTTAAAAAAAATTCTCAAAGAAACGATGACTGAAAGTTTTACAAATTTGCCAAGATATAAACCTGCAAATTCAAGATACTGAGTAAACTGCAGAGTAAAAGTATAGAAATTCATACCAAGACAAATAATACTAGTCACTTTTATGAAAACCTACAATCAAAATCATATATATATATAGTTTTTGATATATATATATATAGTTTTATATATATATATATATATATATATATATATATATATAGCAGTAGAGAAATTATTATCTATAAAGAAAAGAAAGTAGGAATAAAAGAATATTTCTATTTAGATCATATAGGCTAAAGATAAGTAATTTGAAAGAAAAGTACTATTGACACAGAATTCTACATCCAGCAAATATATTCTTTAGAAATAAAGAATAAATCTCAAGCAATTCCAGATAAAAATAAAAAGAATTTGTCATCAGCAAAGAATTTTGTCATAAAAGAATGACAAAAGGAAGATCTCTAAGCAAAGAAGAAATGCTAAAAGAAGTAATCGTGAAACAAACGGAGAGGCGAACAAGGAAGAGAGTAAAAATATGGGTAGATACAATAGATACTCATTTTCCTCTCAAGTTTCCCCAATAATATTTGGTAGTTGAATTAAAATTATAACAGTCTGATATAGATCTAAATGAATATAGAGGAAGCCTTTAAGACAACCTTATTACACAAATTACACAAATCTATAAATGTGATGAAATTGTATAGAAATAATTATGCACAGGCACGAGTGCATGCAAAACTGGGGAAATCTGAAAAAATTAAAATCATATTAACACTAATTTCCTGTTTATGATGTTGTACTACAAGTTAAGTAAGATGTTATCATTGGGAAAAACTGGGTGAAGAATATGTGGCATATTTTGCATTATTTACTGAAAAGCATATGAATTTGCAATTATCACAAAACAAAAATTTTAAATTAAAAAATGCATTTCTAAAATAGAAACTGGTAATAAAAAGCCCTCAAGACTCAAGAAAAAAAAAGGCAGATACTAACAAACTATAGAGGAAGAAATATTAGACCGCTAATACCGCTTAGCTTTATGTAGTAACTAGTGTGCTGGTGCTGGAGGCTAATTCCTTCAGTTCATAAATGCAAGAAGTTCATCAAAAGGTTGGTGGACCTTGAGCCTTCACAAGAGCTAAAGATACATATCACTGCCTATTGGAGTACCGGAAAGCATTTCCCCAAACTTGAATCTGCATATATTACTGCCTGTTACCAGACAGCTGAGGGCATTTCAGTCTACATGTTATTGCCTCCTGCTGGCCAAACAGCTGAGCAGACCAGGGCATTTCTCCCAACCTGACAATGCCTACTGTATACTAAAACCTTACCTTTGATATCTATTTTGCTACAGGGAAAAATGTGGGAATAAAAAGAGTCCTGAGTCCAGAGATACAGAGAACTTAGTTACTATAGTCAAGCTTCCTCTAGCTCCCCCATGGATTACAAATTTATATTATATCTCTAGCCTCTTTATTAACTTACATGCAGCCTTTCACCAGATTTCTGAACCCTTCTAGATGCTGGATATCACCCTGGCATTATGCTGGGATAGACAAAAATAAAAATGGTACCTAGAAAAGACATTTAGTAACTCGGGAAGGATCTTATAAGGTGGTCACAATTTGACTGATTTATCTGAGTACATAAAGGATCCTCATGTTCGCAAGTCCAGAATTATCAACCAACCAAAGCCTTCAGAATGTATCCATCTCTGCATACTGACATGATAATCTGACAAGAGACTAATATCTACATGAGCAGGAGCATATGGAATCTCTTTCTCTGTTGACCCTCTTTCTTCATCCCTCCTTTTTTTCTAAAGTTTCCTCTCCCAAGACCCCCAAACAAATGTCCTATCTTCATTTGGGAAACACATCTCCCTGTTTTGTGCTTGAATTCTGCAAGATGAATGCTTTCAACTAAATATTAATGGAGTGAATGGACCTCACTCATCCCTAAAGGGGAAAATTAAACTGCAGTTTTATGAGGAAACAAGAATTGGTACTCTGGTTCCAGTTTAGTTTAAACTGAACTATGACTTCAATAATGGCTGAACGGTTCCGTTATTATTTCTTCATTAGAAAATAAGTACACCCCGCTCAAGTGAGCATTAATTTTTCTTGGAGACCATATACTCAAGTCTCATATGAGGAAAGGAAAATTTCCTCCATTAATCTTTGACCTGCCCTTTATAAAACAGCAACCTCTGCATTATTCTTATTAAGAACATCTGTTTTCTTCCTGGGGTTGACCTGTATTATGAAGACCACAACACTTTATAAATAACTCCTGCTTTAGCATCCAGTGCAAGTTCAATTAGCACTTCATTTTTAATTTCATAGAAAGCAGAAGAGGGGATGCGGAAGAAGAGTGTGTTCTATTATATAAACCTCAGACATTCTTATTCCTGCTATGCTAAGCGTTACCTCTGCTTTACCTCTTACGCTACCTATTACATCTTTTATGTATTTTTATAATTGCAATTAATTAAATATAGAATCAGTATTTTAATTGTAGTTGGAAGACAGAGACATGTCTACCTTGCATAGCTATCTGTTTCTAATGCCCATCACAGGCAAATAGCATGAACTCAATATTTATCAGGTGGATGGATAATGGATGGATGAATGGATGGATGGATGGATGGATGCATGCATGCATGCATGAATGGATGGATGAATGGATAGATGGATGCATGGATGGATGGATGCATGGATGGAGAGGAAGATGGCAAATAACTTAAGCTCTCTGTTTTTCAGTGAATCATAACATACATAGAAAACTTGAGAGTCCTTCCTTCCTTCCTTCTTCCCTCCCTCTCTCCCTCTTTTCCTCCCTCTCTTTTTTCTTTCCTTCTTTTCCTTTCTTCCTTCCTTTCTTCCTATCTGTCCATCCATCATCCTAGGTATATTTTAATCTGTATCATAGAACACAAGGGAAGAATAAGGTGGAGTGAAGGTTAAAAATAACCAGATTTTGCCCTGACTGGTTTTGCTCAGTGGATAGAGCATTGGCCTGCAGACTCGGGGGTCCCATGTTTGATTCCAGCCAGAGGCACATGCCCAGGTTGTGGGCTCTATCCACAGTGGGGGTTGTGCAAAAGGCAGCCGATTGATGATTCCCTCTCATCATTGATGTTTCTATCTCTCTCTCCCTCTCCCTTTCTCTCTAAAATAAATAAAAATATATTAAAACAAAACAAAGGAGAGTTTGCTTATAAATAAGACTCACCATAGCTTGTATAAAATTGTAGTAACATGCTCAACACAGTTAACTTGTAAACTATAAAAAGAATAAAGAGGAACCAGATTGTTTATGGTAACAAAACTATTGTTATTAAAATTCTAATAGATTTCCTTCAAGTCTTTTTCTGTTAATAAAGTTGGTTAAAATATCAAATATCAAGACTATTAAGAAGCAATCTCTAAAATAAGCCCTCAAGGAGATGATTAAACTCTAAAGAAGATGATTAAATTAATGTTAATTCAATTATTTAGTAGGTATAATCCATCTTTTTTTAAAAATATATATATATTTTATTGATATTTTACAGAGAGGAAGGGAGAGAGATAGAGAGCTAGAAACGTCGATGAGAGAGAAACACCGACCAGCTGCCTCTTGCACACCCCCTACCGGAGATGTGCCCACAACCAATGTACATGCCCTTGACCGGAATCGAACCCGGGACCTTTCAGTCCGCAGGCAGATGCTCTACCACTGAGCCAAACCGGTTTCGGTGGTATAATCCATCTTATCTAACAAAGGAGCAATATGCTAATTGACCATACCTCTTCTATAGCCAGAAGCCATGCCAACCAGTCAATCAGTGTGAGTATGCAAATAAACCCAACCAAGATGGCTGTGGCACAGAGAGCAGGAGGGAGGCTTGGATTTCTCTGGCAATGGAAGTAGCCAAGCTTTACACCTGCTCTAGCTGGCGTAAGCCTCCACTCAAGGCTACAAAGTTTCTATTATAGAAAGTAAACAAATCCAAACAGAAATGGTGGCAGTCAAGGAGCAAACAGAAGGCTTGGCTCTGCTCCAACCTACAAAGTTTCAATTGTAGAAGGTAAATAAATTCCAGATCCCAGGGCCTCCACTTGGATTACCGGGGTGTGTGGCTTGCCTGCAAACCACCATAGGCCCCTCACCCAGGCTGCCCCATGCCCCAAAGAAACCCCCACCCTGATCTGGGACACCCTTCAAGGCAAATAAGCTGGCCCCCACCCATAGACCAGGCCTCTATCCTATCTAATAAAAGAGTAATATGCAGATTGACCATCACTCCAATGCACAACATGGCTTCCCCCATGTGGTCAAAGATCCTGCCCCCATGTGGACACAAGATGGCCACCACAAAATGGCCAGCAGGGGAGAATAGTTGGGAGGGTCCAGATCTGCAAGGGAGGGCTGTTGTGGATGATCAGGCAAGCAAGGGAGGGCAGTTGGGAGGCACCAGGCCTGTAAGTGAGGGCAATTGGGTGTGATCAATCCTGCAGAGGAGGGCAGTTAGGGGTTACCAGGATGGCAGAGGAGGGAAGTTGGGGACAAACAGGGGAGCAGTTAGACATAAATCAGCCTGGCATGGTAGTGGTTAGGGGGTGATTAGGCTGGCAGACAGAAGAGGTGAGGGGCAATCAGGAAGGCAGGCAGGTGAGCAGTTGGGAGTGAGCAGTCCTGGATTGTGAGAGGGATGTCCGACTGCCCGTTTAGGCCTGGACAGTCAGACATCCCTCAAGGGGTCCCAGATTGGTGAGGGTGCAGGCTGGGCTAAGGGACACCACCACCTCTGCACCACCCCTCCTCCTTGCACGAATTTCGTACACCGGGGCTCTAGTTTTAAAAAAATAGTTTTCTAATTATACAAGTGATCTCTATTATTATAGAGTATTTGGAAAACAGAGAAAGTTAAAAGAAGGAAAAAAAATTTCCATAATTTCAATGCAACTTTTTCTGTACCTCCTTTTCAACACTTTTTTTAGATGTTTATTATAACCACTGAACTTTCTAAAGTGTATAAAATTTTTAGTATTTATTATTTTTATAGTATAAGATAAATATAAAATGTTATTATACACTTTTCATCAACTATTAAACATTCTTTGTAATTATTTAATTTGAAGAATAATCTACTGGGCTTTTATTTGTTCTGCTTGTTTTTTAATCCTCACCAGAGAATATGTTTTCACTGATTTTTGAGAAAGAGGAAAGGAGAGGGAGAAAGAGAGAGAGAGAGAGAGAGAGAGAGAGAGAGAGAGAGAGAAAGAGAGAGAGAGAGAGAGAGAGAGAGAGAGAGAAAATGATTAATTGGTTGCCTCCTGTACTGCCCCCTACTGTGGATCTAATCCCCAACCTAGGTATGTGCCCTGACCACAAATTGAAGCCACTACTTTTGGGTGTGGGAAGAAGCTCCAACCAAGTGAGCTGCCTGGCCAGGGCAATAATCTCCTGTTTTAATGTGCCACAGTTAAAATAACTATATTGTTGAATATTTGGTATTTATATTATTTTCACTATTGTGAAGTGATAAGTTTATTCTTTGATTTAGGATTTTTATCAATTCTGATTTTCCCCCTTAAAATAAATTCTTATACTTTGAATTATAGATCAAAAAGTAAAACTAATTTTTTAAAATTTGGTTAATAATATATTTTTATATGTTTAAATATTATAGACATGTTCCCTGGTGGGTGCTCAGTGGTTAGAGCATCAGCCTGTGGACCAAAGGGTTGCAGGTTCAATTCCTGATCAAGGGCACCTAACTCAGTTGCAGGCTTCCCGGCCCTAGTAGGTGTGTGTGCCAGAAGCAACTAATGGATGTGTCTCTTTCCTTCATCCCTCCCTTACACTCTTTCTAGAAGTCAATGGAAAAAATATCCTCTGGTGAGGATTAAATATATATATATAAAGAAGAAAGTCTTGTAATTTCAAATTTCACCCCACAGGTCTCACAACTAAGCACTGTTAATAATTTAGTATGCATCCTTCTATATTTTATATAAAAGTCTGCTCTTTATGTACCTGATTCCTATTTAACATCAAAATACAAGAAGGCAATGAAAATTATTGAATACCATTGGAAAAATATAGAATGGTTATATATGTTAATGGTAAAAGTATAGACTCTCTAGCTATGAAAGCTGATGCTTTCATTTTATTCCTATGGAGGATTTATTAAACATAAACACTATTGTTGAGTCGGTTCTTTGAATTGATTTTTTTCCTCCTGAGAGAATATATTTTGGGTATATGAGGCAGAGAAGAGATCAAGCCATTAAGATTATTTTCTTTCTTATTCAAAACATATGTACATTCTCCTGACTCCTAAAATTTATTCAATGTAAATTTTTATCAAACAAAGATAATCTTAACCAAAATATCTCTTATGTCAGCATCTACAGTTCTAATTTATATTACTAGCTTTATATTAAAAAAATAAATATTAACTGTTTGGGATTATAGACTTTATAATTAAAATCTAGAAATATAGATTTTATAATTAAAAAGTGTTTGAAAGTATTTTCAAATATGAAATATAATTTATTTGTTATTATTACTTTGTAAGTTTCAGAGCTGTGATTGATATTTCTCTTAGATTGCAATTGGCTAGCTTGAAAGGGTAAAATATTAAGTCTGAGAAAATTTTTAAAAATTGGTTCTGAGGTATGAAGTGTTTAATATGAACCTGGACAAAAATTGTTAAAGCCATTTTAATGAAATGTTTCCTTAAAACACACCTATAATGGATGCTAACTCTTTCACTCTCTTAAACATTTATTTTATTAAACTGTTTTGTTCACCACAATATCATGAAAGAAAAGCGAATTGCAACTCATAATTTTAGGAACATATTGTGCTATTTTTCATAACTAGAACATTGAATGTGAATCTTCTTCAAAGTTCATTTTATCCCCTAAATTAACTTTAGTGTGTTTGTTTTGGAAATCATGCTCTTATATGTGAGTCAAGGGGCATATAGTCTCTTTATTGGAAATAAAGAACAGATGTGTAGTTTAGATAAGTACACATAAACATGTGAAGGTCAATAGTAGGTGACTCATTGTTTTCACCAAATTGTGAAAGGGATATGAATAATTTCCTTAGAGGAAATTTGATCCTTTATAGAGTTACATCAAAGAAACCAACACTTTATTTTACTTGATAAGCATAAAAGGATCTCACAAAAATACAGGTTTCTTCAAGTTGTTCATAATTCTCTGGAAGACCACGTGATGAATTAAAGAAAATGTGCCGAAAGCTGGGCCAAGTACTAAACACACAGGTCAACAGAGATTCATATTAACTAGAAATAGGAACTTCTTAAATATACTTCCCCTTTAATTCTTCAAATATTCAATTAATCGTGCATAAGAAGACTGTGGATAACATGGCTTAGTTGATTGTTCTACTTCTTTGGTCTTTAAATATCAAAACTCTCAGTTGGAATCCCTTGAAATTAAAGCAAGGCAACTAGCCTTTAACAATATAAAAATAAAGAAAACACGAGTTCCTGCAAACTTTTTAAATCTCTTTCATTATGTTTTCTTTATTTAAAAAAATGTTTTTATTGATTTTTAGAGAGAGAGACAGGGAGAGAGAGAAACATCAATAGGAAAGAGAAACACTGTTGGGCTGCCCCAGACCAGAGATTGAGCCCAAAATCTGGACCTGGGCCCTGACCAGGAATTGAACCAGCAACTTTTCAGTGCATAGGCCAATGCCCAACCAACTGCACCACACTGGCCAGGGCTATTTTGTCTTTTTTTTTCTTTCTTTTTTTTTGCTATAAATGTCCACATTGATCAATTCAAGAGTTTTCTGGATGACAGAGCACGCCTTAAAGCTGAAAAGGTGCACTGATCTTGTCTTCAGAGAAAATTACGTTTACCCTTTCTTAACAGAGGCTAAATCTTTATTGTATCCACCACATTTATTCCCACAGCTGTTAGAAAATAATTCCAAACTTTAAATTCTTGGATCTAGACTCCTGAAACACCTTCCTTATAGGTAGTGAACTACATAAAAAATAACGTGAGAGCAAGAACATTATCCCCGGGTTCATTTAGCTCTCATTAAATATTTATTAATTAATTAATTTAGTAATACGCCACTTAATCCTCATATATATGTTAAGAGTTCTGCTAGATGTCTAGAGAAATGAACATAATATTGTTAAAAAGACCTGTTTGGGGGCCACGCAGGATCTCAGACCATAGTGCAAGGGAGACATGTAAACAAACTATTACAAAATGATGTGATAAGGAATTGAAATGGATATATCCAAGATGTTTAAGAGACTACCAGACAGGAAATGCAGATTTGTATTTGCTTTAAGCACCATTATGATCTGGCCTCCGGAACACAGTCTGAGACCTGTGGCACTTGGTGAATAATAAATGTATGGATGGATACATGAATGCACAGATGGATGGGTTAAGGGTGCATTCCTAAAAGAAAAAGAAATCCACTTATAGATTGAAGACTATAAAAGTATACACGAGAGAGATATTTTTCCTGTGGCTAGGATACCTTACAGAAATAAAATCACATTTTTATTAGCATGTTCAGGGCACTGACAAGTAGTGATGGCACAATGTGATGAAGAGGAGTGTTCGGTAAAATGACAGGGCATGAGATTGGGGAGGTTAACAGAAACTACTAGACCACGAAAGGCTTTTTGTACATCACTAAGAAATGTGGTCTGGGTGGTTAATAATAATATAAAAAAATTAAAGATTTTTTAAAGTAGGAAAAATCTATCTGATTTGCCAAGAGAGAGGAGAGAGCTAGAGGGAAGCAAAGCATTTGGGAGTGGTGGTTGAAATTATAGCCTCTGGAATCTAAATTGATAGAATGTATGCTTTCTCCTAACAGAATTCCTTAGGGATTCTAATCATCTTGAGAGGAAGTGTAGTATAGCAGCCAAGACCAATCTTACTGGAGCCAGATTGTCTAGGTTTGAATCCTGGCTCTGCCACTTACCAGCTGTGTGACCTTGGACAGGCTGCTTAGCCACTCTGGGCCTCAGTTTCCTTTTCTGAAAACGGGGATGAAACAGAAGTGTTTGCATCATAAAGGTGTTTGTCATAAGGATTAAATAAATTTATTTATAAAGTTCTCAGAAAAGTGACAATACTGTTTGTTAAATGTGTTCAATTTTGTGTATTAATCCACAACTCTTTTGTCTAAAATTATACACATGGTTTAATTATATATATATATATATATATATATATATATATATATATATAAATATATATATTTATTTTCTGTGAACTTAGAGTTGTCCACTTTTTAACATATGATGATAGTATCTGATTCTAAAGTGGGTTATGAGCTAAATCAACCAATAGAACAAACAAAAGTTTAGATGCTCAGGATCATAGTAAATATTTCTTCCCACTGTGCATGTAAGAGCTCCAGAGAGAATTCGTGGGAAAGATCTTAGAGAAATTGTGGTTGGTGTGCAGGGAGCCACCCACCACCACCCACGAGGAGGAATAGAGTGAGCTGCCTCCCCCACCTCAACTTCCAAGGGACCACTGGGAGAGCTTCATGTGTGTCCCTTGCATTGAGGGATTTCACCAACTTAGCATTGAATCCTGCTGAAAATTGCAAAAGGCAGAGAACAGGCTTGCCAGCTCCACCAACAACAAAAGTGAGAAAGGGGGCTGCTGTATTGAGCTCAAAGCACGTGTCAATACAAAGGAAAGAACTGACTCCCATAGCCAGGACAGGGACCACAGGTAAGAAGGAGCCACAGTGGAGGCATGTTGATAAACTGGCCTCTTAGAGGGAAGTTCAAAGTGAAGCAGGAAATGAGAATGAGGAGCATTCCTTATCTACAGCTAAGGAATTGCCAGAAAAAGATCTCCAGCAATGGGAGGGGTCCCATCTCTCAGTGTAAAAGTGGATTTGAACCCCAGCATGAAGATGGCTTATACTAGTAAGAGCAAGAACTTTCCAACCCCCTAACCCCCCTCACTTCCCACAGCCCAGCCTCAGCGCATCGGGCCATAGGATTAGTGAGTTGAAAAAGAGAATCAAAGCAGGAGGTAGCCCAGGTCCCCCAACCCCAGCAGAAGTTGAACACATTAACCACTATATATGAGACCAGGTACTTTAAGTGCCAAATTGAGACAATTTTGTGACTTAAAATGGCTTGTGTTCTGCGAAGTCCTGCACCCGCCCCTTGTCATGCGCAGGCAGGGGGAATTTAGTTCACTGAGAGCTAACAGACAGTGAGAGAAGGCAATAAAGTTGCTCTGTAAATTGCATCCCACAAATTGTACTTGTTCGGGGTACTGTTTTATTTTTTATTTTTTTATTCTGTCTTCTGTTTTATCCATTTGCACATTTCACTTCAAACAAACCAAATCGCTCTGTACATCACTCAGTTATTTTATTTCCAGACCTTTCTCATGCCTTCTCTCCAACTGACAGGAAAGCACTCATCACATTCTGGGGCTTCCTACAAACTCCTATTATTCCAGTGATGACAATAATCCTTTGATCACCAGTCCTCAACCTGCCATCTTGGACAGATTTCAGAGAGTCTTTGAACCCCTGAAATTGCCCCCCAATGTTTAGATAAATGTGTATTCGTACTTTGTTTTCCGATGACAAATTTACAGCTTTTGCCAGATTCTCAGGAGGGAACTAGAAGAGAAACAAGAAGTAAAGAAAATTTGTCTTCCTTCTTAAAAACCTTCCTCTCTTAGAGCTGAGATAAATTGGAAATATGCATGTCCGGGTCTGTATAAAATTGTGAAGAAGGTGAAGTTTCCTTCTCTGAGATTACTATCTGTAAGGTCTATGCTCTTTTCTTTCCTCCCATCTTTTAACCCTTGAGTAAGAGAAAGTATTAGTACCTTAAGATGGTGATAGTGTATATTCCTCAAGATGGTGATGCACCTCTTCCAGAAGTCCTCATTTAAGCATCTCATTCTCATGAACCAATTTCCAGATTAGGAAATGGGGAAGACCTTTCATGGTTGTTTGTGGAGATTTCTATATACCTGAAAGTGAAATATGTAGACTGTGCCTTGGCAAATTATCCTATCTAATAAAAGAGTAATATGCAAATTGACCTTCACTCCAAGACACAAGATGGCCACTCCCACGTGGTCAAAGATGGCTTACCCCATGTGGTCACAAGATGGCCTGCAGGGGAGGGCAGTTGTGGGCAGCTGGGGGTGAACAGGTCAACAGAGGAGGGGGTGACCAGGCCAGCAAGGAGGACAGTTTGGGGGGGGGACGACCAGGCCTGCAGGGGAGGGCAGTTGGGGGGGGGACCAGGCCTGTAGGGGAGGACAGTTATGGGGGACCAGGTTGGTAGGGGACGGCAGTTAGGGGCAATTAGGCTGGCCAGGGAGCAGTTAAGTGTTGATCAGGCTGACAGGAGAGTGGTTAGGGGGCAATCAGGCAGAGGCAGGCGAGCTGTTGGGAGCCAGCAGTCCTGGATTATGAGGGAAATGAACGGGCAGTCAGACATCCCTCAAGGGGTCCCAGATTGGAGAAGGTGCAGGCTGTGCTGAGGGACACCCCCCACCTGTGCACGAATTCCATGCACCAGGCCTCTAATAGAATATATTTGTTTTCAGTTGTTATTACAAATATATATTTAATTACAATAACAGGTATGCATATACAAATTTAAGTGTCTAAATTTATATATATATTCTTGCCCTAACTGTTTTGGCTCAGTGGATAGAGCATCAGCCTGCAGACTGAAGGATCCCAGATTTGATTCTGGTCAAGGGCATGTACCTTGGTTGCAAGCACATTCTCAGTAGGGGGTGTGCAGGAGGTAGCTGGTCAATGTTTCTCTCTCATCAATTTTTCTAACTCTCTAACCCTCTCCCTTCCTCTCTGTAAAAGAATCAATAAAATGTATTTTTAAAATTTATACATATTCTTGATCATACCGGTCCATGGTGTTCAGCACAGGGCAGCTGAGTAAATGCTTCATTGTGGGGACACTGATTGAGCTCTAGAAACTGAACCTAATGAATGCCAATGACTATCTGATTTCCACTAATGATGGGTCACCCATGTTCTTCCTCTCTTGTGATGTTTTTGAGTTGTCACTCTGAAGCTTTCATTCATTTATTTCTTCATTAACTCTTTAGGATTTTGAATATTTCTCAGAGTTAGAGTAGTTATCTCTGGCAGCTCTTGATTGTGAGTCAAAATTATAAGGTTCTCAAGGTGCTTTAAGTTCCAATCACTGCCCTTTTTTCTTACAGAAAAAGGATAGAGGTGATTCATCTAAACAGCAACTAAATCTATTAGCTTCAATCTATAATTTTATATAAATGTCAATGAATATTTATTAATAAAGAGAAGGGTTTCTAAAGAGAACAGTAGAAAATTTAAGCAGTTATTTATAGATTTACAGATGTTTTCTAATTCCCTGTGTCCTACTCACAGAGTGTAAAATTATCGTGCTGAGGTGTCCTCTTTCCAGCAGTGCAGAGTTCTGCCTCTGGTAGAGAAAAACATCTCTTCTGCTCCAGTGATGATTCCTTTGAAATCCACAAATAGATGGATCCACAAATCTCGCACAGTCAAGATCTGGAGAAAGAGCAGAAAGAAGAGAGACTTAAGGTGAAAGTAGGGAAATATTTTTATGTTGAATTATAATCAAATTGTGAAGACCCAACCTAAATTAATTTGCAGAAAGTTTTCTTTGATCTTATAAAGTCAATATTTAAAAAAAAAAAAAGATAATCTGAGTAAGTGCAGTAACTAGAATTTTACCACTAGCCAGGATCAATTTGGGGGTGACAAGTTGAGTGAATGGACACAGCGAAATTAAGCCTTTCAAGCTGACTTGAGATGTTTGGTCGGAGTTGGTGCATACTAGTGAGGTGTGAGGCCAGACAGGTATGGTTAGACTCATGTTCATCCAGAACCACCTGCCTTCTTAGTCAGTATGCTTTTCATTTGCCTCCTGGCAACAGTCTTTAGCTCACATCCTGGCTCCTCCCTATCTGGCCTCTGGGCTGACATTCTTTTTAATACTTTCTAGACATTTGAACCTTCAGCTATATTTCTTACTGTCCAAACTCTGTTTATTTATAATGTAGATTAAGGTTCTAAGTTTATCTTCTCCCATAAGCATATTTAGTTGTTCAATCACATTCAATGAAAAGAATGGCTCCTCTTTTTCCCTCAAAACAAATGTTCATAATTTGCTTTAATTCTAATACATAATCTTTGAACAAAATTCAACACAATAAAATTAGCATTCCTCTAAAATATCTATCTTGCAAGAGACAACTATTAATATTTATTATATGTCCTATAAGTTTGCATTATTTCTATATTTATATGAGTATCTTTATTCAAACACAAACACAAATTCAAGACAATATAGCTAAGTGGGTGTGTTTTTGTTTGTTTAAAAAAAAAAAGCATGTCCATTTGTCCAGAGACAATTTTCCCAGGTTTAAATCTCATCTGTAAATTATAGGTAACTTAACCTCTCTGAGTTTTTCTTTTCATATCTGTAATTGAGAAAATAATATCTACTTCATAAGGTTGCTTTTAAAAGCAATTTTAGAAAAGCATCTAGGAAAGTGCCTAATATATGGTAAAAAATGTGCGAATATTTGTCATTAATACAATATAAAATATTAACTGCTTTGTCACTTGCCAGTAATTCATAGATCCTTTCCTGTAATATTAGAGACTTGCCTTATTCTTAAAATATCTATTCTGTTCTATTCTGTTTACTCTAATAAGCCTATTCCATATTCTATTGAATGTTCATACCTAAAATTTAGGTATATCAGTAACACCAACACCGTGTTGTTTAATTCCTCTCCCTTTTCACTATATTTCTAATACCAGATTGGGCAAGTCATATTCATTTACACATTCATATAACTAGTAATCATTGTGCACTTAGTTTCATTGAGATTGTTATTTGCACTTCAGATACACTGATGAGCAAGAAAAAAATAGAAAAGTTCATAATTGTTTTTATTGATTTGGTTTTTTATTTAAAATTTAAAAATAATTTATAACTGGAGACAATGGCAATTGTATTAAAATTATATCACTTTGAAGGACTATTGAAATCTTTTCACTATTGCATGGGAGCATTCGATATCTCTCAATTTCAAATTTGTTGCCATGAAGTTATCCACTGCATATCCTTAATTCTTTTCACTCCTCTACACATTTTTAGTTGTAAAATTTTTCTAGTTTTATAAATTTTATCATAATAGTTTGTATTTGTGTTTAGTTTCATTTTATTTTGGTCACACTTTTCAGTGGTTTCTCTCTTTTCCAAAAACTTGTGTTTTTTGTTGTTGTTGTTTTACAAAGTATATATTTTAACATTTAGGCATTCTAATATATTAGTCCTTTCCTTTGTAATTATTTTCATCATTTTTCTCTCTAGTGATTACTTCTCCAATCAAAGAATGAGTGAATATTCATTAATTTTCCTTTAGTTATGAAAATAAATTTTAAAACTTACTATTAAAAATGTATGCTAAGATTAGTTTTCTAAATATTTTAACTATATGCTAAAGAAGCACCTACAAGAATAAGCCTCAGAAGTTTAAAAATAAAAAGAATAAAACACAGGTTTAAAAAAAAGTTAGCAGTAACAACAAAGTGAATTTTGATGTAAAGTGCATTAAATAGGACAGAATAATTTATGTAAATAAAGCTTATAATTCACAATAATAGTAAAATAAATGTAAACTTTTATTTTACTATTAATATTAATAATATAATATTGCATTAAGATATATGGGACAAAATTGGTAAGAATTATAAAATAATAAAGGGTTTGCCTTTATTATGAGCCTTCGATTGAATTTAACAGAAGTTTAGAAGAAAGCATATCAAGCTAGTCTACTGCAATGCAAAGCATTGATTTACTAATTTATTGGTTTTGTTTCATTTATTTATTTTCTTGTTTATTTCTAAAACACAATATAGGCAAGTTTTTCCAATATTGTATTCAGACTATGCTTTAATTAAAATACCTAAAAGTAATTGCAAATGTTTAAATCTAAAACATATCAATTGAAATTTAAAAATCTTCTAAAAACTTGTGGGTCAAAAAAGAAAAGTTCTAATGATATAGACTATAGGAAATTAGAATACTTTATATAAAAACATAAAGTATACATACAAACTCATTTATAGGTAAAATCTTACACTTAAAAATTTCATAATTTAAAGGAAGTAACAGGAAATAAATGAACTAAGCCTTAGTAATGAACTAGGTGATCTTTATCTGCTATGCCCAAACCTTGTTATGAGGTGAACTACCTGTTCATAAGCTCTACTGCTATTCGTTGATGCTTTGTCCCATATGTCCTTCCTCCACACATGGCCTTTTGGTCCAGGGGTAAGCTTGTGATCCAAGAGTTACTCATCCTTAGTTGGACAATGACCAGAAGAAATCTATTCTGAAGAGAACAAAAGCAATAAAACTTTTATTTAGGTATCTAAGCATCCCAAGATGCACGATACCTCTGCATACTACCTACTAGTAGATGCTGTCTTTGAATGATTAAGAGAAAAGTTGACGATCTTATATGTTGGGAGGAAGATGGAGAAAGATTTGACACACAAGTTCTCTTAGATATGATGGCTTAGAAAATTAGGGGTGGGTGTTTATTTTTCATATCAGTATTTCTCCTAATCACCATTTCCAATAGCAGCAGCATACAATGAGGGGCCAAAGTCCTTTCTTATCACAATCGTGACCATTCATTATTTCTTATTGAGAGGGAAAAACACATGGCATGTTATCTAAACATCTCAATATATGCATTGCTAGGACATACTACTAATGCAAATTCTTCTGGCCCATGGAAGGAAAGAGATCTCATATACAATCTTTCTTTATCTTTAACATAAGGTAGCATTGCTTGGTTCTGCCTTGATGCGCTTTCAACTGTATTTCATAAAAGTTTGGGAGACAGCATACCAAGCTACAATAGAAACTATTTATTTAATTATGCATTGTTTTTGTTTTGTTTATGAATTTGATTGTTTACTTACAAAAAGAAAAGGCATGTGATGTAAAAAAAATGAAATCAATATGTTTGGGCAGGCAAAATAAATAAATACACAAAAATAAATAAAATGAGAGTGATAGGGACAGTAGAAAATGGATACTATCCAGTTCTATGCACTTGCTAAAGGTAAGCTGAAGATTTATGTTTTTGTTCCATCAGCCAAACAAAGAGGAAAGTAAAATCCATTATTTAATTGTAATGTAATCAAGATACAAATAATTCATTATTCTGGATAATCCCAGTTTCTCCTTATGTTTCCATATGTTTCCTTATCTTCCCATGTGAGAAAACTACCTTCCCAATAATCTCTCCCTAGCTATGCAGGTGAAAGCAATGCTCAGTGTTGGGAATAAAAAGGTTGAAAAAAGCCTCCAATCAAAATAAAGAGAATTTTATTCTCGTAACTTCCTTCAGTTTTCCCTAATGGCATAACATTATAGAACAGTTCGATAGAAACAATTCTAAAAGGTAGGAAAACAGAACATATATTTACAGTGTTTCAGCAACTCAAGCTTAGATTGGAAAGAAATATTGTATCAATTCCCTTGTGTTGTAATGATGGCTTCAGCATAGAAAGAGTAATTAATTGGCTCATGTACCCAAACTCCAGGTGGAGTCTTCCTCTCTTTCTGTCGAGTTTACCTGAGCCTCACTCTGAACACTGATTTCAGTCCCTTAAAGGACCTTATGCCACACGGTTGAGATATGGCTGTCAGCAACTCTAGCCCTACTTCATGTCCACTTGTTGACCTGCCCACCATGCACACACCTGATATTAAAACTAAACTCCCAGAAAGACTGTGCTTGGCTTGATTCACACAATCAACAATTAGCAATTGTTAAACCAGAGAGTCAGGATAATAATAATTTTTAAAAACCCACATGATTATTTGGAAACACTCGTCTAGGGAGGGGAAGAGAAAGCAATTCTTCGGAGAGAAATGGAGTTCGTAAGGACATGATCACTGGGAGAATCAGTGTGAGGAGTTTTACAGCCAATTTAGTGCCTGATTATGATATCTCTTTCACAGGTTATGTGAATTAAATGTGGGCATGTGCTGTGCAAGTAGTAAAATCATATATAAAATCCCAACCTCTATTTCTTCCAATATGATATTCTTGAAATTTTTTAAAAAGCTCAGAAAAATATCTCAGAGGAGAGAAGACTGCTTTGCCTGCGGGGGAAGAAGCTGCTTGTCTGTGGTTTCTTGCGACTAGAGAACAAATCACCAGCTGCTACAAGTGGGAAAACGCAGAGCCCCCAGGAGCATGGTCTGGCCCTTCAGGATGATGATGGCTCAGCGACTCTGCACCTAGTCCAGTAGACACCATCTGCTCTGCAGTTGTCCCCAAAGTCCAGGAATGGCCGAAACCAGTTTGGCTCAGTGGATAGAGCACTGGCCTGCAGACTGAAAGGTCCCAGGTTCAATTCTGGTCAGGGACATGTACCTTGGTTGCAGGCACATCCCCAGTTGGGGATGCAGGAGGCAGCTGATCGATGTTTTTCTCTCATCGATGTTTCTACCTCTCTATCTCTCTCCCTTCCTCTCTGTAAAAAATCAATTATATATATATATATATATATATATATATATATATATATATAAAGTCCAGGAATATTATGAGCATGATACCTATGACAGCACATGCTGGACCCTAAGTGAGGAAATGCTTGCTTGTATATGAGTAGATGCTCTTTGTAATTAAACATCTTTTAAAATCATTTCCTAACAATGGTAAGAAAACATTGGGTCATTACCTTCCCATCTCCATGCGGCAATATTCCCGAGGGTGCTGTGACAGAGGAAATATGCCGGTAAAAGCAATTTTCTAAACAATTCTCTGAAGGAAATCAAGGCAAGAATATACTTAACAAAAGTGTGTCATGCCTTATAATATAAAGCTGAAATTCTGGCCTATATTTCCAAGATGGTTTTATGAAAAAGAAAAAAGAAGAAAAAAAAAAGAACTGTATCCTGACAGGCTGCAAAAGAACACTCGGAAATGTCCTTCTCTCCCCTTCTCCAAGGAGAAAGAAAAACTCCAGTCTCATGAAACAATCAAATTTGAAAACAAACCATTTTTAAATTGAGTTTTGTTTTCCAATGAAAAGTGGTAAGCATAGGTAACCACAATTTGTATGCAGAAGGTAATAAAAATCTTTGTGTAAATGGTGGCTTATTATATCCACTAAAAAAATGTGTTTAAATATTCTGCTCTTGCATCCTTCTTTTTTGCTATAGTTCTTTGGAGCAAGTCAGTTTCCAAATACCAGACCCTCATTGAACCAAACACTATTGGTTAATGTATACACAAACTTTAAGAGCTGACAGTTCAATTTTGAAAATGAAATGTATGTTAATAAACACCATCTTTATAATTATTCAAAGTGTGTGTAAACATTTTTGGGACACCCTAGAGTAGGCGAGCACCCCTCACCGTCACCACCCTGAGAGATTTGAAGGCAATTGCTATTGCCAGATTTAAGAGAAAAGTCTCCATTTTAGTCAACCTTTTAATATTAGTCTTTCTTTTTGAATCATTAATGACATTTTTATTGAAAATTTTTTAAAAGAATGATGGGTATTTGCCGGTAGGAGAATTCTGTATAAAGGCACTGGTTGAAATATGAAAGGGTAGGTTGAAATGGGGGAGCTGAATGAGGATGGTAAATACCAGCATCTCTTACTAATGAAAGTTGCCCAAAAATCACTCTTTGATACCCAGCACCTCCCAGCCACGGCTGGTCTGGGACCAATAGTTATAAATATGTCCCCATAGAGATTAATCACTAATACTTAGTGTAAATAGTGCAAAAAATGCCTCCTGTTCTGTTTTCCTCTGAGAACCAGTGAAAGTTGAGACTGTTCCTATGCTCAGACCAGACAACCTCCTCTTACCTATTGAATAAACGTGCAATAAACTAAATGGTCACACAACCACATACCAGTATCAAGGTGAGGATACTTCTGAATTTCAAGCCTACCTTTAAAGATTAGACTTCAAAATTTGCTTGGATTTCCCCCTCTTTCCCGTTATCTCCATGGAATAGAAATGTTAGCTGAGTTAAAAGTATTATGTGTGACATTGTCCATTCATCATTTTAGTTAGTACCTGCCTCACCTGGTGTCAGCACAGGACTTTTCTTCCTTATTCTCTGTCATCAGCTCCAGAATTCCAGCCATCATTCAAAAACACACCATGGTTCTTGGCAACCCTAAGGCCCAGGTGCTGAATAATTTTTAAGTTAACTCATTGCTAATGTTATGCTCGTACCAACACTTGGGAAGCAATCTGTGGCTGTAAAACCTGCTTGGGGGGCAGTTACTGTGTAACAGAGTGTAAATAGTGGCGGCAGGAGTAGCGATGTGCAGTTGTGATCACTCTGACTGTTGTGCATACAGAGTGAGATTCACTCAGTGCCTTTACTGCCAATGGGCGATTTCTCAAGTATGTGTATGTTGAGCACTCACATTATAAGTAATTTGATGCTTCAGGAGAGAAATAAAATATTTCCTCCAGAACTAAAACTTCTTCAGAACAGCAAGTAGAAAGCAATCATGCCTTTGAGGTCCATTTCCTCATTTGTTTATTCTTAGAACTGGGTTTACAATTCTACATTAAGTGTGTAACTTCAATGTTTTATACTTTCACTAGAGGCCCGGTGCACAAAATTCATGCACAGGCAGGGTCCCTAGGCCTGGCCAGTGATCAGAGCTGATCTGTGGCATGACCAGCAAGATGATCAGGGGGCCCCTGCTGACACCTACCTTGGCTAGCCTGGTGCCACCTCCTCGCTGCCACTGCCCCTCCCCCCACAACTGCCCCACTGCTACTACCAGTCACCTTCCCTCTCCAGGGTGACCAGTGGGGCAATTGGGGGTCGGGGGCAGTCACTTTGGCTGGTCTGGGGCCGGAGGGCTGGGGGAAGCTCCTGCATTGAGAGTCTGCCTCCTGATGGTCATTGCGCATCATAGCAACTGGTTGTTCCACTGGTCATTCTGCTGTTTGGTCAATTTGCATATTAGACTTTTCTTATATAGGATTCCTTCATTTACAAGGCTTTAAATTAGGAACATACTGTGTCCTCGTAACCTAAAGAGGCAGAATAGGATAAGTATATGATTTCTGAAAGGCAATTTAAGGTTAAGGGAGAATTTGATTAATGCTACACATTAAGTATGAGGACTCTTCATAATTATTGGAATTAAGACATTTTACCCTCTAACCAGGATTGCATACATCCTGCTTACTGTGGCTAACTCACTGCAGCCTATTTTCCTCAGAATCTCCAGGACAGCTGCCTCGGCTCCACGGCACCCTTAGAAAGCATTGGGGCTGTCCTATTCACTGAAGCCCCCTTGTTATCCTCATCCTATAGTGCTCTTGCCCAGAAAGGAGGAGAGTGCCAGGTAACTGTTAAGTGGGAACAATAATAGTACACATCTTTTTGGGTTGTTCTGAAAATTAAACTGCACTCATGTGTGAAACAAGCTTTAAAATCACCAATTGTACTTCAGAATTAAAATTAAAAATTGAAGGAGAAGAAAGCTTCACAGTGCCTGGCACAGTAAGGACTATTAAGTGCTAGCTATTATTAGTCTGCACCTGTGCTTCCAACTTAACTCCAATCATTTCGCCTAGGAAACACTGACCAAAATGAGTGTTAACATTGGTGAGAATAAATCCATCCCCATTTCCAAAGCAATGTAAGAATCTATTTAGTGATGATGAGCTGAAGCATGTCATTATTTGCAAAATAAATTTGCATGCGTATGTTTGTATTTGATGAAGATAGAATTTGACAAGTAAGGATTAAAACAACAGATATATCTTTGAAACATCCTATCTAATAAAAGGGTAGTATGCAAATTAACCATCACTCCACGACAAAGATGGTGGCACTTACAATGCCAGAGTCCCTTCACCAGGCCACAGAGGGAGGGATGGCTGTGAATACAACACAAGCTGCTGGACTGGTGGTATGTTCCGAGACACTGCTGCATGGCTTGGGGCACACCCCCAGCCCAGAAGACAGAACACAGCCCAGTGGACAGAAGCCCAGTGGACAGAACATGGGGCTGCTGGGCTAGGGGCGTGCCTAGGTTGCAGGCTCCTCCCTGGCCAGGGCCCAGGCCAGGGCTCGTGCAGGAGTCAACCAATTGAAGTGCCCCTCTCACATTGATGTGTCTCTCTGTCTTTCCCTCTCTTTTCCATGCTCTCTAAAAATCAATGGAAACATCCTCAGGTGAGGAGAAAGAAAGAGAGAGAAAGAGAGAGAGAGAGAGAGAGAGAGAGAGAGAGAGAGAGAGAGAGAGAGAAAGAAAGAAAGAAAGAAAGAAAGAAAGAAAGAAAGAAAGAAAGAAAGAAAAAGAAAGGTCATATCCTATGAAAGACACATCTTGAAAATGCCTAAAGAAAGTTGTCATTTTTTCGTGATGAAGAGACTGGAGTCCATGTTGATGAAAGCATCTTGGTGGCTGTGGCAGTGGCACCAGTAGCAGAGTGATGAGGCTGATGCCTTCCTCTGATCATCCTGATCGCCTCCTGCAGAGACACCATGGCTCTAGTTTATCTTTATAAAAAAACTAGAGGCCCTGTGCATGAAATTTGTGCACTGGGTGGGGGGTGTCCCTCAGCCCAGCCTGCACCCTCTCTAATCTGGGACCCCTTAGGGGATGTCAGTTTAAACTAGCTGTTGGACATCCCTCTCACAATCTGGGACTGCTGGCTCTCAACCATTTGCCTGTCTGCCTGACAGCCTAATTACCCCCTAACCTAAAAACTGCAGCTTTTGCAATTCACATGCAGCTCTTTGGCCCCTTGAGTGTGACTCTTCCACAAAATACCATGGCCTGGGAGAGTCTAGTTTGAAGAAGTGGCATTAGAAGAAGTTTAAGTTTAAGTTTAAAAAATTTGACTCTTAAAAAAATTTCAATTGTTGTACTATTGATATTTCACTCTGTTGACCAATGACTTTGCCAACCACTACCCTAACCACATCCCTGCCAGCCTAATCAATGCCTAACTGCTCCCCTCCCAGCCCAATGGCCACCAACTTCCCTCCCCTGCTGGCTGGATCACCCCAATTACACTCCCCTGCAGGCCTGGTCTCTCCCAACTTCCCTCCCCTGCCAGCCTGTTTGCCCCTAACTGTCCTCTCCTGCAGACCTCGACACTCACAATTACCCTTCCCTGCTGGCCATCTTATGGTGGCCATATGTGACTACATGGGGACAGCCACCTTGTGTGATAGCATGATAGTCAATTTGCATATTAGCTCTTTATTATATAGGATTTTTGTAAACAATTCTAATTTTTAAATCTGATAGAAAAGTTAATATTTTCTCCTTTTTAAGATGCATGTTTTTACATATGTGCAAATGAGTATATATTTGTATCATTGTATCTGTCACAATAATTATGATTCTTTCTTTTGGAACTAAACTACCAGTTTACATTTTTTATTGAACTGAATAGTTTGTAAAGAAATTATAGTCTGAATTTCGGATGTATACAGCCTACTCTCTTAAGAATGCAAATTAGCCGAAACCAGTTAGGCTCAGTGGATAGAGCGTCGGCCTGCGGACTGAAGGGTCCCAGGTTCGATTCCGGTCAGGGGCATGAATCTTGGTTGTGGGCACTTTCCCAGTGGGGGGTGTGCAGGAAGCAGCTGATCGATGTTTCTAACTCTCTATCCTTCTATCCCTCTCTCTTCCTCTCTATAAAAAATCAATAAAATATATATTTTTAAAAAGAATGCAAATTATTCTACAGTTAAAAGGAGAGTTAAAAAAGAAAGCAACATCAAATTAGGAGGTGAAGTAATGAAAGCTTTTTGAAATGTACGTAGTCTGAAACTGAAAGTAGCATCAATGTTGTAATACCAGAATTAAAGAAATGTATGCCATCCAGTCAACATTTAGGTGAACTGGTTCACTTCACAACTGGTTTTAATTCTATGAGGGAATTAGTGTCCCTATTTGATTTTCAAAATAGCCCTTGACCTAAATTCATTTTTTTTATTCTACACAGTCTGAAAATAGGACATTGTGAACAAAAAGAGTTAGCATTAGAACTATTTTCTAAAGAAAGAAAGAAATCACCAAAACAGTGATATTTTCCTCCATGTACCAACTTTTCAAAATTTGGGGTGATTATTTTAACACGTTTACCAGTAAAAATGAACTTCCTTGGTTTTGACACATGTAATGTCAAATTTAAATTATACAAGACTACTTATTTGGGACACCTAAGATAGATATAAAATTTTAAACAGACTACAATATGGGGATTAAATTTTGTTTCCATTATTTTAATCCTTCTAATTACACTGGCTTTATACATAATTAGAAATATTTACTTTGCCCTAATTAACATATTATTTGGCTTCATGAATATGAAAGACTATTGGAGTAAAATAAGGAGTCATGGAAAATTTAAAATTAATATCTATCTTTATTTTTTTTGTTGTTAAATTAGTCATCAGTATAATTATTTCATACTTTTTCTCAATGAAAAACATTTAAAAGAATATAAACTTAGTTAGAAATAGACACATTTCTATGACTCATAGAATAATATATGTGTTTCCATTGAACAAAATATCAATCTATAATAATAAAGGCATAATATGCAAATCAACCCAATGACTGTCCGGGCGACCTTCTGGACGAAGCTGGGCCTGTGAAAGCCTACTCTTACACAAATTTCATGCCTTGGGCCTCTAGTATTTTATAGAAGTGCAACAGGGCATTTTAATTTAGGGGATTATACTTAATACGTTAATTTTTTCACTAACACACCATACAATTTGCATTCATTCATTTTACAGCTACTATTAGGGTCTCCGTTTCTCAAATTTGAGGTAAAAACATAGCAGGACAAACAATTGTCTTTCAAGTAAAACTATTTCATTAAATTAATATATCACAAAAAAGAACTTAAATACAAAATGGATTTTTACTAATGTCATGCAGTTAAAAGCAAAACCTAAATCATTTAGAAAAGTCTGACAAACCAGAAAAATTAAAATTTTAATAGGATTTTTATATTTAAAATTTGGTTTCAAAGGTTTTCATTTCCCCCCATTTAGGTAGAATACAGTGATTCTCTCTCTCTTTGTCTCTCTCTCTCTCTCTCTCTCTCTCTCTCTCTCTCTCTCTCTCTCTCTCTCTCTCTCTCTTGCTATAAAGTGAACTAACTGGTAATTCCTTGGTTCTAGCCAAGTCTCACATTGTCCTTCACCTCCTTATTCCTCAATAGCCAGGGTCAATTGAGTGCCCATCTCCCTTCAACCTTATTCTAAAGTAGAAAACAATTACAGGAAACCCAGCTTCTTCAAATGTGACTTGATCTTCTTTATGACTTGTCAAATCATCCTGTTGTGAAGATGGAATTGTCTTTGTAATATTATAGTTAACAGGCTGGTCTTTCTTCCTATCTTGCCCCATCTTTAAATTCTGATGTCACTTAAATATAAAGAGGTCTGTCCATGTTACCTCAGATCTGGAGATGCCCTCCTCATTCCTGGCTTCAATTTATTGGTCTCTTGGTACCTGCTGCTACATTCCAGGAACTCAAAAAAATTCTCCAAGGTGGGTCACAACAAGATGGCGGCAAAGGTAAAAGCCTAACTGCAGCCACACTCAACAATTTCAAAAAATACAACTAAAATATAGAGTGGACACTATCCAGAACTACAGGAAAGTTGACTGACTGGGAATTCTACAACTAGAAGGAAAGAGAAAACCAGAAGGAAAACCAGAGGAGCTGTAAAAGCCTAAGGTACGGAGACACGGTGTGTGCTCGGGGAGAGGGCTGAGCCGGAGAGGAGGGGCGGCACTGGCTTTCCCTAGTGGGAAGGAGATAAAAGCTCCGGACTGTGCTGAACCCCAACTCCGACTGCACTGAACCCCAGTTCTGGGCGAGACCCTGGGGTCCAGGCTCATACAGAGGGAACCTGGGCTGTAAGGCGGAAGCTAAGGGGAGCCAGGAGCCGGTGAAAGGCAGAGCCCCTGAGTCGCGCACATTGCGCGCACAGAGGACAGACTGTTGTTTGGGCCGCGAGATCGCGCTAGCGGGAAGGAGACATAAGCTCCGGTCTGTTCTTCACCCCACTTCCAACTGCTCTGAACCCCAGTTGTGGGCTTGTTGGGGGAGAGACTACACTGTCTGGTAGCAGGCGAAGCTCTGGGATGCCTTTCTCTCAGAGGTGCTTGCAGGGAGTACCAAAGGACACTGAGGAACACTGAGACTCAGGAACCTCCGAGGGCGGGGCTAACCGGAAGCCAAGGCTGTAGGCTCCACCCTGAAACTGCCCCATGCAAGCTGAACTCAGAGAGGCTTTTGCAGGTTTGCAAATCTAGTGGAATAAGGTTGTCTCCTGGCATAGACACAGCTGATCCTCCCAACCTACCAACTCAGGGAAGCAGCGAAAATGCCGAAACGAGGAAACAGATCACAAACGAAATAAATGGAGGACAAAAAGCGACTGGATATAGAATTCAAAGCCACGCTTATAAGGTTGTTCAACAATCTCTTAAAAAAGGCGGATAAAATAAATGAGACCTATGAGGATATGAAAAGGGATCAACTAGAAATAAAGAATACATTCTCTGAAATAAAAAAATATTATACAGAGTCCTAAAAACAGATTGGAAGATTGCAAGAATCAAGTCCAATATTTGGAACACAAAGAGCCAGAGGACACTCCTCCGCAGAAGCAAGAAGACAAGAGAATCCAGAAAGTTGAAGATGGTGTGAGAAACCTCTGGGACAACTTCAAGCGAACCAACATCAGAATTATGGGCATCCCAGAAGATGACAGAGAGCAAGATACCGAAAACATATTGAAAGAAATAGTGACAGAAAACTTCCCCCACCTGGGGAAAGAAATAGACTTACACGTACAGGAAGCACACAGAACCCCAAACAAAAGGAATTCAAAGAGGACCACACCAAGACACATCATAATTAAAATTCCAAGAGCTAAAGACAAAGAGAGAGTATTAAAAGCAGCAAGACAAAAGCAGGTAGTTACCTATAAAGGGCACCCATACGACTGTCAGCTGATTTCTCAACAGAAACCATGCAGGCCAGACAGGAATGGCAAGAAATATTCAAGGTGATGAATAACAAGAACCTACAGCCAAAAATACTCTACCCAGCAAAGCTATCACTCAGAATCGAAGGCCAGATAAAGAGCTTCACAAATAAATTTAAGCTAAAGGAATTCATCACTGCCAAGCCAGAATTATATGAATTGCTGAAAGGGGTTCTTTAGGAAGAGGAAGAAAATAAAGATAAAAATATGAACAAACACTTAACTATCAACAAGTGAGTCTAAAAACCAAGGGAAGTAAAAATCATGATGAACATTAACTGGTGAATATAATAGAATCAGAGGTATGGAAGGGGAGTGGACTGATGATTCTCAGGGAAATGGGGAGTGGAGCGGGGCGGGAAGAGACTGAACATAAACTGCACCTATGGATGAGGACAATGGGGAATGGGGAAAGGGCAGAGAATTGAATGGAAACTTGGTGTCGGGGAACAATTGGGGGGGGGGATGAGGAACATTTGTAATAATATGAACAATAAAGATTTAGTTAAAAAAAAAATTCTCCAAGGTCCTCATGTCGTTCTATTCAGAAGCCCACAGGGCTGGTCTGATGACACTTGTTCTATTCCATTGCCTGATGCTTGATTTTTTTCTTTCTCTACTCCCATGTCTTTTAGCCCTCGCACTCCTGTATTTGGTCTTCATGAATGTTCATCAAGCATCTTTTGATCTTTTGTTATAATATTTAGTGTCTGTTCTCAGTTCCTAAAAAATCCTTCTGAGCTATAAAGGTAAAAGGGGTGTCTCTTTAACTCATAACAAGCCCTTTCCATAACAACTGGGTTTATGTTATGAGTTGACTTTTGCAAAGCACCTGAGGAGCAGGGCTGATTGCCAGGGGAACCAATCCTAAATACAGGGTTGAAACTTTCAGTCCCACTCTCTGATTTCCTGAGAGGGGAGAATAATTGGAATTGGAATTAATCACTAATAGCTGATGGTTTAAGCAATCTTGCCCACTTAATGAGACCTCCATAAAAAAAGAGGTGCTTCAGAGAGCTTGGAGGTTGGGGAAACAGGGCACTCCTATATGCCACCATGCCAGGCCCTAAGCTCTGTGAATATGGAAGCTCCTTTCTTCAGAACCTTGGCCTATCTCTCTCTTCATCTGGCTACTGATACATGTTCTTTAATATCTTTTGTAATATATTGGTAATCTAGTGAGTAAATGGTTTTGTGAGCAATACTAGCAGATTAATCAAACCCAAGGAGGGGTCATAGGAACCTCTGACTTATATCTAGTTGGTTAGTCGTACAGGTAGCAGTATTTATGATTGGAATCCTAATTTGGAGGGGGTCATTGGAACCTTCAATTTGTAGCAGGTTCATAAGAAGCACAGATAACATGGGCTTCAATTGGCATCTAAAGTGGAGAGTGATCTTGTGAGACTGAGCCCTGTACCTATGGAAACTGATTCTATCACCAGGTATATAGTGTCAGAATTTAGTTGAATTGAATTGAATTCTCAGACACCCACTTGCTTGTTGATATGGGGAAGTCCCCCAACCCCACCCCAACATACATACATACACACACACACACACACACACACACACACACACACACCTCACAAGTTGAAATTTGGTTCAGGAATCTAATTTATATAGGTACCTTAGGTTATCATTTCCTGAATTGGCGGAGGCGGGGGGATTAGGAAATGTAAATCAGATTGTTTCTTACCTTTTCCATAATAAGCTTGGGAGGCAGCTTTCTTGGTTCTATTGAGATAGCCATAGTGTAGTATAATTCAGATTTTTAAGGGACAATCCTTTCTGAAATAATGTAATAAGATTTTGACCTAGCAAATTACTGACTTAAATGGCATTCTTATAGCATGCTCCTCTCTTAGTCTAGTTATGAGGACTGATGTATAATAGAGTCATGGAAAAAGCAATAGCACTAAAGTGCTCACATCATGAAGAGGAATTTAATACCAAAAATAGGTGATGTAAGTGATATTTAAGCACATCATAAATATAAGTGCTGCTAACGATGAGCCGCCTCTTCAATGGCTTTATTCCAAAGTGTATTACCACATTAACCAAATACATGCCATTATATACACATTGATTATTACTAAGAGACTAGTATTTCAAAGTATGATCTTCCTAAAGTCATTAATGAATCCCCTAGCTAGAATGGCACTTCAATAAATTAACTCAGGAGGTAAGGCTATACTTGAAGAACAGACCTACAGCTGACTTACCACTTGCTAATAATGTGACATTTGAAAAAAAAAAACTTTACGTTTGTTATAAAGATTAGCTATTCACACAAAATAATGCACATAACACTGGTTAGCATGTTGCCCGTGTTACTGTTGTAATTACCTGGACAAGAGTAATAATGGGACAGGAGCAAAGGGAAGGCCAGGTGTTATAAGCATGGCCATCTGGGCAGCTTCACCAGGAAGGCTGTTTATACTCTCCAGGGAGACACTGGCCCACTCCCTGCAGATCACTGAGGAAGGCTCCAACAAAGGGGAAGATGGACACATGCGTAGTAAAGTCGAGGTGACACAGGGAAAGTACTTGTCTATCGTCCGACTTGGGAACAAAGATAATTGGCTAGAGAGGGTGGAGCCACAGCCAGCTGCAAGTGTGGGGGATTTTTGAAGGTTTATAATCTGCAAAGGAATTCTCTCTCTTCTCTCTCTCTCTCTCTCTCTCTCTCTCTCTCTCTCTCTCTCTCTCTCTTTCATTCCCCTGGCTTTGCTGCTGCTTCTTTGCACTCACCTATGTGCTAGCCTGCCGTGTGGCCCTATAAGCCACATGGCCCATAGCCACTCGGACCCCACATGCAATGGACTGCAGCTGGGAACACAAGCTAAGCTTGACTGATGCTGGACTGATTGTGCAAATATGGAGGACAGCTCTGGGCAATGGCTTTAATCCTAGCTCTGCTGGAAATGAAATAGAACTTTCCCTTAGTGGGATGGAGGGAGAGGGGACCATGGAAACTCAGGGGTTTAATTCCACACAAATACATATCACTCATTCTCCTATGTGAGTCTCAGAAAATTCATTTCTTCAGGACAACGCCGGTAACAGGTGGGGATACAGACAGCACCCCACTAATAACACCGGCGAGAAACACATGCTCATTAAAAGCTATCACTTTTTACAATATTATGCTAAGTACAAAGCACTGTTCTAAATAAATTTATGCCTTTAATTTTTGATCCTTTTGTTAAAAAAAACCCCACAAAATTCAACAAAGTAAAGTTGAAGGTCTAATGGGCTTTACTAAGCCATTTATGAATTCTGCAGCATCCCACCTGGCAACTGGAAGGGCACTCTGCGGGGTTTTACAAAATGCAAGGTTTTTATAGGAAGAAGAGTGGGGCAAGGCTGCTATTACCAAAAGAAAAGAAAGGGTTATTTTAAATTCTGGCAGTCGCAGGGGGCTGGGAGTCTCTTTTGAGGGGTGGAAGAGAAAGGGAAGGATTCCCATGACCTCTTCCTTCTATGGGCGCTGGAGAGGGCCCACATGACAGATTACCTGGCTGGTGCTTCACCAAAAAAGTCCAGACTCATACATTTCAGGGAGAGGTTGAAACCACAATTAGATCAGGTTTTAAAGCTAGGTTTGGTACCATCGGCTTTTAGTACAAGTGAGCCCATTTCGGGCCTGTGATTTTCTCTCTAATATTTTGTGTATCCCATATATTTACATTCAAACATGACCAACCTGAAACTACCACTACATCAACTGCTTTGAGAAATGTATACTAAACAGTTTAGAGACATGCAAATGAAACATGTAGTAATACTAATAGATTATTGTTCTGAGTACTTCTTGGGAAGATTTCTACCGAAACATTTTAGATATGTAGTTATCTTTCTTATATTTAAGGGATTTCATAAAATTGTGGGATTTTTTTTCAATAATATTCTACAGATTAGTGGTTGTCACCTTCAACATGCATTAGAATCATGGCAGGATGCGGCGGGAGGAGATTTGTAGCGGGGGGGGGGGGGGGGACTTGTTAAAATACCAGCCCCACCCCCAGAGTTTCTGATTTAGTAGCTCTAGAATGGAGCTCAAGAATTTCTATTTTTAATATCTTATCATAACATGTCCCCAGGTGAAGCTTGCTGGCCTAGTGACAGTAATTTAAGAATCATTGCTGTCAATCAATGATTGTCAGGAGGCAAGAAATTCTTCCTTAATTCTAAATCTAAATCTATCTGATTCATGTTCTATACTTACGGTAAATCTAAGGATAAATAGTATATTTGAATTACTCTTGCCTATATGCTAATTTCTTTTGAAATGTTGAAGCTAAAATTGGTATGGGCAGTGAGGAAAGCCTGAGAGTCAGGTGGCAAAGTATATTCCCAAACTATAGACTATCTTCTTGCAGACGCACTTATAAATAGCCCTCTGACACGACCTGGGAGCATCGAAGGGAAGGAAGAAGACCTTTACAGTCAAGAGAAAGCAGTCCTGCTTTGTTCTGAACAGATGGTGCATTCATTCCGGAACATTCCCCCTAAACTTGTTTGTATTTTGTTTGAACTGATGTTGGCAGGTACAATTGGATCGTCTCGGGCAATCATTTAATTTATAAAGCCACATAAATCCCATTCTGTACTTTTAAAATTTGCCCTCAGTAACACATGGATTACTTTCTTATAAAGATAATATTTTGCTATTCAAAAATTTACATTATGATTGATTCATCGTGTTACACAAAATATATTTTTCAACTGAGGTAGAGGCCAATTTCAAAACTTTCCCAGAGCCCTGACCGGTTTGGCTCAGTGGATAGAGAGTCAGCCTGTGGACTGAAGCGTCTCAGGTTCGATTCCCGTCAAGGGCATGTACCTTGTTTGTGGGCACATCCCTAGTGGGGTGTGTTCAGGAGGCAGCTGATAGATGTTTCTCTCTAATTGATGTTTCTAGCTCTCTATCCTTCTCCATTCCTCTCTGTAAAAAATCAATAAAATATTATTTTTTTTTAAAAAAAAGTAAAACTTTTCCAGAGTTTCTAACTCCAAATTTGGTAAACTAGAAGTGCGAGACGGGCGGGGCACAGTTTTTGTCTTCGCCAAGAAGTCAAGCGTTCGGTTTAGTACCATTGCTGAAAGGGTCAGCACCACATACCGTACTCATGAAGGGGACTTTCTGTTCTGACATATTGATATTTTTATCTGTAAGGGTGGAATGGGATAAGAATTCACACATAATACGTCCAAAGTGCAAAAACAGTTTCTTTCTCATTCAAACCGTATTTCATTCTATTTCTGAGTGATTTTCCCTCTGATGACAGGCTTAAAGGAAGTGTTGAAACTTTCTAATTAAAGGAACTCATTCTCTTTTGGATAAATATGAGGCCGGCTCAAAGTTTAATATTCCCAGACTTTCACTTTCTCAAGGGCCTCCTAGCTCTGCCTCCTCCCAAGACAGTATCTGGGTACAGAGAAAAGCTAATATTCTCATGACAATTGCATTATCACAGGTTCAAATGCGGGGGGGGGGGGGAATGTCTCGTCCCATTTGTCTCTGGGAATCTGCTTACAGCCTTTAATGTTGATGTGTCCACGGCTGATATATTTTGTGAACTGCTGCCTCGGCTCGGGCAAAGCATGCTAATTATCAGCAAAGACATCAGCCACTCTTCACTGTTGGCCAATCTCTTCCTCGTTGGCTATGCAGATGTCCTTCTGTGTAGCTGCAGCTGTTTTATTGGGCCCATTCTGCAGCTATCAGCTTTAATCATATCCTCCCTGATCCTATATGACGCCTCAGCTACCAGTGAACTCGTGGAATCCACACAATCCACCTGAGAGTGGAGAGTCACTCAGGGACATCATCGTAGGTCTTTTTTCTGCCTACACACGCCACAGCACGGCTTCCTTCATCTGCGGCTGCTCTGTGTGGGACGTTGGAATGGGACTCCCTGAGTGGCCACCTCCTCCCTGAGGTCCCTAAGTCCCCACGTGGAGTTTCTTTTTTCTCGGGGCTCGCATGCAAGGCAAGGCCCGAAGGAAAAAGACTGGAGAAGAGAAAGCTGAGTTTGAAGACTGCTGCTTCCTTGAGGAGCCTGGAAGAAAATTCATCCAATTTGCATTTTTCTCTGGGTCTCTGCCTTCTCTAAACTTCAGTTAGAAAGACTGGTGGTGCACCTTTGTTAAGAATAGAACTTAACAGTTCTCACACAAAAATTAAAGTAAAAAAATATTTTATTTAAACAAATTTTTAAAAGACTTTTCATTTTAAACCTGGGCATATCTTGAATTCTTGTTACCCATGGCTTAAAAAAAAATCTCAGTTCAGATCACCAAGTTTTATGCTTAATATGTAAAGATTTTAAAATTTAGGACAGTATTTTCTTCTATTATAGCAAGGCTTTCAGAACCATTTCTTGTCCATGAGCTGTAATAGTAAGATACTATTTTGACAATCAAAAGTTGAAAATGACTATTTTTACCTTTCTATTTATTACGATCTATATCTTCCTGAGGTAAATGATACCTCTAGCTGAAAGGGAGGGAGGGAATGGGGTCAAATTCAAGCAAGTATGAAAAGAAAGACCCACATTAACATATTTTTTTAAAAATAATTCCCTCCCGCCGAAACCGGTTTGGCTCAGTGGATAGAGCATCGGTCTGCGAACTGAAAGGTCCCAGGTTCGATTCCGGTCAAGGGAATGTACATTGGTTGTGGGCACATCCCCGGTAGGGGGTGTGCAAGAGGCAGCTGGTCGATGTTTCTCTCTCATTGATGTTTCTAGCTCTCTATCTCTCTCCCTTTCTCTCTGTAAAATATCAATAAAATATATTTAAAAATAAAAATAAATTCCCTCCCAAACTGCCAAAGTTTTAGGAATTGAGTATTAAAACCCATGGAGGATTCAGTATACGCTGGTAGGGTCACATAATCTAAAGGCTGTTTTTAACCATTTAGAATAATACATTTTTAATTGAATTAGTTTACCCCCAAAACACCCAGGCCTAATGAATTAATTCTCACATTTTAAACCCATGTAAAGATAATTTTTAAAATATAAACCTAATGTTACAATTTATAATGTGATACATGTATTCTTTGTCACTCACTGTAATCTTAGGAGGCAGATTCCACAAAGACTGAAACTGTGCAACTAAGTAACTATTGTTTTACAGCAAAACATAATTTTTAAAATTTAGATTCATAATTATCTGAATACTTGTAATGTATAAACAATATGTGACTAAACAGTAAAATTTTTAAGTAATTTTGAGTAATAGGTATAATTATATGTTTACTTTTTCAAATGTTATCTATGGATCTGGAAGCTTAATCAGTTGTCAGACATTTTTCTGTTTCATTCATATAAATGCAAATTTTTTAAAGAAATCTGATATTCTATTTTTTACTATAAATGTGATTATTTTTGGTATTAAATAACACTTCTCACTTGGGGATATTCATTGAAATCTGGGACTAAAACTTAAAGTTTTTGACACCACTCTGATATTATTTATTATCTTCATACTTTTAATTGAATACACTTAAAAAAAGGCAAGTATCTCTGCTTCTTCTACTTCCATTTAATATTGTGCTAGAGATCCTAATCATTAAATTAAGGCAAGAAATAGAAGACATACATTAAAAATGGGAGAGACAGTCACTTTTAGTCACAGATATGATCATCTAAATATAAATTCTTAAATAATCTAAAAAATAGCTAGAAATAATAAGTGAATTTAGCAAGGTTAAATGATAAAAGTTCATATGCAAAAATCAAATGTTTTTATATTCTACCAATTGATTAGAAATAAAAATTGTCAAAAAATAGTGACATTTACACAGGACCATAAAGCATGAAATTCTTAGGTGTATTCTAACAAAATAATTATAATAATTGTATGCTCAAAATTATAAAATAATGGAGAAATTTAATAAAATTAAATAAATAGAATCATATCATGTCCATAGATTAAAATAACTAATATTAACATATCAATTTTCCATAGACAGATAGATTAAACACAATTCCAATCAAAATTTCAAGACATTATTATTATTATTATTGTTATTATCATCATCATTTTAGAAATTGTAAGCTGACTCTTAATTTAGGTAGCCAAACCAAATTTGAAAAGAAAAAAAAAGTTGGAAGACTTGGGCATGATTTCATATTAACTATAAAGCTGTAATAACAAAGACAGTGTAAATGTAAAATATGGATGAGTAGAGCCCAGAAATGGACCTAAACGTAGACATAAGGTCAATTGTTTTTCAAAAAAGATGTCACAGTAAATCAGTGGACTAAGGATAGTTTTTTAAACAAATGTTACTTTTGCATATGGACATCACACATATAAAAAAATTAAGCTTCCTGGCCCAGTGCGCTCCGTGGTTAGAGTATCGGCGCATGCACTGAAGGGTCTTGGGTTTGATTTCCAGTCAAGTGTACCTTCCTGGGTTTTAGGTTCAATCCCTGGCCCTGGTCTGGCACGTTGGAAGCAACCAATTAATGTCTCTCACATCTATCTGTCTGTCTGTCTGTCTGCCTCTCTCTCCTGCCTCCCTCCATCCTTCCCTTCTACACTCGCTAAAAAAATACTAATAAATGAGGAAAATATCCTTAGGTGAAGATTATTAAAAAAAAAAATTAAGCTCAACTCACATCCTACAGCATAAGCATAAATCAACGCAAAATGAATCATAGACCTAAATGAAAAACTTTAAGTTATACATCTTTTAGAGGAAATCTATATGACATTAGGTTAAGACAAACTTTTTAGAACCAAAAATATCATATGCCATTATAGAAAAGAAAATAAAGCTTGATAAATTGGGCTTCATTAATGTTAAATTTTTCTACTCTTTAAGAATGCTATTAACAAAATGCAAAGGCACTTCACAGACTTGGAGAAAATATTTGCAAAACACATATATATTTTTAAAATTCTTACACCTCATTTATAATTTAAAAAATTAGAAAAATGGACTAAGAATTTTAAACAGATATTTAAACAAAGTTGAGACATGAATGTTAACAAGCACATAAAAATATGGTCAACATAATTTGTCACTAGGGAAATGCAAACTAAAACAACAGAGACACACCTACTAGAACGGCTACATTTTTACAATGGCAATGGTAAGTGCTAACAAGGATATGAAGCAATTAGAGCTCTCACACATTACTGGTAGGAATGCAACAAAGGCATAGCTAAATATTTTGGAAAACAGGCAGTTTCTTATAACATCAGACATATACTCACCATATAACCCAGCAATGCCACTCCTATACATGAAAGTTTATATCAGCTTTACTCATAATTTCCAAAAATGAGAAATGGCCCAAATGGCCAAAATTTGGGGAATATATAAAGAAATTATGGTATATGATATAACTAGAGGCCTGGTGCACAAAATTCATGCACAGGGGAGGGAGAGTTTCCCTCAGCTCAGCCTGCAACCTCTTCAATCTGGAACCCCTCAAAGGATGTCCTACTGGCAGTTTATAGGGATTGGGCCTAAACTGGCAGTTGGACATCCCTCTCACAATCTGGACTGCTGGCTTCTAACAATTCACCTGCCTGATTGCCCCTAACAACTCTGTTTGCGGACCTGCTTGCTCCCAACCACGCCCCCGCTGCCAGCTTGATCACCCCCAATCTTCCCCAACTGGCCTGATCACCCACAACTGCTATGCTATCCTGGCCTGATCACCCACAACTCCTTCCTCTCTTGACCTCTAACCACTTCTATCTCAGTCCCACCACCATGGCTTTGTCCAGAAAAATGTCCAGACAGTCTCCAATTAGCATATTACCCTTTTATTAGTATAGATAGAGGCCTGGTACATGGGTGGGGGTTGGCTGGTTTGCCCTGAAGGGTGTCCCAGATAATGAAGGGGGTTCCCTTGAGGCGTGGGATGGCTTAAGTGAGGGGTCTTTGGTGGTTTGCAGGCCAGTCATGACCCCATTGGGTGAGGGTCATTGCTGAGGAGGTGTGGCCAGCTTGGGTAGGGTCTGAGGGCTGTAAGTAAAGTATACCTCAATGAATATAACTAAAAACAAATAAAAGTAAGTAAATGTTTTACACTAGATATTGTCTCTTAATCGTTGCAAGGTAAAGAGTCATCTACATATTAATCCAGAAATATGTAACATTAGATTCAAGATTTCATTCTTTCTCACTAATTGACTTTGTTCCTGCTGGTATCTCAACCCCACACTAATTACTCATGAAAAATATGGATGGCATATATTTAACTCATTTTTTCTTCTTTTTTATTGTTTAAAGTATTACAAATAGTAGTACATACGACCCCCCCCCTTTTTTTAAATGTTTTCTCTAATAAATAAATAAATAAATAAATATTAAAAAAGGAGCCACAGGATTCTGAGATCTTGGTCTGGATAACAAAGATAGGAAGTGAGGAATGGCAAATGACAAAATAAAAAGTGAGAATAAGTAGGTAGGGCTAGCAGTGTGGCACTTTACACTAAATACTAGGCTGCTTATGTTTATAGTTTTCTCCTGTATCTTTTGCCATAATACTCAGACATGAGTTGCATCTCATTATTTTCAGGTGAGAGAAATTATGTCATAGTTATTGAGAACACTTAATAAGAAAGCATTATAAAGTCTATAGAAATAAAAGTCACACTCATTTTATGGTCACCTAGCACTTAGTAGACATGTATTTGCTTACTCACTGAATACTCTCAATCTTTGTAAAGTTCATAGTATAACCAAGCAGAACAGCATAAGGATTGGAGCATTTGATTAGCACAAATAAAATTCAGGGAATATGACTGATAAGATTAAATGTGTTTCTTATGACTATTAAATTATAAAAGCTCACCTTTATTCAGAAAGGATCATTTCTCCTTTCTTTTCTTAAATTATTTAAAAAGTAACTTTCAAAACAATGTGTATATAACCATGTCATTAAGACTATAAGAACATATGGAAATGTAATTTATTTGAAAATAAGGAGGAGAGTGGGAGCAAAGCTGTATTGAAATAAGGAAATGATACCACATGAATCCACATGAGCAAATGAAAAGAATCTGAAGAGGTAAATAGAATGGTAATATTATTTGACAAGGAGAGCATATTTGCTAAGCCATGCTAAAAAAAATACATGTAATTTCAATGGAGTTTTGGCCCCTGTATTTGAAACTCTGAATAGAATATTAAGACAAAATCTCATCTTACATGTACATGAATAAACAGTTACTTCATAATATGGTACTTTAATAAGAGTATTTGCAGAGCACTTTATACCTAGAGAAAATGCTTTTCTCTATGTTCCTTTTCTAGGATAATCATAAGATAAAAATTAATTTTATTTTTCTGTTGATCAAATCAGAGAGGAATTAAAAGAATACATTTTCTAGGTCATGCATTTGTTTAACAACAAAGCATAATCTCTGCTGATGTGTGTTTATTTTAAAAAAAACAAAACTCTCCTCATAACGGTCCTTTCCATTTCTTCTTTACAAAAATACTCCACATTGTTTGAGTTCATACCATTGTTTGGAGCATTCATCTAACTAGGTCAATCAATTTTCCTCTCTTAACCAGTCCCATAGACAGACTTCTTTTCCAATCACCATCTCAAATTGATGACTTCATATAAAGTCAGAAGCACTGCTAACATGTCAAGGCAAAAATGTTAATAGAGACAGTATAATCAGCTTTACCTCTAAGAATCACGTGCATATAATGGAGAGTAGGAGGCTTTCTTGCTGATTTTCATTTGTTATTTGAGCTATGATTGGATCAGAGGTTAGTTTCACACATTCAACATAATTAGTTGAATCTTACACTAACTGAGCTGGCTCAAGGCTGTGTGAAATGACATCCAATGTTTTAATGCTGCTGCATCTCATTGTTAACCTTTTATTGTTTATTTACTCAATATTTATTATATATATGCTCTATGTGAATAATGTGCCCAGCACTGGGAATACAATAAATATTTAATTCCTATTATGTTTATTCATTTCTTTAACAAAAATTTTTGCAAGCCTACTTTGTACTAGACACTGTACTAGTTGCTCGATTCATATTGGCAAAGATAACAATAGTTCTTTCTTTCATGAAACTTACCATTTTGCTTGTTTCATAGGTGCTTCTGTAGGAAGAGAAATAAAAAACATAACCTATATTATGACAGAGATGGAATTTCCTACAGACCAAGCTTTGTATGTCAGAATTAGGTTGATTTAAAGGAGATATAGAAGTGCCCTAGCCAGTTTGGCTCAGTGGATAGAGTGTTGGCCCACGGACTGAAGGGTCTTGGGTTTGATTCTGGTCAAGAGCATGTAGCTCTGTTGCTGGCTCGATCCCAGGCCCTGGTCAGGCTCATGAGGGAGGCAACCAATTGATGTGTCTCTCTCACATCAATGTTTTTCTCTCTCTATTTCTCTCTGTTTCTCCCCATCCCTTCTACTCTCTCTAAAAATCAATGGAAAAATATCCTCAGGTGAGGATTAACCATAAATAAATAAATAAATAAATAAATAAATAAATAAATAAATAGAAGTGAGTTTGATGAGAGAAATATATACCCACCACTTAAGAAACCAAGATATAAATACATAACACAAGTAAATTTGACCAGTACTACAAAAGAAAGTGATGCAGTCAGATCATGTAATGTGGGCTCCTACAAATGGCAAAAAACTTCTGGCAGCGGGAAGAGCCTGAGTCAAACACTTAGCAATGACGAGACATCAAGAGGACCCTAGCATAGGGTGTAGGAGAGTCACATATGGTGAGAAATGAGAATGATGGGGGAGCCAGGTTCCTCGGGATTTCATGAGTCACAGTAAGATGTTCACGAGTTTGATGGAAACCAAAGAGGGCTTTAGCAGTAGAATGACTTAACTGATTTAGGTTCTTTTTAAAGTTACTCTGCTGAGTGATGAATGATTTGGATGGGGCACAATTGAAAGAAGAGAAACAGGTTTTTAAAAGTCAATGCGAGAGAGGATGGTGACTTTGACTAATAAGGTGGTAGTAGAACTGGAGAGAGGCAGGCCAACCTTTCGCATATACATACAAAAACACACGCAGACATACACTTAGGAGCACATAAAACCATCCTGCACTCTAAAAATAAAGATGACTTACAGAAACTCAACTTTACAAAAACCTTTAAAAAACAAAAATAGCAAATGGTAAATTCAATCTTAGACCTATACAAGATAGTGTTACTAATTACAGGGAAGGGGGTGGAGAACTTTGCAATTTTAACAAATGTACCACTACTCACACTGGGACATTTCATCCCCTAAAAAGATATTGACAAATTAACTAAGCACTATTTTTATTAACTGAGACACCTTCTTAATTTAATCTCGTGTGTGTGGAGTGTGTGTGTGTGTGTGTGTGTGTGTGTGTGTGTGTGTGTATGTGTGCGTGTGTGCGCGTGCGCGCGCGCGCACACCAAAATATATCACTTTATAACCTTGGGATCTCAACTCCCTTAAGCTAAATCACCTTTTGAAAAATAAAAATTATAAAACCTCACTCCAAGATTTTAAATAGCACTGAGTCTTTATGCTGAAACCCTCAATCAGGTGCATTCTGTATCAAACTAGGGTTCGAAAAAATAGCCCATATAATTTTGTTTCTCTACTAGATATTTGATAAATACCTGCTATGTGAGATAAGATGCTCTAAAATTATTTTCTGAAGCAGATAGCTAGGGCAGCATTTCAGTGGACATACATAAGAAAAATTGGCTTATGAGGAAGAGTTCTCGATCTCCTTATGAATCCACATCACCTCATCTTTAGATGTGAGATGATGATGCTGAAGAGGGCTCCCTGCCATAGGAGCTTTCTTGGGTGTGCTTCTTGCTCTAAGATCTCTGATGGTATAGCTCCTGTTATTGTACATCATTATTTTCTGGGCACTTTCCCAAGCACTTTATATGTGTGCACCATGTAAATTCAATTTCAGAGAATGTGTTATAATTTTTCCAGTGAAGAATCTCAGGCACATAGGCACATGCCCCAGGACACCCAGACTTCAACTTTGCTAATTAAGCCACCCCTCCAGTCCCCAGTCTCACCTTAAACTGGGAAGACTGATTTCCCCTGCAATTTTGAAAAATAGTTGGATGTTGGTTTCAACATTTTAAAATGTCATGAAAGAAAGTCCATCTCTTATTTGCTCTAAATATATGGTAATGAGTGTTGGTTTCTTCACCTTGAATATAAAGTACAAGTAGTTATACAGGTAGTGTGTGTCCATTGGCCCACATAACTGCATGAGTGCAAATGTCTTCATTCATCCCTCAATGACTATGCTGTGTAATGAATGCAAAGTCTTCTTACAAGAAAAAATAGTCATGCTCTGTTTTTCTGCTGACAACTCCATTACAGGATATCATCAGGGAGTTAAACATTTTAATTAATGATTTTATCATACTAATTCCCAGGACTTTTTTTTTGTTCTGTTTTATACAGAGTGAATTTTTTAAGTTATCAAAAATAAATAAGTTTCCCCAAAGTAATCACATACAAATATGCCAAAAATTACTCTGAGAGTCATTTATTTGAGCCTATAATTAAATGATATCTCAGTTAATACACATGAGGCCATAAAACTTTTTCATTTTTAATGATGTTGTTCATAAATATCAGTGTGCCCATACTTTTCACATCATTTTCTCCATGATAAATAGAGTGTTAAGAATGCAATCTAAAACATCTAATTGCCAATTGCACACTATTTTAATACTTTGACATGTACTCTTTTCCTAAGAATTGATGTTGCAATACATATGAGGAGTAGGAAATTTCAATCTCTATTTAATTTAATGTGTTTAAAACACACACACACACACAAAAAAAAAAAAAAAAACACCCACATACATAATTTTATACAAATATCTATCATCTTATCTAATAAAAGAGCAATATGCAAATTAACTATCACTCTGCTAAACCCACATTCCATACCCACCAGCCAATCAGGAGCAATTATGCAAATTAATCCACCCACCATGGCTGCAGCCACAGAGAGAGCAGAAAGCTTTCCCCACACCCTGGCAGGCCCAGGCCTTCACTCAAGGCTACAAAGTTTCAATTCAAAAATAAATCTCAGAAACCAGGGCTTCCACTTGAGTCACCAGGGGGGCATGGCCAGCCTGCAAACCACCACAGGCTCCTCACCCAGGTCACTCCACGCCCCAAGGAAACTACCACCCTGATCCAGGACACCCTTCAGGGAAAACCAGCTGGCCCCCACCTATGCACCAGGCCTCCATCCTATCTAATAAAAGAGTAATATGCATATTGACCATCACTTCAACACACAAGATGGCTGTCCCAATGTGGACACAAGATGGCCACGACAAGGTAGCCAACAGGGAGGGCAGTTAGGAGGGACCAGGCCAGCAGAGGAGGGAAGTTGGGGGTGACTGGGACTGCAGGGAAGGGCAGTTGGAGGATATCCAGGCCTGCAGGGGGAAGCAGTTGGGGGGAGGGGAGGACCAGGCCTGCAGGGGAGGGCAGTTAGGGGTGACCAGGCCTTCAGGAGAGGGTAATTAGGGGCAAACAGGCTGGCACAGAGCAGTTAGGCATCAATCGAGATGGCAGGGGAGTGGTAAGGGGGTGATCAGGCTGGCAGGCAAAGTGGTTAGGGGAAATCAGGCAGGCAAGCAGTTGGGAGCCAGCAGTCCTGAATTGTGAGAGGGATGTCCGACTACCTGTTTAGGCCCGATCCTGATCTGGCCTAAACAGACAGTTGGAAATCCCTCGAGTGGTCCCAGATTGGAGAGGGTGCAGGGCTATGTTCATATAATTTCAGGTAGGATTATAAGAGGGTTTTCTCTTTTTATCAAATTGTGTCACTCCATCAGAATCTGCAGAGCTCAGGAATGAAAAGGAAACTAAGATAACTAGGTGTTTTTATAAAGCTTATCTTGTGACTTAAGATCCAACAAGTTTGAAAAATACTGGTCAAGCTATTTGACAATCCAGGTTGAGGAATTTGTTCATGTGTCTTTCACTCTTATCAGATATTTTAGCTTCCTACTTACTCTGCAAGATATTGCTGGATGGAGACATGTAGTAGTGGATTACAGTTTCTTAAAACTGTGTCTGATTGGGAGTTAACATAAAGGTCTTCTTACTCAATCTTAAGTGATTTCCTTATCTTTTTTCAAATTTAGCCTGATCCTCAAGCTATCACACCCTGCTCATCAATTTCTCAGGTTGGTATAATCATCAGTTACATGAAACTAACCTAATTCAGTTAGGGAAAGTAATATTTTAAAAGAAATAAATATATTTCATTAGATTCTACAATCCCAGCCAGTCACTTACCTTTCTCACAGATATTTTTGGATTGACAAGGGACTCCAATAATTTGTGTCTAATTTACATGCTTCTGCAGTCCCTAAAGCATAAAATAAGGCAATCTAAGTCTGCAGAATTACAGCTATTATTATCAGGTGTTATCCAAGATACCATGTCTATTAAAAAAAATGGAAATGACTATGAGAAAATTTCATTGGTTCATATTATGGCTATTTAAATAGTCAGTTTACATTGGTCTTCAAATTGCATTTGCTTATAAACATTATTCCTACTATAGATTGATTTTAGGGCAAAAACACTTTGAATGATTTAATGTGTGATTGAATTACACAATATCATTTCACTGTACTTCAACAAAAAAATTTCCTATAATTTAGAGTCATTGAAACATTAAGCAGTTATGTATTAATTCTCTCATTCCACTCCAGTTTTCAATGTATATCCTATGGCTTTTATTTCCCAAAAGACGATAACCTCCTTAAAAAGATGGTATCTATGAGAATAATATTCTGTATACCACAAAATCCCTTCAGACATTTTTTGAGGCCTATCACTAAAATTGTCCCTTCATCGATAGAAGTGGTAAAGAAAATAGACTCTAGTAGAAATACCAGGAAAAAAAATTATATATATATATATATATATATATATATATATATATATATATATATTTCTATAACAATATCATTATCAATATAGGTACAGTTCTAGGTAAGTGATTGAATAAGTCCTTATTTTATATTGAAAGGAGTCAGCCTAGAATTATCTGTGTTTACTCTGTTTTATACCCACTCACACGTTTCCCAGATCACTCCTAGATTAGGATAGTTAGTGTTGGGACAGGTCTCTTATTGTTTTTAGAACCTCCCTGGTCTGAGGGGAAGCCATTGGTTGCGCACATTTTCCATTTCATTTGTCCTTTTTGCCCTTTGCTTTGATTGTTTCATTGAGGGAACCAACATTTTTTTTTTTTTTTAGTAATTTTCCAACTTAATGTTTCTTGGATACAGATGTTTCAAATTGCTATCTGATCTTTCCAGAGACATGTGGTTTTCCTGTCCAGTTCTGATGATAAACCTGATTGTACCATAATTTTGACTGGAGAGGTTGAACTAGAAACACCATTATCTTCACACAAGTTACCTAGGATATCTGTGTCTCTTCCATTCATAAAGCAAATGATTATGCCTATTTGTCTTATGAATAGACCGAATTGATTGTAGGCCCTTGCTTTTTCATTACTTTAAATATTTCATGCCAATCCCTCTGGCCTGAAAAGTTCAGGCTGGGTGCAGTCAGTTGGCCCTCCACAGGAGCAAAGTAGGGCAGGGCCTCTGAGCATAGGAGGAACAGGTCTAATGTTCTCCTGTTATGAAAATGATGCAGGCTAAGGTCTCTTTTTAGGGATAAGAATCACACACACACACACACACACACACACACACACACACACACACAGCCATAGCCATAAAACCCAGTGCCCATCTAGGTCCCAGACAAGAGGCTCCCAGGAGACTCTTTCTGAAGGTCCGGCTTTGTGCAACACTTAGATCCTCCTGGAACTAGATCAGCAGGACAGGATCACCGGGAGTTAAAGATCAGGCCAAGTAAATCAATGTGCTGACCCTGTGTGGAAGGTGGGGAAAATGGACCCCATTCTAAAAACTCCACAGCTCAACTACTCTCCAAAAGCTTCTTTAGAAAAAGAAGACACCAAAGGTCCCCATTGAGTATAGTCAGCAGACCTTTCTGCAGGACCCGAGCTCAGCAGGAGGTGTCAGTAGTCGTTAGAGAACCAGACTAATGCACTCCCCCCGCTGGTGCTGGACCCTGGGAGGACAGCATCTGGGTTTCTGGCAGATGCCCTTCTCTCCTAAGTGGACCGAATTCCCACAGATCTTCACTGCCAGATGGCATGTGGACTCATCTTCCAAGCTCTAGTACTCTGGGTTGAGGGTTCTGGCGTGGGATTAAGACTCTATGCTTCTTAGGGGGGACTTTTGTAGCTGTGATACCCCTCTGGACCCTCATCTGCTGCACGTGAGTGTCATAGCCAGCCCTTTCTGTGTCTCTGCCCTTCCTACCAGTCTCTGTTTGGCTCTTTATGAAAATCCATGGTTATGATATAAAGATAACCTTCATTTGTTTATTCAGGTTAATTGCGCTATAATTTAAATGTACATCCAGTTTGGCATCAGACGGAGGTGGTTGTAGCTTCCACATACTCCACAACCATCTTGGAAGTAAGAAAAGGGTATAATGTCCTTATAAAAACACTTTTATGGCATGAGTGGGGGGGTGGACAATGGAGGGATAAGGACACATATGTAATACATTAATCAATAAAGAATTTTAAAAGAATTTATTATTTTAAAAAATAATAAATAAATAAATATTTAAAAAAACACTTTTATGAAACAAAAAAAAATGACTAAATAATGTTTAAAATAAGAATGTGGTTAAAAATATTGTAATGAGAAACAAAAGTTTAGATAAGTGGTCTATAAAACGAGTCTTACTAAGAAAGACTTTAGTTGTAACCTGCAAACTATTCTCTAGTAGTTTATTTTAAAAAGAGTGGCAAGGAGACAGAAGTATAAGATTTAAAGAAAGAAAACCTTAGCTATAGCTCTTCTAACTAGAAGAAGCATGACTTATTTACGTTACCTCAATGTGATTTTTCATCTTTAAAAATCTGTATCTACCTCACAAGGATAGAGAGAATAGACATTAAAGTGTTTATAACTTATATAGCATCATAAACAGGCAAGTTATTTACGTAAACTCTTTTTTGTGATGTTACAAAAACAAATATCTTACAACCAGAAATACAATAAATAGCTTCCATTTCTGAAGTCAAAATATTGTCTCTCATAAAATGTGTGTATAATGTACATCACTCTAGATAGGAAGAGAGTCTTAGTACATGCCATAGTAGAAAGGGAGCTGTTTGTTTAGGCTCAGCTACCGGAATCTTGGCAGTTAGGATACAGCAGGTTCAGATATAGATCCACCATCCACGAAGTCACTTAACACATGACTCGAGAAGAACTGAAATGAGAATGACTTACATTCTGAAATCTAGAACTGTAGACACCTTAGTATACAACTGACAACAAACTGTAAGTGGTTCAAAGTGGTGTTCCAGCATCCACTCCCTCTCCTACCCCTAGTCATTAAATAATTAATTGGGCTGCGGGAGTATTTTTAATGCTGCTCTATGTTCCCTTATGTTTCCGTGTGTCTGACTTGATGATCTCTCTGTGTCCTCCTTGCTTTTGACCCGGTCTATTTCGCACATAATCAATTACATTCGTGTTTCCTTTCCCTTATAACCAAACAGAGAATATTCCAAGTCTCTCTGTAATTGCTCCAAGTTCAGACTTCAAAGAGCAAAGTCCTCATTAACTCTATTTCGAAGGAGAATGCTTCCTCCAACAGATTCAGGAAAATGCCACTGCATTGACTTCCTTTCCTACTTGCCCTGCAACAAAACTTTCTCTATTTCTGCATACTTTGGTTGGTGCCATGTAAGCTACTATACTGTGACATTTGAAGTTTGGAATTTATTTTTAATTCTTACCTTTGGGGACAGAAAAAAAGTTTCCCCATTAGTCTTGTCTACAAAGGATCTCTCTTTGGGTAGAAAAAGGAAGCCAAGACATTTTTAACTGCAGCAGCATGAGGCCGTATTATTTACCTCTTTACACTTCCTGTCTTAGAGGTTACATATGTCTAATCTTTAAGAGATCTGAATTCTAATGACTGCCAAAATATTAGTCATCAAACCACAGATAATAAATTTTATAATAATAATAACAATAATAAATCAGACAGGTGCTTAGAAACTTGGGCTTCATAAATAGAAAATAAGAAAAAGAAAATAAATAATGTTTATATTTGTGTACTCTCATACTATTTGAAAATAAAATTTAATTTAAAAAAAGTTAAGAAAAAAGGAGAATGCAATTTTTACTTTCATTTTATGAGCTATAACTATTGTCAATGCTATAACCATCTCTCCAATAAAGCACCTTATGTTTAGCATCAGCCAAATAAAAGGTCAATATTTATTTTATAAAAATCAATTATTAATTGTTGTTTGATTTAGCTTTAGCTCAGGCCAATAAAACAGGATCTGACTTTGCAGTTTCTGTTTCTACTTGAAGTTTTGTTTGGTTTCTTGTTAAATTGCACCTATTCATCTCCTATGCCCCATCTTCCTTCTGTACATGTTCTATTGACAATTAGGCTAATTTGTCATTCTCGCTCATGACTACAGAAAATTAGACACTTTTTAAAGGCTTTAAGAACCCTTCAAGATTAAAGCCTGGCAGGACCTGCTTTGTCCAGATTTGCATTTTTACAATCCATTATTTATTATTGTTGTTTGCCCCCCTCAGAACATTGTTCTTTATATACTGCTGCAAGCAATCTATATTGTCCAAACTAATCATTTTTTCCCTTTGTCTATCCAAACTTATAACCCAAAGGCATATTCTCATTTTCCATACTTGAGAACATGCCCACATGAGCAGCCAAACAGCAGACCTGTTTTAATTACTCAACTTCTCAGCTTAAAATGTCTGAGTGCATTCTGGCAATTCATACATAGACCATTCCTGTTTCTGATCTCTCCGGGATCCTAGTTGTTGAATGAATTGTCCCAGAGAGAAAATAATATATGAAACATCAGAAAAGCTGCTTTCCAGCTCTCTTAGCTCATATTAATCTTTATTATTCCAGACACTTTTAGTATATATCAACAGAATCAGAAGCAAGACACAGAGCTCTCCATAATTTTAACCACAAAGAACACTTACTCCCTTTTACTATTTTTAAAAGCAGTATGTTTTTTATTTATTATTGGGGAATCACAGACAAGTAATTGTCTTTTATAAGCCATGAAATATATATTGTCTAAAAGCCTGAAAAAAATACACAGAGATAAATAAAGGTCATAAAATAGAAGGGGCACACAAGAAAATCAATTCTGGTAATGCAGAATGTGTGTCATTTTAACCATTCTGCTTTACTCAGCCACTGACCAAAATCACTAGACGTCTATCTTACTTACCACGTTAAACAATTTTCCAAATAGCATTTTGAATGGAATATTGTTGCTATATATTTCAACCTAAGTAAGCTGTGGTTCAACTTAAAGAAAACAGAGATGGTAGAGCTGATATAGCTTCCAAGAATGGGATATTATATATAAATTAACTTTTAGGAAAAGATTGAAGATCCTTTAAAGACATTTATCAGTTCAAACTCAGATAGTGAGGGAATCAGTATTATAAATAAAATGATTACTCATAAAAGTAAAATATTTTCTCCCCTCAATAAAAGTTGGACAACTATCTGAATAGAATGTTCTGCCTGGAATAGAAAGAACCTAGTAACATACATTATCTTGAATATTAACATCTGCCAACACTCTATTCTTCAAAAATGTAAAAATCAAATGATAATTATATAAAAAGGTAAAATAAAAATAACTATAGATGCCCTAACGGTTTGGCTCAGTGGATAGAGAATTGGCCTTCGGACTGGAAGGTCCCAGGTTCAATTCCAGCCAAGGGCATGTACCTTGGTTCTGGGCACATCCCCAGTAGGAGGTGTGCAGGAAGCAACTGATCAATGTTTCTCTCTCATCAATGTTTCTAACTCTCTATCTCTTTTCCTTCTTCTCTGTAAAAAATCAATAAAATATATATTTTTTAAATTTTTAATAACTATAGTTTATTTCTATAGAATAAATTTATCACAAACTGAGCTAGATTACTGGATAATTAAATACCAGAGACAAAGCCAGATTAAATAAGTCAAAATTGGCATGAAATTGATAGCAATTTCTGTTGCACTTTTACCTGCAGTTCATATTCTTTTAAAAATTCATTCTATTGAGTACTATATTACAACAGCCCATATCTATTTTTGCCTTGAGTCTCAGAAATGTAAAATAGAAATATTAGATTATGCATGCATTTAAAATCTCTTTTCTTTGCTATGATATCCAGTAAAATCTTAGCTCTTGATAGCAAATATAAATATATTATATTTGCCTTCTAAATTACCAAGTACTGAGCATTTGCATAGGGAGATAAAATTAACACAAACTTTTTTTTTTACTAAAACTATAGTTTTCTGGTCCAGTTTTCCTTAGTATATACCATTTACTATGGATTTACTATGGATTAGGGAAATTTATATGCTCAGTTCCCTTTTCACCATAACCACATGCCATAAGTAGTACTATTGAGGACATTAAAAGCTAGAGCTTATTGCTAAGGATAATAAGAACTATGATATATATATCCAGATGATGTTTTAACAACCAAGGTTATGACAGACTAAATCAGTACCTGAAGGAAAACAAAAAATATGGAGTTCTGGGGGAGATGGGCATTACCAGAACCCCAGTGTTTTTCCTTGAATCTGCCTGCCTGCCTGCGCAGGCCCAAAGAAATACATGAGTAGAAGTTTACAGTAGAGAAATAAAATATAGTTTAATACCAAATGGGCTAATACAAAGATAGTGAGCTTATGCACTAAAAAAACTGATTCCCTACCCTAACTGGCTTGGCTCAGTGGATAGAGCATTTGCCTTCAGACTAAAGGGTCCCAGGTTCGATTCTGGTCAAGGGCATGTACCTTGGTTGAAGGCATATCCCCAGTGGGGGGTGTGCAGGAAGCAGCTGATCAATGTTTCTCTCTCATCAATGTTTCTAACTCTCTATTCCTCCTAAATATTGATTATAAAAAATCAAAAAATATACTTAAAAAACAAAACAAAACAAAAAAATGTACTCCCAATGGTTTATAGATTATAGTTTATACAGGTAACATCACAAGACACCATGAGTTAGGGGATTATGGGGTTGTGCTGGCAGCTGATTGGTTGGAAGTATATAAGGGTAACATCATTTCTTCAGGTCTTGAGGAGAGTCCTGAGCTCTTTTCAACATCCCTATTTCTTGTCTCATGGGCAAGTAGCCAAGGGGTTATTCCACCTTAGGGCTCAGGAGCTAAAACATAATTTAGGCAAGATGTTACCTTTAGCCTGCCAGAGCTCCAGAGCTTGTGACCATTAATTAGTTAGGTATGGACTACTGTCTCCTGCTGCCTCAGAGGTTGGTGATTATCCAGGAAAAGGGTTAAGTACTTGAGGGATATGGAGATAAAGAGACATATGATTTCTAGAGTTAGAATTTAAAACAAAATGTAGTCAAAATCATAGAGAACCACGGTTTCATGTGGGGAGGTGGTGGAGAATTGGAGGATTATTTTCTTTGGCACCCTTATGGCTGCCTTTATGCAGCTTCTTCCATCATTAAAGAGAAAACCATTCATTATCTATAGGACCAATAATTCTATGCAAAAAAACCACCCCCAAAACCTATCAACTTAAAACAGTATTTATTTAGCTTGTGAGGTTACTAGTTCACAATTTAGATGGGGCTGGGCAGGGCAGTACTTCTGGTGTTGACCAGGCTTGCACACATGTTTGGTGGTCTGCTGACTGTTTGCTTGGCCACCAGACTGTTTGCTCCATCGCCATGTGTCGCCAGGAGACAAAACTAGTGAACATAGAGACACAAATAAGGACAAATGTGAATGCACAGGCACTCATAAAACCTCTGCTTTGTCATACCTTCTAATATCCCACTGAACAATGCAAGTCACATGGCTGATACAAAGTCACAGAAAAAGGGTATAACAAAGGATTAAAATACATGAGGTTGATGAATTAATTATGTCTGTTAGTGAAATCAATATACCCGAATCTACAACTTTCCATCTTATTTCTGAAGAACCCTTTCACCCTTGGAATTCTAAGACCATGACTCCATGAAAATGGTGATCTATAATAAATATGAGATGTGCTTTGAGTACATACCCAAGGAAACAAAAGCCTTAGATCCACAAAACAACATGTATAAGAATGTTCATAGCAGTCTTATTCGTAAAAGCTAAAACTGGAAGTAACTTAAGTATCTGTTAACAGGAGTATTGGCATACTCATATAATGAAATACTCCTCAGCAATAAAAACAAGTGATACACAAACATACATGTAGCTCACTGATATTATGTTAGAGAAAGAAGCCAACCACAAAAGCACAGATTGTGTGATTCCATTTATTTGAAATTCAAGGACAGGGAAAATGAATCTATGGTTATAGAAATCAGAATAGTGGTTTCCTGTGTTGCAGTAGAGGATGTCGTATAGATTAACCATAAATGAGCAAGAGAGAGAATTCTATAGTGCTCATGTGCTTATGTATCTTGCTTTGGGTATTGGTTTTACAGGTGTAAATATTTGTCCAAAACATATTAAATTTTGCACATTTTATTGTTTATAAATTAAACATCAATAAAAAAAAGTGTTTACTCCTCCACAGTTTTCAAATCATCTCCTCCTATAAATCATCTCATTTGTAATAACCCTTGAAGCCAGCAGGGCAGGTATTATTGTGGACTCTACAGATGAGGACATTAAAGCTCACAGAGATGTGCCTTGTTAAAGTCTCTAGAGCGCCTGTAGATCTTGGTTCACTGTTTTATTTTCTTTACACTGTGTCCCCATTTCCCGCAGCAGCAGTAGAAGCAAAGCCACCAGTATTAAATAGGGGGGAAAAGTTCCTGGATTTAAAAGTGCTGAGAAAAACTTTTCTGCTCAGATAGCACTTATTTGAATACTAAGCACAGTCTTTGCATATCAAATATACACTTCTGTCTCTTTCCCAGTTTACTAGAGAATGTGGACATTTTCCAAAGAGGGGACTGAAGAAGAGTTTGGAAAAATGAGGCTATTGTTACTAGGGGAGCAGGTTTCCTTGTTTGGCTTGGAACTATTCTTTCCTCTAGTTCCTCAGAACCTGGGGGAAAGATAAACATTTTTAGTGGGCCAAGAGACTAAAGAGAAACTACAAAGTCTTGCCTCAGAGCTAACATGAAGATAGAATGATATAAAGCTAGAGAAGGAAAGATGCATCAGGCTAGCCCGTGTGATGGGTGATTTATATAGTCAAGGTGTCAGCCAGAAAAAGGAGAGGGATTTGGGATTGTGGCCTGATTGCCAGAGATCAGGTCATGGCTTTAAAAAGGACAGTTTCTCCAGGCTTGCGGGCTGCTTCCCAATACCAATATCCATTCCTAGTCCCCTGGCTGGACCTCTAGACTCATATCCTTGAAGCTAAAGGCGGATGTATTTTCTGGTGCCAACACATATATGAAATTAGCCACATATGCACAACACTCTGAACTGTCCCTTGCAGGAGAGACTGCTGATTAAACAGAAAGGCATATGAGAATCCCAAGTGCACAAAACCATGAGTCAATCTAGGTCAACCATCAATATTGATTGCAAGGCCAAATCGCTTTAGAGAGAAGACAATGATCTGCATTTGGTGAGATCAGGAAGGAGTGGTATATTATGAGCTTCTAAAACCAGGTGAAACCATTAATACTGATGTCTACTGACAACAAATAATCAATTTGAACAACGATTTGGTCATGAAATGACCAGAATGTGCCAGAAGACACAGCAAAGGAATTTTTCTTCATGATGACGCACCATCACACACTTCAAAACCAGTTAAAGACACGTTAAAAGATTTTGCCTTGGAAGTGTGAACACACCTGCCATATCCACCAGACCTTGCTCCTTCAGATTCCCACTTGTTCCCACAGATGGCACACGCACTTTCTGAGCAGCACTTCAAAACCTATGACGAAGTGGAAAATTGGGTCTCTGGATAGTTTGCCTCAAAACAAGAAAAGTTCTCTTGGACGGTAACCACAAATTACCCAAAAGATGGGGGAAATATGTAGCTAGCGATGGACATTACTTTGAATAAAGCACTTTTGATGTTTCTCTTGAAATTATTGTGTTTTCCTGTATTACAAAATCTGTCATTATTAACCGGTACACCCATAAGTACAGGGAAGGGGAAGGTGTGAAGAGCAGTGGTTCCTGTGACAACCGAAGGGTGGACGTAGATTAGCCCAATGGCTCTCTACCTTGGAGGCACACTAGTGTCATGTCTGGAGCTTTTGATAAAATACCATCCCGCCTAGATCCCACTGTCCAAGATTCTAACTTAATTGGTCTGAGGAGATAGATAAGGTAGGGAAGTATGAATTGCTGTGACAACTTCACAGGTCATCCAGTGTGTGATCCAGGGTTGAGAACTACTGAGTTTGGGCAGAGGAGAGAGGATACTCATTGAAAATGACGTCCACGTGCATACACTGGCACTCCAACATGGATTGGTGTCAACATCTCTAACAGAAAGAAGTAAAGCATTAGAAAACATCATCTCACTTTCAGATCTGATGAAACATCAAAGGGAGAGACACCAGGGAACCCAAGGCCAAGAAACTCTCCCACAGAAAAATAAAACACGGCCCAAAGGGCTTTCATTGCTTCCATCTTTGCTCCCAGCACATCTCATTCTCTTGCCACTTCTTATGGGAAATAAATCTGTACTCAAAATGTTGGCAAGGGACCTTTGAGTCAGTTATTGCCACACACCCCAATTCATTTTATGGCAACTTTCCCACTTTAAGTCACTTTGATCCAGATTACTCAGATTACCCCTGAATGCTATCCTAAAATACATTCACTTTATTGTTTCTTCTATCCTATTAAAGTTGCATATTCCCATCCTACTAGCAATAAAGAAATATAAATGACAATAAAAGGACATTCTTAGAATCTGATTAGAGAAGATTAAAAATATAATACCCAGCACTGACAACAATAAGGGGAAAAAGCTTTTTCATACTCCACTGTTGGAAATCTGAATTTGTAAAACTCCCCTGGAGGACAATTTTTTTTTTTCATCTCAAGAGAAACCTGAAAAGTTCAGAAAATATTTCATCCAACATTCCTCCTCCAGAATCTTATCCTAAGGAATTAATTTAATTTCATAACAAATGCTTATCTATGAGGGTGATAATAGCATTAAAATACCCTAATATAAGTAAGGGATTAATGAGGAATTATTGAGTTCAATCCAAAAATGTTAAATGAATATGTAAAAATACGTTTTATAAAATCAATATATGAATAGACAAACAGTAGCTCCTAAAGCAGAATGTACAATAGAATCCCATTTTTGGTAAATATATGTGCATAGAAAAAAGTGGAACTTGACAACAAAATTCTTGGCAGTGATTATCTGAGTAAAGAAGTACTTTCTTCTTTTGCACTATATCTTTTTGCTGTATTTTATAACCAGAATTTAATTTGAATTCCTTATATAATTAATAAAAATGCATACAAGCAAATTTTAAAAAGGCTAAAATCTATGTGGCTGAGAAGCAATCTTTGCTTATCTGTATTTTCAAGATTTATAATGATAAATATGCATTACTTTTATAATTTTAAAAATGTCCCCCGAGTAATTGTAATTGCATGTTTACATAATCTAAGACCATTCAGAATCTTCAAATAATTTTATGGTTATAGCTATTGCACTTCCTTTATTGAGCCTCAAATTATTCTTAAAAACAACTGCAAACAAAAACACTGAGCATTAGCACAAGTCTACTTTGCTTAAGAGAGGAAGAGTCTGTCTGGCCTACCTCACTGACAGTCAGTTTAGATTTTGAGAACTGCCCTTGCCATCACATGTGGCTTCACAACTTTAGAGCAAAAGCCATGTTCTTTTGTGATGTTTAATTCTGCATTGAGAAGGAAAAAAAACTTTGCTAACAACTTTGTTCATTATGCATTTTCACTGATATTTTTATTGACTTCCCCTCCCCACACACACACACATTGAATTGCCCTACTTCATATGGGATATGACAACCCATATCCCATAAGCATCAAGAAATACTCTCATTACATTGTGTCTGCAAATGTTCAGGTGCCATTTAGTGCAGGAAATCACATCAAAATATTCCCCTTCAAATTTCACATTCAGGAAAAGGGGGAGATATTTCAGGATTTCCAAACCTATTATTTTGAGGTGCCAAAAGCATGTCTACTGAGAAAAGAAACTGTCCATCAACTGTAGCATAGAATATTGTTTATATGGAAAATTAACATTCCTTCCCTCACTTCCTTGTGTGGAAAACAATTTTCTGCAAGGATTACTTGAAATGTCAGCCTCTAAGCTAGAATAACCTCTGCAGCCCTCAGACTCAAACGTTCTTCTAATAAGGGGTATATGTTCCTCAGAAACATTTTACAATGGGAATTTAGTATAGTCCAGATAGATAAGAGGGTATCTCAGGAAAAACTCCTTGGTCCACCCAAAATCCACAGCTGGCCAGAGTTGCAATGACATCACTCTCTGCAAGCTCCCTATGAAAAGGCAGTAAAATCTATTCCCCACTGTGTCCTCAGCACTACCCATAAACTTGTAGGGTAAGTGAACAAAAACACAAATGGATGGATGGATGGATGGATGGATGGATGGATGGATGGATGGATGAATTTTCACAGAATTCTTCACAAAGAATATACAAAAGAATTTGCATAGTATAAGAGATGGAATAAAAGCAAAAATAGGGTCACCATAACAGATAAATGACTGATAGATATCAGAGTCTTTACAGATATATGACGGTGATTACACAAGGTTCAGGGCAGAAAATGGGAAGGAATCAATTAGATGTTGATGCTCCAGGATCATTGGAGGAAAAGCTGGCCTACTTTAAATGTTTGGCTGGAAACCATTCCTCCCCACAGGTTCTTGCCATAGACCCTGAGACTTCGGAGAGGTCCCAAGGATGCCAAGTTGCCACTTTCCAAAATGGGTGCTAAGAATGGGGAGAAAGTTGGTCTTTGGTAGAAGCTGAGCAAAAGAAGCTTCCCTGGGGTGAAGCAGAGACCATGGGCTTAGAGCGAGTCTTAGCAGCATTTGAATCCTGGTTCCATTGTCCTTGAGTTCAATTGGACCCATGGATTATATGAGCCATCAAATTTCTACATTTTTGTTCAATTTATTTCAAATTGGAATTCTAATAACAAAAATGTAAATGTTTGTAAATTACAGACAATGTTTAAGAAGATAGAAAAAGGTAAAAAAATAAAATGCCAAATTTTGCACTTTCAGGACAAAGAGGAGTTTCAGAGAAATGTCAGAAACCCTAATACAAGGACTTGCTAGCTCTGGCACATAACCTATTCTTCCCACTTGCACTTCCCATGAGATAAAACATTTGAGAGCAGGCAGGAATCAGAAATAGGAACTAAGAAGACATTGGGAGGTTGCCAAAAAGACCATTCTCTCATTCATTACTGAAGACCTGCCATGGTTGAAGGAGTACATGTTTGGCTAAGGCTACAGCAATGAGCAAAAACAGACAGTGCCTCTCTTCAGGGACCTGCAGTCAAGTGTTATGTTACCTTTGAGAAAAAGCAGTATTTATTGTTATAGCACATCTTGAGGCCAAGAAAGGTGTCAGCTTAACACAACAAAAATCACAAGCTCCCTATTGGCATGCCAAAGGCCAGGAAAGAAGTTATTGGTACAATGTCACAAAAAGAGAGTGATTTCCAGAAAGATCGATGATCAAACATCCATATAATCATGCTGTAGCTCTCACTTGTCTTAATAAGGGGGAAAAGATATGTCTCAATGAATAGGATCACAATGGAGGGAAATTGGGAGGATGTTGCAGTACTGGGAAGAATGTTCTCCAGAAATACAACTATCAAAGATACTGTCTCCACTCTCCTCTCTACCAAGATTGGAAAAGAGGGGTTATTCGTCTACGCCTGGGCACACAACGCCCTTAGTGTCAGCCAAAGAAACTGATCCACTGAGAGCACATCAGTAGAATGTAAGGAGTCTGAAAGTAGAATTTGGTAACAATTGGAAGGATCCTTCCTTTCCCACAGGACAGTTAGAATCAGTGCCTCTCACATCCAAAACGAGAAGCTCTGCAGCCTCATGTTCCAAGTAAATGAAATCTCACAACCGCCCCACGGTGTCAGCTGTCACCCAGGCCATCACATGCTGCCTGGCAGGCTGGGAAATGAGGTGCAGCTCTTGCCAATGAGAGCTGGCTGTTGGGCTCATCAGTCAGTCTTGGTACACTGCAAAGTGTTCTCTGAGGGGCTTTCAGCACCAAATGTGCTTTCTGAAGACAAGATTTCATACAAATAGTGAAGAAAGCATTGTGATTTCATTTATGTGTCAGATACTTGAAGAACATCACAGTTGTCTGTGCTGCTAACAAGCTGTCTCCTGTCAAGATCGTCACCATCTACCCAGGCATATCTTCAGCAGTTGTCAGAGTCTACAAGCTTAAAGTAAATAAATCATGACCAAAAAAAAAAACTTACATGTATAAGAAATTAGACTAAGGCCATTAAATTAAGCTGCAGAGTCATTGCTATGAGCTTCGTACAAGCCTGAGAGGGGGAACTACAGGAATATGCTCTGGATGTGTGAGTACCTGTGTGCGCCGCTGAAACACAGAGCTGCACCTGCCACGCTCCTGCATAGGTTCTACCACCTCAGTCCTCAGGGGCTGTTTGGGGAGATGGAACATTTTTCTTGAATTGGGAGCACTCTCAAGTGCAGTACTTAGTAGGTGAACAGTACATATTTGTCCAATGGATTATGTTGACAAGAACAGTTGGACATAGGAATCTTATGTCTCTGAAATTGGCTTAATGAGACTAATTATGGCTGCTAAGAAGTAAAGCTTTGTGCAGGGATCGGAGAAGGCATCCCTGACAAAGTGCTCTTGAGGATGAAGAGAATGTACCCAAGATAGAGAGAGGGGAGCTAAATGTCAAGGCTCAGGGAATGATTTGTGTGAAGGGCTAGTGCATATGGCCACTGGACCAGCGTGAGTAAGGAGTTACGAAATGAGGCTAGAGAGCAAGCCAACTGGCCAAGGCCAAAGACAGGGGCTGGGAGGTGCACTGCCAGTGGGTGGCAAGGACTGCAAAGGTCTAGAGCAAAGAGTTTGGACACAGAAAAAGAGAATTGGGGCCAATTTACCAGATAAATTCAGCACTACCATATTCTTTCAAAGGTCTTAAAAAATAAGACACAGAAGGTAAGTTTTAAAGTTTTAAAAAGTAACCACAGATGTAATAAAATGAAAACAATAACTTCAGCACTCCTCTGGAACACAAAGTACCAGGATAAATGAAACATGAAGTGCTAGACTGAATAATACTCTCTCTGCCACAAGGCGCCAACATCCTAATTCCCAGATCCTGTGACTATGTGATTTTAAATCTCTGTTTAGGTAGTTTCAATAAATAACATTATTTCATTTTTATAATACTATCTCACTATTAAAATGTTAATTGTGAATAATTATTGGTTGACTGTAATATGTCTTCAAGTAAATTTTCAAGGGCAAGCAAGTAGCTGTTATTCCTGAGTTTTTGTGTATCTAAAAAAGATTATTTCTATTTTTGTTGTTTAGCACATTAGCTTGGCTTGTTTTAAATTATTTAGGCCAAAAATTTTTGCCCTTAACTATAGCTTTAAATGTTTCCATGTTGAACAATAAGGAATAAAACTTAATGAAATGTAATTTGGTTTGGTCCAATAAAAATGAAGCCTAGGTTTATTAATGATTCAAGGAGAATCTTCCTCTCTCCATGAGATGAAGAAGCACATGGCATCTTGCAATTACAAGTGGAACCGGCTCTGTGCTATAGCAGATGATGTGGGAAGAAGAACAGACAAACTGGGTCATTGGATAGAAGTCAAGGAGTTAAAGCCACTCTGGTGTCCACTTAACCTCTGGACTTTCAAGTTATCAATGAATTTTCTTATGGTGTAAGCCACTCTGAGTTATATTTCTGCTATTTTCAAAACACGGTGCTCTAATTGATCCAGTAGCCTCTGTTTGGCTGTACCATATTTATATAGCCAACTTCTTTTAGATGGATAGTTGGGTCAGTTACAATCTTTTGCTGTTACAAACAAAATGGCCCTAAATATTTCTGTACACATAACTTTGAAAACAAGCTTGAATAAATCTAGAGAAATAACTCCTAGAAATTAATTAAATTGCTATCCAAAGATACATGATTTTAATATTAGCAGAATTTTCCAAATTTCCCTCCATACAGTTTGTAGCAAATTTTAAACGTTAACAAAATATAAGAATGCTCATTTCTCATTAATAGAATGTCATCAAAGTTTTTATCATCAAAGACTTTGTTTCCAGGAGTAATCTTTAATGCTGGTAATGGTATAATGGGATAGTTAGCCTTGTATGCTTTTGTTTAGTAACCTACAACCTTTCTGGAAAGCAATCCAGCAAAATGACTAAAGAAATTTAACAAATTCATGCTTTTATTTTTTTTTTTTACTGACGTATAAATAACATGTAACATGTGTCAGGTTAAAGTGTACATTATTTTAATTTGATAACCCATATATTACAATATAATTACCACCATGGCATTAGTCAAGGCCTCCATCATGTCATGTAATTATCATTTTTTTTGTGTGTGGTAAGAACATTTAAGATTTTTTAAAATATATTTTATTGATTTTTTACAGAGAGGAAGAGAGAAGGATAGTTAGAAACATCAATGAGAGAGAAACATAAATGCTGCTTCCTGCACACCCCCCACAGGGAATGTGCCTGCAACCAAGGTACATGTCCTTGACCGGAATCCAATCTGGGACCTTCAGACCGCAAGCCGACGCTCTATCTGCTGAGCCAAGCTGGTCAGGGCCGAGAACATTTAAAATTTAGTCTCTTCATTTTGGGGGATCTATCATGAGGAAAATTTCAGAGATGTGGATAGTGATTTATATGTAAGAAAATATTAAATTATTATTTAAAGAAAAATACTAAAAATAAGAAAAATGTTAAAATGTGGCTTATCCATAAGATGAATATTCTCCAGACATTAAATACCATATTTTTGAAAAATGCTTAATAACATTTAAATATTTCTTATACAAGTTTGAGTTAAACAAGCATCAATTTAAAGTAACACATTAATTTTGAAAGTACACACACTCATAAATACTAAGCATTTGCATATGCATGTTTAAGAATTATTTATATATATATATACATATATAAATGTATTAAAGGATTATGCACTAAAATGTTAATTCTGGTTTTCTTTTTCTAGGTAGGCTCTTAATAATCTTCCACATTTCTAAAATTCCATGTAATGAACATGTGTTATTTCATAATGAGGAAAATGTTACCTTCTTTTATTATCCCTTGACTTTAGCTTAACAAGGAGCTCGAATTCATAATTAACTGGAGAAAAGGAAATGGAACATCATGAAACTTTCTTGTTCATGACACTTTCAGCATGAATGAAAGATAAATACTTCCTGTAACATTTCTGAGATGCTGATCTCTCTACTTAAGACCCCAAATTTATTAAGTTGAAGGCCACAAAAATATCCATTACCTATTTCAAAAACTTCTGCCAATGCTCATTTAAAAAAAATAATTTAACCTAGCAATATGAAATTCCAAAGCACAGCACACATGAGAGGAAGCTAGCATCCAAAATGCAGTATGATGTCAACAAACTGTAGTTTCATTCATTCCGTTTCTTTCATTCCTAGTTGTATTATGTACCAGAAGCAGAAGAGAATAAAAAAGGACAAATCTGTAAAGCATTTGGAGAGGACAGAACCTTCCTTGTGGTACAATGATACTGAGAATAAAAGAGAGGGGAATGTCAAATTGACTCTGGGTTTCTGCAGTGACTGACACAAGGACTACTGAAGACAAAGGCTAGACTTGGCAGATAGAACATGACTTTGAATCTTAATAAGTTGAGTTTAAGGTCATTTTAATTAACCCAAATAAAAATTTTAAGTTAGTTATATGAATTTGGAGCTTAAGGGGATTGCAAAGTGGGAACATAATATCCAGTGCTATTAAGAAGCCAATTAAGATTTATTTTATTTTTTTAATCTAGATTTAACAACAGAGAGGCAGTTTTTGATCTTATGAAGAGATTTTTTAAATTACATTTTAAGATTAAAATTAAGTTGGAAAAAAACATGATTATGGGATGGGATAGAGTAAAGGGATCGGAATGCCTGTAGGTAAAAAATTGGGGGAAAGGAAGGATTGCTGGCGTTAGCTTTAATGGAGAACTTCCAAAGTTGATAAGAAAGATTTATTTAAGAGTAAGATGTTAAATATATAAGACAATGAAAGTATAATTAATAGCACAAGATTTCTGAATAGACAAATAAAGGAATCTGCCTTAAAGAAAGGAGGGAAAGACCTCTACTGAGACCAAAATAAAGGAGGATAGAATGGATTCAGATGTAGGATCCAGAGCATCTAGCATGTTTATCCACCTCTTGTTTATCTTGCCCCATAAACATGATGTCAATAATATAATGGTCGAATGTGCTATTCTGTGGGCTTCAGGTCTTCATTATGAGAGAAGGATGAGTTAGGTAGGGCAAACCTATTAATGAATATTTTTGTCCATTCAATGAAAATATGAACTATTTATGATCATCTTTTGTTATCAGAATAAAATGCATTCATCAAGTTAATGGCCCAAGTTCCATGTGACTAAGGCTTTCTATATCTCCTCTAACAACAATGAAACATCTGGCACCACAGCTGCAAACAGGGCTCCTGTGTGCTTGAGCTTGTAGTGATCTACAGTTATTCTCTAGGATCTTTCAGGAACTGAAGAGGCAGACTGGGAAATTAAAGGGAGATAAGGAAATAAAGCACCACCATCCCACTATCATTGCCATTCATTGATTACACCCTTTCCCTATAATGTGTTAGCCAACATGGGTGGGGGCAGTTTCAGAGGTTTCTATTTAGCCGTCCTCACTATATTATCTATTACCTAACAGGCCAAAAACCAAAATTAAAAGATTATTTCAACTATCAAGTATTTCAATCACAGCTATACATTCAGGAAATGACCTAGTAGGTCGATGGAGCCAGAGGACCCATTGGAAATGGGATTTTAGTCAGAATGCCACTTATTATCTGTCCTTTGTAAACCACCACTCCAGCAAAGGAGCCATGATGATTCTTTGGTTCCTCAAGCATCAAACTCAACTCCTACCTGTGTCTAATAGTCCTTGAAATGTTTGAGCATGTCCCTCTCCCTGGTGTACAGTCATCTGAGTAAAGGACAGAGGTCCTTTTTGGGAGGGATTGGGAAATCGTTACAATGTGCAATTGCCAGAAAGTTGCTGGAACTTTCATCCTAGAAACAAGGCCAACTTTTAGTCCCTGGGTTCCAGATCTGAGAAATGGTTCAGGTCCAGGAATTGAGCAAGGGGATGTGACTTGACTGACTGCTCTCAGCTCTCTGCTCCCCTTTTGCACCTTCTTCTGATCATAGATGCTAAATAGCACTTCTGTTTTGCCTTTATGGGCCTCATATTTTACTAAGCCTTCTCTACAAATATTCTCAAAGCTTGTTACAATGCTAAACACAAACCTATCATGTGATTTAGCTATTCCACACCTAGATATTTACCCAAGAGAGATGAATGCTCATGTCCATACCAAAGCTTGTACATGAATGCTCACAGCAGCTTTATTTGCAATATCCCGAAGCTGGAAACAACCAAAACGACAAACAGTTTGTGAATAGATAAATAAACTGTGACATATCCATACTCAACAATAAAATAGACTATTCATACAAGAAATTAATTAAAACATGAAACATTATCTAAAGTGAGGTCAAACACAAAAGACTATACACTGTATGATTCTATTCATATAACTTCTGGAAAAGGCAAAGATCTAGTTCCAAAAAGATACATAGTTAGTTAAGACTAAGGAATAAAGGAAGAGGGTAGATTTCCAAAGATGCATGAGGAAACTTTTTTACAGTATTAGAAACATTTTGTATTTTGCTTATGGAATGACAACTGTATATAACTACCAAATTTTAAAAATGGATTTTATTGTATCCAAATTATGCTTTAATAAAGCTGGAGGGGGAAGGAATGCTATGCTAAACACTAAGGAAATAAAATATATCAAGACAATATCTCTGTACTCTCATGATGTATAATTTTGTAAACAAGAAGAAATGACACAACATAAGTTTAATAAATACATAATGTAAGGAATGCCATGAAAAGAATGCAAAGTGTTATGAGGATGTAAAGATGGAAGAGGGCACTTTCATTTGGAGAGTTCTGACAGACCTTACCAAAAGAGGTAGCATTTGAATCAAGTCCTAACAGGTGAGTTAGATAGCTAAGAGGAGAAAGAATTTCAAGAACTGGATTAGGAACATTATTTATTTGTTTGTTTGTATATATATATATATATATATATATATATATATATAAACTATAGAGTGTATTTGGAAAATGTTTTAACTGGGGCATAAAGATCGTGTGGGAAATTTTTAAGGGATAAGGCAATAAAGACCAGTTAGAACCAAATCATAGAACTCTTGCAATTCTAGTATGTAAGCAACAGAAGCTGCTGAGAGTTGTAGCACAGAACTTTGTGTCAGATTATTACTCTGGTAGCTCAATGCAGAATAGATTGGACAAGAGGCATGGAAGGAAGCTATGAAATTATATTGACATTTTCCAGTTGAGAATTCTGAAATGTGAATAGATAACAGAAATAAATATATGGTAATTTGCAGAACAAGTAATTGGGGTCTGAATGGATGATGGAAATTAAAGATGATGAAGATGACCTCCAAAGAATGTGTTGCTTCAATAACATTAATATTCAGAATTATTATCAGAAGTCTGTGAAAAGGAAAGAGATGAGAAGGGGCTCTTGGAATAGGTGATTACTTAGTCGCTCAATGAGTGGTTAGGAGTGCCAACTCTGCTCCAGACAGGATACATAGGAATCAGACAGCTAAAGTCTCTGTTTTCAGTGGGTTTATATTCTTGTTCAAGGCTATAGACAATAAGCATGTAACACATATGATTCATTTTAAATGTAAAACAAGATATTGCAATTAAGAGAATGTGCCTCCAAGAGACTATTTCTCCCGATGAAATACTAGATATCAAATTATAAGTGTTTATGAATTCAGCAAGTTATTTAAAATGGAGCTAGTGGGCAAAAGCTGCTACTAGAAAGGAAGCATATGGAAAGTCACAGTTTAAAGGGAAGATATAAGTGTGTTAATTGGAAGAAAAAGATGGAAACAGAGTGCTTAAAGATGCTAAGTAAAGGGAATAATTAATGGGGCAAGTCCTGCAAAAGGAATGGGATTGTGAGCATAGAATAAACTGTTGGCTTTAAAAAGGAAAATGGATCTTCGTTCTCCATTACAAAATTAAGATAAAAATACAAAGAAAATGTAAGGTGGAGAATATATGAGTTTGGAATGAACTGGAATTTTTCCAGATGATGTTAATTTTCAGGTGATGAGTTGGACTTGAATAAAAGGGACTATGACTGGGTTTTCAGGTTTGAAGAGAAAAGAAAATATTTGGAATGGCAGCTATGAGGACTATGTTATAGTGTTTGCTGAGCCCTCATCCAAGGTTATATGCCATGAATTTTTGGAGCACCTGATCAGTATAACTTTCCTTAGAAGAGAATGTAAAAACTTCAGGTTGTAAAATAAAATTAAATAAATAAGTACATAATAAGTGAAAAATATGATAAACAGTTAAGTGAGGCACAGAAAAGTGTTGTCAAATACAGGCAGAAAATTCAGAATCTGGCAGAGAAGTCATGGTCAGTCCATGATGAAATGAGAAGCTGATGAAGATTAGGCAATTGGAAAGGTGGGAAGTAAGAAGACTATACAAAGAAAGGAATAGCAGAAACTAAGATATGGGATTACTGGACTCTTTAGAAATCATATAATTAGGATGCAGTGTTAGGCCTTAATTAAAAGTTGTGTGAACAGTAAAGGTTTCAAAAAATAGATCCAGAGACAGAGAAACATCAATCAGAACATCAAACCTCAGGGAAGGTAAGGGGAGAGATCAACCAAAGAACTTGTATGCATGCATATAAGCCTAACCAATGGACACAGACAACTGAGGGGTGGGGGCATGAATGGGAGGTGGAGGGTAATGAGGAAATAAAACACATATGCAATACCTTAATTAATAAAGAAATTTAAAAAAGAACTTTTCAAATTTCAATCCACCATTTACATATAGATCTCTATGTGAAATCCCAAGATGCTGATTAAAGCTTCAATATTTGTACATAGTACTTTCACAATTCTTTAAGGAAATGTGAAGAAACATTTCATTTTTTGAACAGTCTATTTTTGCAAGTGGTTGTTATCAATGTGAAGTTATAAAAAGAAAACTTCAGATGCCTTCTCTGGATGTTGGCAACAGTCTCATTTTGGCCAGAAAAGAAAGATGTGATTGGATTTTAAGCTAGAAGATTCCTAAATGTGCCTCATGCTATATTTATGATGATTGAATTAAATTTAATTGCCCCCAGGGTTTGGTGATCAACTTAGGGAACAGACAAAAACTAGAGAAATAGAAAAGAACATTTTCTCCTAATGTTCTGCTCCTCAGTAGAGAAAATGAATTTTTAAGAGCTACATTATTTTGACTGAAAGAAACAAAGCTCTGGCAAGGCAGCAGGTGGTTATCATTTTGAAACAGAAAAAAATAAACACATATTTCCATACTCTAAAGTTAAAACTATTCTTTTGAATTTAGTCCCACTGAATATCAATGTCTCTTGAGTATTAATGTCCATGGGTGAGCTCTGAAATGCTAATGTGATGAGTGGCTTCGTGACTTTGGATCACATATTCCAAGTCCTAAATACAGAATAAGAAACAAAATATCTTATCCCCATTTACACCGTAAGTGACACTTCTGAAAGCAACATCGGTTGGGGAACACCCATTGGAAACATTGCAGTGATAATAGAATGAAAAACATTTGGTTATACCAATTCCCTAAGAGCAATTTTACATGCCTGAGCAGCACACACCGTTCTCTGAGGTCTCCCCAGAATAATCTGCCTGTTTCAGCTGAAGTACAGAATATCAAAATGACTACATTGCTTAGTCTAATTTAGTCACATCTCTATGGATATGATGCTTAATTTGTTTTCTTCTACAGTGGGAGGCTTTTTTTCCTCTCCTTTTCTAGAATGCAGAGAAGAAATTAATCTTTGTTGTTGTGTTTGTTTTTTTGTTGTTTGTTTTTAAGAGAGGGTACAAGTGAGGGAGGGAAATGAAGAAACAGAGAGAAACATTGACATGAGACACACCTGTTAGTTGCCTCCTGCACACACTCTAGCCAGGGCTGGGGATCAAACCTCCACCTAGGTACATGTCCTTGACCAGGAATTGAACTCAAGATCCTTGGTGTGAAGGAAAACACTCGAACCCCTTAGCAACACTTGCTAGAAAGAAAAAAAATCATCTTCTTAATATGATTTAGAAGACCTGCAAAATACCTGACGGTCTGTTTTGATAGGTATCAGATGGAATCAGAAGATACAAAAGATACAAAGATGTTCTTACAAAACAAAGTACTGTGTCCCAGGCGGTATCATTCACATTATATTCTACTAGAGACTCAGTGCATGAATGTGTGCACTGATGGGGTTCCTCAGCCTGGCCTGCATCCTTTCACAATCCAGGACCCCTCAGGGGATATAGTAGTGTGTGAAGTGGCAGGGCGCCTGGAAGGAGCCCAAGCCTGGGCCAGATGCCACGCCACTCCCACTCATTCCGGCCCTGACGTGCCTGCCACCATCACTCAGTAGCGCTGCCATAGAAGCAGGAGAGGCTCACACTGCTGCAGCTGTGCTCAGTGTCTGGCACCCATTGGTCAGCTGATCAGTGCTTCCACTATGGGAGTGCACTGACCACCAGGGGACAGCTCTGGTATTGGGCAACTGCCCCCTGGTGGTCAGTGCACATCATAACAACCAGTTAACTGGTCATTGGTCATTCAGTTGTTCATTCACTATATATAGACTAGAGGCCCAGTGAATGAATTCATTTATTAGTGGGGTCTCTTGGCCTAGCCTGTGGGATCAGGCCAAAACTGGCTCTTTGACATCCCCCAAGGGGTCCTGGATTGCAAGAGAGTGCAGGCCAGGCCGAAGGAACCCACCAGTGCAAGATCAGAGCCGGGGAGAGATGCAGGAGGTTGGCCAGCTGGGTGGGAACATGGGAGGGCTTCGGAGCGTCTGCCCCTGGTGGTCAGTGCAAGTCATAGTGAGCAATTGAGCAGCCTTAGCATATCATTAGCATATTATACTTTGATTGGCTGAATGGCTGACCAGTCACCTGGACACTTAGCATTTTAGGCTTTTATTATATAGGACTAGAGGCCCAATTCATGAAATTCATGCCAGGGGCTCGGCCCTCACAGCCCCATCTTCATCTGGAAAGTCATCCGGACAGTTGTCCAGACAGTCCTTCTGCTGTTCAGTCTCGTTAGGATATTAGCTCTTTATTATATAGGACTAGAGGCCCAGAGCATAACATTAAGGCACTGGGGGTGGGGAAGGATCCCTCAGATCAGCTTGTGCCCTCTTGCAATCTGGGGATTTCTCAGGGAATGTCCATCTGCTGGCTTAGGCCTGTTCCCCTCTCCCTTCTCCCCCGTGGCTCCCCCCACCACTGCTGTGCTCACCAGCCTTGAGCCCGGCTTCTGGCTGAGCAGCAACCCCCCTGTGGAAGCACACCGACCATCAGGGGGCAGCTCCTGCATTGAGCATCTGCCTTCTGGTTGTCAGTGTGTGTCATAGTGACCAGTCCTTCTGCCATTTGGTTGATTTTCAAATTAGCCTTTTATTAATTAGGATATTGTGCAACATGGTGGCCCTATGAAGAGCAGATGATAGATGAATTTACCAGTTAAGCATGCCTTGTCAAATGTTTGCTGTGCAGAACAGGTTCTCTATTCATCATGCAAGTTTTGCCAGGCACTGTTCTGATCCTAAGGGAAAGGTAACATTATTATCTCATTTTACACATGAGAAAAACTGGGTTAGAGACATTATCCTTGTCCTTGGCCATAAAGTTAATAAATGACAGAGCCAAAATCAGCTCATCTATTTTTTAGATAAATATCCAAATCAAACTAAAATAACAAAACAAACAAACAAACAAACAAACAAAAACCTTATAGTTATAGTGAGATCTACAATGAAAAAATATTTGGCTTATAACTTAATTTATTTTTCAAGTTCAGTCTTTCAAAAGCAAGTACTAGGTATATTTTCTTGCAACTTTAAAAATATAAAACAAAATAAATTGGTAGTGGTATCTGAGAGAGCAAATCTAATTATGTAGCAATTATCCCTTCCCTGTTAACATAACAATATCAAATCTGTGCAAAAAAATTAAAAAAAAAAAACACAGTAAGCTTTCATTTAGCTGGTATTGTCAGACACTACTCTTCATTTCTCTTTCTTTGAAATGAAACACAGTGAAAGAAAAGTATGAGCTTTATTTTGCTAAATAACAAAAGAGGAATATATCAAAATCTAAATTTATAAAGTATAAACTAAATATCCTAAATAAAAGCCAAATATTAATACAGTTACTTTTCTATTGGTTTCATTCATCTGCTTTCTAATGATGCCGGTTTTATTTTTTTATATTTGAAAAATTAAATGTTACTATTCAATTTTATCTAATTAAAATTTTATTTCATACCTAATTGAAGTAAAATCTTCAGGAATATGAGAGAACTTTTCATAGTGTGTCATATAGAATACAGCTTGGTTGTATCAAACACAGAAACTATTTTCCTTGAGTTAAAACAAAGCACTACTGATTTAAATGTTCCAGGCAACCACATAATATAGTTTTTCCCATAAAATGTATCTTCTGCTTGACAGTGTCCATACATCATTCTCAGATCCTGAGAGATGACGTGATTGTAAAGATTTTACAACCAAGCTGGTAAGGTGTGGCAAGGTTCACAGAAATGAAACTCTGACAATTGGTAAAAGGCTTCTCAATAAAATGGGAAATCCTTATGCCTGAAATAGCTATTTTTAAAGATTGGGAGATAAAGCCATTGGGGTGGAAATTGATTAATTGATTGCCAAAGTCAAAAGTAGCAAAAATGCTTTAGAATTCTACTTTGCTCTGTGGCTCAAAAATCAAAGTCATAAACAAGAGCAAAGATGAACATTTCCACCCTGACAGTGAAACAGAGGGTTCTTATGAATTTGACTAAATTCTGTTTTAAATCCTACCTCTAAAAGTCATCTCCTCTATATAGAGAGAAAGACCTAGCTTTTCCCTGGATGATCAGCAACCTCCGAGGCAGCAGAAGATAATAATCTGGACCTGACTAATGATCATAGGGTCCCAATCTCTGGCAGACTAAAAATAACATCTGGACCTAAGTCATGCTTCAGTCCTGAGCCTTAAGGTAAAATGACCCCCTGACTACTTTCCCATAAAGCCAGACAGAAGGACATGGAAACAGACATCAGAGCTGTCCTCAAGACCTGAAGAAATGATTTCTCACCATTACCTCATCTCTGACCAATCAGCTCCTAGCACAACCCACACCCTAGCCCATGGTGCCTTGTGATTTTACCCAAAATAACCTGTGACCTACACACCATTGGAAAGTTCCCATTTTTGAGCATTAGCTTCCTGTTCTCCTGGCAGGCAATGTTCATCAATAAAACAGCCAATATTTCTCCCCTGCTATTCTCGGTGTTTAGTGCCTGGCTCTGCTAGCACCAGGTGGATGAGTTCGTTCTGTTCTTTAACAAAAGCTTAAAATAAAAAAGATGTTTCTGAAGTATTATAGCAACGATACTTAGGTAAAAACTGTTGTTTGAATTTTAACCCTGCTATTCTGGCTTTGGCACTCGCTTACTTGCTTAAGCAATAGGGTAGTTGCCTAAGCTTCCAGATTGAGACCTGGAGGCTAAGGCAATTTTCCTGTGCCTGTGGACCAGGACCACAGGAGTTGGATTCCCACTGACTCAGTAGCTCCAGGAGTAGAAACTGTAGATAACCTTTAGAGATTAAGTTTGCTCAGGTCTGCTTCTGTACTATCTGCTATCGCAAGATGGGTCCACATTCCAACGTCCAGCAGGATGTGGCTGGGAACGACCCTGCAGGCTGTTCCCAGCCTTTAGAATTTAGAATTTAGAACAAAGGGAAATTTTTGTGTTTTAGATCTTTAAAAGGACTGTCTACACCTGGAACACCGCAGTCATGAGTGTGGACTCCACCTGCATGTGGTGCTCTCACGGACATCCTGGCCAGTTCAGTAAATCCTTGCCTGCTTTTTTTTTTTTTTTTAATCAATTAGCAGCCTCCTGTGGTCTTATTTTGACTCCAGGGTTCAACCCCACAATAGTTTCCCATCTAGGTTAAAAGCCAGCAAAAAACAAACCAACAAACAAAAAGGCATTAATTAGAATTACCCTTATTTCTAGAGAATTTTCTTAGAATTTCTGTATTTTTTTTTGAAACTTTATTGAACAGAGTTTTAAAGTTTCCTTGCAAAACCAAAACCCTCCACATTGCCACATGATTGTTTCTATTGATCGGGAAGAAAACATGAGGCTGCATGCAATTTATTTCCCCATATCTGTGAGTGCTCAGAGGACTGCACCCATGAGTGTTGCAAACATCAATATGCAGATTCTTTAGGAGAGAATGACTCCAGTTTGAGGAAGAGTGCACCCGGGCCCTGCAGCTGACCTCTCTACCTCGAATAGCAAGTCTAGAATACAGCTAAGACAAAGCTCCCCATATAAAGAGTGTGAGCATGTGTGTGTGTGCGCGTGAGTGTACTCACTCTACTGATCTTTCTAATTATCTAGCTGAGCCCAGGAGAATGAGAGATGCATGACTTAATCAAGGGCTATAATACCAATAAGAGCCTTTCCTCATCCTTTGTTCCAGCTGGATTTGAAGGTCAGTGTGATTTTTATCAACAAATGCTGCCTATGAGATTCCACACCAGAAAACAAACATCGGCAGCAGAGCACAAACAATGTAGGACTTTAAGGAGCTGACAGCTTTTGCTCCTCACTTCACCCTTCTCCCTTGTCTCTGTCCCTCTTCTTGCCTCCCAACCTGAGCCTCCAGCCTGTATCCTGTGGACCAAAACTAGGTGTTGGAGTTTGGTTGTTTTGTTTTCACATAACAAAAGTTACTTATTTTATCTCCTCTGCAGGGAAAAATTTAAATATAAAGAGGATCAGTTGAAGTATTAAAGTTTCTCTGCAAACAATTCTTTCTCTTTTCTCCTGTCTTTCTTCACCCCTATTTCTCTATGTGCATCATCTACCCCTTAAACTAACACAATGTTATATGTAAATTATAGTTCCATAACAACAAAAAATAAAAGGGACTGAATAAGAAAATATGCCTGTTTCTTGGGTTTTATTTCAGATTTTAGTGCCTTCCATCATGCTAAGGACAACAGAAGAATTTACAAATGATGAATGATGGTCAATGGTAAGTATGAAATCCTTCCTGTTTTTAAATTCTCTTTAGAAAGTATGAGAACTCTAGTCGAGAAAAACAAAAAGATATTTTAAAAGAATTTCAATAGTTCCATTTTTAGAAGAATTACTTTTTTTTTTTGCCTTTTGAGAAATTTCCATTTCCCAGAAATTGTAGAATAAATCACACACCTTAGACAAAAAAAAGAACAGATGCCTTCTCCCATTTTTGAGAAGATTTTTATTAGTAGTAGTCTCCAGGTATGTTCTTTATTATTATTATTATTTGTTAAACCTCACCTGAGGATATTTTTTTCATTGATTTTTAGAGAAAGTAGAAGGGTTAAGGGTGGGAAGAGGAGAAGGAGTGGGGACGGGAGAAGGAGAGAGGGAGAGAAGCATTGATGTGAAAGAGACACATGGATTGGTTGCCTCCTGCACCCTGATGAGGGCCGGGATCAACCTGCAACCCAGGTACATGCCCTTGAAGGGGAATTGAACCCACCACCCTTTGGTGCAAGGACTGACACTCTATCCACTGAGCCACATTGGCCAGAGCCACCAGATATATTCTTGACAAGAGATATGGACATTGGCTACCTATTCCCACAATAAGCATAAAAAAGGTCTTTCCACAAACTCAGCCAAAGGACAGAAGTATCATTTTTGGATATATGACACCTTAAACAACTGACTAAAGTGACTGTATTAATTTTCTAAGACTGCTGTAATAAAGTACCAAAAAGTGAGTGACGTAAAACAACACGGATGTCTTCTCTCACAGTTCTGGAGGCTAGAAGTCTAAAATCAAGGTGTCAACTGGGAGCTTGCAAGGGAGGGTCCTCTTCCAGCTCTGGTAGCTGTAGGCATTCCTTATCTTGTGAAAGCAAAACTCCAATCTCTGCCTCAGGCTTCACACAGCAATCTTCCCTCTGAGGCTATTTCCAAATTTCTTTCTTCCTAAAGAGCACCAGTCATAATGAATTAAAGGCCTACCCTAAAGACTTCATCTTGATTTGCTTACATCTGCCACAATTCAAGCTATTATAGCTATTGTAGTAACCCAATATTTATTAACCATGACTGGTTGGAATGAATTGAGCCAACCACATTCTCTATCTTGGGGATATGAAATCAAGGCAACATAACAACTTTTTTTAAAAGATAAAAAAAAAAAAATCAGGACCATGATTAGTCAAAGCTGTGTGTAAACAGAAATTATAAGGGAGCATAAAAATCTAAGTAGGTGGGGAAAGTAAAAAAGAGAGATAATGTGTTGTTTTCATTCATTTGCCTATTTCAATATGATCATCATCATGGCATTAGCTAACACCTGTATCACATCATTTACTTGCCAACATGGAAGTACAGCCACCAGGAAAGTCAGATGTGGGCAGTGGAGTAGGAATGGTTCTGTAAAAGGCCAGATAGCCAAAGTGGCTTTGTTGGTTTTGCAGGCTACATGGTCTCTGTCAAAAGTTGTAGCCCAGATGCAACCACCATAGTTAATATGCAACGAAATGGGCAAGACCCTGTTATGGTAAAACTTTACAAAATTATGAGAGGGATTAGATTTGACCTGATTACCAAGGTTTGTCAACCCCTGGTCTAGAGGATAATGCAAACACCCTGCTGTTTTCCGATGAGGTTCTCCTTTGGTTTACACTCAACATGTAAGTGTATAACATTCTATCCAGGGAGAGAGGGGACACTGGTCTAAGGACCCCATCCCTTCCTTGTTCCTCCAGAAAAAAGGGTCTTGCTGCAGAAAATTACATCCAGAGAACACAGGTGGTCAATAATAATAGCTGAAAGGCATGGGGCATCACCCCAGGAGCCTGGTGCCCCTTGAAGATGTGTCAAGACCTGCCGCGCGGCTGGGAACAATGGGGAAACCCTCAGACTGCTGGCATGTGCTGGCAGTCCCACTTCACCATTTACTGACAGGCTGCCATAGAGATGTCTTTCTTGAAAACAAAAGTAGTGTGTTAAATAGGGGAACCCTTACTGCAAGCGTGTCTAGATCCAGAAAAACAGCAGCTAATAATGGCAGACGGATGTCACCCCTGGACAAACGCTTACTGACGATAGAGTTTATATGAGGGCACTTGTGTTACAAAAGAAAGGAAAAAAGCTGGTGTCCTGTTCTACACAGATAGAACACATTCACTGTCACTGGCCACAGAGGCACACAACTCATGATATCATCCGGGCCAGTCCACAGAGCCATTCACGTGATCCACAAAACTCACAATGGCCTTGCACCCACCAATGCATGCTCAGCACACGTTACTTTCTTCAGCAATTCCTGTGTGCGGTCAAAGGTAGACCAGAGATTTCACACTGTTTCCTGAACTCACTATATCCGAATATCCCCCAAACCCCTGTGCTATTATCCCAGACCTAAAGCTTCCATTTAGAGCAGAAGATTTCATCCTGCAAAACTATTAACAAAGCAAAAACAAGAAGGCACATTTCAGCCCCTATCCTGCCAATGATGTGCCGGATCTGGCTTATACCAACTGGTCAGAGCCAAATGCCAAATTGTCAGAGATTTTGGAGGCCAATTGGCATCATACTGTATCTTAATATCAGCTATCTTGGGATTATTACTTCACAGGCATTGGCTAATATTACCAGTCAGTATCTTTCTTTTCATAGGGAGCTAGGTTTTACACATTTACCATAGTACCACTAACCCTGGTCCTGCCCTACTGCACCAACCAAAATGTCCTTAGTCTTTAATGAGATATTCTACCTCTTGATCACCAAGTTCCAACTTCTAATTGCTTTCCATTTTGGAAATTACCTGTTTATCTTCCTCCTTATGTCGCAGAACAACAAAGAAACAATGGAAATCCAGCTGCTATATCTCCCACCAACAACTCATCTGGTCCACACATCACAGTACCCATCACTCACCGTACTGCTATAGCTGTAACACCTATTTACTAAGACTTTTCTCTAAGCCAAATCTGCCTAGGAAAAAATGCTTTTTAAAAGTGGGCATTTGAAAATATTTAGAGATAAAAATTTTAATTCCAGACTAAGTCAAAAGTAGCACATTCACCATAAGAAACAGAAAGTAAGACTAATTCCTCAGACAAACTGCCTCTGCAAAATTGAGAAGAGCAGCTGTGAATGTTGGCTTCAATCCAGCTTGTAAAGTTAGGGATGGTCTGCTGCAGTTCATGGAAAATTTAATGTTCACAAATCCACTCTTTAAGATCTCTAGCAGGGATTGTTTATCCCTTGTGGTTTTCAATTGATTTCTCTCCTACAAAAAGGGAAATAAGCCTTGTTCAAAGTATAAACCCTTCTAGACTACAATTCTACATAATAAAAGCTTAATTTGCAAATTAACCCAGCAGCAGAACAACTGATCAGTGGGGGACAGGGCCAGCAAGTGGGGGAGGGGGTGGTGGCAACACACTGGTCACCTCCCACAGAGGGAGGCCAGACTACAGCTGTTGGTTGGACATCCCCTGAGGGCTCCAGGACTATGAGAGGACACATGCTGAGCTAAGGGACTCTTCCCAAGTGCACAAATTTTTGTACACCAGGCCTCTAGTTATAATGTAAGAGGATGAATCCTATTTTTTCTTCATTGCTATAGCTGACTATCTTTGCTTTCTCCTCCCCCATGTTTTTGTGCCTAATGAGACAGATATACTGATCTAAAAGTGCTGATTTATCGTTGGCTGGTGTGGCTCAGAGGTTGAGCATTAACCTATGAAACAGGTGGTCACATAGTTCAATTCTCGGTCAGAGCACACACTCAGGTTGCAGGCTCAATCCCCAGTAGGCAGCATGCAGGAGGCAGTTGATAAATGATTCTCTCTCATCACTGGTGTTTCTATTTCTCTCCACCTCTCCCTTCCTCTCTGAAATCAGTGAAAATATATTTAAAAATACAAAAATAAAATTATTATAGGTGCTGATTTATCAATAGATTATTCCTTAAATTTACACATAAATTGCTATTTTGACTTAAAAATCATTTTCATTAGTCAGCCATAATATATAAATTTCTATCATTAGAGATTCATTCTTTTGGTTTAAAAAAAAGTACTCTACCAAACCAATCACATTTTAATATGAACCAAATTAACCAAAATGTTAAAAAATTTTCATTCTTCAAACTACAATCTTTGTACTCCCAGAGTTTTTGAGATCTAGGACTGCATTAAAGTTATATATATATATATATATATATATATATATATATATATATATATATATATCACAGACTTAATCAGGAGAGATATTCATGAGGGATACATGGTTCCTTTGAAGTTTCTCTGAAGATGGTATTAGGACAAGTTTATCTACATATAGCAAGACAAGAGGTTAGGTAATATGTCCAAGATCACACAGCTAGTAAATAGTAAAATCTAAGAGTTAAGCCAAGGTCTAATTTCAAAACTCTAGTCTTTACCCTATATTGTGTTGCTTAGGGGAGTAGAAATGAGGGACTCATCTCAGGTAATATGCAACAACCCCAGGAATTATAGCATGTTTGTGTCCTAAATGACAGCTACTCCAGATTATGAAAATGTTAACTGGTGTTCTGCAAAAATCCTTGGTGAGGCAAAACACAATCTAAGGATTTCCTTTTCTGTTTTTTGAAACCCATGCATTAGGCATTGACAGAAAGATAATAATGATACTTTTCAATTAATAATACTTGTATTAGTTTCTCTTGGCTACTATAACAGATTACCACAAACTGTATAGCTTAAAACAAGAAAAATGTATTTCTTCACAGTTCTGGAATCAGAGGTTCAAAACCAAGGTGTCAGCTCTCTCTGGAGGCACTCGAGGAGATCCTTTCCTTGTCACTTCCAGCTTCTGGTAGCTGATCAGCATTCATTGGCTTGTAGCCTATCACTCTCTATTCTGTCTTCACTTAGCTTTCTTCTTTGTTTGTATTATCTCCTTTGCCTCTCTCTTATAAATGTATTTGTGATGGAATTTAGAAACCCACCAGGTAATCCAGGATAACATCCTCATCTCCAAATGCTTAATTTAATTGAATCTATAGATACCTATTCCCTTACATGTTACCATTTAAAAATTCCAGGGATAGGGATGTACATCTTTGAATAGTCATCAGTCAATGTACAATACCATATAGTACTATATTTGGTGAAACTTATTTTTTATTTATGTAGAGGAGAAGTACATGTAGTGGTAGTTAGATTATCAGTCCATTTTTGCTTCCTTGGAAAAATGGACAGAAGACTGCCCTTTATCTATTTTCTTCCCCATATTTCTACCACCCTGCCCACTCTCTATTATCCCCCTCTCCACCTTCATGCTCTGCTAAATTGGGCCATGTTTATAGGAAGCTGCTTCTGAAGTACAGGCTAAGCATAGGCTGTAAGTAATATTGTCCTTAGACACAGGCTACTAGTGCCCTTGCCGTGAGTCCTACATCTGGCCTTACTACTGCTGCACCTTTGCCCATAAGGCCAAGTCCCTGGGTCAGAAGGACTTACCTACAGCTCATGCCCTACTACTCCTCCCTTTCTAGACCACATTCTGGGCACCTGTGATCTTTAAATCCCTTACCTAAATAGTCCCCAAGTCTTTCCCCCCAAGGATGGACTGCATGGGCTAGCCAGTGTAGACACTCCTAGCCCTGAGAGATGCCCAAGGTGCCCATAATTCAGGAGAAACAGAAATATTGCAGTAAGCAAATAAAAAGTTAGAATAAACTATAATTGAAACTCCAAGATGAAGCTAGATAAGCTATGGATTCACTTGAATGAAGAGCTTGGAACATCCACACACATGTATCCTAGGTCAGAGCTAGGTATGAAAAGTGAAGGTCAGAGACCTATGGGCTGAGACCTTCCATTCATTCTTTGGCCCAGGGCACTACATGTGTGGACTTGGCCTTAAGGACAGAGATGGAGGTAAAACAAGGCAGAGCTGTGATCTGCCCTTTGGCTTCTTTATGACATGGTTGGAGACAAGAGAACACCATGTACTTGGAAATAGCTAAAAAATATTCTGCTGACTTAATCTATAGTAATAAAAGCATAATATGCAAATTGACTGAACAACCAAGCAGCAGAATGACCATCAGGACAATATTCCAGACAACCACACTATGATACCCACTGGCATCAGGTCAGCCAAGGCAGGTGTGATGTGATTGGTCAGAGGTCATAGGGCCCTGCCATCACCCCACGATCAGGCCACCCTGGTGATTGATTGCCTCCAACAACAACAAAAAGGTTTAGAAGTAAAGTTAACCTTAGCAGGATGAGTAGTAGAGCCAATCCTCAAACCTGAGTTTCCATTACTCTTCTCCCTGCCTTCCATCAGTGCCTGTCCCCAATGTATTCTTATGGATGGTGGCTGTGGTTCAAAGAATCCGTCCAGGGCATTCTACGCCTCTTTTAGAACAGTGTACCAAAGCACTCCAATTTCAATGAAGCTTCATTGCTAGACACTGCCATTTATCTGGAAATGGAAGAATAAAAAGATTTTCTCTCTCTTTGCTTTTCCCCTCATTCTTAAATGCATCCTATGTGATAATTTTATACGAACTGCCAATGGGGTGTTTCACTTTCCTTATCCAGGCAGCACAAAATTGACTGTCCGTGCTATAGCCTTTGGAAATAGTAACCAGAATTAGAAAGAGGCCTTCGCGGCTCCCGCAGTAACTTTCACTAACACCAGCCAGCTCCATCCACATATGCAGCCTCACTCTGAACCATTTGTGCTCAGCCCTCCAATATCTCCGAGATCATTAATTACCCACTCCTTCAGCACTTCATGCTGCACCTGTAGGTGCTGCCAACACAAGCCTGTCTTCCTTTATGTGATTGTCTGAAACTTCCACAGCAGCAAAAGCTCAGGCTTAATCATTTAATTCTGGTGCACTTCCACTAACAAATTTTAACAGTATTTAAGTACAGTATGACAGATCTGGGATGATGACAACACCATTGATCAGTGTTATTCTCACAGTCAAAGGTTGGTCTCTGTGAGAAGTTAAATTCCTAGTTTTAAAACGCTTTTAGACTACAGTTTTTATTGTCACTTGATATATACTGTAGTTCTAGAAGAACCAATAATACAATGATGAAAATGGTTTCTAGTTGCATTGAATCAGAAGCATTATATAAAACTAGAGGCCTGGTGCATTGATTCCTGCTGGTTCCCTCAGCCTGGCCTGCAGGGATTGGGCTGAAACCTGATCTCCAACATCCCTTGGGGGGTCCTGGATTGTGAGAGGGCACAGGTCAGGCTAAAGGACCCCACAGGTGCACGATCGGGGCCTGGGAAGGACTGTGGGAGCACTCCAAGGCATGTCTGGCCCTTCTCACCCAGTCTTGTTTGGGGCCAATCGGGACAGCCTGGGAGGGATTGCAGGAGGTTGGCTGTTCAGGGAGGGACCATGGAAGGGCTCAAGGGCATGTCTGGTCCATCTCACCCAGTCCTGATCAGCTGGACCCCAGGGCAAGCTAATCTCCGGTCTGAGTGTCTGCCCCCTGGTGGTCAGAGCACATCATAGCCAATGGTCAAAAATGGTCAGATACTTAACATATTAGGCTTTGATTATATAGGATAAAAATTCATTGAAATAAATGTGGCTTAAAAAAAGAAGGGCAAGTGTGTCCTGCAATGAAAAAGTTCAACACCTGAATCCATACAACAAATGTGTTAGAGAAAGTCATTCACATCACTGAGATGTGTAATCAATTAGAACTTGTCAAAAATAAAATCCTTTAGTCCACCTAAACCACACTCACATACAATGAAATTTATTGACTATATACTTTGGCGCACATAAGTTTACTTTTTATAAGAGCTACAATATTTATCAGATAGTGTTCTCAAAATAATTTCCTGCATAGTATCTCATGTAAAACTCTGTAAGTATAAAGAGCAGCTCTTACTTTCAATTTAGAGATGATGAAGTGACTTGTTATAATAAATGAAAATAGACTTCCTTCAAACAAATGTTTCTCCTTTGCACATAGTAATGCTTAATCTAGAAGGATCTCAAGAAATATTCTAGGGTAGGGATGGAGGAATAGCCCATACCTGAAGAAGATATTTACTTTCAAAGTTATAAGTTAAGGAATTTTAAAATAACAATGTTTGCAATAATAACACATGGTAAAATACTGATGCAGCAAGGGTTTGATTTTTAGCTTCCTGGAGTCTCTTCACTCATACTCTGAACCTAAGTCACCCCATGAGTAAAATGTCAGCCTAGCTTATTGTATTCTTTATAATATCTCTAGCTCAGAAATCAACAAGGTAAATCTAACTTGATGATGGTGGGCTATTTAGTGAATAAGCATTATAATCTGAAGTACTGAAAATTATTAAAGAAATAAATAAGTTAATTCTACTATTTTTGAATTGCACAAAGCAGCTCAAAGAATGCTAATAATATGGCTTTCTTGAAGAAGTAAGATGTTATTAGCTCTGTGACAGAGGTGGTCACATTGTTTAGTGATCATCTGTTTTCATGTATAATCATCTCCACTTCCCATCCCCAGGGCAACAGGGTCTGGATCTTATTAATCTTGATCCCACCAGAGCCTGACTGGCCCATGTATTATAGAGGCTCAATAAATGTTTCACTAGGAAGATTTCACTTATTTATTATTAATTAATAAATAAATAAGCTGATGTTGAATGGTTATTGGGTGCATCTTGGCAGAGTGTAGCACAGGTTGAAGAGTTAGAAAAATGATTCACTTCCCAGTTCAGCCAGACAGTAGCTGTGTGGTCTCTGAGTCCCTTTTATCTCAATTGTAAAGTGAGGGTAACACTGGGTAATAATGCTCACCATATAGGGTGGCTCTGACAAAGATATGAGAGAATGAGGTAAGCATTTTAACTGTTTTCCCTGACACTTCATGTATATTATAAATTTACTTTGTGAAAATTTGTTTTACCAAACAAGATAAGCTCTATATCTCAAGTTGGCATAGCCTTGAATAACCAGGGCCTGAAATAGAGTTCTACTAATCACTGTCCTCTTTTAATACACAAGATAGGAAATGATTAATTAAAAGTGATACCAGTGACCATTAATTAAAATTTTTTAAATGAATAATGCATAAGTTACCATCCATTAAAACATCTCCCTGAATATAGCTTTGATGTTAGTTTGATCATTCATTTTAATAAGTGGATATTCATTGGGCTCCTTTAAGATGAATAATTTTGTCCCAGCAATTTGTTGAAATTTGGGCTCTGGGGTGATTTAATGACAGCAATTTCTACATAGGGGGAAAAATGGTTCATGAAATAACTTGGAAACCAAGTTTAAGGCCAAAAATATTGAAAAGAACAGAAACAAAGTATTGCAAAACCTCTGTGGGAATTCCCTATTACCGTCATTGCAGAGGATGATAACCTGGCCTGGTGTGATTTTGAATTCCCTGCAAGCTTTTCTACAATGAAAATGTCATGCTGAAAAACTTGGCAACTGCTTCAGGGAAAGGTAAGTTGCCCAGATTACTGGAAAATATTTTGACATTTAAATGACCCTTCTATTCTGTTAAAAAAAAAAAAAAGTTGCAGTTAAACTCCTAGCTTTCCTCTTGTTTGCTATCCTGACCCTGGAAATAAGGGCTGTGAAAGCTGAATGCTAGGCCTGCTGTGGGAGCACAGCCGAATGCTCTGCGAGAGGAAACAGGCTGGCTAGCCTGCCTCCCAAGAGGATGCAAGATGATGCAAATTGCTGGTTTTTACGAAGTTTATCACCATTTCCTGCCCAACTGTGGCCCAACAACTGTGGCCCAACACAGTCGCTCATTTCAGTTGGCAGTACACAGGGAGGAGTATAATGTTGGAAGGTTCAAGTCCTGGCTTTGCTACTAATTCATGCCTAACGTTGAGCAAGCTTTCATCCCGTACCATCTCTGTTTTCTCACCTCTTACATGAGGACGGTGCACTGTATTATTGGATTATTTCTGAGGCCCTTTGCATCTCCTGTGTTCCCTGGTGTTAGCATTTGTGCCCAGGAGTGAAGGAAGGAGAAGGCAGAGCTTGTGTTAATGATGAGATTTCTCCAAAGCGGTCAACTGTCCCGTTTCCAGCGGAAACCCAAGTGTGGGAAGAGAATAGCCGAAATGGCCAGAGGCTGGAGAGGCAGACTCCACAGTTACTCAGCTCCACAATTCAGAAATGAGACACAGACCTGGCAAGCTCAGGCAGGCTCTGGCAACGTAGACAGAGTTTGATTTCCAGACTTCGTTGAAAAATACTGACAAAAGGTACTCTATTTTCTCTCTGGTGCTATTTAAGAGACTTCCCTTGCAGGCAGTAGAAATTATGCCCAAGTAGCTTGTGGAAAAAGGCAGAAATGGTTATACAAATATAACCTGGACCTAAGGAGGAACTGGGCCTGTTCTGGAACCCAGGAAGTACTCTCCTTACTATCTCATCTCTGCTCCATTCAACATATCTCCTCCTCCTGTTGTTGTTTTTTGTTTTTGTTTTTTTGTTTGTTTTCATCCTTCTCCACACCCCTCCCTTCTTCCCTTCCACTAGGATTTCTCTACTGTCCATCCTCATAGAGAAATATAAACCCACCACTATTCCTGACTTTATGTGTTACAATTTTACTCACATCTAAGGAGAACTGGCCACTTGGAATCCATTTCTAATTCTCCTGGAAAGAGACACTGAATGGGCCAGGAATCTATGCCTTGTGTTCACTATGGCCAAAAAAGATTGACAGGGGTGGATGGGGCTTTCTGGGGATATGTGACTAGACAATAGTTCTGAAACTTCAACAGTAGGAGGGACCTGGTGGGGGCTCTTAGGAATACAGTGGCCTAATCTTCTGAAAATCTTCTCAAATATCAAGCACACTTCAATCATTGGCTTTCATTTGTACATTTGAGTTTGGTTATATGAATCTTCAACCTCATTCACTTTTATAATGTAGCTAATGGCCAAAATACTTTTTTAAACAGTCAAAATTGATATATTATTTCAGCAGTGCCATGCAGTTAAGCATAATCACATTAAAAAATGAAAGGTTTTAAATGCCTTTCCAAATCTTACTTGATTTAGTTGCTGCCACTTGGTTCAGATAATTCAGAATGTTGGACTCCAGAGAGATTTCCTCTGGACTTTCTGCCTGAAATGATTCACTCTTAATCAATATGAAACATTGTGCTTGAGTTCCCTAATAGGTTACCTTTATAGCTTGTATTATATGAAGTTTCCAAATTGATGTCAGGACACTGAGCATACCTTCAGGAATTGAAAGAAGTGGGAAAGAAATGGACAGAGATATTTAAACACTTTTTTCCTCACATAGCATCAGAGAAATAATTGTTGGTTCCTTTTGGGAGATTTATAGATCCTTTCCTTTCTTAGCTACCAGAGCATATCAATTTATTTTTACTTAATCATTTATTCACTCTACAAGGACTTATGTGTTGTCTACATTGCAAGAATAATAATGAGGTAGGTTCTTTCCATCACATGCAGTCAGACTGGTCATTTGTTACCAAGAGAAGAATGTTCCACCATGCTCAATTAGGAGTCACTTAAGATCCATTAAACATCTAACATAAATACATTTTCGCAGGTTTATGTTTTTATTCCTAAATAAAAAAGCATGTGTTATAAAAAATATAAATGATAGAGACATAAATAAAGCAGAAGGTAAAAGTACCCTGTAATCACAATCTTTCATTTCTTAACAATTTGTTTGTAAATTCTGATAAATTTTTCCTTTGCATAAAGTGATACAGATTACATGTTTATGTAACTCACAAATATAAAACTATATATTATATAAATATGCAAATGCACATAAGACATATACAAAACATTTTTATAATAGCATCAAAATATACATATTATTTTGTGACTAGTTTTCATCATGTATTAATGTATTATGAATATTTGTTATTATTTGTTTGTCTTTTAAAAGGCAACCCCATAATCCATTATTTGAATATAGCAAGTATCTTTCAATCTCCCAATTATACCTATTTTAGATCATTTTTATTTTTATACAAACAATGCTGTTATGAATACTCTTATAGACATATCTTTGTTTACTTGAATTGACATTTCTAAAAACAGAATCTTAGGAATTCAGTGGCTAAATCAGAAGGTATATACAGTTATCATCTCTACATATAAAGGTCTAATATGCAAAGTGCCCCAGGGGAGTTCAGGTACTCGCTATGATGTGTGCTGACAACCAGGGGGCGGTGCAGAATGAAGGAAGGCCCTGGCCAGCAGCTGGCAGCCAGAAGAAGGCCTCAGCCAATAGCTGGAAGGCCCCAGTCAGCCCTGATCACCATCCAGGACCCTACCCACGAACAAATTTCATGCATCAGGCCTCTAGTCTATATATATAAAATCCTAATATGCAGATAGATGGAACAACAGAACAACCGGTCATTATGCCTTTCTCTGATCACAAGGGGCTGAAACCTGGTGGGCATTAGCAGCATGCAGCAGAGCATGAAACATGGCAGGCATCAGCCATGGTGGGATAGTGGAGCAGGTGAGCCGGGCACCAGATCAAGGCTGGTCGCTGCCATCTGGGAGAGCCTCTGGTGGTTACTGAGGCTCTGGTGGTTACCGAGGCTCTTTTATATATTGCTGTTGTTAATCCTTTGTGTCTGTTTGTATGCTACCTTTGTATAAACATTCTTGGTTTTCAATTGTCTTTTAGCAGGTTTATGATTTGGAACTAATACAAAAAGTTAAAAAAAAAAAAAACTTTGTGTGATGTAGAGGGCCCCTTGGGAATGCACATGGATGACCTTTAAATTAATGTCAGCTGAGTCCCAGGTGACTGGCATGGCCGTCCCGGAAACAGCCTCCCAAACTGTCAGAGACAGCCATCAGTACAGATTTCTTATCTTTTTCCAAGTGCTTGGAATGAGGAACGAATAGGACCTTGACTTCCAGGTCTCGATATGCTAAATCCCAGGAATGAGGGAATGAATAGGACCTGGGCACACCCAAAACTTCTTTGACCTTAAACCCCCCCCGCTGTGAAAATCAATAAATGTGCTGTGTTGTCTGTGGTGGGTGTTGACTGTCCCTCCATCAGAGTGACAGCATTCACCCGCCACCCAACTTTTGGATCTATTTCTGCCTCTCGTCTCTTTCTTTCTTTTATTTCTTAACCCCCAGCTCCTCCAACTCAGGAACCTGTCCTTCTCCCTTTCCGTGTGGGGCACAGAAAAAGGAGAAGCACCCCACCGTAGTGTAATCAAGAACATCCATGTTTCCTTTTGTGTTCTGGTTTAAATCTCTGGACACAGAGGGACCACATACTAAACCTGACAATCTCAGGGGAGGCCAGCAAACAGGCCCTACAAAGCAAAGACTAAAAGTAACCACAGAGGATGGTCTGAACATAAAAAAAAAATTTCTAATTAAATGGACTTTAATTAATTTGATGCTGGACTGGACCCGGCTGCAATATAGAATGAAAGTTCTGGACACTGGCCTTGCTTTTGGCTCTGCTAGAGGCCCAGTCCACCTTTTTCAGGACTGGCTTAAGGAGCATGGGACTTTACAACCCAAAGAATGTAACTCCATTCAAATAAAGCCTTTTATTACATCCTATTCTCCCATGTGAATCTTAAAAAAATTCATTTTCTAAAGATATAGTAAGAACCCCAATGCCAGGAGTGAGGAGGGAATTTGATTCTCTGGTAACAAATGGATAGATGGATAAACAAAAAGCACACTTGATCCTATAACTCTCTCTAGCTCTGCTCCCCACACTTCTACCCATTCGTTTCCCAGCTAAGCTCCTTTAGGACCAGTCTGCATTCCGAAAGCATGACCTAAGCTTTTACCATTCAGCCATTGGAATTAAGCTTCTCTCGTTACACATCTCCCACTTAATTTTCCTTGGCTTCCTGCCTCTGTTACCGGAAAACCCCTGGTTAGGCTCAGGCTGCCTGACGCTGTGTCCAGTAACAAAAACATGGTTGAATCATCTAAGGCATTTATTGAGGCCAGCCAACCAAGAAGACAGCATGCTTACAAGCATTCAAATCTCGTCTTCCAGCAAGGTGCAGGGGACAGGATTATAAAGGGGAATGGGCTAGGGTGAGGCTGGAAACAGAATGCAGCTACCTTGAAGTCCGCAGACATCAGTTATTGTCCTTAGTCATCAGGCAATGAAATGATGTTTATGAGATGATGTTTTGACTCCTCGTGGGTCAGTCTGACCATGCTTATCAGTTCGGCTTGCTGGATTCACAGCTGAGTGACCTCCTCAATTTCAAGCACAGGCCTTGAAAAGGAAACTTAAGAGAACCTTAACGCCCTCATCACAAGAAACTTAACCCCCTATTCACATAAGTATATATGTTATAAGATTTAAAATAATATGATTATTTTATATTAATTCAGGTGCCCTATCTACCAGATTATAAATCCCCCTCATGTTAATTACTGCAGTCAAAATGTTCTTCACAAAAGTCAAACCAATCATGTCACTTCCTGGCTTTAAAACCCATAAAAATATCCCCATTGCCTGCAGGATGCAATGCAAACTCCATGGTAAGGTGGACCTGACACTTCGGGAGGAGCTCTCTGTTTCACACTAAATAATTTGCAGTTCTGTGGATTTCCAATGGCTTCCTTTACTTTCAGTTTTCTGATCCATGTACTCCTATTTCTGGAATATCATGCCCTTCTGCTGGGCAAAGGGCCACTATCTTCCAAGACTCAACTCAAGTGTTGCCTCCTTTCTGAAATATTTCCTGACCAGCCTCCCTTCCTCCCAACCCACATCTCATAGACCAGCCTTATTATTACTTTACTAGAGGCCTGGTGTACAAAATTCATGCACAGGGGGTGGGTCCTTTCAACCCAGCCTGTAACCTCTCCAATCTGGGATCCCTTGAGGGATGTTCCACTGTCAGTTTAGGTTCGATTCTAGGGATTGGGCCTAAACTGGCAGTCAGACATCCCTCTCACAATCCTGGACTGCTGGCTCCTAATCGCTCACCTGCCTGCCTGCCTGGTCACCCCTAACTGCCCCCCGACCCTGCTGGCCTGGTAGCCCCCAACTTCAACCACCCTGCCATTGTGGTTGCCTGTCACGGCCCCCCCTGCCCCCCGCTGGTCTGGTCGCCCCATGCATCCTGCTGTTCAGTGGTTTAGCCATCCCCTTGCTGGCCTGTTTGTAGGCAGCCATCTTGTGAGGGCCTAAGGGTTAATTTGCATATTGTCTCTTTATTATATAGGATCAGTACCTTTTGTTGTCACTGTTCATCCTCACCCAAGGATATTTTTCCGTTGATTTTTTTTTTTTTTTTAGAGAGAGTAGAAGGGAGGGGGGGAGACACACAGAGAGAAACATTGATGTGAGAGAGATACATCAGCTTGCTACCTTCCACATGCACTCAGGGACTGAGCCTGCAACTAAGGAATGTGCTCTTGACTGGAATCAAATCCATGATTTTTCAGTCTGCAGGCCAACGTTCTGTCCACTGAGCCAAACCAGTGAGGACTATCAGTAAATTTTTATAATAGTCTCCCCTTATCCATGGTTTAACTTTTCATTGTTTTAGTTACCCACAGTTAACCATGATTAAAAAATATTAAATGGAAAACTCCAGAAATAAACAATTCATAAGTTTTAAACTGTGCATCATTCTGAGTAGCATGATGAAATGTCACACTGTTTCACTCTGTCTCACCCTTTGTTCAGTGTCTCTACACTATATATGTTCCCTGACTCTTAGCCTCAGTTATCAGATTGACTGCCTTGGCAGTGCTTGTATTTAAGTAATCCTTATGATATTTAATTAGAGGCCCAATGCACGAATTTGTGCACAGGTGGGGTCACTCAGCCTAGCCAGCATTTGAGGCCAACCAGGGCTGGCTGGCAGAGGGAAGGGACTGCAGGAGGTTGGCCAACAGTGGTTAGTTGGCTGTGGGAGCACACTGACAACCGGCCGACCGGAGGGAGGGACTGCAGGAGGTTGGCTGGCTGTGAGAGGCTGGCTATGGGAGCACACTGACCACCAGGAGGCAGCTTCTGCATTGAGCATATGCTCCCTGGTGGTCAGTGCAGATCTTAGTGACCAGTTGGCTGGTCTTTCAGTCATTCAGTCACTTAGGCTTTTAGATAGATAGATAGATAGATAGATAGATAGATAGATAGATAATGGATCCAAACCCATTCACATGACTGTTATTACAATACTAGGGGCCCAGTGCATGAATTTATGCACCTTGAAAGGAACTGTGGGCTATGAAGATGCAATGGGAACAGGAGCGGGTCTTGACACATCCTCTGCACCCCACTCAACCCCTCCCACCATGGCCCTTGGTCCCCTGTGTGCCATCAGCCCCACTCCCACCACTGCCGCTCCTATGCACTGACAGCGCCGGTCCTGCTTGCACCCACCGGCAATGCAGAGCGATTGGAGCCAGTGCCAGCAGTGGATGCAAGCAGGGCCAGCACCATCAACAGGTGCAAATGGTGGCGGCTGCCCTGATCACTCCTGTGAGCAGAACTGGTATTGTCAGCAGGTGCAAGTGGTAGCTCCAGTGCTGGCAGCAGGTGTGAGTGGGGCCAGCACCAGCAACAGGTGCAAACACTGGACAGAACCACAGCGTATGGGAGCAAAGAATTTTCAGTAACCTCCAGAGGCTCACCCCTATGACAGCGACAGGTGCCCTGCCTTGGTCTGATGCTCCCACTCACCTGTTCCACCATCCTGCTGTGGCCAACGCCCACGATGTTCTGCACCCGGCTGCCTGCTGCTGGTGCTCACGATGTTCCACGCATGCCCCTGGTGGTCAGTGCACGTCATAAGGACCAGTTGTCCAGTTCTTGGGTTGTTCCACTGTTCAGTCTATTTGCATATTGGGATTTCATATATATAGATATTGTTATAACTGTTCTATTTTATTATTAGTTAATCTTGTTTATCCCTTACTTTGTTTAATTTATTAATTAAACTTTATCATAACATGTATGTAGAGGAAAAAAAGTATAAATATATACAGATACATATAGATATATAGAGACATGGACATATAGAGAGAGATGAATGATAGGTAAATATAGACATATATAATATATATTGATTTTAGAAGTTTTGGTACTATCAGTGGTTTTAGGCATCTACTCAGATTCTTGGATTATAACTTCTATAGATAAGGGTAGAATACTGTGTTCTCTCCAATTCTAGAGATTAGGAGGACAGTACAAGGGATTGTTTAGGAGGGATTTTATATTCTTTCATACTTTTTTAATAGGACATTTTAACTGAGAATAATTATTACAAGACAGGAGTGTGCCAGGCTCACTTCTTATTCAGTAGGCTAACAAATACAAATGATATAACCAATTCACTTATTAACATATCTGATTAAACAAAATATATTTTATAGAAATTGTTTTAAATACACTGCAGATAGACACAGAATATATTTTATACTTACAGATTTTATGTTGCCTAAATAATTATTGATTAAAAACCAGCTAACCCATATGGTAAATAGAAATTAGAAAACCACCAGATATTTATTTTAGTCAGCAAAAAAAGAAAAACATGCTATTATCATGCTGAAATGGGTTTCAGCATTCAATGCAGAAATCCTGTTGCAAAACTAACATAGTTCATCTATAATCTTAAAATTTGGGGTTTTTTTTTTTTTAGCTTATATCAAATCACTCTTATACTTTTTTTATTTAAAGATTAGTTTCAGTTTAAAAGTAAGTTTAATTTAGCACTTCAGTCCCATGGCTCACACATTCTTGACCTGGGGTGGGGGAGAATCAGTCCAATTAAGTATTAGAGGAACAAAACTAAACATAAACAGGATAGTTTACTCTGCTTTGCCAGATATTGTTGCCAAAACACAATTGAGAAGTTAAGATACACAGTGATTTAAACCAGAACATAAGAAAAAAGAGGAAAAATGACAAACAAAATGTTGATGTTATTTGTTTGAAGCAAGTCTGTCATTTATTGCCTAAGCCCATCAAAATAAGCACACAATTACAGCAACACAAGGGGCCTGCCATGAGAATGACAACTCAGCTCAAGGTAATTTCCTCGCTACCTCCCTCTTCCAACCAATTTCTCTTCCTAAATCCCTTTGTATATGCCAGGCATTTGAGCAGGAAATAGATCCTATTCTACATGAACAAATAAGAAATACATATATTATAAAGATTGTATGCTTATAAAACAGTTGGAAGGGCTTGAGAAGATGTAGCCAGGGCTGACTTTGGAACTACTATATTCAAAAATCCTCCACCATAGGAATCAAGAAGACTCTGCCATCAACCCAAGTGCTGCAGTCTCAACTGTCTTATGACGCCCACAGTGCAGGTGACAGAGATGGATGTCAGATGCTGTGCCTGCCTCTCAGCATTCACAACTCTGAGCTTTGCTTACAAGCAGTTGTGTCAGAACACAGCACCTGCCTCTCTTCCGCTTTCTAAGTCTCATGCAAATGCGTCTATTTGGTGGAACCTATTTGACAGTGAGAGCATTAGTCTGGGGAAACTGCACTTTTGCTTTCTAGGCCTTTGCAACACAAAACAGGACATAGAAAGAGGTGGGGATGGATGTTTAGAGCCTATTGACAAAATCAAATTGCCCCTCCCATCTGGTAATTGTAGAACCACCACTGCTCCATACACATCTATTGAAGGACTAAGAATATTTTCCTCTGGTTCTTTAGTGTCTGTTTTCCCTTACAAGACACTAATGGCTTGAAGATGGAGCTGTTTCATGTTTATCTCTGTCTCATAGTGCCTCAAGAATAGTCAGCAAGCTGTGCACACACACAAAAAAATGAATTCATAAATGTGCGCTGAGAGCCAGGCAATCTTGTGTACCTATCAATTCTTACCTCACTACCAACTCCCATTCCACTCACTTTTACGATGCATGTACAAAGCAGTGGAAGAAATCCACCTGACTCAGAGCATAGATTTTGAAATTGGGGAGGTCTGTATTCAAGTCTAGATTCTGTTTGATCTTAAGAAATATATCGTCTCTGAGCTTCAGTTTTCTTATCTCTCCTTCTTTATAGAGGCCTGTTAGAATTACCAAATGAGGCAATACATGAAGAGCACAGGGCAGATGCTGAGCAAAGGCTAGACTTTGATCCCACCCCACTCCCCACTGAGCCCCACCCTTAATGTGCTTCTTAGTCTATCTCCTGTGTCTCCAATAGGGAAGATAAGAACTAAGAATACTGCAAGACACTACACAGAAAATTTATTTAGAATTTTCTTGCTGTAACTAATCATCTTAATTACTTTGTCTATTCAGCCTTTTATCTGGATATTTCAAAAGATTTTATAATCAAGAATTATAACACATAATTGTTAACTATAATAGCTGAGGCAAAGGGGTTGAATGATTTGTCAATTTGCTGATGATCTTCATAAAACCAACAGCCTAATGACTTTTTTATTATAGACTTCACCTTTATCTTTTATTTTTATTATTTTTATTCAATTTATTGAGGTGACATCCCATCTAATAAAGAAGGAATATGCTAATGCCCATTGTGGGGCATGGAGGAGGCAACCTATCAATGATTCTCTCTCATCACTAATATTTCTATCTCCTTTGCCCTCTCCTTTACTCTCTCTGAAATCAATAAAAAATATATTTTAAGCCGATACCGGTTTGGCTCAGTGGATAGAGCATCAGCCTGTGGACTCGAGGGTCCCAGGTTAGATTCCGGTCAAGGGCATGTACCTTGGTTTCGGGCACATATCCTGTTGGGGGTGTGCAGGAGGCAACTGATCGATGTTTCTAGCTCTCTAACCCTCTCCCTTCCTCTCTGTAAAAAAATCAATAAAATATATATTTTTAAAAATACATATATATTTTTTTAAATAAAATGTTTTTTATATGATTTAAATCTTCTTAAAATTTTTGGGATATGTTTTCTGTCTTCACATGTTGCCTATCCTAAAAAAGTTCCATGTGCACTTGAAAAGAATGTATACTCTGCTGCTTTGGGTGAAACACTCTGAAGATATCAATTAAATCCATCGGATCGAGTGTCATTTAAAGCCACCATTTCCTTGTTGATTTTTTGTCTGGAAGATCTATTCATTGTTAAAATCCCATACTATGACTGTATTGCTGTCAATCTCTTCTTTTATGTCTATCAAGATTTACTTTATATATTTCAGTGCTCCTATGTTTGGTGCATAAATGTTTACAAGAGTCATATTTTCTTGTTGAATCACTCCCTCCATCACTATGGAGTGTCCTTCTTTGTCTCTTGCTTAGCCTTTGTTTTAAAGTCTATTTTGTCACATAGAACTATTGCTACACTAGCCTGTCTTTCCTTTTTATTCTAATGAAATATATTTTTCAATTCCTTTACTTTTAGTCTGTATGTGTCTTTCATTATGAGCTGGGTCTCTTGTAGACAGATATACTATATGTGGATCTTGTTTTCTTATTCATTCAGCTACCCTGTATACTTGATTGAAGCCATTTACATTTAAAGTGGTTATTGATAAGTACATAATTATTGCCATTTTAATCTTTTAACTATGTTCCTCTGTTTTCTTCTTCTTAAAAGAAGGCCCTTTAATATTACTTGTAATACCTATTTAGTGGTAACAAACTCCATTAGCTTTTCCTTTCCTGGGAAGTTCTTTATTTGTCCTTAAAATTCAAATCCTAACTTTGTTGAGTAAAGTAGTCTTGGTTGTAGGTCCTTGCTTTTCATCCCTTTGAATATTTCATGTTAATCCTTCTGGCCTGAAATGTGTTCATTGAAAAATAAGTGGTCATTCTTGTGGGTGCTCCTTTGTGGGGTAACTGTCTTTCCCTTGCTGCTTTTAAGATTCCCTCTTTGTCTTTAACCTTGCTATTTTAACTATGATGTGCCTTGCATATGCCATTTGTGAAGCTAATTGGATCCTGCTTTGATGTTGTCTGAAGCTGACCTCGGGATGTGTTGGTTCTGGGACTTCTTGGGAGGCACTATAGTGCAGGCCAATGTAAGACTCCACCCGTGAGTGGCCTTGGACAACCTGTTTGGAGCTACAAAGCAATCCACAGTTTGTGGCTGACTCTGCTGGGCCTGGGTATATATGAGAATGATCAATTTGTACATCAAGGCTGACTTTTAGCAGCATCAAGTCCAGGGTCCCAAGGCACCCAACATGTGCCTCTGCCTGCCAGCTGCCTATTAGGGGCAGTCACCGAAAGAGCCACTGGCAGTCCTTGAGTCGCATGAAGTAGGTTCTCACGGGGTAGGAGTGAATGGTATTCACCAAATTGATATAGGTCCAATCTCAGTTCTAGTGCTGGGTTTGAGGCCCCTCAGCAAATGCCCTACGTTATACCACATCTAGCTGCCACCCACTGATTCCTCACATAGTCTTTGTCAGGGGATGGGGTCTCAAGGAGTTGTCAGAGTGAGGTCATCAGAATTTACCAGGTCCAAACAGACCCAGATTTAGCTGTGTGAAAGGAAATCTCTGCACCAGTCAGGCATGCAAGGGGAAAATGTTCCCATCCTAGAGCCACACAACTCAATCTGTCCCAGATTCTGCCCAGAGCCCAATCTCTGCAGGACAGAGCCACCTGTCGAGAGCTTGGGGCAAGGTGGGGGGTGTGGCCTCTGCCCCAGACACACACAACTCAGTCTATCCCTGAGGCAGAGCCACCAGGAGTCAGAAAGGTGGGGCCACTGGGAGCCCAAAAATCTGGGCTAGTGGATCTCCCATGAGGGAGAGGCACAGCTCAGGGGAAAGCAGGGGAATGGTCCCCACAACAAAGCCCTAAATCTGCCCAAACCTCTACACACTGTCCCAAGCAGCTGACTCCTCAGCAGGGTGCAAGCCTCCCAGAGGGCAAGTAGGGAGTCCCAAGGGTGAGACTATTCTATTTCTCCAGACTGATGACCCATGGAGGAGAGTGCTCCACCCAAAAGACATAGCTTCTGCAGCCTGGGAGAAAAACTCAGCTCAGGAATCTTGGCCCTTCAGCTCTCTTCCCAGAGCCACAAACTCCTTTGTCCTCACAGACTCTAGTCTGCTCCACCCTCCCTCCGTCAGAACACAGAGTAAGTGGCTGCAAATAAGATCTGTCCATTGGCCCTTTAAGAGAGTGTCTGTGTTTCTAGCAAAATGCCACCTCTCCCTGGCAGACAGAATCCCCGCTGGTTTTCACAGCCAGAGGTTATGTGGGTGACTCTTCCTGGCTCCGGTGCTCTGGGCTGGAGAGCCCAGCTTGGGATTGAGACCTCATACTTCTCAGGTGCACCCCACAGCTGAGTTATCCCTCCTAAACCTCAGCTGCCGCACCTGGGAGGAGGGCCTTCTCACATCTCAGGCCTTTCCACCAGTCTCAGTGTGGCTTCTCCTGTAAATCCTCGGTCATGATACTTCAGCTAGTCTTCGGCTGGTTATTCAGGTTGATTATTCCATAATTTAGTTGTAATTCTACTTTGGTTTTGGGCGGAGGTGAGTGTACCATCTACCTACTCTGCTGCCATCATGGATCTCCAGCCTAGCGATTATTTTTTTATTCTTATTGTTTGTTAATCCTCACCTAATAACATTTTTGCCATTGATTTTTAGAATGGAAGGGAGGAATGGGGAAGAGAGAGAAAAACATCTCTGAGAAAGACACATCAATTGCCTCCTGGACCTGCCGGGACTGGGACTGGGACCGGGAATCAAACCTGCAATCCTGGTACATCTCCTTGACTGGGAATCGAAGCTGTGACCCTTCAGTGTGTGGGCAGATGTTCTAACCATTTAGCAACACCAGCCAGGGCACAGCCTAGTGATATTTTTGGCTGTGCATTTTTTTGTTTTCGTGTGTATGTGTGTCTCAGTTGTTGCTATTTAAAATATGATCTTGTTCAAAGGTCTTTTTGAAGATAAATTGTTGTCAAGTGGTCTGACCAAAATTACATTTTAAGGTCAGAGAAGGAACTGAATTGAAGAGACAGGATCTGAACCAACAGATCACTTTTCTGCTTCTAATCTGTGGCAATTTAGGGATCATTTTGCATTTCATTGTGTAGTTTATTTTCTCTCAGATTCCTGAAGCTTCGATCTTTCGTGCATTAGTATGTGGCTGGGGTGTCACAGACCGAATTTCTATCCCCAATCCTCCCGTTCATCAGCATTGCTAGGTTAAGTCAAAACCTCTGGGTTTTGGTGCCTAGTCTCTAAATTGATGGAACTGACTAGTCTCTATCCCAGTTCAATACTTCCGTGAGTCTATGTACATTTCCTAGGTCCCTAAACAGTGAGGGACCAACTGTATTTTTCATCTTATGGCACATGAGAAGTCAAAAATACATTCCCTTTCTGAGTAGAAGCAGCAGCAAGCAGTACAAAAACAGGTGAAATGCTATTTGTCCTTGCCAGAATGAGGAAAAGAAACCATAGGCTTGGGAGTTGTGAGCGGCATTCAGGGTTCAAGCAAAGCTGGAGAGGAAGCTGAGGAGGCAGCTTACAAACAAGATGCAGAGATGCTCAGGAAAGCCTGTACACTCCCGCCTGGCAGGCACGACATACAGCTGAGCTGTTGATGGTTCTGTTTAGTGATGCAATCTGTAGTTCTTTAATAAAATGCCAACTAATTGAAATGGTATGTTTATGCAGGAGCTTTCTGTATAATGACTTGGCTCATTCTATGGGTTCATCTAATCTGCATAGGCATGCAAAAAAAAAAAAAACAAACAAAATGTAAAAGAGATCAGAAAATAATACCACTAAAAAAAAGGGGGACCTTTGAAAATGGGTAATCCAACTCTTATCCACCTTCATTCCCTTTTCTCTTTGTGGATGATAAAAATAAAGATGAGGAAAGAGATTAGTGATTTACTCAAGTTCATCCAGCTTGGCAGTATCTGAGTTAAACTTAAGCCATCTGATTTCTAGATCAAATCCCACTAAAGTACGGATTGTATTTATATATGCCTTTATGAGTCATACTTGGCTAACCCTGGACTTAATCAGAATCAGAAACCCATTCCAAAGTATATATTTAGGCTGGGCCTAGCCAAATGGTTGTCCATTTGATCTGAATTTGCCCTGGGAGGTCCAGGCTGGAAGCGCCACAGGCCTCAGGGACTCCTACAATATGAAATCTGCATTGGTCCCATTGTCTTCTTTGGTCTTTTGGTTGACAGCCTTCCGTAATACCTCTTACATGTCAAACTCTGCCTGTGGAGTTTCTGACCCTATAGAGCAATTCCTCTGGGGAATCAGACATTCTATTAGTCAGATTTTATTAAAGTGGCAATTTTAATTTTTTAAAAACCCTGAACATCCCCGTGGCTTACTCAACAATAATCATTTATTTCTCACCTATGGGTCTGCAGATCAGCTTGGATTCTGCTGCTCTTTGCTTTATGTGTCTTCTCGTGCTGGGACATGACATGGGCTGAGAGGGTAGCTCCTATCTAGATATTCTGTTATCACAGCAGATAATGAGCAAAAGGTTGAGCTAAACCACGCAGCATATATAAGGTGCTTTCCAAAAGTACACAAATCACCTCTACCCACAGTGTGTTGGCCAAAGAAAGTCAGATGGCCCATCCTGACTGTGGGACAGTGAAGCATCATCTACCTGGAGTCATGGCAAGAGTGGGGAGGTATGCTACTCTCACAGGGAAAGGAGCAGATAATTGGAAACAATAATGTAACACATCATGGCATAAAAATTATTATATGTGAATGATACTTTCTTGAAGCATAAAAAAAGCAACCATCTGCAGCAAATTGATTAAAGAGATTGAAAGAGACAAAAACATGCTCAAAGACTTTGCAGGATAAATAGGAGTTTTCTAGTCATAAAGGAATGGAAAAAAATACTATGAGCATTAGCATGAAGGCATTAAATTACATATATTCATAAAACTCTGAATAATCCTGCAGGAATAAATTGTATTTGTTTTACAAACATCTTCTTTCCACCCTAGCCAGATCACAAGATTCTTTAGAGTATAAACATACATATATATAGCCATAATTCAAGGGTAAGGCTAGGAAATAGTTACAATTTAAGAGATGATGTTATTTACCTAAACTTGCTAGACTTTTCTCAAACCTCTGAGATGAATGGAAATGAAAGAGAAATTGTCAGTTACATGACTCACTAAAACAAATCAGAATATGGATTTGGTTGCAGGTATAATACAGTAACTATTCACCATCTTGTCTCTCCCACTGAATGTGGCTATAAAATTTAGAATTTAAGGAACAGCTAATTAGAGGTTCTGAAAAGTAGTAGGTGTATTAGGAAAGCAGAACAAAATCCAAAGAGTTTCCAAACTGGTGGTAAGTTTACTACTGTATTTCTCCAGCAGCTCCAGCCAGGTCTTGGAGGAATTACAGGAGGGGGCATCAATAAGGACAGAGATAGCCACAGAAGAAGCTCACCAATTGAGGCTGAAGGAGTGGGAAAAAATCTACTGGCACCAACAGCAGCAACACCAGGAATAGCAGACATCTAGAACTTTATGGAAGATAATTTCTTCTCTGATTGGTCTTAAGAGAATGTATAAATTCTCTGTTGCTCTTTCTCCTACCAGCTCTTTCACTTCTTGCCTCCATACATGATTTCAGTCATGGGGTTCCATGGCAGTGTGTGATAAGTAAAGTCCTAAAGTTTCTGGCCAAAAGATCAAAGAGTATCTCCAAGAAAGCAGAAAGTGCCAGGGAGGTAACTGGAAAGGAAGAACTCAGGAAACTGATTTCATAAAGTAGTTTATGACCACAAAAATTCATCTCAAACTGCATGTGTGTGCATTTAATCCTAAATAGCATAAGAAAGACTTTGAGAACTGAGCCAAGATTTAGACTACTATCCAGATTTTAGAGTTACCCACTGGGTGATGCACATATGAGACAGATCTGAAGAGCACTAAAAAGGCTTTGGAGATGAGAAAACATTGAAACCACAAACTACTTATGGTTAGTGAAAATGTGCAACCTGAATCCAACTGGACTGATTGACTGACTACCAAAAATAAATAAATAAATAAATCAACTCTTTCCATTGGATTTAAATGATACGTAGTCTCATAATCTTTCAAATATCCAGTGGAAAAGAAGATAAGTAGATGTCAATAACAAGGTGACACAAACGTTTAAAATACCTGAGACTTTAAAGCAGCTATTATAACACAGATGCTGTTCAAGCAATTGTGAACACAGTTCACACACATGGAGAACTAGAAAATGATGGCAAAAATAAATAAAATAATCAAATAGGAATCCTAGTTGTGAAAAAGTACAATAACCAAAAAATTAAAACTTACTATATGGACTTACTAGCAAAATGGAAATGACAGAGAAAGAGTCAATGGACTTGAAAATAGATAAACAGCCAAAACCGGTTTGGCTCAGTGGTAGAGCGTTGGTCTGCGGACTGAAAGGTCCCGGGTTCGATTCCGGTCAAGGGCATGTACCTTGGTTGCGGGCACAACCCCGGTAGGGGGTGTGCAAGAGGCAGCTGGTCGATGTTTCTCTCTCATTGACATTTCTAGCTCTCTATCTCTCTCCCTTCCTCTCTGTAAAATATCAATAAAATATATTTAAGAAAAAAAACACATAAAAAAAAGAAAATAGATAAACAAAAATTATCCAATCTGATCAACACAAAGAAAAAAGGTTTGTTTGTTTTTTAATGAACAGAATCTCAGAAACCTCTGGATCAATATCAAAAGGTTTAACATTTATGCCATCAGAATCCTAGAATAAAAGAAAAGAGCAACATGCAGAGCAAAACATTTGCAAATTACAATGATACAATCTCCTTAGATTTGTTAAGATACATAAAATGTAGTGCTCCTCATACTATGATCAGTCTCCTGAAAACTAAACACAAAACTAGCTTGAAGGCATCTAGAGACATGTGCATTACTTATACAAGAACAATTACTTTAATTACTAAGTATTTCTTATTAGAAACCATAGAGGCCAGATAAAAGTGGAACAACATTTATGGAACACTCCATGTAGCAACAGCAGAATACACATTATTTTCATATTTCTGCAGATATACTAAGATAGACCACATCCAGTATCATTTTTTAAATCCTCAACAAATTTTAAATTTAAATATAATTGTTATATAATATTATATTAGTTATATTAATTTCCAGTGTATATTACAGTGGTTGAACATTTTATACCTTATAATGTGATCACCCCACTAATTCTAATAATCACTGTCACCATGCAAACTTCTCACAATATTGTTGACTATATTCCCCTTCACCTTTTTCACCCCTCCCCTCCCATTTGTGACAACATGGATGGATCTAGAGGGCATTATGCTAAGTGAGATCCTTAACACATTTTTAAAAGTAGAATTCATTATTTAGTCTTCCAGAAAAATAACCTCCAGGTTTATATGGTTGCCTGGTGAATTCTACCAAACATTTAAAAAATAAATAATATCAATGTATACATTCCACATAACAGAAGACAAGGGAATACTTTCAAGTCATTTTACTAAACCAGAAACACTTTGATACCAAACCCAAAGGCTGAACAAGAGAGACAAATTCACATCAAACTACAAATGCAAAACTTTTCAACAAAATATTAACAACTCAAATTCAGCAATATATAAAGAGTGTGACACATCACAACAAATGCTAGGCTGGTTAGACATTTGAAAATCAGTCAATGTATCTACCATATTTTAACACTCTAAAATTAAAAACAAAAACAAAAAACATGATCATAACACTTGATGCAGAGAAAACAGTTGACAAAATTCATTATCTTTTCATGATAAAAACTCCAAGCAACTTAGGAACAGGAAAGAACTATCTCAGCCTGATAAAAGGCATCTACAAGAAATGTACAGCTAACATCATACTGAATGGCAAAAAAAAAAAAAAAAAAATTCCTTGTAAGACAAGGAACAACACAGGAATCCATCTTACTATTGCTATTCAAACTGTGATAGAATTCTTAGGACAATAAGGCAAGAATGAGAACCCAAATGATAAACATTGAAAACAGGGAAATAAAACTTTCTCTGTTGATAGATGGTGTGTTTATCTTCAGAGAAAATCCCAAAGAATCTACAATAAATCACCTAAGACAAATAAGTGAATTTAACTAGAATATGGGATACAAAGTCAACACACTTATAAAGCACACTTGTATTAGTATTAAAGACTTAGAAACTGAAATCTTTAAATATACCATTTATAGGGATGTAATATACAGCATAAGGAATACAACCGATATTGTAATAACTTTATATGGTGATACATGGTTTCTAGATTTTTGTTTGTTGATCACTTCATAAGATATATAAATGTCAAATCACTATGTTGTACACTTGACATTAATATAATATTGTATGTTAACTATACTTTAAGTAAAAAGAGCTGTACTTCCGGAAAAAATAAAATTACTAATTATAACATCTCCAGAAAGATTAAATATTTAGGTACAAATCTAAATAACATGCAGAATTTGTATTACGAAAATTACAAAATGCTGATGAAAGATATCAAAGAAGACCTTCATAAATTTTATGAGTTTGAAAACACCATATTTCTCAGATATCAATTCTCCCTCAAAGCTGACCTATAGATTTAATATAATTTTAATCAAAGTCTTTTCTGGGTTTTTGGTAGATACACACAAGCTAATTCTAAAATTTATATAAAAGTCAAAGGAACTAAAATAGTCAATGCAATTTTTAAAACTAAGAGTAAAGTTGAAGTAAATCCACCACCAAATTTTAAGACTTATTATAAAGTTATAGTATCAACACAGTGTAATTTTGGGGAAAAGATAGACATTTAGATTAATAAAACAGAATAGAAAATGCATAAATAGACCCACACAAATATGACCAGCTCATTTTTGACACAGATGCCAAAGCTATTCAATTGGGGAATTGTCTTTCCAATAACTGGTCATCAATCCCCCCCACCCCCCAAAAAAAGAACCTCAACCTAAAATTTACCCATTACGCAAAAATTAATTCAAAATAAATCTCATATCTAAATATAGGTGTAAAACTATAAACTTCCCAACAAAAAATAGGAAAATAAATTATGACTTTTTTATGGCAGAACCAAAAAATGGGCCAAACTTAAATATGATAAGAAAACATAATAAATTGGACCAACTCAGCATTAAGAACGTTTGCTCTGTGAAAGATACTGTGAAGAGACAAAAGCTATACCTAGGAGAACATATTTTCAGATCACATATTCAATAAAGTACTTTTATCCAAAATACATAAAATTCCCTCAAAACTCAACAGTAGGAAAATAAACAATCCAATTTTTTTTTTTAATGAGCAAAGGATTTTATCACTTCACAAACAAGAATATACTGAAGGCAAATAACCACTTGAAAAGATATTCAACCTCAATGACCATTAGGAAAATGCAAATTAAAACAAAAATTACTGACAATGCTAAGAGTTAGCAAGAGCAGAGCAATTCTCATACATGACTGGTGGGGATATAAAACAGTACATGTACTCTGGAAAGCAGTTTGGAAATTTATTACAAAATTAAACATACACTTACCATGTGATCTCACATTTTCAACTCTTCTTTATTTCCTCTCTCTTTATGTACACACACACACACACACACACACACACACACACACACACAAACAGACAAATGATCATAGCACGTATCCTTCAAGAGATGAAGAGATAAACAGTGTTACATCCATAAAATGGAACATTATTCAGAAATAAGAATAAAGTAAAAATAAATAAAAATCCATGATACACAAAACAACTTGGATTATCTCACAGGCATTATGCTAAATGAAAACAGCCAGTCTTAAGGACTTTGTATGTTATAATTCTGTTTCTATGACTGTCAAAAAGACAAAACTGTAGTGACTGAGCACAGATCAGTGTTTGGGGGTTGGGAGTGGGAAGCTATGCCTACAAAAGGAAAGCACAAGGGAGTTTGGGGTGATGAACTGTTCTGTAACCTAATATAGTGTGGCACCTGAAAGCTGACATGTGTTAAAATTCTAACTACTGTACACCCTACTGACTGTATCCCCCCTCCAAAGTAAATTTTATTATATGTTAATCTTATAAATAAAAATTAAAAATACTGGTGAAATATTTACTTTTAGTTTTGAGTCCTGTGATCAATTTCTCTGATCATTCTAATCAGTATAGTGTATGAACAGTAATGATTACCAAATATCCTAAGAGTGAACCCATGTAATCATTTATTCATTTGTGTTTTATTTATTAATACAAAAATACTTACTGAGAACTTATTATTTTTCTAAACACTCTGCCCATTGCTGGATTTAGCAATAAGTATCAGAAGGCCTGAACTGTCTTCCAGAGCATGCTAAAGCCACAAAACACAGCTTGTAAAGTCAATCCTACACGAACTGAAATAATACAACCCAGGTATTCAGTTATCTTCTGCTCTGACTTCAATCTAGGATGGATTTAATTTAAGATGAATTCTGTAAAGGAATAATTGGGTCACAATATGTAAATATTAGTTCTCTAAGCCAAGTTTTTAATAAACAGTAAGTGGCAGAGAGTTTGAGATAATGCTCCCCAATAATACTTGGAGTGCAATATTCTACCATTTCAGTGAAATGCAGAGCCACTTGCTTTCTATGTCAGCCCAGCTGGGAGTGAAATTGCCATGCTCTTAGAAAAGCCAAGAAGTTTGTTAAGTGCTCCTGTCCTAAGAGAAAGCCACCCTGCCTCAGCCCAGAGAGGATAGAAGATGTAATACTGGGAAAGAGCATTAAAAAAAATCTCCATTTCAGACTCAGACTGTATAACCTGGAACCATATCCCTTTTGATATATCCCACAGAACCTACTGTATCAAATGATAAACCATAAACCAGCTCAATATTGGGAACTAACCAACAAAAATTATTATTTTGTTTTTAAAATGTTAATTTGTAACTTTTTTTAAAAAAAAAGGTAAAATATAAAGCCATTCTTGATGGACTGAATTAAGGTCCTACAAAATCCATGTGTTGAAGGCCTTACTCCTGGAGATAGGCAGCAGTTAGGTTTAGATGGGCCATGAGGGTGGGGCTCTCATTAGGGCTCGCTCTCTCTCTCTTTCTCTCTCTCTCTCTCTCCTTTCTCTTCCTCCCTCCCTGCCATGTGAGGACAGTGAAAAGGAAGTCAGGAAGAGGGGTTGTAGCAGAAGCTGACCATGTTGGCACCGTAATCTCAGACTTCCAGTCTCTGGAACAGTGAGAAACTAACATACCACCCATAAGCAATGACAATAATAAAAATCATTATACACACTAAAATGCATTGAGTACATACAACCTGATATATCATCTTACTCAATCTTCACAAGATTCCCATGAATTAAGTATTATCATCATCCCCATTTCACAAATAAACATTTTTCCCAAGTCACCCAGTTAGTAATAGTAGATGACTGATTTAGAAGCTGGGTACTAAAAAAGAGTTTCAAGGCATAGCTCTAGTTACCCATTGCAAAATAACATAAGAAATATCCAAAATCTTTACTAATGACCCTGTCTTAAGGCACAAGTTCTAAATAAGTGTCAATAACTGCTCTTTATGGATATCATATTAATAATCCAGAAACTATTCCTATCAACAGAAAACCACAAATACCTTTCTATTATCTGTATAAGATTTCTCCCAGGCAATAAAATGTATAACTAATAGAGGTTAATACTGGAATACACTATACTTAAATCTTTCCTCTAGTTGAATGAGTAAACTTTGCCAATGCCCTCCAGCCAAAATCAATAAGGAACACATCTGTATTTAAACAACTTACACTTATTGATAGTGCACCAAGGGAGACCCACAGCATGGAGAACCATGGGAGGTCTCAGGAAGAGGATGCTAGAGAGAATTTATTGCAGGAATCAAGCCTAGGTTAGGTGACTTTGGGGAAATTTCAGGAAGCAAAGCTTTGCTGTGGACTGAACGCTTTCAGGAAGTAGGAGTAATTCTGTAATTCTGGAATCATATCTTATACAGGAGGGAGCTGTAGAGTGAGGCTAAAGCTGTAATCGTAAAACAAAAACAAAACAAAACAAAAAACCAGCAGTCGCTCATATTAGCCAGATTAGGAGAATGTTTAGCATTCTGTGGTTTCCACACCTACCTTTTGTTTGCTTGTAGACAAGATTACAGAGTGGCCTTGTTTTGCCTCTCTCTTCATCATGGTCACGCAGCAGCCTGGTCAGATGCTGGCGCTCTGTGAGGGCGTTCTTTGGTATGGCCAACAGTCACACACTGAAGCCTTACTGAGGGTTTCAGGCCATCTCCTAGCAACACCACTGCCTAGCTGACACTGCCAAGCCAGGTCCTAGCTGTCAGGGGCTGCTTTTCTCTCTCAACTTAAACCTGTCCTTCTCATGAAATATAGGCCTGGGAAAATGAAGTTTTCATTTTCAGCTATGGAATTGACATAGAGCTGCCTTTTATATAGGATGTCTAAGAAACTAATTAGTCTGTAATGTTAAGAAACAGTGTTGTCCTTTAACAGAAATGAAATGTATTACTGCTTGGGTATCCTTTCAAAAACAATAAAATCCCTTTTAGCATTCTTATTTGGCATTGGGGTTACAAAAATCACTGTTCATTGTCTTCAAATGCAAGTAAATCTAAACATTTTCTTGGCGCCTGTTAATTCTTTCCAAAGCAGAAAGAAGAAGAGTTTATGTATGGAGGCTTATGGAAACATTTCAGTTTTAGTAGCAGGGATTTCTCATTGGTCAGTATAAGTAGTTTGGGTCAATGCAAACGGTGTGGGTTTGGCGTTAGATTATCTTTGTACAAGCAGCAGCTCTACCACATTGTATGACCTTGAGCATATTGCTTAAACTCTCTATATAATAGACATAATAATTATACCTGCTATAATATAAAAATAATTGAGATAAATTTTAAAAAAAAACACTTGGTAATAAAAAAATCTTAAATACTAATCATTTTTGTCTTACATATTTAAAATATCGTGCTATGGATTTAAAATGCATGAAAATCTTTTATAATGGGTTTTTATTGATTTTAGAAAGAGAGAAACATGGGTCTGCTGCCTCCTGCACGCCTCCTACTGGGATCAAGCCCACAACCCAGGTATGTGCCCTGACCATGAACCGAACCAGTGACATTTTGGTGTATAGGATGATGCTCAACCAACTGAGCCACACCAGCCAAGTCTTAGAAATAAGGATAATCGTGTAAGAAATAAACTGATCATATTAGGATATTCCTTTAAATTAGACATAGAATGTTTTTTATTTCTAAAAATCTCCTAAAATTCAAAACAAGTTTATATAAGATGTTTACCTCAGGAAAGTTAAAAAGATTCTCCAAGAGTCATCTCATATAGGTAGCTCAAAGCCATTAATGTAAAATAAATGACCCACGGTACCAGATTGATTTATTGCTTCATCTTATAAAAAATATTTCAGTCCTCAGGGCTCTGAGGGCATGCAATTTTCAAAGAAGAATAAATAGCGAGACTAACTTGAAATTAAAGGCACAGAAAATAGCTACATTCTGTGAAAGAGGGTTAAATAGTAGTTCAGTCAATATGCATGTATAAACAGAAAGTTGGAAGTTGGAGACTATGACTCTTAAGGTGCGAAACCTTTCAGGAAGGAAACAACTCAAGGAATAAACAATAGATCTGGAGAAACACGTGATGAACAAGGTCTAACGGGATTCACTGAGTTTTGTTCATGAGGCAAAAATAGAACATGAGATTGGGAAGCTTGGGACAAAAGGTCCCACTCTAAAGAGTGTGTGCAGATTCCTGCTAAGTCAGGATGCAGAGAGGGCCCAGCCTCCCCAGCAGTCCAGGTCATTGCTAACACCCAGAAGCAATGCAGGTCCAGAGTCAGGGCCCATAGCCACCCAGTCTTCACTCATATGAGTGGTGTTTGCACCAAAGAGCTATACCAACTATTCTCCCCCATTGAGGTTCCGCAAGGACCTCCCTTTGACAGCAGTTGGCATTGACCAGCCAGCATGAGTGATGTCCATTAGAGCACCAAGACTCTGCTTGGTCTCTACTGAATAAAAACCCCTTGTCCCAAGGAACTCACAAGCCCCAGATCTGTATGAGGATGGGGAGCATGACATCTGGTGAAGTGATCAGGAGATCAACAGAAACCCCACATATTAATTAAAACTGAACATATTTATCTTGATATACCACTATCCAGGTACGTGTGAATGTAAAACAGAGAGAATAGAATTTCTATTCTTTTTCAAATATCCTTGAGAGTCCCAGAATTCCACTATTATAGTTAGACCAAAGAGATCTTCATACCATCTTGGTCATTATTCAAATGCTTAATCCTGTTGTTAAGTTGAATGGTATTTGGAAAAGATAGGCATACAGAATAGCCTTTCGATCAGCTTTTGTTGACAATTTATTTTTATGGGAAAATACACATTTAGTTGAATGTTCAGTGTTAATTCTACTTCTCATTGTGCATCATCAGTTTTAGGGGATTGATCCTATCCAGAGTAGTCACTAAATAACGCATGGTAACAATGAAATTTCTTCATCCACAACAAGAGCCAAGAAGCCAGTCCTAGGCCAATAGCTCATGGCACTTCCCAGGAATAAGCATGTGACTCAAATAAGGTCAATGAGACATCAGGGGCAAATTTCCAGAGAAAGATTCATGGGTAGAAAAGCTTTCTCTCTCCTGCCAAAATTTTTGAGAAAGCAGGTAGCTTCATTTGCACTGGCAGTACCTTTATGATTGTCAGGAATCCAAACTTAATATGAAGTCTATACTCTGAATAGGAGATGAAATGCAAAGAAGATAGATCCTTTATGACACCCTGAGCTGATAGGTCAACTAATCCTGACTCCTGCCCTGATTCTATTAAGTGACCTTATGTTTTTTGGGGGGAAACTATTTATTTTCTTTATGTTTAAGCCGGTTAACTCAAGTTTCTGCTATTTGTGACCCAAAACAAACTGATACATATGGCTCTGGTGATAGTTATGGGAATATTATATTTGTGAATTTAGAGACCAAGCTATTTCCTGTATAGAGAGCCAGTTTTCACCTGAACATGTATCATGTTCAGGCATTCTCCAAGGATAAGTTAGAAAGAATTAGAAGGTCTCAAAATAGAATCACAGCCTAAACCGGTTTGGCTCAGTGGATAGAGCGTTGGCCTGCGGACTGAAAGGTCCCGGGTTCAATTCCGGTCAAGGGCATGTACCTTGGTTATGGGCAGATCCCCATTAGGGGGTGTGCAAGAGGCAGCTGATCGGTGTTTCTCTCTCATTGATGTTTCTCTCTATCCCTTTCTCTTCCTCTCTGTAAAAAATCAATAAAATATAATAAAAGAGAGAGAGAGAGAATCACAGTTAAAATATCCTTTTGTGACCCTGTAGCAAAGGGATCAAGTGGGGGTGGGGGAGAGAGACATTTTCTGGACACAAGAATTGAAATGCAATTATGAAGTTAGGAAATGAGGAATCCAGCTAAATCTGTTCTCTTAGGAGCAATGATCAGGTTAGCCACAGTGGAGAAAACCTGAATATTGTATATGCTGAGTGTAATTCCATGCCTATAACTTTGGAGGCAGGAGCTGGGTGGATAGGAACAAAAGGTGGAATGGGGGACATCTATAACACTGTCAACAATAAATATATATATATATAATTTTTAATAGTCTTTGAAAGCTGTAGTCTATCTCTGCTGTTCTATAAGAAAATCAAAATCCTCTTAAGGGATTGAGTGCATCTCTAAAGGGAAATAAATAAACAAATAAATACTGAGAGCACTTTAAAATAAAAGAGAAATATAGGGGCACTGGATGCTGACTCCTTCCCTTTGGAGACTGTTTTCCAAGGCTTGACCCAAGAGGCCTTAGGTTTTACTTTGCTGATGAACATCATGCCCTCCGGCATCATGATGACCTTGTAGCTATATTGGATTATAAATAGGCCAAACTCAGCATCTGGACAACCTGAGTGGTCACACTGGTAACAGATAAATAGTCCCCATGTAGCACCCCTTTGCCTCAGGAAGGCCCAAGTTAACTGAGTGGCTGTACAGGCTGTTCGTTTAAAGCCTCAGGCACTATCAACACCCAGTCTGCAGTGGGAGCCAACTTTCCTCCAAGTCGTTCGTGCAACTTGAAAACTGAGGTTTCTCTGAATCTGCACTAGCTCACCACTTTATACAAATTAAGATCCTGCCCATCAACCTCAGAGCACCTTGTAATTCTCATTTCAACAGAAAATCAATATATGGAAAACAATTCATGCATCAGCATAATCAGCAGTGCACAAAAGCAGAGACTAGTAAAATAAGCATTTTTATTTTGTTTTATTTTATTTTATTTTATTTTATTTTATTTTATTTTATACTATTTGGAGTAAAAAATAAGTTACAGCATTTTTCTCCCAATTGCTCAACAAAAGAAAATACAATTTTAGTGTGCTCACCTTTACTGGCTGATTGTAGATCTATTTGATTTTAATCAAAAGGAATATTATGTCATATGAATGCACCGCCTTAAAACAAACAAACAAAAAACAACAACTTTAGAACCACTTCATTGGGAACACAATAAAGTTCCCGAAAGAAAACAAACCTAAGAAACAAAATACAGTACAAATTCCTAACAGCATAATTAATCTTTTTTTTAAATTCGGTTTGGTTTTTTCTGCTTATCTCCAAACAATTGCACACATTATCAGTTGTTCTGTGTATAATTTTAATTCAGAGTGACAAAAATGATTTTTGAATTCTAAATAGATTTTTTTTAAAAAATATTAGTTTACTGTCTTGCTTTTGCAATTTATTTGAATCCCAAGTATGTGCTTTATGTGGGGCTATTTAAAAAATTATTCCATGGTATGAAATATTCATATTTTTCCCTCACGTTGTGGTCCATGGTTATGATTTCTGTTTTTTGTGTGTGGGGGGGGGTTGTTTGTTTGTTTTGTTTTGTTTAAAATCACTCAAGAAAGACACAGCAGCACTCTCCTTTGAGAGTCTCTGTTAGGAACTGTATTTGAACATTATCAATATATTCAAATGTTTTTGAGTTTTTTTTTAAAATAGTACATCTAAAGTATCAAAAAGAAATATATTTCAGATATGTACTATGTGCCACCCTTTGTTTAAAAATGGAAAGCTAATCTTTGCAGAGGAATTTGTGGTAACACTGCATCTAAGCTTCTGGTTATTGTTATTTTCATTATTGCTCAGTGACTTGGTTCATAGGACAGTAAAATACAGGATACCATGAGACCCATTTTCATCACAGCAAGCACTTATAGGGTTTCACCATCAACTTACAATAGCCTTACTGTGCAATAAGAAATACATTTCTACCCAACATGCTGAGTTTGATGACCTGCACTCAGACTATAGTAAAACTGAAACAAGTAAGAGATACCATCTATGGTTGAGAAGGCACAAAAAGAGTTGAGAATCTGGTGGAGATCAGTTTTTGGACCATGAGTACCACCTAAGGGAAATCATTTAACTTTAAGGTGTGTACAGTATCTTATTGGTAAAACTAATCATATAATTATCAGATATTGTTCACAATTGTAGGCAGTTCTGTTTGTATAGGGTGCAAAGGAATGTGATTCAGATGCCTGGTTTTTCTCACTTGCTAATATTGCTAGGATGATGTGTGAATAGTTTACAGACTATTCACAGACCTAATTGTGAATTCTCTAATACTTCTAAGGCCGTTATGTAATAACTAACAAATTCAGCCAACCAGAGTCATTGGTCAGATATAAGAAAGGTACAGAGTTGCATTCACACATCTATTTATTCTTCCCACACACATGTAGTGGGACCCTGTGAGTAAGGAACTATGCTAGGAACTGAGAATGATGGCAGGAAGAGGCAGACACAGCCTGCTGACTCGTGGCTGCTCACAGGAGAAGGAATAACATAAATTAGTGGCTATCTATTCTAGTTACATAGTGATAATAGCACTGCATTCAGAGCCAGGCTGGCATGGAGCACAATCCAGACTCAAGTCCCAAAGACTTATCACATGTGTACCTTTGGGTAAGTCACTAATTTTACTGAGTTTGGGTTCTCTTATCAATTAAAAAAGAAAAGAAAAAAAAAAGAATAGTAGTACCTACTTTGTAGAGATCATTAGAATTCAAGAATCTAGTAAAATGCCAAGGAAACTGCTCAAATAGTCCTTATGCTAAAAAGGATAATGACTATGACAACAATGATGATGATGATGATGATGATGATGATGATCACAAATCTTAAATGAGCAAGAATGCTAATTATCAACCTTTAAGCAACTATAGTTGATCACTGCTTTCTATGTATGTGAAGGGTATCAGAAATATTCTAGTACCAATGGAAATATACCTCTGTGATCAAGGAAGGGGAAGAGGGATGGAGAGATGATGAAAAGGAAGATGGGAATTTTAAAATAATGGCTAACACTTGACAAAGACTATTCTAAAAACCTTGAATGCATGTTTCATATGGTGCTTAAAATAATCTTATCAGGTAAATACTATTCATAGTCTCAGTTTACAGCTGAGAAATTTGAAATGGAGAGATGTTAAATAACTTCCCCAAGTTGCACAAGTAATACAGATAGCAAAGCCAAGATTCACACTCTGACAGCTTGAGGCCTTTTCAAACACCTTTGCTATCTGCAAGATAAAATGTCTCCAATTCGCACAGGAACACAAGGATTGGACAGTCGAGCATTGGAAAAAAAGTCATGTGGTCCAATGAGTCACCTTTCCAGTTGCATTATGCAGATAGCAGAGTGAGAATTTCATAAAAACAGCAGGAAAGCATGCACCTCACATGCATGAGTACAACCTTTCAAGCTGGTGGGGCAGTGTCATGGCTTGGGGCATGTTTTCCTGGAATGATTTGGGCCCTTTAATTCATATGGAACAACATCTGAATAGCACAACATACCAAAGTATTAATAGCACAACATATCTGATCAAGTTCATCCTATCATATTGATGGTATATCCCAATGGAGATGGCTTCTTCCAACAAGACAATGTGCCATGCCTCAATGTCCATATTGTGCAGAAGTGGTTTCAACAACATGAAAGAGATTTTACCTTGCTTAGGTGGCCCCCACAATCTTTGTATAGACTGAGGTTGCCTTTTCATTTTGTCACTGTATGACTGTGGAGGAGGGGCCAGAATCAAGGCAAATAATGGGAAAGCTAGTACTTCCAAAATGAATTCCAGACCTACCAAAACATTAAAGTCAAAATAGTCCCCCAGGAATGAATTTCAGATGACAGTTTAAGAGAAGGTATATTAAGAAATGTTATAATTCATAGTCACAAAATCTAAACTTCACAAATTTACAGTAATCTATATTTTTATGTGTTCTAACTGCTTATAATGGCTCAAATAAAAAGTAAAAATATGTGAATATATACTATATATATTCTAAAAACAGTTCTTATTCATTGGCACTCTAGTCTTATACAGCAATGAAATTTAGCAATTGGATTAGTTAGGGTTTCCCTGAGAAACAGAACCAGTAGATTTTATATATATATATATATATATATATATATATATATATATATATATATATATGTATGTATATGATTTCTTATAAATGATTGGCTCACACAATTGTGGAGTCTGAGAAGTCCCATGAAGGTTGAAGCTGTCATGCAAATTAAAACACAGAAAGAGCACTTTTACAAGACTAGTCTTTATGAAAGTGTTTTTTGTTGTCAAAAATGTTTCCAACCACTGGAACACAAAAAGGCACTCAGAGTTTTGACAAGGTGGCTCAGTTGGTTAGAAAATCTTCCCATACACCAAAAAGTTGGAAGTTTCATTCTTTGTCAGGCCACATACCAAATAGTGGGTTCAGTGTCCAGTTGGGGTGAGTATGAGAGGCAATTGATCAATGTTTCTTTCTCACATCAATGTCTCCCCCCCCCTCTCTCTCTCCCAATAAAAATATAGCTTCAGTAAGGATTTTTTTTTAAAAGGCAGATATCAATGAAGTATCACCTCACACCTGTCAGAATGGCCATCATCAACAAATCAAAAAATGGTAAGTGCTGGCGAGGATGTGGAGGAAAGGGAACCCTAGCACACTGCTGTTGGAAATGCAGACTGTTGCAGGAATTATAGAAAACAGTATGGAGTTTCTCAAAAAAATTAAATATGCAACTGCCATCTGATCCAGTGATCCCACTTCTAGGCCTATATCCCAAGAACCCTAAAACACCAATCAGAAAGAATATATGCATCCCTATGTCCATAGCAGTGCAGTTTACCATAGCAAAGATCTGGAAACAGCCCAAGTGCCCATCAATAGATGAGTGGATAAAAAAGATATGGTACATTGATAGTATGAAATACTGTATAGTAGTAAAAAAGAGGGATTTCTTACCATTTGAGACTGCAAGGAGGGACCTGGACAGTATCATGCTAACTGAAATAAGCCAGTCAGAGAAAGACAAGTATCATATGATCCCACTCTTATATGGAATTTAGTGAACAAAATAAACAGTTGAACAAAATAAATCCAGAGACAGAAGCATGGAACAGACTGTGGAATCTCAGAGGGAAAGTGGGGGAGAATGGGTGGGTGGGAAGAGATCAACCAAAGAACCTGAATGCATATATTCATAACCCATGGACATAGACAAAAGGGTGGTGAAGGCCTTGGGCGGGGAGCAGGTGCAGGCTAAGGGGTCAATGAGGGGGTAAAGGGGGACATATGTAACACTTTCTTTTTTTTTAATATATTTTATTGATATTTTACAGAGAGGAAGGGAGAGAGATAGAGAGCTAGAAACGTCGATGAGAGAGAAACATCGACCAGCTGCCTCTTGCACACCCCCCGCCGGGGACGTGCCCGCAACCAATGTACATGCCCTTGACCGGAATCGAACCTGGGACCTTTCAGTCCGCAAACCGATGCTCTACCACTGAGCCAAACCTGTTTCAGCATATGTAACACTTTCAACAATAAATATTTTTTAACCAGTTAACTGCCACGATATTTTGAATTTAATTTAAATAATTCCGCCACTTGCATCTATAGGCGCTTATGGCACACAAATGGTTAAAAAGGAAAGATAATAATAATAATAATAATAATAATAATAATAATAGGAGATAGATTAAAGCATAAAAGGGCTGAGAACCTATAGTTAATAGGAAATCTACTCATAGAAAATCCCCCAGCTCTTATTAAGTATATATAGCTTTCTGAGAGCAAGAGCACAGTGATACAGTGAGAATCAAGCCAGATTTTAATCCTTTTAATGCAGAGTAACATTACTAGTATATGGTTTTAAGCTCCTATAACCTTATGGATGCTTTCTGAATTTTTACATTAGAAAAACCAGTCTATCAAACATCTGAACTTTGGTGAGTGACTTTGCTATTGGGAGCCTGCTGCTTTCACGGGAATGGGGGAATAGATACCCCCTGGAGAGTAAGAGTGGAAGGGTTTAATCCTCTCCAAGGATCCATCAGCGCCCTCTGAAGCTGGCAGTGGGAGCTCCCAAATAGGTTCCTCACTCTAAGGCTAGAGATCACACAAGCTAAGCTGTCAGGAACACTCTGGGTCTAATATATTTGATGTTATTGTCCCCAAACAGACACACACTGCTGAGTTTGTGTACTGATTTTCATTCAGGAAATATGGTCACCATATGTTCTGATTTCTGTTTTATTAGTCCTATATTTCCCTCTCCCCCGGCCTTTTTTTTTTTTAACAGTTTATGGTTTCTTTTCATTGACAAATTGCCAACTCTTAGTGTATAAGACAGACTAAGTGTAAAGTAACTATAGTGAGGAAATCATAACAAAGAAAAAATAGAGCAAAGAGAAATAATATATCAAAATATATCACAGAGTTATGATCTGTTTTCAACCTCTGAATCCCTAGGACATGCAAAGGGAGTGATATCTACTCAGAGGTGAGAAAACTACCTTGTTCTATGCTTTGTATCTGTTTGGTCCTGCTGGAGCAAGAGATACTTGTGCAATTCACAAATAAGCGAACTTCCTAAAAGAAGTGCAAAGGATATTAAGAACACTTTTTCTTACTCCAGCTCTATCAAAAGAAAACAGAAATATATTGAACTTTAAAAACCCAGGAAACTCCCAAACCTGCACTAGCATCTGAGTGTCTAAGCAGAATCTCACAAAGGTAGTAAGCAAGAACCTTTCATTTGAGGTTCTTTCTATTCCTCAACTTCCCATGATACTTAGAGCTTTCCCTGGGCTGCCCTTCTGTTAAGTCTAGTATCAGCCAGACCTCACCCCATTCCCCCAGTCAAGGCCACTGCCATGATTGAGGATTACAGATTCTCTATTCAAGATCAAGTACTTGTCTATTCTGACTTGCTAAAACTTTTATTTATTTGTCTAAGTTTCACCATCACCTCCCAAATTAAGGAGAGACTTGATATTTAAAAAGAGATAGAGTGTTTTCCCTATCCCAGTGGTCGGCAAACTGCAGGTCACGAGACACATGTGGCTCTTTGGCCCCTTGAGTGTGGCTCTTCCACAAAATACCATGTGTGGGCACACACATACAGTGTGATTGGAACTTTGTGGCCCATGAGCAGAACTTGGTTTTCAGCTCTTAAAAGAATTTTCAATCGTTGTACTGTTGATATTTGGCTCTGTCGACTAATGGGTTTGCCGACCATTGCCCTAGCCTAAGGAAGTGTCTCCTTTCCTTTAGCTTTCCAATGATTAATAACTTACATAAAACTATGTGCTTGAAAGGAGATGGCTACAATAAGGATATGGAGTCTAATTTGCAGAAGAAACCTTTGGCAGGTGTGCTTGTCATGGTGCAGGACAGCTGGGCGCTGGACACCAGACCCTGCTGTGGGAGGTAGTGATGCATCAACTCTCCGGGTAAAGGGGTGGAGGGCAATCCACCCTCCCTACTCTTCCAGACCACTTTCTACCCTCACTGTTTCTCTCCAGGGTCACAAGGTACGTTGATGCCTATAGTCACTTCCCGAATAGCTTAATACTGGAGGTGGGGTCCCGAATAGGAACCTGAGCACTGGAACGAATGCTTCCCTCTCGCAGCTTAGTTTCTATTTCTAGTCCCCTTGGCTGGTGTCAATCTATCTGTAAGAGCCTCCTGATTTCAGGAAGTACAGCAAGTCTTCAAATGTAGTTTTGTTGAAAAATTGTCATGGGGGAAAAAAAAATTGATTTCCAGCCAGGGCCTTTGTCTGTGTGGAGTTGGTATGTTCTCCCCGTGTCTGCGTGGATTTTCTTCAGGTACTCCAGTTTCCTCCCACATCCCAAAGATGATGTGCTCGAGAGGTGGATTGGCGCGTCTATGTTGTGCCCTCTGGGTGAAGGTGGGTGGGTGTGAGTGCACCTGCAGTGGAAGTGATAATGGGGAAGGGCACATAATAAGCAGAGAGCCACAGCTGTCTAATAATTATTCACCTTACTGACTATAGATAAGAGGTTTGCTTACAGACTTTGGGAAACTGGAAGTGAAACAAGGCTGTAAAATGATAAGATGCTTCAATGGGCCCGCTACTCAGAAAAGAAACACATTTTGAGAACAAACCAAGCACAGGACACGCTCTGATTGGGTTGCTGTGCCCGGACCTTGACCCCCTCTGGGAGTTTGCCTCAGGAATGCTGACCATTCTCAGGCCCAAAGAACAGGCTGAACTGTTTGTAACATCATAGACTAGCCACCTTGTTATTGGACTTCGAGCTTCTGAAGGCCGGACTGCAGACCCGACCCTTCCCTTTTTCCCTGTTACAATTGCAGCTCACAGCTGCATGTAGCTATCTTCTCCCCCGTGCCTATGTAATCAGCCAATTGGTGAAGAGGGTCAGAGCAAAATTTCCAGGGTGACCAACTGCTCTCCCCATACCACCCGCATTATTGGGTAAACACTCCACTCATATATTATTCAGCCTTGTCTCTGCTTAATTTGGCTCAAGTAGTGGCAGGCGGCCTTGACCCATTGTTTCTGGTTTCACAAGGACTTCCTGACGAGGGTGGGTTCCTGCCTTGTGCCCCGAGCTGCCAGGATAGGTAGGCTCCAGCCGCCCATGACACTGAACTTGAACAAGCGGGTTGGAAAATAATTATCTTACTTGTTTTCATTAATCTTTCTTCAATGTGTATATAGTTCACATTTATTTCAGTGTTTTATATTACAAGTGTGTTGGGTCTTTATTTAGACGTTTGGTGATGTTTTTGCGGCCAGAAATACGCTGTAGCAGACTTAACTCTTGTTTCTATAATTAGCCTGTAGTAAAATTGATTTTATTGCACATTGTTTTTGCTTAAAGTCGCAGTTTCCAAGAACCTATCACAATGTTAAGTGAGGACTTGTTGTACTGGAAACACCAAGGTCATGGAGCTGCAGGAATGAAGATAAGATCTGACTTCAATATCTCCCCAAGGCCAGGGTACTCTAAAGAAGAGAAGTGTATTGATGAAGAGACACATTTTGACCTCAAGGACACTTCCCTTCAAAGGTCAGCAAACTACTCAGTCAACCTCTTCTAATCTCTTCTTTCTTTGCTTTGCTCTTTATTCCTTTGACCCTCGAGGCTACTCATCATTCTCCTAAAATGTCAAGAACATACATATTTCTATCCTTTCCTCATACTGTTCTTTCTGGCTAGAATTCCTTATGACTGACTATCTCCAGGAAGTGAGGAAAACTTGGATGGTGCCTAGTCCAGATGAATGGAAGAAAAGTAGTGCCAGTAAGTGACTGAGGTGCAGACACAGAGTGAGGGTAAAATGTAGGAGGGGGAATAGAGCTAATAAATGTGGGGCCTGTTGTTTTTAAAGTACCTATAAAACACTTCATAAGAGAGCAATATGTAGCAAGTAATTCAGGCAGAAGTTGGGAATGGCATAGATACATGAGAATTATTAAAACACGGCAGATGAAGATATTTCCAAAAGAATAATAGTAGGGTGGAAAAAAATAAATAAGAAGAATGAAGACAGTGGCTTGGTAAATATATAAAATTAGGGCACAAAAAATGTAAGCAGTAAATAAAAATAAAATACACACACACACACACACACACACACACACACACACACACAGAAAGAAAGAAAGAAAAATAAAAGAAAGCAGACAAGTAGGACAACCAGATGACTTTGTGGTCACAGAAGCCAAGGGAGAATCAACAGTGTCAAATAATACCAAGATGCTAAGCAATGAAGCAACAGGGGAAATCATTAGATATGGTCATTAAAAACAAGTAAACCTTGAGTGAGAGGCAGCCTAGTTAACTCTGGAATGGGACTGCCTAGCTCTGCATCCCAGCTGAAATTTTGCTAGCTCTGTGACTGAGGCAGGTTATTTATTCTCTCTCTGCCTCAGCATGTGAATCTGTAAAATGGAAATAATGATAGCACCTACTTTAAAGGGACGATGTGAGAATCACATGCGTGGACATGTTTAAAGTGCTGAGACCACTGCCTGACACAAATTATGTGAATGTTTGGTGCAGTTATTTAAGATTTCAAGGAATGAGAGAGCAATGCATATATGGCACAATATATTAATCTTCTTTGAATAAGTGTGGCAATACATGGAAAGGGAGAAATAGGGCACTGCCTTAAGTAGGAAAGAATGTACAGGTACCTTTCCTTTTGACTTTTCCCTACGACAACAGGTAAAAGAAAAGAATATAAAATTCATGGATAGTCCCAACATAAATATCACTAACCTGAAAACTGAAGTTCTTATTAAATACAGCAGGTCCTCAAATAACTGTTGCATTCATTATAACATTTCATTCATTATGTCATTTCATTATAATATTGCTGAGATGCCATAGAAACTTAACTCTTGTTTTTATCAATTAGCCTATGGTAAAATTGGCTTCTTTATAGTTGTTTCACTTAAACTCACAACAACATTAAAGTACCAACAACATTACACAGAACCTATCAACAACGTTAATTGAGGAGTTACTGTACTAGGAAACCACTAAGTCCTTATGGGCACCCCTAATTTAAAAAACATGGACTCAACATTTATCTGTCTGATTAGCTTAAGGCATTTTTTTATCTCTGCCAACTCTATGATTATATAACTGAGGAAATCAAGTATATATCAAGTTTAATTCTTAGCCATATTTGTCTCAAATATGGTTTCAAAAAGTAAATAATAGATTAAAATAAGTTTATAAATAAAGCAATCCATTCTTTCCAAAGAAACATTGCTGAATAACTAATATGAACAATACATGCTTTTACTGTAAGAACAAGTAATTTTTCCTTAACTCTGATCATCAATCATCTCCTAATTAGTAAAAAAAAATGGTTCTTCTTAATTATGTAAATTCTTACATCTTTGATTTAAAAAAATGGGAATAAAGTAAGAATTTACTGTAAGAAATGTCAGGTACTATTTTAAATTTTAAAAAAATAAAATGACTCTAGTTTTTCATTTTCCCAGCATTTGGTATTATTCTTCTGATACAGTATTCTATTGTATTCTTATTCCTTATCCTTACAAAGCTGCTATTCACATAAAAAATATGTTCAAGTCCCTGACCATGACCATGAAAGTTCTCTTTGTCTTTATGATCACAGCTGGTAAACCTCAACTGACCACCTGTTATCAATTATTTTATTTAGTATCATAGAATATTTTGGCCTGCTCATATAGAGCCTTTCAAGTAAGGTTTGATTGAATTCTTTGTTTTGTTTCCATATTAAAATAAGAGAAACTACTATGATGCAGAAAAATATTTTTAATTTTCAAGTCAATTAATGAGTCATATTTGGAAAGTGTTAAAAATACCAAAATTTTTACAATTTACCAGTTGACCATATAGTTACCAACATAGGCCCAATAGGTGTGCTAGTTGCTGTAAGTCATGGTTTACCAATTTATCTATGTCATATTCCACCGATCATTTTATTGGAGAATCATAGTACCATGGTGAGCTCTCTTTAAAGGACATTTTTCAAATTTCAAAGAATTTTCAAAATCACCAAGTTTAACTTAGTAAGCAAAACTAATAAATATAGAATTATTAAATATCAGAAAAATATTAAGGTGTTGGGAACTGTCCATAAGTTCAATCAGAGTGGAAAAACAGAACGCCAACCATGAGGAGCAGAAGGGAACATTCACTACACTGGGAAGGTATCAAGGATAAGAAGAGTTTCCTGTGGGAAGAAAACTATGTGTGAGAAAAATACCAGCAATAAATTCCTCCCAAGAGGATCAAAAGCAGGAGTCCCAGAGGATCCCCAATAAGTAGCTCAACTATAAAACTTCCTTTAGCCCAGCCAACATAGCTCATAGGTCATGGTTCGATTCCTGGTCAGGGCACATGGCTAGGTTGTGGGCTCAATCCTCTGTTTGGGAAATGCAGGATACAGTTGACCAATGATTCTCTCTCTCATCACTGATGTTTCTACCTCTTTCTCTATCTCCCTCTCTGAAACCAATAAAAATATATTTTTTTTTAAAAACACACTTTCTTTAGATGAATCATTTTCAGTCCATACATTCCTTTTTTTATCTAGAACAGTAGAGTTTATTTATAGCTTGATATTCTACATAATTTTAACTACTAAATTTGTAAATTAAAATATAAATTTCTCATATAGGCAATCTAATTGCTGAAATAAAAGAAACAGAAATTTAAAAATGTGTGTTCTTTTTGGAAAGAAATGATTGTTCTTCTATGGTTCATTATGTATGGCTAGAGACTATTTTCCAAAAGTGTTTATGTTTTATGTTTTATGTCTCCAGAATTATGCTGCCAGTGACACCAAACCCTGCAGGGTCTTAACAAAAACTACCCTACAGTTTTCCTGAGGAGGAGTCACTACAGCTGCTGTCTATATAGCCTGGTCCAGGGACCAGACCTGATTTTGGCTGAGTGTATGGGTCCCAGACCTAAAAGGGATATCCCCCTGCTAAGAGACTGTTGTGGTTTCCTATAGGATGTTTAATTCTATTGATAAATTGATTTGAAAATGACATAGCTAATTCCAAAGGAAAAAATTTAATGCATATATTGAGTGTCAGTAGGAAGAAAACCTGCTGGCCAGAAAACCTTCCTCCCACCCTGTACTTGCCCATTGATATGGTTTTATTGTAAGGTAAGGGGTAGTTAACCTGACTGCTGCTCACCAATGTCTGAATTACTGGCATGGCTATACAGAATCTCCTCCACACTCCTCAAGCCTGTGACTCCTAACTCCAAAACTAAACACACCAAGGACCTTGAAGGACACTCATAAGCTATAGGGTGTCCCAAATAATGTATACACATGCTTTGAATAATATAAAGGCAGTGTTTATTAAAATACATTTCATTTTCAAAATTGAGCTACCAGCTGTTAAAGTGTGTATACATTTTTGGGACACCTTGTATATGTTATTTTCCACCAAGTACCAGGGTTGAACCTAGTTGTTCCCTTTTGGTTATTGCTTATTGCAATTTTCTATTCAGTCTTTTATGGCCCAACTGATGAGTCAGTAGAAATCTTTCAAATAAATACTGTATACTTTGAATGTGTGCTGCCAAATTCAGGAAAAATATTGAACAACAGCTTAATGTGTCCTGTAGTTAGTCATAGCACATGAGTAGTCATTTTTAAAAGGTAAGAGGAAAAAGGAGACTGTTGATTGAAATTCTGTTCTTTGATGCAGAACAGACACTAATAACTTACCAGGAAAGTACTCAGTTCTTACACAGATAACTCAAATTCCTTTAAATAAATAGGCATGTCAACCTTGTTACTTTTTAAAAAAAATATGTTTGTATTGATTTTAGAGAGAAAGGGAGAGAGAGAGAAACTGCAATGATGAGAGAGAAATATTGATCAGCTGCCACCTGCATGTCCCACATCAGGGATTGAGCCTGCAACCTGGGCATGTGACCTTACCGGTAATTGAGCCATGCTGGCCAGGCAACCTTGTTATTATTTTTTTTAATCTTATCAATCATACCCAGAAAAATAACCTTTCAGATAAGGAACACCAGCAATTTGAAGTATGCCAATTAAGTTTAGATTTCTGACTAAATTTATAGAACTCATTAGCAGACTATAAGAAATAACAATATATGTTTTACATTACTGACTTATTAAGAAAAAAATTTACATGTACATTACTATGGTATACTATATTAGTATTCATCAGTCAGAGTAGTGTCAAAATGCCTCATAGTCCATATATAATGTAACAAAAATGTCCATCCCATTATCAAATCTCTAGAAGTTATATTAACTTTTCTAGTTCAAGAATGCCTGTGTTCTCAATGAAAATAAAGCTGATTAAAATTGACTAATATGTAATATTTCAGATGTTCCTACTTTATTTTAAATAAACATATATTTGTTAATGTCATTTCTCTGTCAAAATCATTACCTATATGGAATTTTTGCTACAGGATTGGTTTCCATTTTACTTACAATAAAGAGAAGCTAAAATCTGGACAATTATCTATGTAAAATCAATAAATGGAACAATAATTTATTAAATAATGTCAATCCTCACTATATAAATAAATGTCCTCACTATATAAATAAACGTACTTCCTTTGGTCAACTTAACTGTGGCTTTTACACCCTCTGAGCAAACTTCAATTATAGATATAGAAAAGTTCCCCAAATTGCCGAAACCGGTTTGGCTCAATCGGTAGAGCGTTGGCCTGAGGACTGAAAGGTCCCGGGTTCGATTCCGGTCAAGGGCATGTGCCTTGGTTGCGGGCACGTCCCCAGTGGGGGGTGTGCAGGAGGCAGCTGATCGGTGATTCTCTCTCATCGATGTTTCTAGCTCTCTATCCCTCTCTCTTCCTCTCTGTAAAAATCAATAATATATATATATATATATATTTTTTTTTTAAAAAAAAAAAAAAAAAAAAGAAAAGAAAAGTTCCCCAAATTATTTGTCAGGAGCCATCACCAGAAATTGGAAAAGCACCTATATAATATGTAATTCCAGTGCCAGGAAGAGTTTAAATAGCTCCAAGGTGCCCAAAGAAGCTTTACGAATAAAGTTTTAATGATGTTTCTGGATTACACAAGAGTAACATGTCTACAGCTGGTGCATTAGGAAATTACTTCCTCTTAAATGGTGTCTAGGGTGCACAGCCGCTGCACTTGCAAATGCAATGTTTTAGTCAAAGCAATGTGCTCTTATTAACCCCACTTTCTAGAACACAATACTAACGTCTGAGCATTGTCTCCCAAATTCTCAGCCCTTCTGGGCTTCCGTCCTACCTATCAAAGAAGGATGAGCTATTTCCCTGAAGCCACTTAAGTCCCTGGAGTGATGCAGGCTTTTTTCTAAGAAAACTAGGACTTCCATTTTCTGAGAAAACTAGGACTTTTGAGGTCCTTCTTGATCTCCAGATACTCTGTCCTGTCATTTCCCATATAATCACAAATTGTGCTCCTTTCTTAGTACTTAACAATACCGCCTTCTCTTTGTTCTACATGACAGTCCTTGCCAAACATTTTCCCAATATGGGCCAATGCATCGTACTCTGAGAGCTACACTTTCCATTCATGATGATAAATTACTGTGGGCTCAAGGCCCAGGGATCAGCCTCTGACCCGAAAGCCTTTCTCAACAAGCTAGAGGAAACCTGCCAAACACAACTACTCCATACTGGTGCAAGACCATAGACTCTGAGCAGATCTTTCCACGGTCTCAGAATGCAGAACACACTGAAGGCAGAAGCAGAAGCTGAAGGGGTTACCCAGGGAAGAAGTAATAATCAACAGTCATGACACAGGAGTAGAAGCCACGGGTAATGAAAAGCAAATGAATAAAGGTAGTGTGAGGGTAGAAGGGGATCGGAAGCAGAGATGAAGAGAAGCTAAATCTCCAGAGTGGTAAAGACACCAGAAGAGGGAGTGATATATGCCACTTTGAGGGTATAAGTAACTAGAACTGTTCCTTAGCCTGCAGAGCTATCATTGTAGCAAAAATGATGAATAGTGAGGTACATGATGGGAGTACAAAGGCAGTTTCCTTAAAACCATTCCCATCATCAAAGATCATGGAAGATTTACTTATTTTTTATGTTATTATCTTCCATGTTTTACACCCTGAAATGGACTCCAAATCTATTACACAGTCTCAACTCAAGTATTAAATTTAAGATATATGTATATATTAAATAACTTGTTCTCTTAATAGAAGCATGACTTTGATTTTATGTGTAAAAGTCGTTACCTTTGAACCTGTTTAAAGTGTTTAAGCAAAACTATCTTCCTAATAATCTTTAGATATTTAGAGAATGTATATGACCAAAAGTTCTGACAGTCACTTTTTTCAAACATTTTTTCATCTGGAACATAGCACACTAACAGAAAACTGCACCCCAACAAATATCACAGAGTGAACACCTACATAATCACTACCAAGTTCAAGAAATAGAACATACTCCTCATAATCTCTCCAAATACTACTCCCTCTCTTCTCCCTAATAGTACCTGCTATCTGTAATCTACTTCTATTTCATAATTGTCCTTTTGTGATTTTTCCTTCTTTTTCTATTCTTGCTCAATATAATAATTGAGGAATGATCTGTTATGTGCATATTTTTATTGCTGCATATCGTTTCATTGTATTTATTAATTTCCTGTGAAGATTCCTTGTGTTTTGGCTATTACAAATAATATAGGGGGTCTCTAGTTTCAGATCCTACAAGAACTTATAAATTGTCACTGCTATTTTTACATATTAAAAACCAAAAATCAACAGCTTTTCTTGAATCCATCAGAAGACTGAGGTTGTGGAGGAAAACACCATTCTAAAATCGGGGGTTGGGGGGGGGCAGGAACACCCAAAAAGTCAGAGCCGACATGTGCTTATCTGGAACAGAAGCTACTATTACCATAAACTAGTGAAGAGTTAAGTAGTAATGTTGACAAGTTGGTGGAGACTGAGTATGTGGATTAGCCTGAGAATACCAAACTTCTCCCCCACCCCCCGCCACTTGTTCCTTCTGGAATATCACCAGCATCACCAGTGTTTCATAGTGAAGATCCTAGAAAGATCCTCTGGTAGCTCTGGTAGGAAGGAGAAAGAGAGCAATCATAGTGAAATATGCCCAGAGTCTTATCTGTGACAAAGTCATGCTCTCCAGGGGAAAGGACATTACCAGAGCCTTCTCCTGGCTAGGGGAAGAGAATTCATACAAGCTTCAGCCCCCTATAGCTTTCTGTCTCATCCTACTGAGGAAAAACAAAACAAACAACAACAACAACAAAAAACAGTCACTATAAGTCAGAGCTTCATAGATTGAGAATGTTGCAACTGGGAAGGGAGTAGGAGGCTGAGGAGGAAAAAAGTTATACCACTGCAGAAACACTTGTGAAGTTCACAGACTGAAGTGACAGGTCCACTAAAACACTGAGATTTATTCAGGAGATTATAAAACACTTCCCCTTTCCCACATCTTACTACCACACCAAAAGCTTCAGGATGATAATGGTAGATTACAGCTGAAAGATTTGCAAGACATAGACTCTTTTTAAGAAGGAGTTATTAAAGAAGCCCAAAGTAAAAAGAGGAGACAAAATCAAAGATATTACTGGAAATTGAAACCTCTATCAACTATAGCTAAAGCAAGAATTAAACACTGCCCAAGTCCTAGCCAGATTAATATAGATTCTCATACTAAGGCCCATTAGGTCCTATTAGCCAATACATGTCTAACTTACTACAAAAAAATTACAGGTCATAGAAAAAGACCAGAAAAAATACATCTGAGGACACAAAGCAATAATCAGAACTAGACTTAGATATGACTTAGATGTTGGAAATAATCAGATAGGGAATATAAATAACTACATGTTAAGGCCTCTAACAGAAAAGTATATAATATGCAAAAACAGATGGGCAATATACACAGAGAAGTGGAAACTCTAAAAGAATAAAAGGAAATTCTTTAAGTCAAAACCACTACAACAGAAATTGGGGATTCCTTCACTGGGTCCATCAGTGGACTGGACATAGACAGTGAAAGAATCAATGAGGTTCAATAGACTTCGAAAAAACTTATGAACTGAAACTTGAAGGGGGAAGATATAATTAAAAAAATAAAAAGAACAGAACATGAAGGGACTATGGGACAATATGTAAAATATAACATATACATAATTGAAAAGAGTACCAGAAGACAAATAGAGAAAGGAGCAGAAGAAACATTGGAAATAACAAATAATATTGATTATTCTTGTATGTGTTTCTTAGCACAGAGGCCCATGCATTTCTTTTGAAGTTGCTTAATTTTAACTCTGTATAATCATGCCAAACTGTGTCCCAAAGTTTATTGTATCAATTTGCAGTCTCACCAAACATATGGGAGTTCCAATTGCTGCACATCCTCACCAACATCTGGTATTTTCAGTCTTCTTAATTATATATTTTTTGGTTGAGTAACAGTACACTTTGTGATTTTACTTTATTGCCAGTGAAGTTGAACACTGTTCATGCTATATGCTATTTGACATCTTTTTTGTGAAGAGTCTTTTGTTTTTATATTTTTTTTCTGCCTTTAGCTTATTGATTTGAATATAAACACATTTTCAATCTACTTCTGGTTGACCCTTTTTATTCCAGTTTTGTCCCATTGTCAGAGAGGAGGGAATTGCCGTAGTCAAAACCTTTAAAAGTTAAGAAAAATTATGACTCAGAGCACACACACAAAAAATGAGGAATTTGACCCCTTGGTAGGCACAGGGAAACCCTATCCATAAAAACAGAGGACAAATAAAAGAGTTAACTACAAAATAGTATAGATTGGTAGAGTTTATATTTGATTAATTAATGCATTATATATCATTATGTAGACCTAACCATAGGTCCTTTCTTTCTTTTAGCAACTTAAACAACTGAAAAACTTTCCCAAGCAGCATTAGCATGGGCAATATTCAACACTTTGGGGGCCTTATTTTTCTCTTCTGTGAAGTGAAGGATTACTCTCATATAATCTCAAAAGGGGATCCTTATTTTATGATTCTGTAATTATGATTATAGCCAAGGATTATAGGCTAAAATTTTTAAGGAAAGAATCCAAAGCTGGAGATATGAGTAAATTCACCTAAATGCCTTATCCTGTATGTCTATGTAATTATCAAGAGAAGTTGTGGGCCTTATTTGCAAGAGGTAGGCCTAATAGAAGGAAATAAAACCATGATGCAAATAACTCTAATAGAATACATTATCAGTGGAGAAAGAAGATGCATATATTAATCTATAACCAACCTAATACAATAAGTATAATGGACAAGTTTCTTACTCAGAGTGAAGATATTTAAACAGCACTGTGTTATACACCATGCCTAAGACCAATGAAAGGACAAGGCCTTGTAGTCTCAGATTTGAGATCTTCATCCTCCTCCTCTTACTATGTGGTCTTGGGCAGACTACTCAACCATGCTGATTTTTAGCATTCATGTCCCTGCAAGAGCAATACTCTTCTAATTGTTGTAAGTGTTTAGTGATGTTGGATACTAGAGTACATACTATAGTACCTGGAACTTAATTGAGATAAATGGCTGATAGCTATTATGAGACAATAATAAATAATGCAGTGAGCCCTGCCTGCTAAAGTGCTCTGATTTCTGTTAATATTGAATATAGAAAGGTAGTAAAGGAGTCATATAAACAGGATGAAAATAGATGCCAACCTTACCAAAGGAGTTGAAGTTTCAACTATTGTTGGTTGTGGCATCCTATATCTAGCAATCCAAACTCCGGGAGGCCCCTAGGAACACTTAATTTGAATGCTTCTTATATAAAAGGTGAGAAGCTAAAAGGATATCAACACTTTTTTCTCTATCATAATTCTGCTTGCTACACTGGCTGGAGCAGTGACAGCTCAATAACTCAACATGTATAAAACTTGCTCCTAAAATACAAGACTAGGATTTCTAGTAGACACTGGGGCTATTGCCTCTAAGGAAATGATCTCTTGAATCAAGAAAAGACTATTGAAAGATTTGTCAGAATCTTCTGCACTTTCAGAGTGCACACTGCAAAACATTCCCATTTGGGAATCAGTAATGTGACAAAATCATTTTTGTTTTGCTCTTGGTAGACAAAAAAATACAATGGCAATGATTTAATATAATTGCATGAATTTCTTTCTCCTTTAATAACATATGCATCATTTTTCGTCTATCATACTGGTTGATACTATACTTGTACTGACTTTGTATTCTTGAAGATAATTCATTTGACATAATTTGTGTGATGTACCCATGCAGAAAAAAATATTGACATAGAAACCAAATAACCACATATAATTTTCAATTATAAGAGTCCATTTGGAGACTGAAATTTCCAATGAGAAACTTTAATTAATTTACAGTCCTGAGATATTGGAACTGGAAGGATCTCAGAGAACATCTAGACCAGCAATTTTCAACTGGTGCGCCATAGGAATTGTTTAAAAGGTGCATTACCTGACTGTTTAGTCAAGGGTTCACCTTTAAGTTGTCAAATTTAAAAATTACAACACCCTTATATGCTGTTATATGTTCACAATTTAAAGGAGAACTCTTGAGTGAATAGTCAGGTAGTGCATGTTTTAAACAATTCTTATGCAAGACAACAGAGGAGGTGAGGGCACGAGTGGGGCAATGGGGGGGAGGGTCAATGGGCAACAAGGACACCTATGTAATACCTTCATCAACAAAGAAAACAAATTTTAATGACAACAACCAACATAACAAAAGCTGTCCTATGTGAGTGAATCAAAATTTTACCTGTTATTTGTGTCAGATCAGCAAAAAGATATAATGTATTTTTGGTATGCCACAGAATTTAAAAAATATATATTTTATTGATTTTTTTTTTTTGACAGAGAGGAAGGGAGAGGGATAGAGGATTAGAAATATTGGTGAGAGAGAAACATCAACCAGCTGCCTCCTGCACACTCCCTACTGGGGACGTGCCCGCAACCAATGTACATGCCCTTGACTGGAATCGAACCTGGGACCTTTCAGTCCGCAGACCGATGCTCTATCCACTGAGCCAAACCGGTTTCGGCTGCCACAGAATTTTAATAGTTTATGTGTACCATAAGAGGAAAAAGGTTGAAAATTGTTTATCTAGGGTCTAGATAAACAATCTTCTCATCCAACAAATGAGGAACTGAATCCCAGAAAGGTTAGTATTTTATACAGGATCATACAACTAGTTAGAAGCAGAACAGGGATAAAAACCCAGAACTTCTGACTCCAAAAATAGTGTTCAAACAGCAGGCTGGAATCACTTTGAAGTAGGCCATCCTAAGAAATAGCAGGTACAGTGAAAAACATCTTCATGTAAAGTATAAGGCAGCTCTGTAAGTAAATAGTCAGAATCTTAATGAAATCAAAATGAGATTAATGAAAATTAAGAAGCCAAACTAATGAAGACAAGCAGAAATTATTAAACAAGTAGTTAATGTGTGTTATTCCGCGCACCCCCCTCCCCCAAACTTACTTTGTGTTGGCTTACTGGGAAATTTAATATTGCATGAGAGCTATATTCACATATCTTATATCTTTCATTCTATGTCTTAGAAGATCTGGGAAGGAACCACAAATGCCAAGAAGCAGAAGGTGAAACAAAAGTAAAATAAATGAGCAACAGTAATTTGAGAAAACTGAGGCAAAAGTTCATGCATGAAAAGTGAATTTTAGATGTAGATGTTCTACAATCAGGGAGAATTTAAGCATCAAAATCCAATTTCAGCAAGCCACTTGTGCAAATCAAAGGAAATTATATGCAAGGCAATTTGCAATAAGGTTGTATGCCATTGCCAAAAACACTGTTATACATGTACATGGTTCATAGGCAAAGCCATGCCATCTTTCAGGATAGTGTTGTTAAAGGATATAGCTGTAAAATAAGTAATCTCACCACAACAAAAATTTTGTTTGACTTAAACGTTAACAAACACTTTTAGATGTTAATTCTAGTTACCAAATTTAAAAATCCAATAGCAAAAAGCTTCAATTAAAAACATGACCGTATAGTCAGGCACCCAAATCCACCAGTGGAGCAAGCCAAACTACAAGTTTCAGTCTCTTCGCAGCCAATAAGAATATCTATGGCTGAATTGATAGTGGGGTGAATGATATATATCTTTAGAGGTCCAAAAAACCCGATTTCATCATTGCCATGATCTGTGTACATTTTGCTGTCAGAGTCACAGCCTATAAAACCAAAGCCATACTAATATCTGAGATTTTAAAGTTATATACATACTTCATCTCAGGGAAGAAAACCATAAGATTCTATCTGTTTAAATCTTGAAAAACAACATTTTTATCTGTGAATATTAGTTTTAATAGTCAGAGATCAGCATTTCCTTTGTGTGTGTTTTATGGTTCCTTAGATAAGAAATAATGTGCTTGCAATAAAAAATTAGAATGTATATACATAAATAAAAGACAATAAAAATGAATTACAAGTAATACACAGTGAGAACAAGGCAATGCTATCTGCTCTCTCTGTTCCTATATATTATATGAGACCTAGCCAATCTGGCTATAATTCAAGAAAAAATAAAAGGCATTCCAAGAAAGGAAGAAATCAAACTGCCTTTGTTCATTGATGACATAATTTTGTACATAGGAAAGCCTACAGAATTAAAAAATAAGTTATGGGAACTAATAAGTGAATATAACACAGTCACTGTATATAGAGTAAATGTAAAAAGATCAACCACATTTTTCTAGACTACTAACAACAATATTGATGTTCTAATAAACTGGAAAATTTATAAAACTAAATACCACTTACAATAGTATTAAAAAGTGAAATAATGAGAATAAATATCAAATACATATACAAGACCTCCTCACTGAAAACCACAAAATGTTTCTGAGAAAACAAAGACCTAAATAAGTGTAGACATATACCATGTCCATGGAATGATTGATTTAAAATTAAGATGTCAATTCTCCTCTAATTGATCTATAGATTCAATGCAATTGCAATAAAAATGTCATGAGACTTTTTTTTAATCCTCACCTGAAAATATCTTTTCCTTTTATTTTTTTAAAAATTTCTCCACAGTAATCAAGTTTGTTTGTTTTGTTGTTGTTTTTTTAATTTTTATTTTATTGAATTTTTACAGAAAAGAAGGGAGAGGGATAGAGAGATAGAAATGTCGATGAGAGAGAATCATCAACCAACTGCCTCCTGTACACCCCCTACAGGAGATGTGCCTGCAACCAATGTACATGCCCCGACCGGAATCGAGCCGGGGACCTTTCACTCCGCAGGCCAATGCTCTATCTACTGAGCCAAACCGGTTCTGGCTTTCCTTTGATCTTTAGCAAAAGTGGAAGGCGGGGGGGGGGGGGGGGGGGGGGGGAAGAGAGAGAGAGAGAGAGAAACATCGATGTGAGAAAGACTCATCAATTGGTTGCATATTGCACATGCCCTAACAGGGACTGGGGATCAAATCTGCAACTCAGGTATGTGCCCTTGACTGAGAATCTAACTCTGAATTCTTCAGTGCACAGGCCAACATTCTAACCACTCAATAACACCTGCCAAGATCCATGAGACTTTTTTGAATTGACAAATTGATTCTAAAAATTACATGAAAATAGAAAGAAGCTAAAATATCTAAAACAATATTGAATTTGAAGAACAAAATGTGAAGATATAAATTATCTGATTTTAAGACATTATATAAAGCTACAGTTGTGAAAAAGTGATAGTAGCAAAATAGAGAATCCAAATATAAACCCACATATATCTGTTAAGTTTAGGGCTGGAGGAGGACTCTTTTGGGGGTAGGATTTTGTTATTTTTAATGAAGTCACCAAGATAATTTGGAGAAAAAAATGTGTTTTCATCTAATGGCACTGAACAACTGGATATTAAAATAAAATAATAACTTTGCCCTTACTTTATATTGCATATGAAAATCAACTCCAAATGGATATCAACATAAATATAAACTTTAAAACCATAATACTTCTAGAAAAACATACAGGATAGCAATCCTTTGGAACTCTGAGAGAGGGAAAGATTTCAAAAAGAGAACCCATGGCAATAAACAATTTTTAAGGAAGGAATTACTAGCCTATTAGAAAAAAAATTAAATGTTTGCTGTAGAAAACCACCACCAAATCAAAGGAAATTATATGCAAGGCAATTTGCAATAAGGTTGTGTGAACTCTTACAACTCAATAGAAAGAAGTATAATCCAATTAAAAAACAAGGTGACCACACCAAGCCAGTGTGGCTCAGTTGATTAGAGCATCATCCCATGCACTGAAAAGTCATGGGTTCGATTCTCAGTCAGGGCACATACCTAGACTGCAGGTTTGATTCCAGTGGGGATGCATATGGTAAGCAACCAATTATTGAATCTCTCTTACACTGATGGGATGTTTCTCACTCTATCTCTTTTCCCTCTTCCTCTCTCTCTAAAGAAGAAGAAGAAGAAGAAGAAGAAGAAGAAGAAGAAGAAGAAGAAGAAGAAGAAGGAGGAGGAGGAGGAGGAGGAGGAGGAGGAGGAGGAGGAGGAGGAGGAGGAGGAGGAGGAGGAGAAGAAGAAGAAGAAGAAGAAGAAGAAGAAGAAGAAGAAGAAGAAGAAGAAGAAGAAGAAGAAGAAGAAGAAGAAGAAGAAGAAGAAGAAGAAGAAGAAGAAGAAGAAGAAGAAGAAGAAGAGAAAAAATAACCCAGAAGGATGCTCAACGTTGTTACTCATAATGGAAATACTCATTAAAACAATGAGACCCTACTATAAGCCCACTACAAATCTTAACATTACAAAGACTGATAATACCAACTGCTGATATGGATGTGAAGCATGAGGAGCTCTTATGCATCACTCATGGCAGTTTAAAATGGTAAAATCATATTGTAGAATATTTTGACCCACACATTGCATTCTTAGATATTTACCAAAAGGATATAAAAATGTGTTTATGAAAATCTTTGACATAATTATTCTTAGAAACTTTATTCATAATAGCCAAAAGATAGAACAACCCAAATATTCATCAAAAGATTAAAGGATAAACAAACATATCCATACAATGGGGTACTACTCTATAATAAAATAGAATACATGTGTAACAACATAACTGAATTGAAAATTATTATGATAAACAAAATAAACCAAAATCCAAAGAGTACGTACTAGAGGAGTCTATTCATATAAAATTTTAGAATATGCAAAATTAACCCATAGTGACAGAGGGAAAAAAATAGTGGTTGCATGAGGCAAGAAGTCAATAATTTGAGTTTAAACATATGTGAGAAAATTTTCTGTGGTGATAGAAATGTTCTAGATTTTTATTGTGGTGCTGATTACATGGGCTTATACATTTATAAAAACTTAAAAGTATTCTCTAATTTCCAAACTGACAAGCAAATAAAAAGGGAAGAAAGAAAATTTTAGCAAGCCAACAAAAGCAGGGAAATTGAGAAAAATAAATAACAAAAATGAAGGTATAAAGTCAAGTATATTACATGACCTATATTTATTTTTAGTTAATCCTCACCAGAAGATTCTTTTTCCCATTGAATTTTTTTTAGAGAGAGAATGTAAGGGAAGGAGACAGAGAGAGAAATATCAATGTGAGAGAAACACCTCACAGTGACTAGTTGCCTTCTGTTTACACCCCAACCAGGATCAGGGATAGAGCCTGCAACTGAGGTACATGCCCTTAACTAGAATAGAACCCATGACCCATTAGTCTGCATGCTGATGCTCTAACCAATGAGTAAACTGGTAAGGGTGACTTAACATATTTTTAGAGGATAATGAAAAGAGAAGATAATGAAAGGTAGAAGCAAGTTTTCTTTTAAATGTTTCCTCTATAATGATATGATTGCAAACTTTTTAAATGAACATTAAAATTATCACAGTTAATGTTATAAAGCAAGAGTTCTAGATACAAAAAAATCAGTATATAAGAATCAATTTTGTTTCTATATAATAGATACATAATTATAAATATTTTAAATTGTATTTATAATAGCATTACAATATTAAATGCCTAGGAATCAATAAATTATAAAATATTACTGAGATCAATTAAATATCATCTTAATAAATAGAGGCATATAATCATTTTCATAAATTGGAAAACTTGATGTTATAAATATGTCAATTCTGCCAAAATTTATTTATAAATTCAAAATTTCTCTATGGGTGTAAATTTCTATAGCTTTTGGTAGAGGTTGATAATATAAACTCCATCTTAAAACACAAAAGATCAAGAATAACCAATATAGAACAAGTTGGGAGTACTTACTCAACCAGATATATAACTGCAGTAATTAAAACAGTATGGTATTGCCTCAAGGATAAACAAGTAGACCAATACAACTAATTAAAGAGTCCAGGAAGAAAATTACACATATTTCATGATTTATAATAAAGATAACACTGCAAAGCACTTAGGGGAACATGAGACTTTTGCTAAATTGTTCTGCATCAATTGGATGTCAATTTGGAATAAATGAAACTAGACCCCTACTTCATATTATATAGAATAATTATTTTAGGTGTATTTAAGATTTAAATATCAAACAAAGTTTCTAGAGAAAAATGTTAGCATATTTTTAGGATATTGAAGTTGTTACAACTGAATATGAAAAGTCCTGATGGTAGGGAATGCGATTGAGAAATTAGATTGCAGTGAAATTAAGAATCTCTACTGAAAGACTCCAATACAAAATCTTTTGCACAGCAAAATAAACTATCAACAAAGTGAAAAGAGAGCCCACCATGTAGGAGTACATGTTTGCCAATGATACATCTGATAGGGGTTAATGTCCAAAATATATAAGGAACTCACACATCTTAACAAAAGGAAGACAAACAATCTAATTTTAAAAATGGGTAAAGAACCTAAATAAACTTCTCCAAAGGGGACATACAGATGAACAAGAGATATATGAAAAAATGCTCAAAGTCACTAATTAGCAATAAAGAAGTATCACCTGACACCTATCAAAATGACTATCATCAACAAATCAACAAACAATATGTGTTGGTGAGCATGTGGAGAAAAGGGAACCCTCATATACTGCTGATGGGAATGCAAACTGGTGCAATCACTGTGGAAAACAGTATGGAATTCCCTTAAAAAAAACACAAATGGAACTCCCATTTGACCCAGTGATCCTACTTCTTGGAATATATCCTAAGAAACCCAAAAGACTAATCAGGAAGAATGTATGCACCCCTATGTTCATAGCAGCACAATTTACAACAGCTGAGATCTGGAAACAACCCAAGTGCCCATAGCAGATGAGTGGATAAGAAAGTGTGGTACATTTACACAATGGAATACTATGCAGCTATAAAAAAATAAGGATCTCTTACCCCTTGAGACAGCATTGATGGAACTGAAGAATATTATGCTAAGTGAAATAAGCCAATCAGAGAAAATAAATATCACATGATCCCACATATATGTGTAATCTAATGAACAAACAGAACCAGAGATATAGAATCATGGAACAGACTATGGAATCTTGGAGGGGAGGCAATGGTGGAGGGAGGAGAGTTTAACCAGGGAACTTATATGCATACATGCATAGCTTATGGACACAGACTATAGTGTGGTGAAGGCTTGAGAGGGGCAAGTATGGGGTGGAGGTGTTCAATGGGAAAAAAAGGGGATATCTGTAATACTCTAAACAACATAGATAAATGTTTTAAAAGATTCTAATACATAAATAAATAAATAAACAAATTACAGGATTAGAAGTCATTTGTAATACTTATAACCAACAAAGCACTTATACACAGACTAAAGAGCTACTACAAATCATCATTAAAGAGACAATGCTATAAACTTGAATAGGCATTTCACAAAAATAATAAGTAAAAGGCTAACTAAATGGTCAATAAATTATGAAAACTGTCCAACCTCAATAAAGGAAATACAAATTAAGATCATCAATCAGTATCACTTTCAACCCACCAGAATGGGGAAATTTAAAAGGCTAATAATGGTATTGTGATAATTCACTGACCTGTGTATTTATGATTTGTATTTAAAGTGCCTTTCATAACAAAAGTTACTTGTTAAAAAATAAGTAGTGAAACAATCAGCATTAGAATGTCATTTAAGAGAGCAAACAAATATACTCTAATGAATACATGAGTATTCAAATCATATTTATAAAAAGTAGATTTTTTTCAAAAATGTATTCAATTAATATTATTTATTCAATGCAATTTCAATCAGAATCCTAATTTTGATTATTCTGTTTTTATTTTTTAATCTCACCCAAGAATATGTTTATTGATTTTATAAAGAGAGGTAGGGAGGGAAGGAGAAAGGGAGGGAGACAAGGAAAGAGAGAGAGAAGAACATCAATCCTATATAATGAAAGCCTAATATGCTAAGTGTTCAGTCCTCCAGTTGTCCGTTCAACCAATCAAAGTGTAATATGTTAATGATATGCTAAGACTATGATGTGCACTGACCACCAGGGGGCACTCAATGCAGGAGCTGCCCTCTGGTGGTCTGTGCACTCCCAGAGAGGGAGCGCTGCTCATTCAGAAACCAGGCTCAAGGCTGGCGAGCACAGCAGCGGTGGCAGGAGCCTCTTTTGCCTCCACAGCAGTGTTAAGGATGTCCTGCTGATGGCTTAGAGGCACTCCGCATGGGGAGAGGACCTAAGCCATCAGTAGGACATCCCCTGAGAGCTCCTGGACTGCGAGAGGGTACAGGCTGGACTGAACAACACACACCCCCAGTGCACAAATTTCATGCACTGGGTATCTAGTATAAGATAATCTTATAATGTTGCATACACTTTTTCGTCACCTACAGGACACTACGTGTTTCTAAACATTTAGTGTTTATATTTGAAAAGTTGTTATATAAATACTTTGGGACCTTTTTTCTAGAACTTGTCAACCTTTTCTAACTACATTCAATATTGAGTGACTAGATTTCCAAGTTAATCTTAAATGAAAGAAGAATATTCAATTGTGGTTCAAGAGAAGGCGTTATATTTGTAAAGGAAGTTAAGTGAAATAATGATATATTTTGGAGAAGGTATGTGAAATACCACAGCATATTATCATTCCTTTCTATTTTTATCCAAGGTCTTGGTTTTCCTTGGTTATATAGTCCAATTTCAACTATACCCTCACATCAATGCAACATTTTATTTCAGCAAATATTTCAGGGCCCAGTTTGTTGCAGGCACTGGCGTATCACAGACAAACAAGACATGGATCATCGCCTCTAGGAGCACTACCTGGGAGAAATGGTCTAGTTATTGGATTGCCAGGTGGAAGGTGCTATGTAATAAAGGTATTATCATGTGATGAAATGTTAAAGTTTCTCTATAAATGAATATTGGAATAAAATACATGAATCATGTTTGAATGAGAAATTATAATCCAAGAGGAAGATACCTTACAGAGGAAAACTTTGCCTAGAAGACTCATTGGTTGTTGCTATCTTTGGCCATTAAAACAAAGTACTCTTGAGTTGGGTTGTCCCTCCTTGAACACTCCAAGGTGTTCAGATGTTTCTAATTTCAACCCACTTCTAGCCCTTCCACTAGTCTCAGTCCACCTCACCTAGAGGACTCCTTGAAATACATATACAAGAACCTAAGTCAGCCTCCGGCTTCTTTGCCTGGCCCGAGGATCCCTTTCCCTGGCTGTTCCTACCATTGGGCTTCTCCAGATCCTACAGGCTATCACCCCTGACTCTCATCTCTAAACATCCATCTGGTGGCTGGAATTACCCTTAGCTTCTGGAATGAGGATCAATCACTGCTTTGGAGGGAACCCCCAAGCCCCTTCTGCTCCCCTCACTAACAACTGATATCAACATAAGAGATCACCAACTCAGGGATATGAAGCCTGCTTAAAAATAGAGATGAAAGAGACAGTTTTTTAAAAAAGCCAAAGCTGGTCAAGAGGGGGCAAAAAGGCAAAGTCTCACTGAATAGATTTTCACAGGGTTCTCCGAGGTCAGCAGGGTGACGGTTTCCTTTTCTCCTGATTTGGGGTTATTGTTGGAGTTGTGTTTTGCTTTGTTTTGAATGCCTCCAAGAGCTTCTTCCCACATCTTAATTACTCAAAAGGAAAGCAATAGTTTTCTCATCATCCAGATGCCACATGTAGCCACTTCAACCCACACTTAGAGCACCAAGAATTCTGTTTAGAGAACTGAGTGGGGAGCAAAAGGTAAGGGCTCTGGTTCCATCTGGGTCCAATCAGGCTTAATCTTCCAGTGGGTACTTGAAAAAAAAAAAGAGACTTTTAACCATTACAATACTTTGAAGAAACCCCAGCAGCTTCAAAGGAGTTTCAGTGGAAATACCCCCTCCACACATTTTCCAGCTTCTCTGAGAAGCTGAAACCCTGACCCATGAAACACACAACCCGGGTTCTTCCTGTGGTTGAACCTGATTCTTTCCTACTTGTGTCAGACTTTTGCCTCACACCTTTTATAGAACTATAAACATATTTGAGCAAGGAATTTCTACTTGTTTTCTAAGCAAAGGTTTAAAATTGCGTTTTATCTAAAGGCAAGTTCTCTAGACCCGCTTCTCACACAAGATGTAGTGTTTTCAAACATCATCTGGTCTATTATCTTGTAATACGTCTCCCAACTGAAGCCATATTTAGTAATTATTCACCATGATAATATTTCATGTGTAAATGTGTGCTGTGAAAATATTACTTCATGAATACTAAATAATGAATGCAGAAAGATAAAATTATTCAGTATTTCCTCAGAAAAATCTTGCTGTCTTGAATAATTTCGACGTATTTATAACCTGAAAGTGCTTATGAGTCCTAGGCAGTTAAGACAAAATACAGACTAATCTTGATCCCAAAGTTTACTATAAATCATTTAAGATTGGGTTAATTTCTTCATAGTGACAATGACATAAATGATGCTTAAATGATGGTACTGATCGTCATTAGCACATTTGATTCCACTTGACACTAATGGTACCATTTGCATTGTAGTAAACGTCCACATATACTCAAAAATCCAGACTACATCACCTAATTCATCATGCTTCCTCTTCACACTACCCTTTCTCATCTCACCTCCAGGACTGCATAAAGAATGGGGGGAGGGTGGGGGAACTAAGATTTATTTAGCAACTATTGAGTTCTAAGATAGGACAGTATGTTAAGTCCTACTTAACTTTCTATTTAAAAAAAAAAAAACACTCAAAAATCTAGGTATTAAAAGTCTAGTAAAGCTTACAATTATGCAATCATATGCTAATATTGCAATCTTTCCAGTTATTGCACACCTGGAGCATTCCTCTATGCTCCAGGGGACAATGTGTGGTGGTAGGTATAATGATGAATGAGACAGTGTTTCTACTCTCAGTGGAGCTTAGAGCAAAATGGACAAAGCAAACACTAAATAGCCTAATGTGCCTACAGCCTAAAACTCCTCCTGGCAATACCACATTCATCCTGCACCTTCACAAGCAGCCTGGGTCTAATAATACTGACCAAGAGGTTTGGAGTCAGATCCAACTGGGCAAAATAGGTTTGCTAAGTAGTAACACATTAGGAAACCTAGCTTCCACAACTGCCATGAGGTCTCATGAGAGAACACATGAAAATCACAACTTGCAGTGCCCTGTGTGAAATAAGAACTTTAAAAAAGTTATTTCCCTCCCTGACATTTCACATCATATGTGGAATGTTAAAATACTCTTCTTTAAAAGATGGAATTCCAGATTTCTAGACCACAGAGGAAAATGGCCAAAGCTGGGAACATAATTGCTACTCTGTTAGGCAGCCTACACAGTAATTGTGTCTTACTGGTATCATCTTTCGTCCACAGTAAACAGTTTTCTTTATCCAGAGAGCCTCGGAAATGTGGGTCATCGGTACAGAATGGATCTTTCATTATCACTTAACACAGACCACAGCTTGCTTTGGAGTGAAATCCTACATGTAATTGCAAAATCTGCATTCGCTGCAAAGGAACATATGTCAAGATGACCCAATAGCATTATTTAGAAATAGCCTTCTCTTATCTTCCGTTATTTTTTTGTTGTTGTTTAGTAAGTCTCCTTTTATTGAGAGAGACCTGGCAAAGTGTGGGTAATGAGAATTTGCAGCCCGTTTGCAGAAGTCCATTCAGAAGGCTCAGTTGAGGGAGGGAGGGAGGAGCTAAACACCTAAGAACACTTGAGAAATGCCAGGGGCTTGTTCAGGACTTGCTTATTAAACCTCAGCCCCAGTTAGCAAGTTCTTCTCAGTTAGGTGAATAAGGAATGATCTTTAAAATGCCTTCTGGCTCTAAATTTTTATGATTTAAAGCAGTCATTTTCAACCATTTTCATCCCATGACACACATAAATTAATTACTAAAGTTCTGCAGCACGCGCGCGCGCACACACACACACACACACACACACACACATATATATATATATATATATATATATATATATATATATATATATATTCAATCTGATTTTTAAAAAAGTATATATCATTTTGATTGGTTCATATGAGATGGCTATTGTCAGTTGTTGTCATTTTTTATTTCACAATATAAGGGAAAAGAGGCCAGTGCCCTTGATTAAATAATCAGATAGTGCATGTTTTAAAAATTCTTGTGGCAGACCAGTTGAAAATCACTGATTTAAAATGAAAGGCGTTTCCCTTAAAAAGCAAGCTCTTTTAATGATATGAGCAGTGGATCTGAACCCTAAAGCTCTTCTTCAGAAATTCATTTCAAGGGACTGATTTTAGCTTTTCAGTATTCATCAAAGACCCAGCCTGTACTTACTCCTTGGAGACAAACTTCTTTTGAGGAGTGTGCCTTTCTGTGGTGTGCACTGCCAAAGCAGCCCTCATTTTTAATCCAGGTTCATAGTCCTGAGACAACAGGAAATGTTTCAAGCTGATCAAACATTCTCTAACCTCTTTGCCTCAGCCTAGGGCAAAAAAAATAAAATGCAATGTTCTATAAATTTTAGTCGTCATTTTCATCAAAACTCTATTTTTCCTCAGTCTAAATTTTTAATCTGGGCTCATCTTAAATCCATACCCATACAGACCCCCAGAGTTGCTTAGGACAGCCCAATAAACCATTCAAGTCTAGACAGAGTTGTCCAAGAGTCCCCAGTAAGAGAAAGAAATGGGCTAAGAGGGTCTCACAAGAAGAGCCAACATGCCCAGCATTCATTTAAGAGCCTTATAAAAACTCATTTATTCTTCATAATTACCCAATGATACAGGGATAATTAATGTCACCATATTATAGCTGGAGAAAATTTGAGTTTCCCAAAGTTACATAGACATTAAGCAACAGAGACAGGTTACAAATCCGGGGAGCCAATCACTGCCTCACAAGGGCTCTGTGTGAGACAGATGTCCTTGGATTGATCCTCAGAGATTCTGATTCATTTACAGTGAGGTGGGATGAGGTGAGGGAGGAGGCAGTGAATGCTGGAGCCGCTTCATGCTAGATCATGAGCCAGTCATAGAGCAGGTGCTTAAACATAGCAGCACACCACTGCATGGAAACCAGGTATCAGTATTTTTTAAAACTCCTCCAATAGTTATAACATGCAAATGGGGTTGAAAACTACTCCTGGTAGACAAGTTAACTCTACACTTCTTCAAGGAGTGAAAAGGGGGGACTATTCACGTTTTACTATATGACGTGTTTCATATAAACATGCATTTCATAAAATAATATGCCAAATTTAAAGAAATATCTTTTTTGAGGTTGATTCTGGCTTTCCCTTACAGCAGTAACAGTGGATGGCATACTCTAGGCATAGAAATGAGGTGGAGAGAGTAGGTAATGAGGAGAGGTTCTTATCACTATATGGACAAACCAAGAGCAGCTAAGAGAGAGTGCTGTAACCAGCCAAGAGTAAATTCTTAGAAGATGGAGCACAGTTCCAGGAAGGAGACTTCGAGTGGCTCTGGTACCAAGTAGGAAGTGAAGACTGAAAAAATTAGGCACAGAGGTCGAACACCAAAGGCCTGGAGTTCAGTCCTGATGCCAGGGTTAGCGATAAGAGTTTAGAACTGAGAAGACTGGCAAGAACCAGGGAAAACACTTTGGTTGTGGGAGAATTAGGGTCTTAGGCAGGAGGGTCGAATGTACAAGGATTATGGAAAAGTAACGTTGAGGCCTGGTTCCTGAAAGACCAGTGAACTAGGTCAAGGTTCAGAGAGGACAGCAGCAATGCTGGTCTGATATGAGGTTCTACCTGAGTTTGCGAGATGCCTGGACCTTGGCTGTGTTTCTATCATGTCCACAGGAACAAAGATGATCTGATTCCTGGAACTGAAATTCTGGTAGGGGCAGTGGGCAACAAAGCTTGACACTCTGGGACAACCTGTGAATTATAGTTTTCCTTCTTATGCAACTTCAGTTATATAGACAAAAAAAAAGTAAATAAAACCAGATGCCATTATAATTGATTAACATAATGAGGCTACACCATCCCCATTATAAGATTTCCTATGTAATACCAATTTTTGATGTAGCTTCATGACTTTTAGCATAAACCAACCATGTAGTAAAAATGAATAAGCTAATAAGTAGAAAAAGTAGGTGTTGACAGAACAGCACAGATGTGAAGTATACACATCCTTTATACTACATAAAAGCCAGAATATAGAGCAGAGGACATGGACCCATTATGTTCTTATACTTATGAAGTTATCCTTAAATTTTCATTCAGTACAACAGAGGAAACTTTTAAGAATAAAAATTACTTCCCTGGCCAGTGTGGCTCAGTTGGTTGAGCATCATCCCATGCACCAAAAGATTGTGGGTTCTATTCCCAGTCAGGACACATGCCCAGGTTGCAGATTCAATCCCTGGTCAGGGTGTTTGTGGGAGGCAACCAATCAATGTTTCTCTCGCACATCAATGTTTCTTTCTATCTCTCCCTCTTTCTTCCTCTTTCTCTAAAATTAATAAAAATATATACTTTTTAAAACAATGAAAACTCCTAATGCTGCCCACTAGGAAATATGTGAATAGATAAGAATCCTAATATGTTGGCAAGATGTTTTCAGCAGCCTAATTCAGATTCAGTCTTTCAAAAGAGTATTATCTTTTCAATCCGATCCATTTGCTTAGATGTGATTATTAAAGTTACTAGTCACAAAACCTCAATTTCATATAGTTTTTTGGGGACAACAACCCCAGGAGTGTCTAATGTGTAGAAAACATTCAGTGAATCTTTGTTGAATTAAGAGGATGGTATACAGTGACACCCTTTCTTTGGTGTCCACACAAGCCAGAAACCGCTCTTTAATTTTACACACAAAGGGGCAGTGGTTTGATTTTGTGTCATACAAAAGGGAAGCTGGGTGGAGACCCCTGTGTAATTACACTTTCTTGTCCCTCCCATGGTCCTCCTGGATGACCAAGGTGTTTGGTATTATTGGTGACTACATTAGGTGAGGGATCAGCCCATGTAAGGGGTCTTACCTGTGAAGTGTCAGGAGCATAAGTCCATAATACTTCCCCATTTGCCTCAGGTAATATTATCGTACATCTGATGATTGCTAGTAAGGCTAGAAATGTGTTCTCAGGCATTCTTGAGTTTCTGGTTACCTCACATTTTCTTCCCTGAGGTTATATGATCTCAATCATCTAGGGGAAATAGTGAACAACATAGACTGATGAACAAGAACAGACCCAGAGATAAGGAGCCATGGGTCAGCCTGTTGGACCTCAAAGGGAGGGTGGGGATAAATGGGAGAGATCAACCAAAGGACTTATGTGCACACATATGAGCCTAACCAGTGGTCAAGGACAATAGGGGGGTGGGGGCATGAGGGGGAGGGTGGGGGATTGAGGACAAATATGTGATACCATAATCAATAAAGAAATTAATAAAAAAAGAGGATGGTATACAACAATCTCTGTATTACATGTGATTGGGGCCGACATGAGATTGTAAGGATAGATGTTTCAGAAAAAAATTTAAATGATACACAAGAATACATTCTTAATGAAGCCTTTTAGTCACTTATTAGAATGAAATAGAGGTCTTTGGGGGGCTACACTTAACAGGATGATATGTGTTACAGTCTTTTAAGCACTGCAATTACTTCATGTTACACTTGGGAATATGTGGACTAATTTCTTTAGTTACCTAAAATCCATTTTTATCAAAATGGATTTGGTTTATGCTAGGTCAGTGTAATTCTTTCTGAAATTTTATTTTTCTACTCCTTTAGTTTTCTATTTAAACAAACTATAAACGTAAAAAAAATGTCTTTAGCCAACTTAAAGATACTTCTGTTATAATTTCTTATCTCTAAAAAAGACGTCAACAAAGTAACAGCATTTCAGTTATGTTAGCAGGTTCTCAGCCTCTTTAACATTTTTGTCATCCTTTCAAACTTATTTTTTTTATTTTGTTTATATTCAGGATTTTGTTTTTTTGTCCAATTTATCTAAGACAAGTTTTATTTTATTTAAATTTTTCTGAGTATTTAGTTCTGTGGTTGTACCAATAGGCTCATCCTTGGAAACTTTGAAGATACATAGCCAAAGAGACATGAATCACTTCTTTTTGCTTGATAACCTTTAGTTAATTGGCAAGTAGATTCCATTTGAAATATATGCTTTGGCAAGGAGAGCAAGCTGAGAGAGAGAGAAAGAGAGAGAGAGAGAGAGAGAGAGAGAGAGAGAGAGAGAGAGAGAGAGAGAGAGAGAGAGAGAGAGAGAGAGAGAGAGAGAGAGAGAGAGAGAGAGATTTCTAGAGAATCCTGCTTCAGGCTCCCCATTCACCGGGGGTTCCATCCCAGAGAAGGTTTCAGTTTAGGTGGGGGTCTTCAATTCTTTAGGAAGCCAAAGAAAATGCAGACCTCTTTTAAGGACTTCAGCATGTGTATTAGTTTTATATGACTGTTGCCACAAAGTATCACAAATTTGGTGGCCTAAACCAACAGATTTATTCTCACAATTCTGGATACCTGAAGTCAGAAACTGGGATATTCATTAAGAAAGGAAGAGTGTCAGAGAAGGAATAAATGAGCGGTCATGATGGTCAGTTTTATCTGTCAGTTTGGCTGAGTTATAATCTTCAGTTGTTCAATCAAGCACTAATCTAGTTATTGCCATGATGATATCTTGTAGATGTGGTTAACGTCCATAGTCAGTTGACTTCAAGTCAGGGAGATTATCCTAGATATTCTAAATGAGCTTGATTCAAACAGTTCAAAGTACTTAAGGGCAGAGCTTAAGTTGTCCTAAAGGAGAAATCTGTGGACAGTAGCTTCAGCTTCAGCAGCCCAAAAGTTTTGGCCTGCCCATCTGACAGCCTGTCCTACGGATTTTGGAGTTGCCCATTCAGGCTTCAAAATTGCATAAGCCAATTCCTTGCAATAAATCTCAATATAAATCTCTTAATGGTTCTGTTTTTCTGTTTGAATCCTGACAGATATCTTTTTAAATTTTTCTAATTCTTATCTAATCTAAAAATTAACTGTTTGCTAAACAATATAGAAAGAATGTATAGGGTGATTATAGCATATGGGTAAATCAAAGAAATTAGAGCAAATTCAAAGGGATGGGAGGGAAGATTGGAAATACTGTGTCATAAGTTACCTGCACTATTTGTTATGTGGTAGTTATTAAAATATAAATTTAGATTGGTTAAATAATGTGTATGTGTATTTTAAACTCTAAGACAACACTAGGCTTTTTTTAAGGAACTACAATTAATACATTGAGAAGATAAAATGGAATTATGTCAAATATTTTAGCTAAAGAGGAATGGAAAGAAAAAAGAGCAAACAAATGAATAGAAAATAGTTACAAATGTAGATATTATTCAAACCATATCAGAGTGTACTATATACAAGGGGAGTTTTGTAGTGGTGAATTTTTTTATGATACTACTAGAGGCCCGATGCATGAAATTCATGCAAAGGGCTCAGCCCTTTCATCCCAGGCTTCTTCCAAAAGGACATCCAGAAGGTCATCTGGCTATCCTGTTTAATTAGCATATTACACGTATATTTTTATAGATAATGGTAGATACATGACACTTTACATTTGTCAAAATTTATAGAGCTTTTCAACACAAAGAGTAAGCATTATGATATGCAAATTTAAAAAAAAAATTACAAGCTCAGGGAGTCCCATAATGAAATGTAGTATGTGACGACAGAATCTAACTATATCACAAATATATGAAACAACCTCACTTGATAAACACTATGCCATCCAGATATCTATAATAATAAAAGCATAATATGCTAATTAGACCAGACATCCTTCTGGGCTACCTTCCAGACAAATCTGGGTCATGCAAGGGAAGCCCAGGTCCTGGGTTTCAGAGGGAAGTCTGTGCTGGTAGCTGGGGGAAGGAAGGCCTACTTTTGCATGAATTCATGCACTGGGCCTCTATGTATATCTAATTGAAAATTTAGTTTAAACATCTTTAATTGTGAAAGAAGTGGATTACCTTTTCATATGTTTCATTTTTTTTTTTATAAGGATAGGTTTTCTTTGAAAATTGGTTCTTTGTGAAAGGGGAGAATAGGGGGGGAGGGAAAGAAAGGAAAGAGAAAGAAAGATATAGGGATAAAGAACACTGGAACAAAGAGTAGATTTCTCATTTTAACATTTTTAATTCATTTTATTTATATTATTCTTAACTTTAATTTTAAATTTTAGCCTAATTTTTAAAATTTTTATTTTCATTTACTTTTTTTAATCTTTAAAGTTTGACTTTATATTAATGTATTAGTTGTAAATTTTCAATAACTTCATTTTTAAAATTACCATTCTTAACTTTTTACCCTACCCTTGGAACTCCATTTAAATTTACTCTCTTTTATACAAACTCAATGTATTGACTTTGTTTATAAAGAAGCATATTCTGGCCCTAGTTGGTTTGGCTCAATGGATAGAACATTGGCCTGTGGACTGAAGGGTCCCAGATTTTCTATTTCATCATGGTCAAATGCCCAGGTTGCTGGCTTAATCCCCAGTAGTTGACATGCAGGAGGCAGTCAATCAATGATTCTCTCTCATCATTTATGTTTCTATCTCTCCCTCTCCCTTCCACTCTGAAATCAATAAAATATGTGATATATAGATGATATAGATAGATATAGATATAGATATAGATATAGATATAGATATAGATATAGATATAGATATAGATATAGATATAGATATAGATATAGATATAGATATAAATATAGATATAGATATAGATAGATATAGATATATGGCATATTCTAACTACAGTGAGAAAAGTCAGCAAACCTGAGAACTGGGACAATTATGCTGCTGCTATATTGCTACCTGTTGAATAATAATAATCGCCCCCCAAATGCAGTGGTTTAAATAACAGTAGTCACAATTTCTGTGCATCAGGAGTTCATACAGAAGACCATGGGGCAGCTTGTCTCTAATCCATTATGTCTGGGGCCTCAACTGAAAGATTTGAAGGCCAGCACCTGGAGTCATTTAAAGATATGTTCACTAACAAGTCTGGCATTTCATTTGGCTGTTAGCTGAGACCTGAGCTAAGGCCCTTGGCTGGGGATACATAGGCATGGCTGGGCTTCCACACAATATGGCAGCAGTGTTATAAAAGTGGACAGGCTGAGAGTGAGAGACAGAGAGAGAGAGAGAGAAAGAGAGAGAGAGAGAGAGAGAGAGTGGAATCACACTGCCTAATTATAACTTAGAATTGAAAAACACAGCATCACTTCTGGCACATCTGTTGGTCAAGGCAGTTGAAAACATGTATCCAGCTTTAATGGGCGAAAATATTGCCAATGTCATATTCTCTGAAGAATATATGGGATGGCACATGTGTTAGTGCTACCATATTTTATAAATGCAATTGATTAAAGTGCCAATGGATCTGAAACAATCCTTCATGGCTTCCAAGTTTGGCTAAATAAATAAATAAGTTTACCTGGTTAGCCGAGAATCACTCAGGACAATACATTTCTCTGCCCACCACTTGATTCATTGAAAATCGTTTCTCTCAGATATTGTCAACCACCACCTCACTCCCCAAACATTTTAGAGTATCTGCCATGTCTCAGTCACAGCACTGAGGTCTGGAGAAATACTGCTAACATTACAGAATTCCTGTCCTTAATGAGCTACAGTGTTGTGGGCAATACAGAAAGTAAACCAGAAGTTATAATGCAGTGTGTTTTATGTGGTGAGTACACAGTTCTACAGAAGTACATGGGGTGGACTCATTAAGGAGGCCTGGGAATTGGGAACTACTTCAAAAGAGAAGTGACATCTGACCTAGAAAGCACGAATAAGTAGGAGTGAGCTAGGAATTAAGTATCCATAATGGAGGGAGGGGAGGGGACACATGTATTCAGAACAGGCAAGATCAGCTTCACAGTTCCAGCAATAAGAAAGAATTTGGCAAGGTCATAAAAGAGCAAACAGTTCATTATAGCCAGAATGTTCATTTTGAAAACAAGGCATGGAAATAGTTGAGGATAAATTGTTAAATAAAAGCTAAGTCAAGCATTAAAAATCATGCTAAGGAGATTGAATTTACCCCATCAGTCAAACCTCTTAATCCCAAACTGCTCTGCCAGGGCTTCAGATGTCCTTTGCAAAACAGCTGGGGCCACGCTATCCTGAACAAACACTCTTTCAAGCTTGTACCCTCCACTATACCCTTAGATAGCACATAAGTATGCAGGTTTAGTAATGCAGATTAAATAAACCTAGGCCTATTACACCCTATTGCACATGAGGATGGAATAAATACACTGAGTGGCCAGGTTATTATGATCTCTGATTGCATAAAAATCTGGCCACTCAGTATATATATCTTACCTAATAATAGAGAAACATATAAATTGACCATACTGCTACTACACGCACAGCCCTCTACCCCCCCTGGCCAGACTGGCTGGACCCCACCTGGCCAGGGGGGGGACACATGGGTGGTTGGCTGGCCTGCCTGCTGGTCAAACTCCTGGTCAAGGGGACAATTTTCTTATTAGGCTTTTATTTTTTGGCTATATACTGATTGGCTAGATTATTATGTGTTCAGAGATCATAATAATCTGGCCACTCAGTGTATAATTGAATGAATAATTGTTTTTACTTTATCTTTGTCCAATGGCTTCAAACGTGGATCCTCTCACCTCCACCCCTTACTATTTGCAAATGAAAACACCACTGGATAGTCTGCTGTCAGTCAGTTTCCACCTTGCTTGCTACCTATGGTTACCCCATGATTCCTGTGAATATCCCAATCACCACACCCAGCTCTCTTTTCCTTTCATATTCATTAAACTGTCTGGAATTAGAGCATTCTATAACAGCAGGGAATATAAAACTTTAGAGTTTACTTGGGCAACTTACACAAGTGATTCAATGGGATCATGGGAGCAAGAATCTCCAACTTACTGACTGATTAGATTTTGATGACCTGAATTCTGGCTATTGGACCTGACAAAGGAAGAAAACTTGAGAAAATGTTTATTTACGTTAGAAAACATGAAAATATATTTATTTACATTAGGAATATGGTAAATCACATCGTGGAAGCTAAGACCCTGATGTTTTTCCATGGTAATTTCTTTCTGGCAGCAGTGTAACCTCTGCTCCACCATGTGCTGAGTTTTGGCCTCGGTATGCCTGGACCTGGTTGTGCTTTCTCCCACAAGTGACCTTAACTAACATGCTTCAGCTGGATGAAAGGTCCACTGATGGTCCACTGGCTTCAGAATGGTCTTAGGCCATTCTACATGGCAGGGACACATACTTGTCATATGGCTTGCCTTTATTAACTCTGGGGATATGAGACAGCCCTTATTTTCTGCAAATTTGGAGATGCGATGTTGTTCCATTTCAGTCACAAACTTCCCCAAAACTCCCCATCAGTTTCAGCCTTGGCTGTTGCCTTGAGAAGGCTGAACAGCCAAATGTACATTTCAAAAATCACCACCAAATCCCTACACTTGCAGCTAATCAATTTTCTTGAGAATGTTTGGTTATTATCATAACTACTCAGACAAAAAAAATCTAAAAGTTTCTTGTTTGTATTCTCAGTCTGGAACAAAGATGATTTTCATGGATGTTACAATAATTTTGAAGATTTTTCTGCTTCAGGCACAGATGACCTTCTGCTTTTTTTTTTCTTTACAAATGTGAACAAAAAGTATTTATTTTTATTGAAAGACTTGAGCCCAAAGTGAAACTAAATAAATAGAATTTAAATGTAGTTCTTACCAGTTATTTTGTTTACATTTATGAATGCTAATATCCCAAATAATTTTACAGTTTAAAGTTATATCATCTACCTCCTATTCTGTCTTGCATTCTTTAAATTTCAATAAACCTAAATCTAAATGTATGCACTATTCTTTTTAATGTTGCCCAGTTAAACCACTCTTAATAGTTTAGTAACAGCCAATCTGTTTCCCCTCTCAATTATCTTAAATTTTATCACTTTTTTATATAAAACTAACAGTTTAATCATCTGATATTACTGAACATTTGACAGTAGGCAGCTGATAGAATTTCAACATATAAAACACATAAGGATGTTATTTTGCTCAAGATATAACTACTATGTATACCTCTATTTGAAAGTGAAGTTATTAACAGTCACTGAAAGACATATCTTGCTCATATCACTGATTTGTTATGCTGATAAGACATGGTGGGAGTCTACCATGTTAAAAGCACAAATGCCAGATGCTAGGAAAAAAGTAAATCTTCAGTTATTTGGCCTTTTAAGAACTAAGATGGAAGCCTAATTTAGTATTTGAGCCAAACATACTGACCCAAATGCCCTTCACTGCACTTGAAAGTTGTGATGGAAATTCCAGATTCCCTAGCACCGAGTCAGCAGTCAGTTTAACGAGACATATGTTGTTGAAACTGCAGCTTTGGGGTTGGTTAGATACTTTCTCCCAAAGATTTCTCTCCACATTCTAGTTCTCATTCAACCCTGCTTTGGCAAATATATAAAATATCATTCATGTGAAAGGTAATTTCTTCATAGTAGTTGCTATTCTGCATCTTCCACATTTGTAGATATGCTGACTCTCTTTTCATGTTTTTTTTTATATAAAATGTGCATACTAAAGCTGTACATACAGGGAAAAACCTTCCTTAATGGTCTCAGATTTCCAAATGTCAGTATCATGGATAAGCACTTCAGCTGTGGTCCCAGCTAGAGAAATGAAAACAGTCCCAAAAAATTTGTGTCACACCTTTAAAATCTCAGCTGGGACTCAGAAAAATAATCAAATCAGCCAAGTATATCCTTACCCACTGCACACCCCTCGGCTCCTCAGGAGAAATGACATTCCACACATCTGGGGCTCAATGCTTTCACCAAACCTCTCCCAGCCTCGTCCCTACAACTCTTCTATCCTTGTTTTTTTCCCCAAACCCCTGACTTGCCTCCAAGTAACACAGGAGAGTGGGAGTGAGCAGGCTGAATATGTTACCCCACCTTTTAGATATCTTTGTATTTCACTGAGGTATTGTAGAGAAATATTTATTCCAAAGAAGTCCTTATCACTGTCACAATTTTAGGCATCTGAACAGTTGTTGAGTAGTTGTTGATAGTGGAAAGAGAAATTTTTTTTTAACAAGAGAGCTTTCCTGCACCTCACGAATTACACCCCAGTTCCCAATATTAGCTTCTCAGTTGCTCAAGGTCAGGCATGACTTTTCCAACTTCCCCAGACTTGCTCTCCTGGCATCCTGCACATGTCTCAATTGGAGCACATGCTACACATGTTACATATTTCTATTTGTATACTGGTCTTCCCAGGTCAAAGTAACTTAGCTAAGAGTTAACAACCAGTAGATGGTGGAGATGGGATTTGAACCTGGGCCTATATATCAGAACCTGTGATCTTTTTATGTTTATGTTGTGGCTTCTTATCTGAAAACTAGAGGCCTGGTGCACAGAATTCATGCGTGGGTAGGGTCCCTAGGCCTGACCGGCCATCAGAGCTGATCTGTGGGGCAAACAGCAGGGCAATTGCCCCCCCCCCACACACACACACACTGGCATCCACCTTGGCTGGGCTGGGGCCTGCAGGCTGGGGGCAGCTCCTGCATTGAGCATCTGCCTCCTGATGGTCAGTGCACATCACAGTGACCAGTCATTCCACTGCTCATTCTGCCATTCAGACGATTTGCATATTAGGCTTTTATTATATAGGATCTATACAAAAAATGTGTCACACCATCTATCTAAAATAATTACCCCTGAAATAACAAACTCTATTATTTGTATTGTATTGTCCTTCTTTTAGGTAAATTATTCCTGCCGTTTGTTTAGTTTGCTTAGGCCCAATGTTTATTGAACAAAAAATTATTTAAACAAAACTATTAATGTGATTCTCGCCATATATAATACCCTGAAGTTTGCAAAGTCACAGATTAAAGATAAATATATGCCACATAAAAATATTAGTCCCAAGCAAAATGGCCAAATAAGATGTTCCATGTACACATTACACCTGTAACAGCAATCACTTGACATCCCTCCATAAACAAAGTGAAGTGCCTTGCGAGAGCTTTGGGATCCAGGTAGGAAACTGTAAAACCTTGGTGCTTTCCAAGACAGAGACCCTTTTGAGAAGACAGGCTCCCAATCAGGCAGCTAAATCCCCAGCTGTGGTCCCAGCTACAGAAATGGCAATAGCTCCACATCCCTGAAGATGTGGCTATAGTAGCCCTATTTGGCTTTGGGTCTGTCACCAACTCCACAGGCCAGGAGTCAGGCCCACCCATGCATTGGGTAATGGACATGCACACTTCCCTCAATCTGGGCTATGGCCCCTGAAGTGTCCCATGAACTGGCACCAGCCCCTCTTGGTCATTATTGTTGGTTCATACATTGGTCCCCATATCCAGAAGGCAGGAATAGACACATACACAAAAAAAGGCAATCCACTACAGAATGGTAAGTGGCAGGTTTAACATGCAAGGAAACTCAAGAGGCTTGCCTTGGGCAGTGAAAGGAGGATTGAATCTTTGAGTTTCTGTGCCTGTCTGCTGGAAACTTAAAAGTTTATACGGAAGCCTTATAGGGATCCAGTCATGTGTTCAGTCCAAATGTTTCTATAACACATTGCCCTCTCAAGGCTATGTCTTTGAAACAGCTCCTGGTATGAGATTGGTAGGCAAAATGTTCATTCCAGGACACAAGTCTGGGTTGAGGAGCCCCTGAGTGCCCCGGTTTAGCTCAAGGTCAGATCCTCTCAATGATCTTCTTTTTTTTTAAATATATTTTTCTATTTATTTTTCACAGAGGAAGAGAGAGGGATAGAGAGTTAGAAACATCGATGAGAGAGAATCATAGATCAGCTGCCTTTTGCACATCCCCTACTGGGGATGTGCCCCCAACCAAGGTACATGCCCTTGACCGGAATCGAACCCTGGACCTTTCAGTCCGCAGGCCGATGCCCTATCCACTGAGCCAAACCGGTCCCAGCTCAATGATCTTCTAAAGCAATTGTCAAAAAGAAAAGACATATAGTTCATAGTGAGAAGTACTAGTAAAGAGGGGGAGGGGCATTGATAATACTTTCACCAATAAAGATAAATTTAAAAATACACACACACACACACACACACACACACACACACACACACTGAGTGGCCAGATTATTATGATCTCTGAACACATAATAATCTGGCCACTCAGTATATATTAGAGGCCCGGTGCATGAATCCATGCATGAGTGCGGTCTGGCCGGCCTGTCCAGGGAGAGGGCACATGGATGGTTGGCTGGCCTGCCTGTTGGTTGAACTCCCGGTCAAGAAGACAATTTACATTGAATGGCCAGATTATTATACATTCAGAGACCATAACAATCTGGCCACTCAGTGTGTGTGTATATATATATATATATATATATATATATATATATATATATATTCACATACACACACACACACACACACACCTTACCTAATAATAGGCAAACATGTATTGACCGTACCTCTGCTATGCCCACAGCCAATCAGGTGTGAGTATGCAAATTAATCTTCCAAAGATGGCAGGTTAATTTGCAGAAGCAGGTATGGAGCAGCCAGAAGGGAAAGGATGTCTGTTATGAGGGGGAGAGGGGGCAGCGGAGGGAGATACAGGAGTGGTGCTCCAGCCAGGAGCAAGGATTTGCAGGCTCCCAGGCAGCCAGGAACAAAGACAGTGGAAGGAAGGCCTATTCTTGCATGAATATCATACAACGGGCCTCTAGAGTGTGTGTGTGTGTGTGTGTGTGTGTGTGTGTGTGTGTGTGTGAATATATATATATGATTTATTTGTTTAAAAAAAGTGGAGACATATGATTCTTAGCTTTTTTCTGACAGACTTATTTCACTTAGCATAATATTCTCAAGGTCCATTCATGCTGTCACAAATGGTAGTACCGTATTTGCCGGCATATAAGACGATTTTTTGGCCCTGAAAAATATGCCTCCAAGTGGGGGGTAGTCTTATATGGCGAGTATATAACAAACTCTGTATTTTTCATGGAAATGTTAGGGGGTCTTCTTATACGCCCAATCGTCTTATACGCCGGCAAATACGTATTTTTCAGGGCCAAAAAATCGTCTTACACGCCGGCAAATATGGTATTTCATCTTTTCTTGTGGCTGAGTAGTACCCCATTGTATATATAAAGCTGAAACTCATAGACACAGCAACAGTATGTTACCACAGGGAAGAGGGGGGAAGTTGAGGGGATAAAGGAAGTCAATATTTGGTGATGGAAAGTTATTTGATTTTGGATGGTGTACACACAATGAAATATAATGATCATGTATCATAGAAATGTACACTTAAAACCTATATGATCCAATTAACCCCAATTAATTTAATTTTTAAAATCTTTTAATACAAAAAGAAAAGTGTTGGTGAGGATATGAAGAAAAGGGAACCCTATTGCACAGTTTGTGGGAATATAAATTGGTACAGTTCTTATGGAAACTAGTATGGAGATTCTTAAAAATTCAGCAGTTTCACTTTTGGTTATACAGAGGGTGTCCTCCCAAAAATGCACACAGTCTTAAACAGCTTAATTTAACTCACTTAATTTTCACACCTTTTCAGGTTTAACTGATTTGAAATAATGAGTGAAGCCAGACTAAGCTTTGAACAAAGAAAATTTATCCACTAGATTTTTTTATGGGGATACATAAAAGATAAAGTTATGTACAAAACCAGCAACAGTTGATGAGTTGAGGGCACACAAATACTGAACAAAATGATTCTTGATATTTGCGATTCCATCGCTTCATGTTATCAGCAGTGCCTGGACCAAAACAGTCATCAGTTTGAAAACAGGCACTGACAAAAAATACATTCATTTCTGTAGATTCTTTTAAATTTTGAAAATGAACTGTATTTTAATCATTAAAATCACACTGACTTTATAATCATTCAAACTGGTAACTGGAACAGTGAGCCCAGGTGTTTTTTTCCAAGGCTGTGTCTTATGATGCCAAAGAATGAGCTCCACAGTCCAGAAGATTTAAGAAAAAGTGTGGAAAATTTATTACAAGCAGATTCAGACTCCCTGCAAGGGGAGGAGGAATCAAGAATGGGTTGTCCATTGAAGCCTTGTAATCCAAGCCTGCTCTATGTCTACCTGTGTCATCATCTAATTCCCTCAATTGTTTTTGCCCAGCAATGGACCTGAACTTTCCCTGTTTCTATGTGTTCTGTCTCTGTTCCTATGGTGAACTCTCCCTGTTTCTATGCATTTCTACACCTTGTTGCTGCAGGCCCTCCCTTGGTTTCCCATGCCTCCTGCTTTGAGTCCAGAAACATTTTATTATTTCTGCTTGGTTGGTTCCTGTGGTTAGGCTGCTCAAACTGCCTTGTCTGCCCCTGCCTGTGTCCCACCTGCCTTTGTTTTCCACTGGATCCTCCCCAATCTGCTTGTGTTTCAAGTTAACACTCTCAAAAGTATGTATACATTTTGGGGAACACCCTATATTTAAAGGAAATGAAATCAAGATCTCAAAGAGATATCTGTACCCTCATGTTCATCGTAGCACTGTTCACAATGATAAAGACATGGAAACCACCTAAGTGTCCATCAACAAATGAGTGGGTAAAGAAAATTATAATTATCCTAATATATAAAAACCCTGGGTCTGTCACATCCACAATGACCAACCGGAGACTCAATCAACTGGGAGTGAGTCAGTCCTACAGTCAGTGCTGGGTTGCCATGGCATCCCAGTACTGACTGCTACAGCTGCAGGTGTGGTGACCTAGCACTGACTGCTGAGGAGGCTGCAAATCAGGCCCGGAGAGAGGACTGAAGAGAGAAGCAGGTTCTTATGCATAGCCTCTGTGGCAACTGTTGATCAGCACTTGCCTCTCCCTTTCTCTCCCAGCCTGGCCAGCAGCTTCATCTCCATTACTCTCCAGGCCTTCACTGGGGGTCCTGATCAGCCCTTCCTTTCTGATCAGACTCCATTGATAGGACCAGAGGCACTGACTGGCATAGAAACTGACCAATCAGAACCAAATCTGGGTGAAGTGTGAGGATCAAATTGCTACTTAGGAGGCAGAGCTTTTGATGCTGGCTGGCATAGAAACTGACCCATCAGAACCAAATCTGGGTCAACTGTGAGGACCCAATGGCTTCTTAGGAGGCAGAGCTTTTGATGCTGACTGGCATAGAAACTGACCAATCAGAACCAAATTGGCTGGCAGAGGGGGGCAGTTGGAAGTGATCAGGCAAGCAGAGTCAGTTAGGGGTGATCAGGACAACAGAAAAGTGCAGTTGGTGGTGAGAGCAGGCCAGCAGGGGAGGGCAGTTGGGGTGACCAGGATGGTAGGAGAGCAGTTAGGTGTTAATCAGGCCAGTAGGGAAGTGGTTAGGGGATGATCAGGCTGGCAGGCAGAAACGGTTAGGGGCAATCAGTCAGTCAGGCAGACAAGCAGTTAGGAGCCAGCAGTCCCAGATTGTGAGAGGGATGTCCATGGGATCAAGCCCAAACAGACAGAAAGACATACCCCAAAGGGTCCCAGATTGGAGAGGGTGCAGGCTGGGCTGAGGGACATCCCTCCCTCAGTGTACGAATTTCATGCATCTGGCCTCTAGAGGCCCAATGCAGGAAGAATCATGCAAGAATAGGCCCCCTACCTGCCAGAATTGGCTTCTCTCCAGTACCCAGGATCTGGGCCTTCGCTCTGGCTGCTACCTTCCACCTTCACTCTGGCCGGAGCCACCTTCTGCCTTCACTTCAGCCCTGTTACAATCTTGTAGTAGCTCCCTCCACTACCCACTCCCCCCTCATAGCATGCATCCTGCTCCACCTCAGTCACTCCACTATGTATACATACTTTTCAGAGGCCCGGAGTGGCTGGGGAAGGGTGGAACACTTGTGTCATCGCTATGGCAATGTCCTGGCCCGGCCGCTGCCATCTTTGTCATGTCAATTTGCATATACCCCCCTTATTGGCTGTGGATGCCACCATCTTTGTTGTGGAGTGATGGTCAATTTGCATATTCTATCTTTATTATATAGGATAATTATTATATATAATTATTATATAACATATATATGTCATACAATTACATTATATACTTAAAATTGTACTCAATGTTACATGTCAATTATATCTCAGTAATGCTAAAAAAAATTTAGTTTTATAAAATCCCCTATACAATCTTGGCTTGAAGTAAGTGCTCAGTACATTTCTGGATGAGAGGCAGAAGGCTGTACCCTTAAAATAACACAGCTCTACCATTTATTTAGATAAATCACTTTTCTTCTATGAGTCTCAGCTCTTCTACTGTAAAATGAGGGGATTGGTCCTATTATTTGAAAGCCCTCATGTCGAGTAACTTGCTGCTGATCCTGCAACTCCAAATCAGGCACTTACATTGTTTTTCCTCAGAAAGGGACACATTTCTTTGGAATAGTTCAATTGCAGAACTATACGAAGAGAGAAATTACTTACTCAACATCTTGGTTTATACAAAAATAGAAGAGCTTCAAAAAATACATAAACTTAATAAGATATTTCAAATGCTTAAGTGAAAATAATATGTATATATAAAAACCCTGAAAGCAAAGGATTAGCTTTCTTTGATATCTGGCATCCCCAGATAATAGATTATGCATTTGCTGGTTTGGAATGTCATTTAAATTCTATTCAATCCTATGAGATATAAAACTTCATGAAAATGTTGCAGCTCTGAGGGAAGAAAAAAAAAGAGAGATAATAAAGTTAATCCTTGGATTAAATAAAAAAAAATAAAGTAAGATGAAACAAATCTCAGAATACAATGAAAGCAGAGACCTTCCAAGGGGAAAAGGCAGTGTATCATGCAGGTAAATGCAAGCTTAATGAACAGAAATACAAATGTATAGTTGACTTACCTATTTGGTGAAGCATATGACTAAAGAAACACCAGCAGTTCACTCTATGGATCCGAATACATAATTGCTTCACAGTCCTAACTAAATTTAAACCTATAATTGCTAAAGTCATATTGTAAGCAAAGTTTTTGCAAACTCTCAAATACATTGAGAAAAAATATTGCTATATTCAGCTGGGGTGAGGAAAACAATCAGAAAACATTCAATAGCATTTCTTAAGTTATAAGAAAATATTCAACTATGATTTACTTTAATTTAGATCAACATACAATTAAACCTAAATCTTACACACTTCTTCATTTGAGTATCAAAACTCATTTTTATTAAAAACTTCAAAAAGCATTCATTCAAATTTTCTCATGTTAATGTAAAAACATTCAAACCTGTAAAGTATTTTTGTGAGTATATTTGAACCAAACTGTAGATAATTGCCAGGGAAACAGAATCTCAATGAATTGGGATAATGCTCTAGAGAACTTCGGTTTTCATCTATTTTTATACATTGTAATCTAAGGAGGCGCTGTAGGTGGGTTACACAAAATCCATTGGTGATAGATTAGAGAGGAAGGAGAAAGCAAAGCGGGAAAACCTCTGGGATTTGAATAAAGAGTAAAATGATAGATATATCCTTCTTTTCTTAGGCGGGTACAGGATAGTTAGCAGTCAACAATTAACACGATAACAATAACAATGAAATAATTTTTGGTATCTGTCCTGGTTCCCAGGGCATTTGGTTATGTCCTGAGAGGTACAGAAAAAAGGGAAGTTACAGTTACCTGGACATTTTAATGATATGCTATTATAGATTCAAAAAGACAATAAACTCAGTTAAGGTAAAGGTTGACCTTGTTAAGGAAGATACAGGCCTAGGAGTTAACTACCCACCATAACTGCTTTTATAAAGTTTAATTCCCTTTGTGGTTACTTTAGGTCTTTGAGTTTGCAAGACTGCCATGCAGGCCTTCCCTGAGCTTGTAAGGTTAGCATGTGACCCCTTTCGACCACGCTCAGTATCTTTTCTGAATTTATCCTTCACTGCAGCAGTACCAGGTTGACTCATAGGCAATGAGGTTTTGATTATAAAGGTTTAAAAAAAAAAGTGCCATGGAAAACATCATTATTCTTAACATCTATCTTTCTAACTTAACTTGAAAGGCTACCTTTTCGCTTAAGTTACATCTTTATCCCTAACAGAGATGAGGTGGAATAGCTGACTTATTAACATCAAATAGACAGCTCGTTGTTGGGATTTTACTTTGGCCCCAACTTCCAGACCATACCTGACATGAGTGGAGAAGTTATAGAGATTATGCCCAGAGATGATGCTGCTAATAAGCAGGAAGACTATTTAAACAGTTCCAGATGGATCGCTACAGGGTGGAGTAAGGTTTTTAAGAAAATCTTAAAGGGAGAGAGGCTGACAGGAAAGAGAAAGGGATTATTTTGCAGCTGATGTTTGCAGGAGAGCTAACATAGTCACTTGTGCTGGGCCAGCACAGCCAAGGGTTTGGTGAGTTGAGGTGGTGAAGGATGTAGAAAAGACAGACAGAATAAGCTGGGTCTAGGACTCTAGGTGGATCTTCCTGAGCTTGGCTAAGGCCACAGAGAAAGATCAGAAGGCAACCTGATGCTTTATTTTATAGTCAGAGGTAAACAAGGTAGTGGTCAGCATAGTTACAATGTTCTTGTGAGTTTCACTTGCTTTGGCATCACTTGATGCACCTCCCACAGCCCATTAGCTACCCAGGAAGGATCTAGGGAGTGTCATAAGGTCAAGCTTAATTATGCTAATGTTATGCCCAGACTTCATGATCCCCAAGGACCACCAGGGAGCCAAGTTCAATGCAATAAACAAAAGAGCCTCTTCCATGCTAGCATGGGCTCGTCCCACTAACACCGACAGCATGGTGGAAGAGAGCGAACTTCGACAGGTCAAGGAGTTTTATAAGGGTGGTGATGTCACTGCTTTGGCTGACCCTGATTGGTTGGATGAGGGTTAGGGTCATTACACAAAATGGAGGATAGCTCTGCCCTGTTCTGCCTTGCCCCACAATACAAAATGGAGTCAGGAGTTAGCCTCGCCCTACCCTGCCCTCTCACTAACAGGGCTGTGCCCTCTAAGCTGGGATTTGTTTGTGGCTTTGCCAATAGGTCAGCCTGAGGCTTAACCCAATAGCCACTCCCTACAGTCACCGTCTTTCCAGTGACTAGTTAACCTAAGGTCCTAGTGGTTGGCAAACTCATTAGTCAACAGAGACAAATATCAACAGTACAACGATTGAAATTTCTTTTGAGAGCCACACTTTTTAAACGTAATCTTCTTCTAATGCCACTTCTTCAAAATAAACTCTCCCAGGCCATGGTATTTTGTGGAAGGGCCACACTCAAGGGGCCAAAGAACCGCATGTGGCTCGAGAGCTGCAGTTTGCTGACCACGGCCCTAGGAGGTAATCCTCTCCGAATTAGACAAGAAAAAACATTTGACCAGCTTTCATCACTTAAGTCAATTTTGACAAATAAAATATGAAGAGAGAAATGTTGATAGTCCAGTGACCTTCAATTCTTTTCTATTCTCTCTATTCCTGTTTATATTTATCTCTCATGCTGTGATCCCCAACTGTTATGCAAGGAAATGAATATTTTAAAAGCCTCCTTTGTTCATCTGACTACTTTTATGAGTGTAACTATGCAAGCTCATGAGGGGAGGGGGCAGGAGGTGAAAATTACTTTTGAAAAAGTAGGAGAATAATTTTGAACTCTGAGATAGACGTGAGCTAAAAGAGAAACATAGAAGACCACATGAGTAAATGCTTCCGGGAAATTAACAAAAATCATGAGCCAAGCTTTAGACTCAAACCATGATTTTAGCAAGGGTCTTAGAAAACAACATTAAGATATGAGAGGCTTTATTTCAAATCTAGGTTGCATAACATACATAAGCAATGGAGCATACAGGGGTCTGAATATAGAGATTGAAACTGCTGATACTACTTACTGAACAATCAGGTCAATTAGAGGTAATTATGGGAAAAGGTTATTGAGTCTTTGAGCTGGAAGAAATCTCTGAAATCATTTAGCTCATTTCCCTGATTGCAACCTGGACACATTCAAACCATCACAAGTAGCATTCTTTTACACCTTCCCTCGTGTAAGAAGAATCCAGTGCCTCCCCCAGCAAAATCTCCCAGGTTTTACAATTTAAGGCAATATTTATTGAGGAACCACATAAACTGAATGACTCTCTAGTGCTCAGAGATCTACTTACCACTTAAAATCAATAGAACTTGTCAGATTGAATGAACTAATCCATTTTCCTAAGAAATATTTTAATAATTTAGCAATAAGGTCAATATTCAAAAGTACTGCTGAAACTATAGCTAATATGATTTCCAGAAGGAAACAGCAATTATATCAAGACCTTCAAAAGCCTTTTCTCTTTACCTTAAGTATGATTTCAAATTTGATTTCTTTAGGAGAAATAAGGGTTGGAAGTGGCCTTAACAAATGAGGAGACAAGGCCAGACTGGATCACTAAAATGTGCTTCAGACCATGTAATTTCACTTAGTTCATTTTCTTAAATCTTTAATTTGTATTTTCACTAGAGAAGTGACTGAAATGAAGGCAGGAAAAGGAGAAAAAATAAATAAAGGAAATAGATAATCTGTGAAGTCAATATGTACCTATGAATAATGCAACATTTACCATAATAGAAACAGTCCACTTTTCTGTTTTAAAATGCTTTTTTTAAAATAAATTAGAACTAGTGGTATATGTCCTACAACAGAAGCAATACACTTTCTAACACCAAATTTCACACACAAAAACATTATACTGCCAGTAAACTTTGTTTTTTGCATACAAATAGCATTCATAAAAATATACATCATACTACATTTATTTTTTTATTTTCTGGGGTTTTATGAGTATATTGTTATTTTTTAAATTTTATTGTTTAAGGTATTACAAATAGTAGTACATATGTCTCTTTTTTTTCCTTACTGACCTCCCCCCGCCTTCTCTACCCCCCCCCTGCACTTGCCCTCATCCTCCCACACCCAGTGTCTTGAGTTTGTTGGTTGTGCTTATATACATGCATACAAGTCCTTAAATAATAATCTATTTTAATTGTTTAAAAGAAACATTTTTATTCTTATATTTTTATTCATATACTAATGGAAAGTGTCATATTCTAATTGAAATGCTAATATATATATATATATATTTTTATGTCAGTATTTTTTTTCCTTGTGTGTGCAGACCACACATCATAGAATAAAGACATTTAATTACTAGAGACCTGGTGCACGATTCATGCACCAGTGGTGTCCCTCAGCCTGGCCTGTGGGGATCAGTGGATCTCCACACCACTGCAGCCCAGCCTTACTCGCCAGCTCATTGGGCTCCAGCTTGCTGTCTGCATAAATTGTGCACAGCACAAAGTAGTGCATGAAGCCATAGGCAGCTGGGGAGGAGCCTGAGTCCAGGCTGGGCACCACTCCCACTCATCCCAGCCCCGCTGTGCCTGTCGCCATCGCTTGGGCACACAGGGGGTGTGTCCTCAGGAGAGGCTCACATCACCACAGCTGCACTCATCAGCTGTGAGCCGGGCATCTGGCACCTGTCAGTCAGTTGAGCAGCACACCCACTGTGGGAGTGTACTGACCACCAGGGGCCAGCTCCTGCATTAAGCATCTGCCCCTTGGTGGTCACTGTGCATCATAATAACTGGCCAGTCAGCTGGTCATTAAGCATCTGCCCCTTGGTGGTCACTGTGCATCATAACAACTGGCCAGTCAGCCGGTCATCTGGTCACCCAGTCACTTAGGTTTTTATATTTATAGACTAGAGGCCTGGTGCACAGATTCATGCACCTGTGGGGTCCCTTAGCCTGGCCTGGGCCCTCTTGAAATCTGGAACCCCTCAGGGGATGTCAGATAGCCGGTTTTGGCCCTATTCCCACAGGCTCAATACAGATAAGAAGGAGCCTGATCCTGTGCATTGAGCATCTGTCCCCTGGTGTTCAGTGCACATCATAATGAACGGTCAACCAGTCATTCTGTCACTTAGGCTTTTATATATATAGATAAACACTTTTGCAGTAACTATCTATGCAAATAGCCTTATTGGCTTTGATTGTAATTAAAACATTGATAACACCAAAACAATTTTGTAATGAGAGTTCAAGGTGAACATAGAAAAAAAAAAACTTACTTTTCAAGTGACTCTAAGCAAGTAAATGTTGGTACAATGCCACATTTTTATCCATCCGGGTTTAAATTCTAGCCTTTGCCTCATCAACCTGGGATACTCAAGGAAGAATCCTCCCAATAAAGCCTGTGGATGGAGAAGTACTCACACAGGTGTTTCCAAGGAAATCAGTAGCACACCAGTCACATATGGGAGCTCCAGGAACACTTAACACTATATGACTTAATTCATTTAGAAAGTTATTCTTAGATTCAGCAATGTAATTTAATTTATTTATGACAGAAAGGGTTTGGTCTCAGATATCTTATACTTAACCAGAGGCCTGGTGCACAAATTCATGCAAAGATGTTGTCCCTCAGCCTGGCCATTGATTGGGGCTGTCTTGCCCAGTCTGGGGGAGGGACCTCGTGAGGTTGGCTGGCCGAGGGAGGTTAGCTAAGGAATGTGGGATGTGGGAACACACTTACCACCAGGCGGCAGCTCCTGTGTTGAATGTCTGCTCTCTGGTGGTCAGTGCACATCATAGCAACTGGTTGACATAAAGCTTGGGCTTTTATAGAGAGAGATTATGGTAGGTTTTGTTGACGCTGTTAACTTATCATGAACTACATATATGAGGTTGATCCATTTCCAGTTGTTTATGCGCTTCTCCTCTGGGAAAGCTCAATCTGGAAGCTGATGATATTTGCTTCTGTGGAATGGTTTTTGTTTTTGTTTTCTGTTTGTTTTGTTTGGATTGGATTTGGGCTGTCCTTCTGTTTATAATCTTTATATTTGGGTTTTCCTGGTATGTTAATGGTTTCATGCCTTTAAAATACAGTGCAATTTATGAGAAATTCTATGAAGCAACCACAAAAACCTCAAGAAGAATAAATCATCAAACTGCCTTTCTGTAGGAAGCAAATGGATTTACTTTCATAAATGCCCTTTATGAGTGACCCAGGAGGAAATTAATTACTTTGTGTAGAGGTGCATCACTCTCAAGGAAACAGTCAAACTCAATATTTTGTTTTAATTTTGCCTTAGTTCATGACATCATTTAAAATCAACAAAGAAATCCTGAATCCTAAAATACTGGACATTAGAATAAATAGAAGATATAACCCTTATCTTAAAGAGTATGTGCTCTTGCTGAAACCGGTTTGGCTCAGTGAATAGAGAGTCAGCCTGCGGACTGAAAGGTCCCAGATTCAATTTCAGTCAAGGGCATGTACCTTGGTTGCAGGTATATCCTCAGTGGGTGGTGTGCAGGAGGCAGCTGATTGATATTTCTCTCTCATTGATGTTTCTAACTCTCTATCCCTCTCCCTTCCTCTCTAAAAAATCAATAAAATATATTTTAATTATATATATATAGTGCTCTAATTGAGGAGACAGAACTTCTGGGAAAAGAACAGATTCCTAGTAAGATAGAATGAAAAGGCTTGCAGTAAATATCCAAAGCACAATGCTAAGTATAATCACTTTACCTTTCTATTCCTGATTACAACTGTGAAAATAAAGACATTTGTATACTCTACAGGTATATTAAGTATCAGGTTTTTAAAAATGTGAAATTCTCAGGCAAATAAAATTATTTAATTCAAAAATTAATAATAAAGAATCAATAATTTACATCTGCCAAAATTCTATATTAAACTTCTTTATTCTGAAGAAATTAGGATTTTGAACATCATCCTAAGAGCTAGCAAAGAAGACCTATTCCCTTGGTGCTTTTCCATCAGTGATGTCATAGGACACATTTTCAAAGATAGAAACAACACTTTGTTACTCTTAACAGCATACTCTAAAGTTCTTATGTCATTGTGATCATTTGCACCTCTTCCCTCAGAGAAAGCATACCCCATTTTGAGATGTAGAAGGTGTATTTAGTCTAAGAGGGATCTCACTTCCTCTTTTAGTGATTGGTTCAGTAACAAGCTTATGACTCAACTCAGACCAAGGAATAGTATGAAGATGTCCTCTTGGGAGCTTCTTGGAAATGCATCCTGCTTAAGAGAGCTGCAAACTAGGAGAGTTTCCTTTAATCTGAAATTTTTTATGTCCAGGAAACTCCTATGGCCATATTACTACCTATGCATGAAGTCAATACTAAGAATTGCATATCACAGATGAAAAACTAAAAATCTCTATAACACCACACTGAGCCACAGACTCAACCACCCTTTAGGGCAATAACCAGAGTCCTACCACTGGTCTTTCCTGAGAAAGTAAATTTTCTTAGCCAGTTTGAGTCATGATGTTTATTACTTTTAGATGAAAGCACTCTAGTTGATATACATATTAAAATAACATTTACCGTATTTGCCGGCGTATAAGACGATATTTTGGCCCTGAAAAATACGTATTTGCCGGCGTATAAGATGACTGGGCGTATAAGACGACCCCCTAACATTTCCACTAAAAATACAGAGTTTGTTATATACTCACCATATAAGACTATACCCCCCACTTGGAGGCATATTTTTCAGGGCCAAAAAATCGTCTTATATGCCGGCAAATACGGTACTTAGTTATTATTAGGGATAAGACCCCATGCTAAACACTTGATATGTGACATCTCATTTTATACTCAAAATTAGTGGCCCAGTGCACAAAATTCATGCATGGGGGGTGTCCTGGCTTAGGCCCTCTCTAATCTGGGACCCCTTGAGGGATCTCCAACTGCTTGTTTAGGGATTGAGCCTAAATCAGCAGTCAGACATCACTCTCACAATGGCTCCTAACTGCTTGCCTGCCTGCCTTCCTGCCTGCCTGATTGCCTCTAAAAGCTTCTGCCTACCAGCCTGATTGTCCCCTAATGGCTCCCCTGCCAGCCTGATTGATGCCTAACTAATCCCCTGCCGACCTGATCACCCCCAACTGCCTTCCCATGCTGCAACCTGCCTCCTCCTCACCGCATGGAGCCACAGGACCCCCAGGTCTCCCCTAGAGGAGCGGCTGCCAGGCCCCACCTCCACTGTGCATGTGGCCATATTGTGGTGGCCATCTTGTGATGATGTCGTGCAAGGGCCACCTAAGCTTTTATTAGTACAGATGTTATAATTTAGAGATGAGAACATGAAGGCCCAAAATTAAGTGGCTTTTCTCATGTCACAGAGTTGTGATTAGAACCTGGGCAATCTACCTCCATGGCAATCTACCTTACATTTCTTACCAAAACATTATTTTGTGGAGTATTTTAACAATCCCTTACTGGAACCAAGCAAAAATATACTTTCTTTAAAAATCAACTGATGAATTTAGTATATAATAGAGCAGTGTTTCCCAACTTTTGACATATGTGAACCCCTTCTATAATTTTCGTAACGCTGAGTACTCCTCGTCAAAAACAAACAAAAAAAAAAAGGATGTATTTTAATAACAATCAAAATATATTTATTTTTTTCTTCTTTTGGTACGTACACAAAATAATAATAAACAAAAAAATAAAATTATTCATAATAAAATATAAATAAAAGTTATATTATAAATAACATTTATTTGGATCAATGAGAAGGATGGAATTGACTTGACTCATAAGAATGCAGAATTAGGTGCAGCTAAGCACGGTGCAGTGCATATCCCCACCAAACTCTTCCCGTACCCCTGGGAGTACACGTACCACACTTTGGGAAACACTGTAATAGAGTATTATACTACTCTCTAACTTTCTATTTCACAAGTGTTACAAGCCAAAAATTTGTTTAGATGCCCTATTTCTGTCAGACACTCATGAACTTCCCTGAAAGATGAGAGAAATAACAGAACTCATTTTGTAGAGAAGCCAGTGGAACGTGTAATTTTTAATGAATAAGCTATAATTAATACTAACTCAGAATTTTAAAAATGAAAGTAGAAACACTATTATAATAGCACAGAACATCTGAAGGACATAGACATGGTTAAACAATATATGATGTTTTTCCTCCTGAAGGGGCTGCTGATCTAACTCAACCAATTAATGGTCAACTATTTGGTTGGGATCAGGACTGGACTTCCCAGGCCTGGAAATGGAAATAGTAGAGGCCACAATATTCAGAGCCAGGAGGTCAGTCACCAAAAACCATGATGGGAAAAATGAGGTTCAAAGCCCAAGAGACAGGGTAAAAGGCAGGAATCAATGAAGGGTCAAAAAGCCAAATGATCCTTAGGTCAAAATGCAGGCTGATCAGAGTCAGCCACAAAGGACAAAGGGTTTCCAGGAGACCTGTCTCTGCCACTCCTGGTTATCTAAGGTCCCGTGAAAGAGCTAGCAGGTGTATGATGGCTGGGAAGATGAAAACAGCTTCAACGTCTAAGGCTGGATCTCAAAATAAAATCCGAGGTTTAAACACTTAAATGTAAAGAAAACAAAAACAAACAAACAAAAAACACCTAAAAATTAAGTAGCTATAATGATATTGTATGAAGCAAAGTATTTGTCATCGTGGAAAAAAACATCTGAAAGCGGAATCTTTCTCTTGGTGCAGCAAAGGATCCCTAGTAAGAACAGCACGAGAAGATGCAACTGTTATGGTAATTGTAAAGGTCACTAATTCTCAGATACACTGGAGGATGTTAACGTTTTAATAATGTACAATTGGCAAGGAGTCGAGATTGAGTGTCATTTACAAAAACCTTCCACCAAAGGACATCAAGATGAACTAAAATTCAAGTCTGGACGGTAGGACAGCCACCTGAAGAAGAATACAGCAAAGGTAGACCTGGCCAAGTGAGTCAAGCTACAAAGATGAACTGAACTGTAACCTGCTGGAGACTGTGTACTGCAGGCCACACCAATCCGTGTGTGCCCATGGCTGTCAATATCCAAATCTGAAATAATTTCAGTGATGGGAATAAACATTAAATATTTAACCAGGTGGTGCACCGCTGGATCAATGGATTCATCTCCCTCCCTTGGGAACACACAATAATGAATGAATAGACTCGGGGTTCCCACCAGCAAGGAGAGTTTGCCTGAAATTGGAAATCAATGATACCACTGTGGTTACAGCACTAGGTTAAGCGATAAATGGGAACTGCTGTCAGTTTTTTTAAAAAAAACTATTATTATAACAAGAAAAAAAAACTAAAGTAAAAGGAAGTTTTTCTTATGTTTGCTTTACTTTCAAATATATATAAAATAAATTCTTACAGAAGTCCCACGCAACGGCTGTACTTTTTCAAAGAAAATATTGTCCCAAACTAATAATGTTTCTTCATACTAAATCCAGTTCTTGTCAATATGTCCCTAAAAATGTTTTAGGTTCAGATTTTCAGTTTGTATCTGTACTAAGAAAAAGTGTAATAACTAAAGTTCTTGTGAAGGAAGTAGAGATGGAGCTGCAATCAATAGTCAGGAGAATCTGTAAAAGAAAGGAAAGGTTTTTCTTTTGGTCTCTATTTTATTATATTAAATTATCACACCTTATAAAATATGCTAAACCAAAAGAAGTTCCCAAGTCATGACTTCTTATGGAAAATTCTGGTGTCAATGTTGACTCTCAGAAACAGTGATACCAGGCTCTCAGAGTAGATTTAACGACAGTCTTATATGCTTATTTAAGGAAATGGTTGATAGGAAGATCGCCACTAAGACCAGACCAGGAGGGGCAAAAGTAGGTTTACAGTTGTGAGGACATGAAACGTAGAAGTTGTTCTTGTATTATTATTATTTATTAACTATTGTATTATTTTCCATACACGCAACTATAAACCTACTTTTGCCCCACCTTGTATACTGAGTTGTTCCATTTACACATCCATTCAACAGACCGGTGACATCTTCCAGCATATGATAAACACCTTCTTGGCCTTCATTCTCTTCATTCCAATCAAGTGGCGCTGGGACTAAACCTGCTCTAAGACATGGCTGCGAGAATCCCAGGCATGCCAGCCGGGAGCTATATCTCTGACCAGTGCTTTCTTGCTAACCTGAATCAAAAAGTTGGCCCCAGTCAACTCAAAGGATGAGAAAACAATGAGACAATGATGACAATGACAGATGATACCAAGGGGACAGGTTAGTGGAACAAAACAATATGTCTCATTTTTGAAAACAGAATTGGCACTAATTAAAGAGTTACAATTTATTACAAGCCAGGAGCCCTACACAGTAGAAAGGCAATTCAGGAAACTAAAAATACGTGTTTCTTCAGTTGCTATTTTGAAAATCACTTTTCCCTGTATGACAATCCTCAGTAGGATTCAGAACAGATGAGATGAACAAAACCCTTATTAGCTCTTTTCTTTATTACAAAATCTATTTTTCACCATTTGCAGATTTTCTCTCTGTATCTTCCTATGGCTAATATTTAAAAGCCACATAAAACTTGGATTAATTTCCTATAGACTGTATTTTTTTGTGAAAATTCCTAAACCTATAAAGCAATGTTTATAAAATGTTTTGAAAGCATGCATATATCAAGAGTAGGAATTAGTTCGTTCAAAATGGCTGTATTATTAACCACTTAATTTGTAAATAGATATCTCAGTTTAATTTGGTTTTCTTTTCTTTTTCTTTCTTTGTTCTTCCAATCCATACAGATTCTGTGAACCCTGTGCAGGGCCGGGGGGTAGAGGAGGGCAAGGGAAGGGGAGTCCCAGTCACTGTGTGTTTCCTGTAGCTTCTGTATCAAGACAAATTAAAAATGTGGACACCAATATGCCATCTCTTAATGATGGTAATTTCATTCATAAACAGTCAACCGTTGTTTATTGAGCCTCTATTATGTGCTATTACTACTGGGCACAAAAATGAATAGACAGAACTGTAATCTGGCAGCAGTTCTTGTGATTCCCCCCTCCCTTTTTTTTCTTTCAATTAAATACTGTTTGAAAGTGAAAATAGGCATGCAAAAAGCTGGAGATAGAGAATGTTCCTGTTACCAAAATTCCTCTTGGTCCAAGCATGGTACATTTTGGAAAACAAAATACTTAGAAGAGTCATTTTAGTGAGATTTCAGACACCAAAAGATAAACTCAAAGTAAAATATTTTTCATCAAAGTGTTGCTAAGGATCAGAGGTTAGTTCAATGTGGTCCTTTGTTTGCTAGGTCCGGGAACAGATGAGCAAGGCCGCCAGGAGTAGTAGTGAGAGAGCCCATGGCACTGCCCAGTAGAGGACAAGGGAGCTTGAAGACCTCTGCAAAAATTCAAAATAAGAAAGAGGCCATAGAAAACAGTATGGAGTTTCCTCAAAAAATTAAAAATGGAACTCTTATTTGACCCAGTGATCCCACTTTTAGGAATATATCTTAAGAAACCCTAAACACCAATCAGAGAGAATGTATGATCCCTATGTTGATAGAAGCACAATTTATAATAGCTAAGATCTGGGAACAGCCAAAGTGCCCATCAGCAGATGAGAGGATGAAAAAGCTGTGGTACATCTATACAATTGAATACTATACAGCTGTAAAAAAAAAAAAAAAAAAAAAAAAAAAAAAAAAAAGAAAGAACTCTTACCATTTTCAACAGCATACAGGGACCTGGAGAGCATTATGCTAAGAGAAATAAGCCAGTCAGAGAAAGATAAATGTCACATGATCTCACTCATATTTAGAATCTAATGCACAAAATAAAATGATGAACAAAATAGATCCAGATACATATAAGCATGGAACAGACTGTTGAATTTCAGAAGGAAGGTGGGGGTGTGAGATTGGGGGGGTAGTTATCAACCAGGAAACTTATATGCATATATACATAGCCCATAGACACACACAGTAATGTGGTAAAGCCCTGGGAGGGACAGGTGTGGGATGGATGGGGTCAATTGGGAAAAAGGGGGGAGAACATTGGTAATATTTCCAACAATAAAGATAAATTTTAAAAAACAGAATGAAGAAGAAAGATGATCCAGAGAAGGGAAAGCAAAGAAAGAAAGAGCAGCTAAAGCTCGGTATAGGCTAGCCCAAGGAAGAAGTCCAGAACATGTATATGTACCTAGTGTAATATATGCTCCTTAGTACTCAATTCCTCTCCTACTCAATCCCCCACCACCACCCCACACATTCTCTTTCATATCTTTAGTAAACACTACAAAATATATACACACAAATCCTTGGTACATATTGGATTTGTTGGCAAAACCAGAATGTACAATGTTCCAAAATCTGGGTTCAGGCAGCCTGAAACAGATCAGGATGTGGCTGAGGGGACAACTGACATTGAGTTAGCTGCAAACTCGAAATCTATAAGTAAAGCAGATCCAGGTTTCCAGGAGCCTAAAGTAATGCAATTTAAGAAATAATCCACAAAAATACCAAGTCAGTTCCAGGGTCTTGGAAGGAGCTCATGTAAGTGATGGGTACCAAAACTAAAGCTTCATTTTCCTCAAAGTAAGTCCACCTCTGCCTACAAGTCAATCAAATTGTGGGGACTTTTCCTAAAATAACTACAAATATTTTTTAAGACTTCTCTTCACAAAAGACAGGAACCTCAGAACTCTGGATACAGTAGAGAAATTATGAGAATATATGAAAATAAAGTTGTTTGTAAAGTTAATATTTATCATTAGTTATCTTAATCATTGCTTATATACCCATCATTGACACATTCTTTTAATTATATGCATGTCTGATTATGTTACTATAATTAGATAGGAGCAGTTTATGTCATTACATTTTAATGCATGATAATTACCTAGTGTCAAGGTAAGTATATATAGAATGTTGATTGCACTGGTTTCTAGTTATTCTTGTTAAGATTTGCAAGTAATCTGCATTAATTATAGTGCATGCTATTATTATAATATGGCTATAAAATAAGAATGTAAATTGGGTGGTTTTTCTTAAATTTTCTGAATAATGAGAGACGGTGTCTGAGAAACAAGATGTCATTATTGTCAGCTTGCTTTGACCATCCAAGTTTTCCTAATCTATGTCTTCCCTTCAGCTCACTGCTTTTCCCGTCAGAACTTATACTGAGAATCCATACGAAAGCATCAGAAAAAGAACATAAAAGCAAATCAGAAGAAGTAGATTTTTAACCTACATATGTTCTTCCTACCTGCATTCATGCTGACTTTGTGGCAGATGATAAGGCTCAAAGGGTAGCAGGAAATAAAACTCCATTTGATGACACAGGGGACGCTGGCCCAGTCTCCCACCCCTTCTCTTGGCAACAGCCTCATTCTCTGAAGGACCATACCCTTTCTTGCTCTTCTAGTCCCAAGGGGGCTGTCTCAAGGGTATTGAAAGGGGGGCATGCGACCCAGGTCAAACCAACCGGACTTTCTTTCCTGGGAGGCTGCATCTATCTATAACACTGGAAAACAGATGGAAACCATTGAAGCTGAGAATTTTTTAAGGTCACTGTCCAGAGAACACACTGTCAATGAGTTTCTGACAGTTCCCTGGAGCTGTTCCAACTCTTGTCCTTCCAGAGACTTGAGGATTCAGTAATTCCTTGGAATCTGTGAGCTATCCAGAATCCTTCCTACAAAGTCCTTATATGCTTAAATCAGAAAGCTGGTCTCTGTTGCTGGCAACCAATATGCCCTAACATGGGGAGAGAGGTGTTGACCTTCATGTAAAAGGCAGTCTAGCACAAAGTTCATGGAGTCTCACTCTCTGATCTTCTAGTTGTGAATCTCTCTATAAATCTCAGGGCTACATTGGAATGGAATCTATAAACAGTCTTAAAGTAAAAAAATCCACCCTAACAAAACAAAACAAAAAAAGAACCTTTCATGCGAAATTCAAAAACATTTAGTTCCTTTCATACATCCAAATCTACCATAATAGCTCTAAAAATATAAGAAAGATGCAACATGAAAATAATAGAATCTTATATGGAAAGTTCCAAAAGGATATTGTTATTTTAAATGTTATAAGGCTAGATGAATATTGGGGTTGAGAAAATATCTCTTATGGTTTGAGATATCACTGAGATTTTTCTTTCAATCTTCTTTAAAAGGAACTAATTTACAAGTTTGCATTCATTCCTGGGGGACTTTGAATTTTAAAACATTCATTAAAAATGATTAATTTCTTAAATTAATTAAAATATTTTGGGCAGGTTTGCATCTGTGTGTTTGCATAACTCCAAAGAGATTAATTTTGACACATTGAAATGAGAAAACAAGTTACTTCTAATGGTAGCCTAAGTGTTTTCTCTTCTTAAACAACAAAACAAGAGGATACTAGAACAGAGAATTGTCCAAGTGCAGCATTTTCCTAATGTTTCCATTGTCCACCTATGAGGTTACAATAAGTTACTCACATAGGCACAAAGGGAGGGAGCCCTCAATGGAATCACTCTGAAGAGATCCCTTCTATATTAGCTCATGATGGAGGAAGGCCTTTCTCTCCCCTGACCAACACAGGACTTTAATTCAACAACTGCAGGGTATCTGCCCTACTGTGTTCAGTGCAAAATTTCCAGAGTTGGACCAAATGTATTTCTAGACTTGCTTATGAAAACACTCTTAAAACAGTAATGTAAATCTATGTGCAATGTAGAATTATATGAAACTAGAGGCCCAATACACAAAATTCGTGCATGGAGAAGCAGGGAGTGGTCCCTCAATTCAGCCTGCACTCTCTCACAGTCCAGAACTACTGCTTCCTATGCATTAGCCTGTCTGCCTGCCTAATCGCTCTAACCACTCTGCCTGCCTGTCTCATCATCCCTAACCATTCTGCCTGCCTGCCTGCCCATAATTACCTCTGCCTCAGCCCTTGTTGTCTTGGCTTTGTCCAGAAGGACATCTGGAATGATGTCTGGAAGGTTGTTTGGTTGTCTGGTCTAATTAGCATATTATGCTTTTATTATTATAGATATTTCTAAATTGATAATAATTACAAAATAACGTTTGACTTTTCCTGCTTGTAATTCTGTAATTCAAATTAGGAACAAGCTCTGTCAAGAAGCAGTTTATCTGATCTTTTAGAGGTTAGTTATCAACCATATTTCAAGCCAGGGTGAGGGAGCAGAAAGCATATGGTTTTAGCAAGATCGACAAATGTCCAGATAACATTTACTGATATTAAGATTATGGAGATAATGAGTACTGCGATGTCAAAGAGAATTGCACAAGATAAAAGCCTTGGTGACACCCACTTTTAAGTCAAAGGTGAAGAGAAAAATTAATTGAGTTTTATGAAAATAGCAATGTGAGTTATGAACTAAGGAGATGACCTCAGAAAATACCATTTGTTGTTCACATCACAGAGATGGTTCACCTGGCCATGTTTCTACATGGCCCAGCTCTGGGAAAGAATCTCAAGTTGTTTCTCTTCAGTCAAGTGTTAGGGTTTGTTCTCCCATGTCCCACGTACCCATAGAGGTCAAGGTCCTGCTTTGGTTTATACAGCATCTTGTAGATGAGGTTGGGAGTGTCATTGAAACTTGTAACTATTTTGGTTCATTACAAACCGAGATCCATATTGAGGGGTCCAGACAGAGCTAAACAGAAATCACTTTTTCCCATCACATCAGCTCTGATGGCGGTCCTCCCCAGATATTCACTAGGACAGCTGCTCTGGCTCTTGTGCACAGGGTGTAGGAACAGTTTACACAGATGTGGTTGGCAGGCATGACTGGCCACCACTCTCTTGATGGTGTTCACATGGCAGAAGTTGACAAATTCTCCAGGCTCCTCTGTTCTTCTTCATGCATTCATCCAGGCCTATTCCCACCAACCTCCACAAGTACTAAAATTCATGCATACTCCTCTTGCACCACCCACCAGTGCTGAGTGTTGACCACATTAATCTAGTCTGCTGAGGCCCTTTATTCCTTTTCTTCTCTGGTGTGTGTGTGTGTGTGTGTGTGTGTGTGTGTGTGTGTGTGTTACACCTGCTTTATTTCTCCCCTAACAAAGCTTTGCCTTCTTATAAATGAAATGTGCTGGGTTCATAGTGCACCCCAAACAATCTGCCATTACCAGCAAGTGGGAACAAAGTTAACATCTGGAATCTGTGTCTTCAGAGTTCTAGATGACTCCAGAGCATGTAGCTTGGGCCAAATCCTAGTGATGTGCTCACTAGAGAATCTGTACTTGCTCTTTCAGGATGCTCTCTATTCTCCCAGCATCACGGACCTCACCCACTCTATCTAACCTAGACGGCTTGGTCCCAGTGCAAGCATGACTTTTCTTGATAGTGGAGACGTTTTGGGTAGTTTTTGTTCAATACGTGTGAGAAGCTGTCCTTGCCTAAAGACAGAGAGAAGTATTGGTGAATCACAAACTCAGTCTCCTGGCTTTCCATCTTCTTCCCCAAAGTCACTGAGCCTCTGAGATGTGGACAACTGGTTTGAGATGTAGTCTTTGGCTTCATATTCTGGACCCTCTCTTGTCCACACCCCAACCCCTCCCACAGATCTCCCTGCTTTAACATCTTAATTTCTGTCTTTAAGATCTCTACCTTGCTTCATTATGAAATACAATCTCTTCCTTCAAAGCAGAGATCTTCCTAATAAGCCTCCATTCTTCTCATGTGAGATCATACAGCATTCCTTCTTCAAGAAGGGATTCAATACACCCAGCCCCTCTCTGTCTACATTTGGGGTATGTCCATCTCTTTCTGTGATAGACTTTCAATCACGGTCTTATATAGTCTTTGTTCCAAAATCAGCAGGGAGTTCTGAGAATTTGCTTCCTTGCCGCACATCATTTTTCTCATAGGGTCACAGCTCTGATTTCGAGCAGACTTGTTCCAATTCTCATCTGGGATTACATTAGTTTGCAGAGCAGATGTGCCTTATACAACCATTCTTCAGAATTCTAGGCAAGTGTCCATGTGGAAGGGATATGAATTCCAACAATCACAAAAGGTGTTTGTGCAGAGGTAGAGCTTCCTCTATAGCTCCTTAACTAATCCATCTTACATACTCTGTATCTTCTGCTCATGCAGAAAAGAATCTTAGAAGGAATGTTTCCGACTGAGTTGTGGCTGAAGCCCCAAAATAATAGATGTCAACCATTCCCACATGTTCCTTCCCACAGTAATGGAGGTAGTGCAAAAACAAACAAACAAGAAAACAAATAAAACTTTGTTATTAGAATACTGGCCCCTAGGGAGGAGTGATCTTGTGATCTCTAATCAAGTGAGAAGAGCTTCAGTGGAGCAGTCACAAGCTTCCCCTGCACAGCTGGAATTAGAAAGGTTCAACTAAACTATGTTCTCTCATAACTTGCTTTGCACTACTGTCCAGCATAGAGAGAGAACACTTATTAGTTCTCACTACCTTAGATGGACTCCAAGGCAAGCTGCACAGGTTATCTGACATTTCTCAGCTAATGTCCTCCAGTCATGTCAGAGCTTCCTAGAACAAACTTGTTCTAGTCACTCATGTGTGGTCCACTGTAATAACTAACACAGTGGTGGGCAAACCATGGCTGCAGCTCTTTGGCCCCTTGAGTGTGGCTCTTCCACAAAATACCATGGCCTATGTTGAAGAAGTGGCATTAGAACAAGTTTAAGTTTTAAAAATTTGGCTCTCAAAAGAAATTTCAATCGTTGTGCTGTTTATATTTGGCTCTGTTAACTAATGAGTTTGCCGACCACTGAACTAAAACTCCAAATTTCACTGAGAGTGAAAGTTTCTGTCTCCCCTCCCTCTAGCCCATGGAGGGTGGGAGACCAGCAATTAAAAAAGAGGGAGATAGTTGACTCTTACTTCTTTATATCTATCCTCACCTTCAGGAACACACCCTACATTCTGGCTTTAGCTTTTTACCCCTTAGGACTTACCGCAACGAGAGGGAGGGGAGCTAAAGACAGGAAAAAGTGTTACTCAGACTGGAATTGGTTTCCACTGAGATTGGCAGGTGTTTAGAAAAGATCCTTTCTCCTGTGCGTGTTTCTTAATAGGTCCCTTGGCAGCGTACTGTATTCCAGACCCATGTCTGTTTGCTCTCAGATCCATCCCTTAGACTTGCCCTGCTGTGTATTTCAGCAGAGCCGGTTTCTTTGGGTTTGCCCCATTGGAGGCACTGAATGGAAATTAAAAATGGAAGGAAAGGAGAAGCCAGGGTACTCCTCGTGTCACTTCCCCTCCGGTGGCCTCTCCAGCAGTGGCTGTGCTTCCTCGGCAGCCCAGCTCCTCCTGAAGAGCCACTCTGATTCCACCTTCTTTCCAGCAATACCACCTCTCACTTTATCCTCTAACCTCAAGTTGCAGTGACTTCCTGTCTCACCCTTCTCTGAATTATCTTTCTATCCCCTATCTGGTTCTCAGCTCTTCTGTCATCTCTATAAAAAAATCCCCTCTAATAGCCCTAGCTAGTTGGCTCAGTTGGCTGGAGCATGGTCCCCTACACCAAAAGGTTGTGGGTTTGATTCCAGGTCAGGGCACATATCTAGGTAACAAGTTTGATCCCCTGGTCTGGGTTGTACAGGAGGCAATGGATAGATGATTCTCTCACCTCTCTCTCTTTCTTTCAAAATCAATTTAAAAAAAAAAATCCTCAGGTGAGAATTTTATAAATTCCCTACCATAAATTTCCCTCACTGCAAAGACTTTCAGGTGTTTCTGTTTTCCTAATTAGGCCTGATGATTCATCCCAAACATGTACACAATGCATCCCCCACTACTGGGGACCTCACCTTCACTTTCTTGACATGGGAGGGTATTCTGGCTAATCATTTGAAGTTCCTCTCTCCATCCCTGGTCACTGAGGACACCTGAGCATCCTTCATTTGGGGCTTTCTTTCCCTGAAAATGCATCTTGGATGGAATCTAGGATCAACTGCATGCACATGTTCTAGATCTGGTCCTCAGGAAAAAGACACCATAGAAACTATCTGTATAAATCTAGTTATTTCCTATCTAAGCCTGGCATGCTACCCCTCCCCGACGCAAGCTCTGAGGCCACGGCTTCTGTTTGAGCACTTAATGTAGGAATGTGATCCCAAGGTATGTAGGCGAGTGATGAGAGAATGAAACTTCAGTTTCCTATGTCTTAAAACAGCACAAATGTTACTGCTGTGTCTTAAAACAGCACAAATTATTATTTTATAGTCCTGAGGTCAGAAGTCTGAAATCAGTCATATGAGCTAAAATCTAGTTTATAGAGCTCTTTTGGGGCGGGAGCCTCTGAAAGTTCAGCCCACACCCTTGTTTTCTGAGGGTTTGTTTGTTCATTAAACTCTAGAGGCTGTCAGTATTCCTTGGCTCATGACCCCTTTCTCACATCACTCCAGCCTCTTGCTTCCATCCTCACACCTTCTACTTTCTCTAACTCTATTACCCCCTCCTTATAAAGACCCCTGTGATTTATATTTGGCCCATCCAAATAACCCAGGATAACCTATCCATTTCAAAATATCCTTAACTTTATCACATCCGAAAAGTCCCTTTCACCATGTAAGGAAACATATTTACAGATCCAGAGATAAGAACGTGGCCATCCTCGGGATGTCATTATTCAGCTGATTTGTTTCTTTTTCTCAGGCAGGAGGCAGGCATTACTGCACGTTCTCTTCCTTAGAACCCTTCCCATTGGGCTCCAGTTGAAAAGGAAGAGCCCCATGGCCACATCTCATGGGGGAAGAAAGGGGAAGAGAGTGCAAACCTTTCAAAAGCCTAAAAAGGAAGAATCAGAATAGATCTCCAGTGATTGCCACAAGGAACTGATACAGAAAGAAGCTTCCAAAAATTGGACTAAAACAACAAGAAAGGCAGTTCAAGAAAGGAGTCTCTGTCTAGCTAGAGATAAGTATTATTACTCAGAGTCCAAACTCTTCTTAGAGATCTCTAAGGAGAGAGGCACCAACGACAGAGCAGTTGAGCCCTGACCTGGCATATTTCTTTTATTTTTTAATTAATATTCCTGGGATGACATTGGTTAATAAAATTATAGCAGTTTACATTTATATTTATGATACATGATTTGTATGTTGCATTGTGTGCCCACCACCCATATTCAAATCATCTTCTGTTACCATATATTTGCTCCCCTTTGCCCTTTACTGCCCCTACCCACTTCCCTTGGGTAACCATCTGGCCTGGCACATTTCTAAGATGATACCTAAGTGACAGAATCAAGGGGTAGATAAGATAAGCTGTTCAGGTCACTCATGTCCTCAAGAACAAGCATCTGGATTTGTTGAAAACCTTAGAGCGACTTCATTCTTCCACCACTTATGAGAAATAGCAGAGAAGCGTCTGCTTGTTAATGAGGACTGAAAGTAGAGCAAAGGGCAGCAAGTCGAGCTGATAATCAAGGCTGTACACTAAGATAGCACCGTCTCACTTATCAGATATGCAAAGATTACAAGGAGAAAAGAAGTATGGTTTGGGAGCTGAGCTGAAAAAAAAAATGAACAATCTGAAAATTGCTTGGAAAGTATAACTTGATAGTTTTTTTCAAGATGAGTTGGCCTGATCTATCAAAATGTAAATGATACAGGCTCTTTGACCCAGAATTCTCTCTCTCTCTCTCTCTCTCTCTCTCTCTCTCTCTCTCTCTATATATATATATATATATATATATATATATATATATATCTTATAGAAATACATAAACAAATGAGCAAAAAGAAGCTTATTAAAGCATGTTTATTATAGCACTGCTTCAAATTAAAAACTACCTGAGAAGTATATTTTGGGGAAAAAGAAATTAATTTATTCTTTATGTTTTGACACAGAAAGGACTCACAATATAGGAAAAATAAATGAGCAAGTTGCAAAAAATGGGTATGTTAGGATACAGTCTATATTTTTAAATATATTTTTATTGATTTCAGAGAAAAAGGGAGAGGGACAAAGAAATAGAAACATCAATGGTGAGAGAGAATCATTGGTTGGGTGCCTTCTACATGCCCCACACTGGAGATCAAGAGCATATGGCTTGACTGGGAATCAAGCCATATGACCTCCTGGTTCATAGGTTGACACTCAACCATTGAACCATTCCAGCCAAGCCCAATTTTTATTTTAAAAGATAATATTTGTATGTGTGAAAGCTTGTGGATGATATGACTATAATGTCATGTCCTTGATAGGATATGGAACAGATTTGACATAATGCTGTCGCTGTTACAGCCATCACATCATCAGCTTCACAGAGAGAAGCTGTGACACCAAAACTACTCCCATTATGTGACCACCTCCTGGTGAAAAGAGTGATTAGATGATAGGGATGAATAAGAGCTTGGTATTAATGAGAGTGCTCTTCGTGATAAGAATGGAAAATCTATTGTCTTGAACAGAAGCTGTATATAATTAAATGCTAGATATGCCCAGTGATGCTTAGGTGTTGTTGCTATTTTTTAACTACAGAATTCTTAAAATCCATATAGATTTTTTTTAAACAATCTATCAACATATACTTTCCAAGCAATTTTCAGAAAGTCCATTTTTTTTTATTCCAGCTCCCAAAATTTTGCTTTAAAATCCTAAACTCTCTACTTCCAAGTCCTTTTTTATTAATATAATTTATTATGTGATTTTTTAAAGCAAAACAAGATTCTTGAAAACAATTATTAAGCTATAGCAGGACAAGCATGTATCTTATATAATAAAGAGGTAATACGTAAATTGACCCTCATGCCCTCACAAGATGGCTGCCTACAACCAGACCAGCAGAGGGGTTAGTGAGAGAAGACCAAATGATTGAACAAAGAAAGCTGCATAAGGGGACTGGGCCAGTAGGGAGATTAGTGAGGAACAACCAAAAAATTAAACAGTAGGCTGCATGGGGTGACCAGGCTAGTAGGGGGGCCGTGAGGGATATCCAGGCCAGGTGGGGGGAGGGGAGGAGGCAGTTGAGAGTGACCAGACCAGGAAGGGGGGCAGTTGGGTGACCAGGCCAGCAGGGAAGGCAGTTGGGGGTGATTAGGCTGGCAGGCTGGTGAGGGGAAGCGATTAGGAACAACCAGGCCAGCAGGGAGGGAGCAATTGGGGGCGGCCAGGCAGGCAGTGAGGTAAGTGATTAGGAGCCAGCAGTCCAGGATTATGAGAGGGATATCCGACTGCTAGTTTAGCCCTAATCCCCAGGATTGGGCTTAAACCAGCAGTCAGACATCCCCCAAGGGTTCCTGGATTGGAGAGGATACAGGCTGGGCTGAGAGCCCTCCTCTCCCATGTATACATTTTGTGCACCAGGCCTCTAATATGCTTATAAAAAAACTAAAAAGTCTGAAGATTCTGGCGAAACATGGCAGATGGAAGATGGATGTTGCTTTCTTGCAAAACCTCACTAAATAAAACTGGAGAAATAAAATCAAGATATAAACCCACAAGGACCAAAAGAATGAAAGAAGGCACAACAGTGAAAAAGAGGTGTCAACATATTATTGAAAGGTGGACATATGATTTTTTTAAAAAGAAATCTGAACAACAGATTGATAGGGGGAGGAAACTAACATGAAACATGTCACTTCATCCCACAAAACCTGTAAAGTCTTGGGCTCTAGGGCCTTAGGAAGTGGAGCAGGCCACTGCAAACAGAAGGTCTGAAAGCCTGCCACAAGGAGTTAGACCTCTAGGTCCCCTTCCTCACCTGACACTCCCAGGCAGATGCTGCTGATTAGAGATCAGAAACAGGCTGCAGCCTCCTCTGTTGCTTTCCTGGTCACAAGATACTGAAACTTCCTCTGCAAGGGAGTTAGGGATAGGCTATTCTATGGAGGGAGAAAGGCAAAAAGCTTGGGGGTGTAACCGGCATTTTTATAATCCTGGGAAAACCTTCACTAAGAGTGGAAAGGGCAGAGAAAAGGACCTGAGCCTTCTCTCAGGCAACCAGGATTGAGCTCTAGTATTGAGAAATAAAGCTGTTTAATGGGCATTATTCTAGATGATATAATGTCCTTTTGTAACTGGTTTTGCCCCACAGGAAAAATGACACTGGCCACCCTGGGAGAGAGAAAAAAATTTTAATCTACAATGGCTGAAAACATCAAATTTAAATTCTAGACTTGTACCCACTGCAGTCAGCAGAAAACCCTGCCAAACACAGACAGCTTACTTGGGAAATACCCAAAGCAGCAAAATCCTAGCATAAATATGCATAGATTTCTTGTCTTTGGAAGTAAATGGAAAAAAACCTGGGGATATATTGTGGTGACCCCAATGTCAGAATGCACAAACCAGTGACACCACAAGTTACAAAAGTACCCAGAAGTACCCAGGATTACGGGTGAAATACTTTTCCCCATATGAATTTTCCATTCAAATCCACTCAGATCAAAAGACGTGGATCCCATAAAAAAAAAAATGCCTACTAAAACTGGTTACAAAAGTCTAAGACCAGTACCAAGAAGATCTACAATTTGAAAATCTCAACAACTTTTACCCAGCTAGTTGGTAACAGTGAACCCTGAACTGTCAGATGGCCTATATCAGAATCTATACTGACTTCACCGTATAGGGCATCTATTGTCACAGCACAGTTACATAAGTACAAACACGAACTCTCAATGGCTAGCAATAATAAATGTATTTTGCTCATGAGTTTACAGGCCATCTGGGTAGTCCTGCTGCTCTGGGACAGGCTTAGCTGCTCTTGGCTGGACTCACTCATGGATCTGCACTCAGCTGAGCCCTGGCTGTCTAATGTGGCCTTGGTATTCAGTTGGGATATTTCCTGTCTGACACACATAGCCCCTCAATCCAGCAAGCCAGCCCAGCATTGTTCCTATGAAGGAGGCTGGGGTATGAGAGAGAGAGCAGCAACAGCACCCAAGGTCTCTTGGGGCCCAGACTCAGAATAGGCATATCTTAAAACCTGCTGTATTTTAGCCGAAACCGGTTTGGCTCAGTGGTAGAGCGTCGGTCTGCAGACTGAAAGGTCCCGGGTTTGATTCCGACCAAGGGCATGTACATTGGTTGTGGGCAAATCCCCAGTAGGGGGTGTGCAAGATGCAGCTGATTGATGTTTCTCTCTCATCAACGTTTCTAGCTCTCTATCTCTCTCCCTTCCTCTCTATAAAATATCAATAAAATATATTTTTTTAAAAATCTGCTATATTTTGCAGGCCAAAGCAAATCATGGCCAGCTCAGATTCAACAGAGGGGTTGTAAACTCCATTTTTTCTACAATTCTCACCTGAGAGTATGTTTTTAATGGTTTTAGAGAGGTAGGGAGAGAGAGAGAAACATTGATATGAGAGAGAAATGCACCATTGGTTGTCTCCTGTATGCACCCCAACCAGGGATCAAACCCTCAACTTAGGTATGTGCCCTGACTGGGAATTGAACCCTCAACCTTTTGGTGTAGGGGATGACGCTCCAACCAACTGAGCCACCCAGTCAGGGCTGCGAACTCCACCTTTTTATAGGAGGTGTTAAATTTCATTTGCAAGAAGCACACTTACAGGGAAGGGTGATAAATGGATGCCATTAGGGCAATTAATCTACCCTACCAGCCTCTTGACATAAGAGAATTAGTTCTGGGAGTAAATCAAAAGAATTTGGTTAAAGGCAATGTAATATCCTGAAAGGAAAAAAAAATAAGGTGAGAAAACTGCTGAAATTTGAATAAAGTCTATATTTTAGTTAATAGTAATACCAATTTCCTAGTCCTGACAAATTCATCATGGTTATAAGATGTTAACACGAGGAGAAGCTAGGTAAAGCACATATGGAAAGCAAACCGTCTTTGCAACTGCTCTGTAAAACTAAAATTAATTCAAAAATAAGAAGCGTATTTCTAAAGAAACATGACAAAAAAGAATGTGGAATACAGGCCATTTTGGCGTGCAGCACCCTTAACTGAATCACGCAAATGCTCCGTCCCATATTCAGAAACCCCTGTGGCCTGGGAAAATTTGGCAGCATGTGGGGCTCTGCAGAGCCAGAGCAGGTGGCTTGGCCAAGACTGGTCTCTGCAGACCTCCCAGGTCACAGCTACCCCGAGCCTCAGCTTCAGCAGGGAGGTGCCGGCTCAGCAGGGCAAGTGGCTGTGCCAACACCCTTTCTCAGTGGGACTGAAGGGTGTTGACCTAGCTGGCTATGGTGCTTAGAGCAAATGCCACATGGCCACAAGGCCGAGGTGCTTGGGGATTCTCTTTTCTTCCCTTTTTAAGTGAGTGAAGTCCAGGCTTAGCCATCTCCTGCTGACATTGTGAGAGTAACAAATGCGACCTTCTTCGCTGTACAATAGTTCTGAGCTTAATATAAGGGCAAAATGAGACACATGAGACACGATCAGGGTGCAATGCAATGAGGTCCATGGAGAGGGCATGTGTTTCTTGTCTATTCTATTCTTGTCCTTCAGGAAATCCAGCCTTATTCCCAGGGTTGTTAAGATATTTGTATCTCCCCCAGTCCCACATCTCTGTGCCCCAGTAGTGGACATATAACACATCCCTGACCTGGTCACTCAGAGAAACACATCACTCTGAGCACTGCAGTTGGTCAAATGAGAGGTATGTGCCCCAAAGTGGGATAATCGTATTTGAGAGAAGATCTCTAGGAAAAGAGGGTGTCTTTCTGCTCTGGTACTAGAAGCAGCTATAAAATACACTGACTTGAACTCTCATACTTCTAGCCATAACCTAGTTGGACTTTCATTTCTCTCGCATGCACCATAAGAATCCTGCCTAATGCAGACATCAGTACCCGAGAGTAGGTTGTTAGAATCGGCATGCATTACAATGTGGGGTTAGTTGAGAACAGGTGGGATGCTGGGAAGTGGACATGACTCTCCTTACCTAGGAGGAGGTCGGTGCCTGGTAAGTGGTAACAGAGCAGCTGGACAGATTTTCCTATTTGTGTTCTTGAACTCAATCCGGTTCACTTCCTTGTGCCTGCGGAACCAATTGTGACAAAGTTAAAATGGGTTGACCGCGTCTCACAGTCTTCAGTATGTTCCTAAAAGCTTCAGTCCAAGCTGGCCCTCCAAGAGCAGAAAGGGAAGGGTCCACATAGCCTCATGAGAAAGATCATTTCTTCCTCCAGAAATTCTTGTGAAGGCACTAAGACTGGTTTTCCTAATTCTTAGGGAGATAATACTGGGATGCAGGAAGAGCTAGAGTGGTGGGGAAGCTTAACATCCCAGATCTTCATCAAACACTTCTGGCTATATGGCCCACACTTCAAAAAATCAGAAATTTCCCCATCTTAAGAGATGTGCATGAGAATGAACCCACTTCATTATCCCATCCCACTATTCCAGGGGCAGGGACAAAGAGGCAACACAACAGATAAAGACTTATTGTTGAGAGACAGAAACTCTGAAACCAGTTGGGCTTCCATGACCATGGCATGATTTCTGGTCTTAGTTGCCAGCCCATTGGATTTCCAGAAACTGAATAGGCGGGGCCCCCTCCAAGATCTCCAGAAAGTGTCATCTCCAGAGACTCCACAAGCCCTCCAAGCAGGATCATGATTCATTGCTCAACCTCTAAGGAAGCCCATGGCCCCCACACCTGCACCAGAAGAAGATGGCTACAGTTCTCCAGCAGGTCTTCCTGAACTATATGGTAAATCTAAGGAAAGTATTGCAGGAAGCCATATTTTATCCTGTCTCTGGCCTCAGCTCCAGTGTGGCATGATTGGCAATAAATTGAATACCTCATTTCATCTCATCTGGCTTGTGTATCTAGCCCACAATTGATTCAGAATCTGGAAAGGAAGAAGGATATGTAATTAAGTTCTACCAATTCCAGGGAGTTGGTACTTTCTCAGTAGGAACCTACCACCAAGTTTATGGCCGATAAAACCTGTGGTATGTTTTGTAAAGCTAACATAGCAACACGGTGGAAAAGGGGAAGGCTGGAACAATGAACAAAAAAATTGAGTAAGTGACAGCAATAAGAAAACTAATACAGGCTTAAACTGAGTCGATGAATAAGAGAGGTACAGAGAGACACTGAGATCATGAAGAAAATGAAGAACTTACCAACACAGACAACACGGCATAAGGAGCACTCTCTGTAGGAGAGCAAGACTAACCCTTGTGAATTGTATATGGATACGCATCACTTGTTTTGTTTTTGTTGGAGGGAAGGAAGAAGAGACAGCTGGAATTATGTCTGAAACAGAAGGAAATATTTTTAAATCCCTGTTTATTTAACTCTCAAAAAGGATTTGTACTGGAAATTGCCACGCTGTATAGATGCTCTAGAGGGATTTGGGCAAGATATTCCCAAAATAATGCATGGTTAGCTACTGAAGTACAATCCGTGGGACCTTAAACCACAGCAGGCGCTAGGAGCTTCTAGGTCCACTGCACAAGGTTTCAGGTTAGCTAATGAGGCTAATTACATTCTTGCTGGATTCCCTTTCACCTGGATGAGAGCATGGTGCTAAGTGATCCTAAAGGACCCAGCACGCTATGGAAGCATGCAGACCAGAAACACTTGTAACGCATTTCCATGATTTATAAAAGCTAGAAGAGCTGATTACCTGCCCAAGGGAGTTGAGCATCAGTCTGTTCCTTCAATGCCCCTTGTCTCACTAAGATTCTGTTAAATACCCCATTCCTCTCAGTGCCATACCTTTCTTCCTCTCTCACCGATTCATTTTAGTCCCTATTTAGTTATACCCACTGGTCCCTGAAGCAAAAGCAAATTCAGTTACACTTTGCTATCATGTAGGGCCTATGCGAGGGTTAAATGAAATTTTGCAGAGTAAGCTTAGATCCTGCCATAAAATGAGCAATTGCATTTGATGGCTATCCCCATTACATACAGCAATGAACATTCTGGCTTTTTCTACAAAAGAGTGCATATAGCTAAAAGACCACTTGCTATTACAAATATCTGGTCAGTGACACCAATTTTCACTCCAGCCTGTACTTCTTTCTTTGATGCTCCTCCAGAATTTATCATAAGGATTCGGGGACTTAGATGCTTCACTAAAAAACGTAATGGTAATCCAAACCACCCAAGCATTCTTTGGCTAAGTCCAAGATTGTCATTCACTAGCATGCTTATGCTTCCAACCCTTGCAAAGAGCAAAAGTTGTTTCTCATCATCAGTAGGAAGACTTCAAGTTCTTTCCCAGAAACAGCTTCAAGTTTTCTCCCCAAGTTGGCCAGCTACACTTGAATTCAAGGTTTCCACCCTAGAAAGAATGTGGTTTGTCCAAGTGGAATGAGTCACTGAATTCTAAGCAGAAAAAGTTTTCATCAATTTAAAAGGAAGAGTGGAGACTTCACTTCTGTGGTGAAAGAGTGCTTAAAGTGGAGCCGGACAAGAGCCATTCCATCTCGCATCCATTGCCACGCCTTGCCGCAGAGGAAGGGAAGAATTGGCAAATGAGAAAGGATATTTTAACTCAGGCAACTGGCCATTTGGCTTTGTGGATTTACCAAGTAAACTGGGCCAAAAAAAAAAAAAAGGGTCCTTCAGTATTGGTATGGAACATTCAGCCCCTCTCTGGTGCTCATTAAATGCTTGGCTGTCTGTGGGGAGCCCTAGACCTCATCAAGTCCTGCTGCCCTGCTCTGGCTGAGCTCTGGAAACTGCATCCTATCTCTACCGTCTTTGAACTCGATCCATAAAGCTATGTCATTATTTTTAAGATTTGTAACAGTTCATCTCTCCAACATAAATCATGTGAAGATGAGTTTTTGTTGAGTAGTTTGTTGAAATAATGCATTTTTCAGATGGACTTATGAATACATGAAAATCTAGGCTTTAAAAAAAATTATATATACCGTATTTGCCGGCGTATAAGACGATTTTTTGGCCCTGAAAATACCGTATTTGCTGGCGTATAAGACGACCCCTAACATTTCCACTCAAAATACAGAGTTTGTTATATACTCGCCGTATAAGACTACCCCCCACTTGGAGGCATATTTTTCATGAATTTTGTATACTAGTATACTAGTGACCGGGTATACAAAATTCATGCACGGAAGTGGGTTCCCTCAGCCCAGCCCGCCCCCTCTCAGAGACTGGGAGCCCTCTGGGGATATCTTACTGATGGCTTAGGCCTGCTCCCGGTGGGGAGGGAGTGTTGGGGGAGGAGTGGGCCTAAGCTGCAGTCTGGCCTCCCTCTGCAAGAGGCGACCAGGCTGATCAAGGGAAAGTGCCAGCCCCATTACCCTGGTTCTGCAGCCACTGCCAACCACAGCAGCTGCCAAAGTGTTTTCACCAACATGGACTCTAGTCCCTTCACCATAAAAAAATGACAACTTTAAGCATTTTAAAGATGTGTCTTTCATAAGATATGACATTTCTTTTTTCTTTTTTTTATCCTCACCTGAGAATATGTTTCCATTATTTTTTAGAGATTGCAGAAGAGAGAAAGAGGTAGAGACAGAGAGAAACATCAATGTGAGAGGGACACTTCGATTGATTGCCTCCTGTATGAGCCCTGACCTGTTACTTTGTCTCCACATTTTCACTGCTTCCCTGAGTTGGTAGGGTAGCCTTGTGTGCTAGATTTTCTATATGGCCCAGTGGGCTGGCCTCACAGTCACCTGAGGTAGACACTATTGGTGAACCCCTTTGTGATCTGTATGTACAGCCTTGTTGTAGTTAAGTCTAGATTGTTGTTGGTATCACTGGGAGGAATTGACCTCCAGGCCAATTGGCTATGTGTATCAGCTATGTTTATGCTGGGAGACCTGTGTTAGAGACAGCTTCACAAGACCAGACTTGCAAAATTGCAAAAGCCTTTGTTCTTAGCTTGGATGGAGCAGAGTCTAAAGGCTGAGCAGTCTTGCTTCCTGTCAGCCCTGCCCTTGCGTGAGCGCCTCCAGACCTCTGCCTTTCAAGGCTCCCCTGAGTTTCCGCCTAACAATCCAGATTCCTCCAGGCTCACCCAGAACTGGGGTTCAGTATAGTCGGAAGTGGGGTTCAGTGCAATCAGGAGCTTCCAATTCCCTTCCACTAGGGAGATCTAGCAGCAACCTCAGCAGTCAGTCTTCTCTGCACTTGCACATCCAGATCCCTGTCTGCTGTGCTTTCCTCTAGTCTCCGTGTGTCTTTCTCTCTACCTGATAGTCCAGACTCCTCCCATATGAGCCTGGGTCCACAGGGTTTCTCCTGGAACTGGGGTTCAGTGCAGTCAGGGGCTTCCTTCCTTCTCCCACCAGAGAAAGCCAGCCAGGCATTCAGCTGCCCTTCCTTTCTGCACATGTGTCTCTGTACCTCAGTCCTTTGCAACTCCTCTGATTTTCTGTGAGCTTTGTTTTCTTTCCTTCTAGTTGTAGAATTTCTACTCAACCAGCTTTCCTGTGGTTCTGGATGATGTCAGTTCTGTCTTTTAGTTGTAGTTTTGAAATTGTTGTGCGAGGCAACAGTTTAGGTGTTTATCTATGCCGCCATCTTGGTTTCTCTCCAGGATATGACATTTCTTAGCCCCTCCAGCAATGGACCTTTGTTTTTTCCTCCAGGAGTGTGGTGGAAAAACCATAGATCACCTTCTTGGATTCTTATACCCAAGTTACCAAGAACACTGCAAGTGGCGGCGTACTGGGAGATTAGCCAATGAGCTGTCAGAAAAGGTGTTTACACTCGAACTGGTTTGGCTCAGTGGATAGAGCATGAACCTGCAGACTGAAGGATCCCAGGTTTGATTCCTGTTAAGGGCATGAACCTTGGTTGGGGCCACATCCCTAGTGGGGAGGATGCAGGAACCAGCTGATCGATGTTTCTCTCTTATTGAAGTTTCTGACTATCCCTCTCCCCTGTTCTCTGTAAAAAAAACAAACAAAAAAAAAACACACAATAAAACATAATAAAACATATTTTAAAAAATAAAAGGTGTTTCCTCTGCAGCTCATGTGCAGAGGACCCCCTGCATTGTGTCCAATGAGCTAGGGGCATATCTGCACACACATACCAAGGGGGGCACACCCCTGAGGCCAGGCTGAGGGACATATGGGGATCCCTGGGTCATGCACAATGGCAGCTGCTGGGGTCTCCACACACAACCCAACGCCAGCAGCCAGCCCTCTTCATGGGAGCCAGGCTGAGGGCATGCAGAGACCCTAGGTTGCATAGCAGCAGCCACTGAGGTTTCTGCACACCCCGAGGCCTGCTGGGGGCATGGACCTGGACTGCCACTTGGCACCTGTGCATGAGTAAGCAGCAGTAGGGCAGGAACATCCGCCATGCCACCATGGCCCAGAGTGGCTGGGGAAATTCTGGGACCCCAGCCACTCAGGGCCTAAGCTTGGGCCTACAGGCTAGGAATGGCCTGGGTCCTGAGGATGTTCCTGGGACCCAGGCTGCTCACCACCTGCATATGCAAATTAACCCTCCATCTTTGTCTGGTTAATTGGCATTTGCACTCCTGACTGGCTGGTGAGCATAGCAGAGGTACGGTCAATTTACATGTTTCTCTTTTATTATATAGGAGATATTTAGATATATAGATATATAGATATATAGATATATCATTGCTGAGGATGGGCCAATTTAATTTTATCAATGCTCTTCTATATAACACTTCACTGAATCATCACATCTATCTTAAGAAAGGTGAGGTCAATAATATTTGTATATTTTGATAAAATCATGTAGCAGATATATGGTGAACACTTATTAGAATGAAAGCTGCTTTGGGAGGTGCTTTGGGAAATATGAAGCTGAGTAACACAGTCCCTACTCTACTAGATTTTAATTAAGAAGAAGAAAGTAAAAGCACCTATAACTACAATACTAAGTGGGCTATGAAAAGCTTTTTGGGTTGCTTCCCATCAACTAATGGAAACACAATGAAGAGTTACATGCAAAAGAGTAACATGATTGTAACTGCATTTTAGAAAGATCAACCTGCTGGCAGGATGTAGAATAGATCAATAAAAAGGGAGCAAACACAGCAAAAAAGCATTAGGAGGCTAGTGCAATAATCTAGGCAACATAAGAAGGAGGCCCAACCTAAAGCACTGAATACAGGGTGGATGTAGAGAATGCATAAAAAGGTCAGGGAAAATTCATAGTACTGGTGGCAAATGACTGATTGATGAGGGACACTGAGGGAATATGAAAAGGAGCATCGAGGTCTCTGTTTCTTTTGTCAGTGGGGTGGGGAGCAGTAGCACCCATCTTAGGAGAGTATGGCAGAGACAGCCATGGAGAGGCTTGTAAGCAGAAGAACAACAGGATGGAGGCAGAAACCTGACAAAGAAATAAAGATTACAACAGGTTAAGTGGCAAGACATCTCATTAGTGTCAGAGCTGGAACTAAATGCAGGTCTTTGGAACCATGGTCCAGTCTGTGCAACGAGGAGGAACCTTGCAGCTTCTCAGAATTCTAAATATGCACTCCTCTTTCCAAGAAGTCTTCTACATCCCCAGTCTTTGCATTTAGCTTGAGGCAGATATTTAGCATATTAAGAGAATGGATGGCTGCTTTACTATTTGTTTAGTAATAACCGAAGAGCCCAGCCCATGTTGTTCTAATCATGAATGCTCAAAAAATACCCTAATTGCTAAATGTAGATCATGCCAGTGCTCTTTAAGCCTTCTTCAAAGGACGTGGAATACTTTAAAGATGATAAAATGGCTTGGAAACACAAGTTTATAATAAGAGATGCATTTACTAAAGTTATATTCCGTGACAGCAAATAAATTGTCTTCACAAACAACTATTTGATAGACGAGGAAACTGAAACTTAGGAAGGTTAGTTGACGCACTGGCACATGGTGGCATCAGAATTGAAGCACAGATCTAACTCCAGAAACTCAGTTCTTAAGTAGTCTGCTATTCCGCCTTCAGAATAGCTTGCTAGAGAAAGTTCAAAAGAAGCTGGAACGAGCAGCAGGGTGTATTTAGTGTAAAGGCTATGAACAGTGATTTCTCATGGCTCTAAAGGACTTTATAGCAAACAGTCATCTTTCACTCGGAGTCACAGTGAAAAATCATATTCCCAGTTGCAACTTCCTGCTTGGGAAGAACAACAAGTTCCTACTACACTGGAAGTAAAGATTGGAAAGGACAGAATGAGAGGGGAGTGAACTGATATTAACCTCACTTATTTTATACTAGAGGCCTGGCCCTAGGCCTGGACTGCACTCAGAGCCATCTTCCCCGGCTGCCACCCACCCACAGTCCCCGTTAGCCTTCTGGGTGATCAGAGCCTGCAGGCCAGGGGGAGGGACCAAGAGGTCGGTCGTTTCCACCCACTCACCAGCCCCGTCCCCACCACGGGTTGCCCTTTGTGTGTGGGACAACTGGCCAGAGAGGGCCTTGGCATGGTGCTGCCAGCGTCCCTCACCACTCACCCCAGTTCTCCTTTCGCCATCAGATGATGGGACCCTGTCTACCAGGGAAAGGGACCGAGATGGTCAGTGTGCCTCCTAATGACTGGTCGAGTGGTCATTCTGAGTAACATTAGGGTCTGCCATTAGGGTCAATTTGCATATTATCCCTTTATTATACAGGATAAGCACTTTGATGAACAAAAATAATCAGCAAATTTAAATAAACCACATTTTAACCAGCCTGTGTGTTTTATGCACACGCGTGTTTGTGTGTGTATATGTACTCACACAGAATTTGAGGGGAAGCACTGGAAAACTAAACACTCAATGTCAACATGAAGCCCGGGGCTTCCTCCTTAACTTCTCAAAGCTACTATTTACATGGTATAAAATATAATGTGTTGGCTCTTCCTTTTTATTAAGGCCTTTGGGTAGATTGTCTTCCTATGAATGCCATTATTTGCTAAAGTAAATTTAATAGAGAAATTCCCATAGAAACAATATGATGACTTTTTTAAATACACAGCTATATTATATGACTTTACTTCAACATCTCCCTTTCACATGTTTATTTTGACCAGGCAGTGAAGTTTAAATCTGTTTCTTTTATAATCCATCCCTTGAGAAGAAGGAAAATTGAGCTTAATGAGAGGTAAGGCTCAAAGACGAGAAACTCCTATGAGGGGCTAAGCATTCATGTCAGTTAACAAGGAATTATGGGAAAGAAGAACCATGAAAAAAAATACCATGATCAAAGCAATACCATGATTAGAGCAAACATTTTTTTTTACTAGTGCTATTCTTTAATTTTTGCCAATAGTATTGACCAAATGTTCTTGGTTTCCTAGCATTGTCCGGATTATATTGAATTACTAGCTCATTATAATATAAAATTAGGGAGTCATATGGTCAGTCTCATCAGTTGAAAAGCAATTCTATATAATGAAGAAGAAATATGCAAATTGTCCCTTATGCCCTCATAAGATGGCTTCCTACCACCAGGCTGGCAAGGAATTAGTGAGGGATGACCAAGTGACTAAACAAGCAGAGTGCAGGGGGTGACCAGGCTGGTGGAGGGGACAGTGGCGGTGACCAGATCAGCAGGAGGGGTAGTTGGGGGTGACCAGACTGGCAGAGGGGGTAGTAAGAGGTGACCAGGCTGACAGGGGGTGGGGACAGTTAGAAGCAACCAGGCCAGTAGTGGGGAGGGGAAAGTGCAGCAATTAGGGGTGACCAGGCCTTGGGGGGGGCAATTTGGGGTAATTAGGCTGGCAGGAGGGGCAGTGAGGGGTGACTAGGCTGGTGAGGGGGGAGGGGGATTGGGGCAACCAGGCCAGCAGGAGGGAGGCAGTTAGGAGTAACCAGGCTGGCAGAGGGGGACAGTTGGGGGCAACCAGGCCAGCAGGGGGGTTAAGAAGGGGTGACCAGGCAGGCAGGCAGGTGAGTGATTAGAATCCAGTAGTCAAGGATTGTGAGAGAAATGTCCAACTGCTATTTTAAACCAGTTGTCAGACATCTTCCAAGGGGTACCAGATTGGAAAGGGTGCAGGCTGGGCTGAGGGAACCCCCTCTCATACACGAATTTCATGCATCAGGCCTCTAGTCTATACTAATAAAAGCATAATATGCAAATCGACCAAATGGCCAAAATAGCAGAACAACTATCTGGACAACCTTCGGGATGAAGCCAGAGCTACAAAGGCCTACTCTTGCACAAATTTCATACATCGGGCCTCTAGTTAATTATATATGACTATTCTAAAATGAAAATGGGTTGATTCGGGGGAGGAAGTAAAAGAAGAGAATGAAAGAAAAAGGACAAGGAACAGGGCAAGGGAACAACTTCCATAAACAGGCTTATGGAACAAGATTCATGGTAAAATTTTATGTTTAAGCTGCTAAACACACAAGACAATTGAAGTAGTCTAAGAAAGAAAAAGTGAATAGTAAATCTCAAAGATGTTATCACTATATCTATTTAAAACTATAAGTTAAAATAATATGATAGTGAAATTAAAGGCACTCCAAAGAAAGAAAATAAAAAAAATATTAAATAAACAACATGATCATCTCAATTATATGCCAACCCTTAAAATATTATAAGTTAAGTTGATGCTTTAAGAGCAGCTTCTTCCAGAATACCCAAACCTAAAAGAAAAATTACTGCTTCCTTCTCTCTCTTTCCCCGCCATCGAGGTGCGTGCGTTCGCCTATCCTTCACCATGTCTTCCCACAAGACTTTCAGGATCAAGAGGTTCCTGGCCAAGAAACAAAAGCAGAATCAGCCCATTCCCCAATGGATTCGGATGAAAACTGGTAATAAAATCAGGTACAACCAAAAGAGGAGACATTGGAGAAGAACCAAACTGGGCCTATGAGAACTCCCTCATGAGAGATGACTCACATATTTATGCTGTATCCAGGTTGCCAACACCTTTAAATGATTGAAAAGATGCTACTGTCTGGACAGTTGGAGCATTTTAATCAGAGAATTAATGGACTTGTGATTTTGCTCTGTTGATTTTTTCCCCGTGCAATAGTAGGATGGTTCAGTAATAAATGTGTGAGATCTTTAATAAATAAATAAATAATAAATAATAAAAGAAAAATTACTTATTGTCATGATAGAATTATCTGAGATGCTATGAGCTTGTTCATCATATGTCTTATAAGTAAGACAAAGGTCTTCAATTGAAAAATAATTTTTAAAAAACTATCAGTGTGGCAAATGAAATGTTAAAGAAAACATTTGGTATAGAATCACCAAAGATATTACAAGAAATTGTTTACAACTAGAGGCCCCTCAGCCAGCCTGCACCCCTCTCCAATCTGGGACCCCTCAGGGGATGTTCAACTGTCAGGTTAGGCCCGATCCCTGTGGGCCTAAACCAGCAGTCGGGCATCCCTCTCGCAATCTGGGACTGCTGCTCCTAACCTCTCACCTGCCTACCTGCCTGATCACTCCTAACTACTCTGACTCTCTGCCTGATCGCCCCTAAACCCTCTGCCTACAGGCCTGATCGCCCCTAACCACCCTCCCCTGCTGACCTGATCACCCCTAACTGCCTCTGCCTTGGCCCTTGCCGCCGTGGCTTTGTCTGGAATGAGGATCAGCTGACCAGAAGATGTCTGGTTGACTTGGTCTAATTAGCATATTACCCTTTTATTTCGTCTGTAACTAGTAGTTTCAGATTGGAAAACTTGCTGTAACTTACCATAGAATCATAGACTAAGAAAAAAAATTGTCTAAAAATTCACATTCTTCCCAACAGTAATGATTTTGAACCAGGCAAGATTTAACCCTATTTAACCTTTTCTTTCAAGGCTCAGAAAAGGAGATGCTACCATAAGTCTTGAAAATGCCTATCCATTAGTCCCAACAACCTTGAAAGATCATTTTTAACTCTAACACAGGACCAATAAAAACACAATAACCTCAGGAAAGATATTTTTTTCCTAAATACTATTGTCTTATGAAATTGGATTCATTTGTTGCCATCTTCTTCTCATCACAAAATACAAATTAAGGTATTTGTAGCCTGTTTTGCTAAAACAAAAAATTATTTAGATAAAGTAAAGAGCCTGGGAAAGACCCAGACAAGCACCAGTCTGGCTCCAAGGAGACTCCATGTCTCCTGTAAGCAAATTATGAAGAGACTAACTTGCCTGATGAATCAACAAAGCTAATCCTCGTCTGGAAATGGCAATGCAGGAGTGTCTAACACTCTTGTGCATTATCTGTAGTTGCAATTTTCAGTCCTAGGCTTGGAAAAGGCCCATCACAGCCCAGCTTGTTTGCAACAAAGAAGGTGAAAAACAAAGAGAAATTTTCTTTGTTTTAAATCAATACCTCAGTGTGCAGTGATGGATGTAAATTAGACTTATTGTGGTAATCACGTCACAATATCTAACATATCAAGTAATTAGGTTGTACACCTAAAACAAATACAATGTTATCTGTCAATTATACCTCAATTTATAAATAGTCAATATAACACATCTAAGCTTAAAATATATATATTTCAAAAATCTTGACAATAGAAAAATTAAAATGGGAATAATAAAAAACTGAAGGAGAGGTGAAAGCTGAAGGGAGGACATATGCTAATTTTCTAATCTATAGAGCCAGGAGTAAAACAATACTGTCCAAAATTTAAATCTGTAGTCTTGAGAAACTACTACATTCTATTTCCTTGGCAAGGTTCCTTGAGAGCAAATGTGTCTTAGAGTAGAAATTTATCTGAAGTTCAGCAATACTTTGTTTTCATTATTTCTTTTTTTGTTAAATTAAAATAAAATAAAACTTAATGCATATTATTTTCAAGTAGCATACATAGTATCCCATATTTCTAAGAGTGTTTATATTTCCACATATGAATCTCTCTGTATACATAGGTAGGTATAGGAAAAAAAACCACTGGTTATTTTCCATGTGGCAAATTTAGGAAGATACTTAATTTCAAGTTTGCATTTTTCAATATTGCTTGCTGTTTTATGATGAGCAAGAATAACTTTAAAAGATATTGTCAGTATTCTTCATATGATTTAGATTCTGAGAGAAGGAAAAACAGGAAGAGGAGAAAGAAAAGGAGAGGGGGATGTGTGGGAAGAGAAAGAAAGATTCAGTGCATACTGACAGTCCTGGAGGGAGACATGAGTAAGAACACATGCCCTGGCCAGTGTGGCTCAGGTGACTGAGCATCATTCTATACACCAAAAGGTCTCTGGTTCGATTCCCGATGAGGGCACATGTCAGAGTTGTAGGCTTGATCTCCAGTAGGGAACCTGCAGGAGTGAGAAAGTATGGAACATGCTTTCACCAGTAAGAACTGCCATGGAAATTCACTAAAGGAAAACTTCATTTCAGGATGGAATCCTCAGCAGAACAACAATCATAAATACAAAGGAAGTGAAATTTGCCCAGGATCCTGCTATAGCTTATGCTCTAGATCTCTCTGCGCCCCCCCCTCCAAAAAAAAGAATACAACCAATTCTACTTCCTTTGTCTTGGTAATGGGTGACAATAGGTACTGATGGGAAATAATATGTACATATGCAGTTCATTCTTTCCCTTGAAATTTTTATTTGGTCAGCCTTTTGCCAGACATAATGTCTTAATATAAAGGACATATTCTAGTACAAATGCCAGGCAGTGGTGGGAATGCTTTTAAAAGGGGAAATTTAGACTTTTCAGTACTTGTCAACTGTTTGTCAAGACCATCCTGCTACAAACCAAAGGTCTTCATTTCAATGTGAGGATTTTTGACTACATGGTTCTGACATGCAGACAATTGTGATTTTTCCTCCAACCTTATGTATTACCCTACACGTGAGGAGGGGGAATCACAGAATACAGAGCAATCCGAGAAGATGAGTTGCAGGGATGGCATAAAGCCCATGCTCCGATAAGGATCCAGGATAAGTTATAACATAGAGATGGAGTGTATCTATTGCATACATTATGCAGTGATTTTTTTTATGATAAAAGTTTAACATTGGTTTTTAAGGTCATGAAATTAGAATGAGTGTCAAATTGTCCACAGCAGCAAACTATAATATCAAAATAACAGGTACCCATTATAATGCATTGTGGGAAAGTTAGCATGTCAAAAGAAGTAAGGTAATAGTCAGGAAGGTAATAGTCAGGAATCTTTTATTGTAATTGAAAGCAGTCCAACTCAAACTTGCTAGACAATAAAATAAAAATAAAAAGATGGGCTATACAACTAGGAAGTTTAAAGGGTACAACTAGCCTCAGGCATAGTTGTAGCCCAGCAGGTAAAGACATTTTCAAGATCCTGTCTCTCCTATCTGTGTTGGTCTCATTCCCAGGGGACTACTACCCACCAGTGAGGCAAGGATGGCCGCCAGGGGACATAACCCTTTCAGCTAGTGACCCAAGCAAAAGAACCATGCCTCACTCCAGACAGTTTCCAGAAATGACTTTGTTTAGTATATTCGTTTACTAGGGCTGCCATAACAAAGGATGGCTTAGACAACATAAATTTATTTTCTCACAGTTATGAGACTAGCCTCACACAAACACATGCTGGTGGGAAGGAAAGAGCAAGAGAAAAATGGTTCTGTATGCTTCCAGAAATTTGTTGTAGACCTGTCCTCAGTTCTGTGCTGACCTCACAGGAAAAGAGAAGTGAGGAATACCCCATCCCTCTTACCAATGAGTGCAGCATTCAGAGAAAAGGGCAATACACCAAAAACACAGGGACCTTACCACATGGACCAGCCTATTCAAGTGATAGCAGGCTTTATTTACACTGATCATGATAGCTCCTTTTCATCTGTTGGGGTAGCTTAGGTAAGGAGTAGAAAGAACAAGTTTCCTTCCCAAGCCTTCCCCAAGTGGGAACAAGTGTTAGAAGGCAGAAATGTAGGTACATGTCTGTTTCTTTCTCTGTGAGCTGAGCCAGGAGCATAAGCAGGGGAACATGCTCAGGGGGGAAGTTAGGGGCGATCAGGCAGGCAGTATCTTCAACAGAGGGAAGAATTATGCCAGTGAGAAATTTTAGAGACCACTGAATTGGGGGCCGAGAAGACCTTTTTGATGCCCCCACCATATCCCCTCTGCCCATCCAGGAGGTAACTAATAGGCCACTCATGCTCGGAGGGCTCTTTGTATCTCTCTGCCTGTGCCAGCACCTCTGACAATGGGAGAAACTTGGAAGGCTGGAACTTGCCTCAGGAGGAACCCTTAATGAATGAGGGGTAGGAGTAGATGGATAAATGCTCTGCAGCAGAAGGATTCTGAAATGCTTGCCACTGTCTCAGAAATTTCCCAGAAGAACTGAGTCCCAATTCCTCATAGCAGCAGTCCACTCAATACCACAATTTTCTTCCTTTCCTGCCCTAGCCAGCTTTGCTCAATGGATAGAGCATCAGCCTGTGGACTGAAAGGTTCCGGGTTCAACTCTGGTTAAGGGCACATGCCCAGGTAGCAGGATCAATCCCCAATGGGGGGTGTGCAGGAGGCAGCTGATTGATGATTCTCTCTCGTCATTAGTGTTTCTATCTCAATGGGGGGGGGCAGTTGGGGCAACTAGGCTGGCAGGGGGCAGTTGGTGATCAGGCCCACAGGCAAAGGAAGTTGAGGTTATCAGGCTGGCAGGGGGGCAGTTAAGGGCTATCAGGCAGGCAGGCAGGTGAGCAGTTAGGAGCCAGCAGTCCTAGATTGTGAGAGGGATGTCCTAGATAGGAAAGGGTGCAGGCTGGGCTAAGGGGACCACCACCCCCCCATCCCATCACTATCCCCGTGCACAAATTTTGTATTTGTCTTCTTGGGCTGCCGTAACAAAATACCACAAAGTAGGCAGCTTAAACAACAGAAATGTATGTCTTACCATTCTTGAAGCTAAATGTCCAAAGTCATGGTGTTATAAAGGTTGGTTCTGATGAAGCCTCTTTTCTTGGCTTGTAGATAGCCACCTTCTTGATATTTTATCACATGGTCTCTTATCTGTGCACATCCAGAAAGAGAGAAGTGAGAGAGTGAGAGAGAAAGAGAGAGAGAGAGAGAGAGAGAGAGAGAGAGAGAGAGAGAGAGAGAGAGAGAGAGAGACCTAATACTCTTTCTCTTGTTGTAAGGACCCAGTTCTATTGGAATAAAGTTTCATCCTTATGACCTCATTTAACCTTATTACATCTTCACAAACTCTGTCTTCAAATAAAGCCACACTGGATATTTAGCATGTGAATTGGGGTAGAAGGAGGACACAATACAGCCCACAACAATATCCAAAAACAAACAAATAAAAAAATCTTAAGATAGGACTCTCCAGGGTTTCTTCATCATAAATGTGGAGCTGCTTAACATGAGTCAATAGAAGGTCAGCTGAGTAGTCCCATTGGCGCTAGCCTCAGGCTTAACAAGTTTCAATAGGTGTCACCATTAGGAACTACAGGTGAAGGATCAGGATGGTGAGGCATTATAGCTTGAAGTTCTCCAGAACTTCTTACCATCTTAATGAGATGAGTTGTATTCAGGTAGTGGGAATGGTAGGGTATTTAAGGGTTCAGTATACCCTCACAGAAGAGAAGAGGTGTCCATTTCTCAAAAAGAAATCTCATGGACTTGAAAGTCAAGCTATAGAAACCTTATGCTTGAATCTCAGCCCCAGAGACCCGATGCATGAAGGACATAGTTCAGAAATTATGGTCCATATTTTCTTTCGTAGGTGATGGGACCATAGTTTCCTCTTTTGTATAACAATAATAATACTTAATTTCAGGGTTGTGAAGAATAAATGAGGCCACAGATTTAAAGTGCTTAGCCCAGTGCCAGATCAAAGTGTAAGTAGATCAAAGTGGGCACTCAACAAACATAACTCCTCTTTCCCCTTCCACAGGAAACTGGGTCTTATACTAGTCTTTAGATTAGCCTGAGTGTAACATTCACAGGCATTTTATTATTGTCACTGGCAGTTTTTAGAACTATCTCTAGGTTTGTGTGTTTCAAGTCAAATTTTGTCTGATTAAGTTTTCTGATTCCTCCAACATGAAATTTTGAGTATAAAGCTATCTTTAATTGATTTAAAAAAAATAAAGTCTACTTTAAGTATGTATCACTATGATTTATCCATCTAGGTCCTAGATTGAAAAAAGAAATATTACAAGTGCCTACTTCTAGAGCTTGGATCAGGGGTAGGCCAGATAATACATCTTTCACCAAAGGAGAATCCTATTTCACAGGAAAGATGAGGCTCAGCAAGAAGAAGACTCCTATTTTACATGAGATAGAAATGTTTCCATTGCTTCTCCTCTTTCTTGGTCAGTATGGATTTGTGTTTCTATAAGTCAAACTCATTTCCTAGTTGTTTGATCTGTTAGCACCCAACAAATATCTATTTTTTTCTCTTCTATTTCAAATTTTCATTCTAAATTTATTTTTCTCCTCTCCTCTCAGTACATCCATGTATTTCTCATACCATTTCTCTCCTTGCCCCAGGCATACCTTTGTCTTTTCTTTTCTTTCTCTTTTTTTTTTTATTAGCTTGCTATATCAAAGCCACTACAGAAACAAACTGTTTCTTTGATGCCTTAGTGACAATACAGTAAAAACCTCCATGACAGCCATGTCCCCGGATGACACATAGGTCTCAAGTGATGTTTTCTATTTAGTTCACACTGTGCTCAAGACCTCAACTGAGAGGGTCAGTAGCATTTCTAAGAGTATTTTTTGACAACCTCCTCAAATACTTTTAACTTTACCCTCATAACTTCTCTAAAATTAATAAGCAGCAAAACTCATGACCCTGGTGGGAAAATAATGTAGCCATGGTAACAATAAACAAATCCCCTCGTCAGTTGACCAAACAAAATATGCAACCCTGGCTTACTGAGCCCCAGCCTGGGTGCTCCTCCCAGACTCCCTGCAGCCCACTCTTCCTTCCGGTGTGGGCGTGCAGACTTCCCTGACAACCAGCAGGGACCACAACCTCACAACTCACAGCAAACAGGAAGAAGGGGCACCCACTACATGAAATGGGGTCAGAGCCCCAATGCACCGAAAAAGCTCAATGCCAGACTTATAACATTTGCCAAAACAAAATCCTGTAACTTTGTCAACTAAGCAAATTGGAATTATCCCCATTTCTAATAGATACCATGTGCTGCCCACTCTTAGCCAGTGAAAGAATTCTGTTTGCACATTACTGATTTATTGCAACAAGATGGCGGCAGAGGTAAACGCCTAGCTGCAGCCGCACTCAACAATTTCAAAAAATACAACTAAATTATAAAGTGGACACTATCCAGAACTACAGGAAAGTTGACTGACTGGAAATTCTACAACCAGAAGGAAAGAGAAAACCTGAAAGACAATCAGAGGAGCTGTAAAAGCCTAAGGTACGGAGGCGCGGTGCGCGCGCGGGGAGAGGACGGAGCCGGAGAGGAGGGGCGGCTGAGTGCCTGGCTGGCGTTCCCTAGCGGGAAGGAGATAAAAGCTCCGGACTGTGCTGAACCCCAACTCCGACTGCACTGAACCCCAGTTCTGGGCGAGACCCCGGGGTCCAGGCTCATACAGAGGGAATCTGGGCTGTAAGGCGGAAGCTCAGCCAAGCAGCGAGAAAGGCAGAGCTCCGGAGTCGCGCACATTGCGCGCAGAGGACGGACTGTTTCCTGAGCTGCTGAATTGCCCCAGCAGGAAGAAGACAAAAGCTCAGGACTGTGCTGAGCCCCAGTTCTGACTGCACCGAACCCGTCCTGGGCAAGACCCTTGGGTCCCAGCCTCATACAGAGGGAATCTGGGCTATAAGGCAGAAGCTCAGGGAGAGTGGCAAAAAGCAGAGCCCCTGAGTCGCGCACATTGCGCGCACAGAGGACAGACTGTTGTTTGGGCCGCGAGGTTGCCCTGGCGGGAAGGAGACATAAGCTCCGGACTGTTCTTAATCCCACTTCCAACTGCTCTGAACACCAGTTGTGGGCTTGTTGGGGGAGAGACTAGACTGTCTGGTAGCGGGCGAAGCTCTAGGACGCCTTTCTCTCAGAGGTGCTTGCAGCGAGTACCAAAGGACACTGAGGAACACTGAGACTCAGGAACCTCAGAGGCGGGGCTAACAGGAAGCCAAGGCTGTAGGCTCCACCCTGAAACTCCGCCCCATCCAAGCTGAACTCAGAGAGGCTTTTGCAGGTTTCCAAGTCTAGTGGAATAAGGTTGTCTCCTGGCATAGACACAGCTGATCCTCCCAACCTACCAACCCAGGGAAGCAGCGAAAATGTCAAAACGAGGAAACAGATCACAAACGAAAGAAATGGAGGACAAAAAGCGACTGGATATAGAATTCAAAACCACGCTTATAAGGATGTTCAACAATCTCTTAGAAAAGGCCGATAAAATAAATGAGACCTATGAGGATATGAAAAGGGATCAACAAGAAATAATAAAGATTCAACAAGAAATGATAAAGGATCAACAAGAAATGAAGAATACATTCTCTGAAATAAAAAATATTATGCAGAGTCCTAAAAACAGATTGGAAGATTGCAAGAATCAAGTCCAAGATTTGGAACACAAAGAGCCAGAGGACACTCCTCCACAGAAGCAAGAAGACAAGAGAATCCAGAAAGTTGAAAATAATGTAAGAAACCTCTGGGACAACTTCAAGCGAACCAACATCAGAATTATGGGCATCCCAGAAGATGACAGAGAGCAAGATACCGAAAACATATTAAAAGAAATAGTGACAGAAAACTTCCCCCACCTGGTGAAAGAAATAGACTTACACGTCCAGGAAGCACACAGAACCCCAAACAAAAGGAATCCAAAAAGGACCACACCAAGACACATCATAATTAAAATTCCAAGAGCTAAAGACAAAGAGAGAATATTAAAAGCAGCAAGACAAAAGCAGGTAGTTACCTATAAAGGGACACCCATAAGACTGTCAGCTGATTTCTCAACAGAAACCATGCAGGCCAGACGGGAATGGCAAGAAATATTCAAGGTGATGAATAACAAGAACCTACAGCCAAAAATACTCTACCCAGCAAAGCTATCACTCAGAATCGAAGGCCAGATAAAGAGCTTCACAAATAAATTTAAGCTAAAGGAGTTCATCACTGCCAAGCCAGAACTATATGAATTGCTAAAAGGGGTTCTCTAGGAAGAGGAAGAAAATAAAGATAAAAATTATGAACAAACACGTAACTATCAACAAGTGAGTCTAAAAACCAAGGGAAGTAAAAATCCTGATGAACAATATTAACTGGTGAATATAATAGATTCAGAGGTATGGAAGGGGAGTGGACTGATGATTCTCGGGGAAATGGGGAGTGGGGCGGGGCCGGAAGAGACTGAATATAAACTGCACATATGGATGAGGACAATGGGGGATGGGGAAAGGGCAGAGAGTTGAATGGAAACTTGGTGGAGGGGAGCAATGGAGGGGGGGGAATGAGGAACATTTGTAATAATATGAACAATAAAGATTTATTTAAAAAAAAAAAAAAAAAAAAAAGAATTCTGTTTGCAATATACCTGAAATTTAGTCACCCAACCTCTGCTAGACTATTTCTAGAAGTCAACAAACACAACTTTTGGGAGACTATCTCTAGAAAGCCTTGGGGGATAATGTGGACAGAGTCTGCTCCCTCTCTCACATTTCATTTTGATCTCTTCTGCAAGCTAAACCGTCCTGGGTCCTTCCGTTATTCTCAGTTGGACACATTCAGTGGGTCGTTCACTCTCTTAGCTATTCTATCTTATTACAGTTGGGTTTCAAAGCTAGTTTCAAAACCAAGGGCATTTACAACTCCAGCTAATATTATTGATACTATATTACAGATACATTATTATTTGTCACTGGTCTCCATCATAGTGGGCAAATTTCTAAGTCTTTAGGAAAGATTATTTTGTGTCCCTGAATACACTGAAACATGTATTGGCCACTATTTAACTTCCACTTTCTGATTGTTCTCAAGTAGTTGAGAAGGGAATGATAAAAATAATTCACATGTAGTTTCTTACAAAATCAAAATATATCTTATAAATGTCAAATTACTTCCCAGGCATTTTTAAAAATTTAATGTGACACCATTCGTGGAAAGAATTATTAGCAAGAACTAAACAGCAATGAAATTTAACTCAACAGGACTGTAGGGAAATGCATATAAAAGTGTGTGGAAAATCTATGTGACACAATAAAGAGGATCATAATGCGTGGAGCTAAGCATGGAAGCCAAACTTATTTTTTTTTTATTATGTGTCCATGAGCTAAAATGCAGCTATGTAAGTAGATACTAAAGAAAGCAGAAAAACCAGGCCAGTGCCCTGCTTCCTATATAAGTGGACAAATACTATAAGGTCGTTATCCTTTAGAATCACTGCATACCAGGCTGAGAATGGGGAAAGAGAAATGGAAGACGAGAGGAGAAAGAGAAAGGATTGAATCAATAACAGAAGAAACCAAGTCTATTTTTCTTATACAAATGTTATTTCTGCCAAAAGAATAGAAAATAATAGTAGAGTGGTTTTATTTGTAATAATTCATCTATAAACAACTTTACTTGTATAGCCACTGTAATGATCTATTATCCAATATGAATTAACAAAACAAAACAAAAAGAAAGAAAAGAAAAAGAACAACAGAATATAAATATCCTGAAATAAGAAAACTCTATGAGACATAAGCACACATCTGAAGCTTTCACTGGACCTGGAGAAATAAAAGGAAGGAAGAATTGCTCTTTCCTGACTTTAGAGTATGCTTGCTGTGGTACGTGGAGGGAGAACTATCCGCAGGTTTGTGCTTTTTGTTTTGCTTTGTTTTGCTTTGTTTTCCAGATGATAGCATCTGCTGAGAGACTTTTAAAAATGGAAAGAAAAGCTGGTGTAGCAGAGATAGCATGAAGAGCTGTCTTTCCTGAATCACAAACAGCAGCCGACAAAAAAGAAGAAAGTGACTAAAAGGTCATCACACACTCCTGGCCCTCTGCGTTTGGGTTTTCCTTTTCCCTTTGGCCAGGACACGGAAACCCATTTACATGTTATTTTCTTTGTTGCATCAAGAAAAACAGGCAAGCCAGAAGTGATTATTTTCCAGAAGTGCCGTCTGTTTAGTGCCATGGGAACTGGAGGCCATTATCTGGTACATTTGGGATGATTCTTCATGGTAACCACAACATGTCTACGAGGCTTATGAATTACTTTCTGATTTGATGTTCCTGACAATTTTAGTCTTCCAGGTGAATTTCAATTATATCCTTCTACCTTCCCCGTTCACTATCTGAGCCTGTCCTGCCTTGATTGACATGAGCATTCTCTGAGCGGGGAAAATTTAAAACAGAAGCAGGTTTTTTTTTTCCCCCTCAAAATCTTATCAGTTATATTTTGAAAGCGATAAAAGACTTGCCAATTTTTTCTTATTTCCTGGGCAAGTAAAAGGAAGGTCTCCAACCCATCAGATAAAATGTATTCAATTTACATCTATTATGTGCTCAGAACTATAAGCAGGTACATGACATTTTTAAAGTACAAGACATGGTCCTTGCTCTTACACAGTTTAAAATGTAACTGAAACGATTTAGAGAGCAATGGGAAGGCAGGCGGAGGAAGGGAGGCCTCAGGAGAAACAGAAATGCCAGCCAGACCTTGAACTATTAGGATTCTTGAAGAAGTAGAGAGGGGACTCCAGCCTGGGAGTCACCAGATGAAAGGTGTGTGGTAGGGGACAGGATTTTCAGGAACACCGAGGAAACCCAAGAAGAAGGAAGCAGAGGATGGCAAGTAATATGTTTAAAAGAGCATCCATTTATTTTAATTCTTGGAAGGGGTCTTTTCTTCTGCTCACCAGAGCAACAAATGCTTTGAATAAATGTTTCTCTTCCTCAACAAATGCTTTGAATAAATGTTTCTCTTCCCCACATCCCCCCGCAATTTATCTCAAGATCTGTTTCTTTAATGCACAATTTCCTTTTTTTTTCTTCCTTTCTTAGTAAACTACATTGCAGGAACTGAAGTAGTGCTTCCTCATAACCAAAGTAGGACCTCTTTCACTGCCGAAGACATGTGTCAGCAGCACGTGGCCCTCACACCACCTGCCCACCCTCACTGCCCAGCCAATTACTGCTTGGAGGGCCGGGGACTAAGGTAGCATAGTGGCTAGATGGACTGGGTTTGATTTTCTTGTTTGTGTGTTGTAGGGGTTTGATAGGGATTTGCTTGTTAATATTTATATGCAGATAACGTTCTAGTTTATTGTTTAACTTCAACTCCAGCGGAAATGGGAATAGTGCCAAAACAAAAACTCATACCTAGAGAGGACAATATTTCGGTAAGGTTTGGAAAGAATTCTCTTCTTTCTTAAGGCAGAATATCTCTAAGGAGGCACAGTCTTTGTGTTCAAACAACATCCTGCGACTTATTGTAAAGCCGTTGGTTCTGCTGTTTCAGCTTTGAAATTCCCCTTCAGTTGTCCTCCTTCAGTTGAGCCGATGTTCAAGTAAAGCTGCAAAACAACCTGCAGACAAATAAAAGGTGCATGTGAAAGAGGGCCACACCCTCAGCCCAGCAAGCTCAAGCTGGCAGGCACTATAAACTCAGAAACCATAAGCTACCACACAGAATGGTCTGAATGTAAAATTCCTAACTAAAAGCAGGTCCTAAGCCTGTGGCTCCCTTGACAAAGGTCAGTCTGGACCTTAAGTGAGCCTGTCTATTGTCTTTTTGCGTCTAAAGGAACATGCTTTTGAAATGTACAGTAATTTTCTTTTCTAGCTCTCCCAGGGCACACCCTCCACACCAGAGCAAGAATCCACATAACCCCTCATTGTTATCTTGTTCCCCAAATACCATCCCTATGTTCTGTAGAGTTAGTTATTAACTATCCTGCACCCCCCAATGTAAAAGGTGTCTTTATTTTGCTTTCTATCCAATCCCAGGAGTTTCCTGCTTTGTTTTTTTTTTTTTTTTCCCTCCTTCCTAACCTACCACCAGTGGATTTCATGTAACTGACAAGTCTCCTTTCATTTTAATGTACAAAATAAATAGCAAAGCTGCCATTCTCCAGAACATTTTTCTCAATCCATTGAGATTTTGCTTTCCTGCAGTTGTGGTCAGTTTGGCTCAAATAACTCAAAAATTCTCTGAGGTTTAGACATTTCTTACATGGACAAAGGGGAGATTAATAATAGTCGACACCATTTGCTGTTATCTTTCATGTCAGATCTCTACCAAGTACTTTACTTGCATTATCTAATCCTTCCCACCATCCTGTGAGGTTACATGTTATAATCCCCACTTTACAAATGAGGAAACTGACAGAGAGGTTGGGTAATTTAGCCATGGTGGAGCTAGGATTTAAGCCCTGCCCTTAACCACCATGCAACTCTCAATGAGGAAGGTGAAGAAAATGAAAGGGAGGGTGGGCTATAGGAGAGTGTGAAATTAGCATGAAAGGAGGAAGTGAAAAGATGGGACTGGTGTCAAAACAACTGGTCTGTCCTTCTGAACCAAATGGGTTAAAGAACTAGGATTAAAGAATTTAGAACTAAGGAGAGATGTAGAACGGACGGGCGGTGCCTAGAAAGTCAAATGCTTGGTCTCAGCTATAAATAATCTGAGTCCCTAAATTCTCTACTTTTATCATAAATTATCTGTTTGGGCTCTGCTAGGCATGACTATAAACAAGCGGGGAAGTGACCTTGGTGTTGACCAAGGAGAATCGGTCTCTATTTTTACACCTGGGTGGTGACAACCTTGTATGAGGAAGTGATAGCAATAGCACAACCAAAAACTAGAGCAATTAAGTTCTCTCAACCATACTGTGCTTGTCTTCAAAGGACTTCAACTAAATACCTGGAAGTTGTTGTCATTGCTCAGACCACCAGTATTTAGAAGAGATCATTTATAGGCTAGAATAGAGGTGGTGTTGGAACAGCATGTGGATTTAAGCAGCAGTCCTGAAAGAATTTAGGGTCTTCCCTAAGGCCCTAAGAAGTGTCCTTCACTGTCACAGGATATTCAGGGACACGCATAAAGATTCTAGCCACATGTCCATTGGAAAGGACTTGAACTGTGACAACAGGTACATTAGAAATATGTCTTCGAGATAATCTGAGAAGAAGCCAGGTGTCAGAGAGGGACAGCCAAGTCCCTCAGAGAAGAGTCTTGTAAATAGGAGAGAATAAGGCATGGTGGTGAGAAGTAGTCTGAATATCCTAAAGGAGAGCTCTCGCTGACAGGTGCAGTGGGAGGCATGCACTGACATCCACCCTTTAAGGTCAGTCTCAGTGGTCCCTAAGCCTTACACCTTAAGCAAAAGGAATTTACTAAAGAATACTTGGGCCCTAGCCAGTGTGGCTCAGTTGGTTGGGTATCATCCTGTGTGATAAAAAAGTTCCAATTTGATTCCCGAAGATTCCCTATAGGTGACGTATAGGAGATAACTGGTCAATGTTTCACTCTCACATTGATGTTTCTCTCCCTCCCCCTTGTTCTCTCTTTAAAAAATCAACTTAAAATATTTTTTATTTTTTTATTTATTAAATTTATTGGGGTGACATTAGTCAACATGAACTTATAGGTTTCGGGTATGGGCTTCTATGTTATAAAATCTGTATATTCCACTGTGTGCCCATCACCCAAAGTCAAATCTTCTCCTGTCACCTTATATTAGGACCCTCTTCTCCCCTACCCCTTCCCCCTGACAATCACAAGTTTCAGTTTTATATCCCACTTATGAGTGAAATCATATAGTTCTTAGCTTTTTCTGTCTGACTTATTTCACTTAGCATAATATTCTCAAGGTTCATCCATGTTGTTGCAAATGGCACTATTTCATCCTTTTTATGGCTGAGTAGTATTCCATTGTGTATATGTACTACATCTTCTTTATCCAGTACTCTATCACAGTACACTTTTATAGTAAACAATCTTTAAAAAAAAAAAAAGACTTAGGAATCTCTATCTTTTTGAATACAAAACTCAGAATTTTAGCACAATCTATAATCCTAAATAGCTGCTCTCATTACTAATGTTCAAGTCCCAGGGAACTCTTCACGTCTCTTGCCCTGTCTTTGAAAGAAATGACAATTGTACTTAAATACCATGAAGGTTTGTGAGCTATGACAGTGCCCACCTCAGAGACTGGCAGAGTACAGGGAGAATTCCAGCAGCTAAAAGTGCTTATGTAAGAGAGGAAAAATTGGGGTGGGAATGGCTGGGGGTGAGGGGGTGTCAAGTGGGGGGCTCATGAATCAATGTGTATACGTTTTAAATATGCTAAGAGAAGCTGCAATGTTGGCACCCTCTGATGAATTATTTGGATAAATTCCTCTTATAAGAGAAAAAGAGAGAAAGAGAGAGAAAATTAACTCATGTGCCAAAATCTCCAATGCTATGAATTATTGAATTTTTTCATGAAGTATTATTTCCCATCATTATTGAGCAGCCATTGTCTTTCTTTTTAATACTCACCTGAGAATATGTTGTGTGGTTTTTTTTCTTGTTTTTTTTTTTTAAAGATAGAAACATTGATGTGAGAAACATCCATTGGTTGCCTCCCATATATGCCCTGACCAGGGATCGAACCTGAAATCTAGGTATGTGTCCTGACCAGAATCGAACCCACAATCTTTCAGTGTACACAATGATGCTCCAACCAACTTTGTCACCTGGCCAGGGCTTGTTGTCTTTCTTTTCTTCATGTCCTAATTTGGGTTTCTGGAGGTGCTCACAAATTAGTTCACCATTCATACCAGGTGCATGGGAAAGATGAAGAATTTTCTTCAATATTTAATAATTCATGTTACCCTTAATTATACATATATGAAATTATACTTTTAACTATATGTAAAGATCTAAACCTAATAAGATGAAGCAAAATATCACTTCTTTATATTGGCTACTAGATGGATACTGAACATTAGAAGTAGCTATTTTTTTAGATAGCTATTTTTTTATAGATATAATTTAATGACTTATTTACAAAATATAAATGGTAATTCAGTTATAAACACTAATTGAAATTTATAATATTCATTAATTCCAATTTGAATTTTACCTCTTAATTTCAAATAGATCTTTTTTTAATATTGCAGAAAAAATGAAAATGGTTTATTTTTCAATGTTTATTTTAATTTATATTTTAAATATATTCAAATTTTGTATACTGTAAATAAAATTACATTTTATTTTTTCATACTTGAGATCATTGTGGTTGAAAACAAGTTAAAATCATGATAACAAACATAAATAGACAAGAGGTTATAAAGTACAGCATAGGGAATCCTATCTAATAAAAGAGTAATATGCAAATTGACCATCACTCCAACATACAAGATGGCCACCCCATGTGAACACAAGATGGCCAGCAGGGGAGAACAGTTGTGGATGATCATGCCAGCAGGGAAGGAGAGTTGGGAGGGACCAGGCCTACAAGGGAGGGAAGTTGGAGGCAATCAGGCCTGCAGGGGAGGGCAGTTAGGGGTGACCCAGGCCTGCAGGGAAGGGCAGTTGCGGGGGGGGGGGGGGGGGGAAGAGACCAGGCCAGCAAGGGGATGGCAATTAGGGGTGACCAGGTTGACAGGGGAGGCAGTTAGGGGTGACCGGGATGGGGGGGGGGGCAGTTAGGGGCAATCGGGCCAGCAGGGGAGCAGTTAGGTGTCAATCAGGCTTGCAGGGGAGTGGTTAGGGAGTGATCAGGCTGGCAGGCAGAAGCAGTTAGGGACAATCAGACAGGCAGGCAGGTGAGCAATTGGGAGCCAGGCAGACAGGCGAGCAGTTGGGAGCTAGCCTTACCCTGTTAAATCTGAGACCCTCAAGGAATGTCCAACTGCCTGATTAGTCAGACATTCCTTGATGGTCTCAGATTTAACAGGGTGAAGGCTGGGCTAAGGGGACATAACCCCCCCATGCACAAATTTTGTGCACTGGGCTTCTCGTATAGTCAATAATATTGTAATAACTATGTATGGTGTCAGCTGGGTACCAGACTTAGCAGGGTGATCACTTTGTATCTAATCACTATGTTTATACACCTGGAACTAACATACTATTGTGTTTGTATAAGTTTTAACTTTAACAAATTAGTCAACAGTACTTAAAAAATTAAAAAATTTTAGGACAAATATGTGATACCTTAATCAATAAAGAAATTAACAAATTTTTTAAAGAGAAAATGGAAAATAGAGGTCAAAAAATTAAAAAGGATAATTTTTTTTAAATAGAAATTTTGTTGTAATGAAGGGACATTTGTCAAGATAGGAAGATATATTTTACACAAGAGTATCTTCACTTCATACATGCTCGTAAGTATTTAGACTTTTATACATGGGCTTCCCCTGGGCCTCAAAAATGTTGGAAGCAGGACCACCAACGCACCCTATAAAGGACAGAAATGTGTGGGGAAAAACTTTGAGTGTGCAAAGCTCTATCTCTAAGACCCTAAGCCACTCTGCTGTGTGAATTTTGCCACTTCAGTGCTGGGGAGCTTGGTAATGTAACTGAAACAGCTGTATCTCCTAAAGTCTGTTTATGAGACACTTCCTACCCCACATGCCCAAGAGAGAGTTGGGTTTTAGAAAGAGAGAGCATTTTTCTATTGACCAAAGGGTTAGATGAATACTGTGGGTCAGAGGGTGGAATTCCAGGCCTTGGAAACTCAAAGGACAAACACTCCAGGTCTTTAGAGATCAAGTGTGAGTCATGCATGCCAAGCAGAGAAACAGCAGCCACTCGGCAGGACAGAGGCCCTGACACCAGCTTCCGTGAGGGCACCAGCAGCAGCCAGAGCACAGGGATACAGGACCTCCAAGCAGTGACTGAATGATAAGGGCCCCTCTCCACTGCTGTCTTCCAGAGGATCCCCTGAGAAACACAGTAACTGAGGCAAATCAGGGCCTGCCTCTCACAAAAAGTGGCTGTTGCTCCATGGAGTGATGGGACAACTATAGTGAAAGACATCCTACTCCAGTGATTTGCATGAGCTTGTGGAATCTAAGAAATATTCAGGTTTTCTCAATACAAATGGAAATATTGTATGTGATGTGAGTTATAAGTAATAATATCCCAAAGCCAGTCTTGAGCACTATAAAACTTAGAAATAAAAACATTATTAGGCAAGACTATTTTCCCCTGAATTTTCCCTGACTATAAGAAAACACTATATTGCGATATATATTTTAAAATCTGGGATTTTCAAGTTTTTTGTCTCAAGCTTAAACTTACGAGACACTTTAAGAAACCAAACAGTCTCAGGAGATAATTTGGTGAGCTTTGGTTGGTTTGTTTAAGACATAATAGATAGGTTTCACTCTTCTAGGCCATAAATTTCAGAGGCGCCACTTAACCAAAAGGAATAAACACTTGAGATAAACACTCTCTGCTTTAGTCAAACAGAGCCAAGAAAAAGTGTCAGGAAAGGATTCTTTCTCAAAGAACCATAAAACTTATTACGATTAGCTTTTTCTCTGGAGAAATGATTCCATTCCTTTGAAACAATCAACATCCCCTTGAAGACAAATGGGAGTTTCTCCAAGAATGGGAGATAGTTGACTCCAAGAAACAATTTCAGTTGGGAACTTGTCTGCCCAGGCATGGGTGAGCATGTGAGAACTTCTTAGAAGAATCTTTTCTGTAAGCCTCTGATCAAGAAGAACCTCTCACACCCTCAGACACACCCAGGTATTTCCAATGATTGAAATTCCATGGAGGAGGCAGCTTTCCTTGATGGGTCCATTCTAGACAGTTAAGGGAAACAGAGACCTAATGGAGTTGTCTCATGGTTAATATTGCTCCTCTGCTACTAGGGAGATTTTTCTCATACCATTTAAATAGGCATAGTATTTATCACACACGTTTGCTATCCTGGAACTATTTGTAAAGGACTCTTTCAGCTTTCCCTTTTAAACAAATCATTCCTCTCCAGGTAGCTGGAGAAGCAGCCCACATCCAAACACCAGTTTCACATGGTCTGGGGAATTTTCCCACTCATCTCCCCATTTTGTTGGCTCTTATGTTAGCTGGGTATCCCATTACACTACTTTGAGGGCAGATAGGTTACTTAAAATCACTAAAAGTCAGCACTTAATGAGCATGTACTACATGTTTGAAATTGAACTATTCGCTTCCTATGAATTACCTCATTAACTCCTTTCATAATGCTATGAGTTAGAAACTATTATTATGCTCATTTTACAGATGAGGGTGCTGAGGCTTAGGGAGATTGGAGCACTCCAAAAATCTGGCACCAGAATCTGTATGCACTCTGAAATCATTGATTGCATTAAGTCTAAGAGGCATTTTTTTTTCACATTTAACATCTCTGAAATTGTTGATGTATCTAATGAAGAAAAGTTTATTCCAGTTAAAACTGGCAGTAGTTTTCTACCTAATGGTACATAGAATAACACTGTGTCTCACACCCTATGGCACCTTCCTTTTTATGACCCTGTGCAGCCTCCTGAGTCATATTTAATGCCCTCCTGTGACCTGACCACATCCCAGTACAGACTCTACATGCAATAATTCCGTTTCCCCACTCATTTATTCTTTCCCCACCCCAATTTTATTGAGATATAATTAACATATAGCATTATATTAACTTAAGGTATACAGTATAATGATTTCATATGTGTTTATATTGAGAAATGATCATCAGAATAAACTTCATGAACATCTATCACTTCATATAGTTACCATTTTTTCTTGTGCTAAAAACTGTTAAGATTTACTCTCTTAGTAACTTTCAGATATACAATAGAGTACTGTTAACTATACTCATCATGCTGAGCATTACATGCTCCTCAGGACTTTTATCTTATAACTGGAAGTTTGAACCTTAGGACCACCTTCACCCATTTTACCCACCTCCTACTGCTCACCTCTGGCAACTGCCAACCTGTTCTCTGTTTCCATGAGTTCCGTTTTTTCAAGATTCCACAAATAGATGAGATGATAGAGCATTTAAGTTTCTGACTTATTGGACTTAGCATAATGCCCTCCATGTCCATGTATGTTGTTGCAAACAGTCAAGTTTTCTTCTTTTTTATTGTGGAATAAATATTCCAGTATGTGTGTGGAATGGGGGAGAGGGGTCATGCATAGGATCATGTCCTATACACTGAGTGGCCAGATTATTACGATCTCTGAATGCATAATAATCTGGCCACTCAGAGTGTGTGTGTGTGTGTGTGTGTGTGTGTGTGTGTGTGTGTGTGTATTAGAGGCCTGATACATGAATTCGTGCATGGGAGGGGTCCGGCCAGCCTGGCCAGGGGGAGGGGCCATGGGTGGTTAGCTGGCCTGTGTGATGGTTGAACTCCTGGTTGAGGGGACAATTTGCATATTAGCCTTTTATTATATATAGGATATTATATAGGATATGCACTGAGTGGCCAGATTATTATGCGTTCAGAGATTATAATAATCTGGCCACTCAATGTAAGTTTCTTATCAAGAGGGGGGGAAATATAAATATATATATATATATATATATATATATATATATATATATATATATATGTTTATTACCCATTCATCTGTCAATGGATGCCTAGATTGTTCCCATTGGTTAGAAGCCTACTTACAATAGGTTGGCTATTGTAAATAATGCTGCAATGAACATGGGGATGCAGGCATCTTTTGGAGACAGTGATTTCCTTTCCTTTAGCTCCATATCCAGAAATGAAATTGCTGGGTCACACAGTAGTTCTAGTTTTCATTTTTTTGAGGGAACTTCATACTGTTTTCCATAGTGGCTTCATCCATTTATATTCCCACCAACAGTCCAAAGGATTCCTTTTCCTCCATATTCGATAATTCTTACACTTAAAAAGGTGTAAATTTAAACATTACCAAGTGACATGTGGTGTAAGGGAGGAAATGACTTCTAGCTGTCTAAAATATCTCCTCTCCCCTGCTTCCTTTGTGACTAAGCACTGATGTTTAGCTGGGCCCTGGCCATGAGGAAGAAAGAGTGTATTTTCCTGCTTCCTTGCAACTCCATGTGTTCAGGTGATTAAGTCCTGGCGAATGAGGAATAAGCAGGGGTGCTGTGTCTCTTGAGAAATATCCTCTGAAGGAAGGAGCATATCTTTTTTTTACCTTCCTTCATCCCACTGCCTAAAACTAGAATCTCTCTGGGACCATGTGGATACAGGAATTTTGGAGCAGAGAGCAGGGAGTGATTCAGACCCCTGATGACTTGAGGATACAGGGTACCAGCCATGGAATTCTTTCAACTTTTTTAAAAAAAACATGTTTTCATTGATTTTAGAAAGAAAGGGAGAGGGAGAGAGAAATATCCATGAGAGAGACAGCTATCAGCTACCTCCTGCATGCCCTCTACTGGGGATCAAGCCCACTATTCCCTCTTCTCTCCCTCCCACCACCCACATGTGCCCTGATCAAGAATGTAACTGGGATCTCTCAGCACAGGGGATGATGCTCAAACAACTGAGCCACACCAGCCAGGGCCCTTTTAACGTTTTTAAAAAAATTTTCTTTATTGATTAAGGTATCACATATTTGTCCTCATCCCCCCATTCCCATCCCAAAACCCTCCCCACACATGCCCCCACCTCCCTGTTGTCTGTGACCACTAGTTAGGCTTATATGCATGCATATAAGTCCTTTGGTTGATCTCTCCTCCTTACCCCTACCCTCCCCTTTTAACTTTTTACATGAGAGAAAATACCATGTGCATTTAAACTTTTAATGTGGGTGTTCTGTAGTATACAGATAGAAGTAATCCTTCCTGATACAGAATCCAGTACCTAAACAGTGGGTGTTGAGTCTTCCCGTGAAATTTGCAATTGGCTCCAGGTAACCATTTTAGGAAAATGTGGTTTCCGGAGCCCCTCCTGAATCCTGGGGTCAATGTTAACTGTGTGAACCAATCTGAGTCCAAGCCTGGGGCTGAATTCATGGCCACAGCAGGGCTCCTCTATGGCCTGCCCTTTCAGGATGACAGTAGGTCTCTGTTCCCACTGACCAAGTTGGCCTGTGATTTGGGTGCAAAAACTGGGGATATCATTAGTAGTTGATTGCACTACCTTGTTATCTGGCACCAGAATCAGTAATGTATGGAGTCATGTTAATAATTCAGATCCCAGAACATTTAGTATACACAATACAGCTCAGACAAGAAAGGCAAAATAACTGGCGAACGTGTTGTATGATAGATCAAATGGACTTGTCACATTTGCATCTGCTCTTCTCACGAAGCAGCAGAGACCACATCATGTACAGTTCTTTTCATCCCCAGTTACTCAGCACCCTCATGCATCTCCCAAGTGGGCAAAGATCCCACACCAATCAACACTGGCGGCTCCTTAGCACCATCCCTTCAAAAAGACTTGAGCAGATGGATTCATCTATTCCAGCATCTTTTCTGGACCGACAAGAACTTCCCAGATGCCCCACCATCCTTCTGTTATATGCCACTGATGAGAGCTTTGATACACTCCACGTAACTTTGCTCTCATGAAGAAAGCTAGGCTAAAAATTCAAGTGTAAATATAATGAAAACGACCTGGAATGCCCCTCATTTACATATTACAAACGCACACGAATTCTAACTAATCTTTAAAATTATACTGCAATATCTATTTAAAGGCAGCGATTGCAGTCAACTGAGTTGAAGCCAGGACATAAATTTCCCGTGGTGCCACAAAGTACACCTGCCATGTCTACGAGACGTTCGCTTTCCAGCTCTGGGTTTAAGAGATGTTATAAGTATGCAATGCACACATCCCCAGCACCTCCAAATTACCTGGCTAACTTCGCATTTATGGAGGTTGTTGTCAGGCAAACGTAAAGACCAGCGAACAAGTTGACTAAATAAAAACCTGTAAAAGGCAAGGAGAAAACAGCTCCTGAGGGGAATATAAATGAAAAGTATCCAATCCCATTTAGATAAACTTCCATCACCTGCTGTGCCCCCTATAAGCCCAGTGGGCAAACCTAGGTGCCGATGGCAGATAAAATGTGCCAGACCCAGCCTTTGTGTGACCTCTGTGCCTTATTTCACCTCCTGCCTCATTGTTTGGAGCTCTCCCCAAATTCTCCCTGGCTTAGTTCTTCAGACTTGCAGTCTTCACCTCTGTCCTTACTGGCCCTTCTTTGCCCTAAGTTCATTAGTTAACGTATTACAACTCACATTTTCTATGTTCAACAAGAGCCCCCCCATCTCTTTCTGTCCCTCAAAAAAAAGTAAATTATGCCTTTAGATCTTGAAACCTGCTGTTTCCTGCCACATCTTACCTACTACCTACCAAACAGACTCTCCACCTTTGTCACAACAGCCACTGATGCTTCAGAGACAGAGCAGAGATGCAGAGAAATTGCCATACACTCAGAGTAAGCTAATAAATGCCAGTCTGCAAACATAAACCAGCCATCTGCCACCCATGAGACTTGGAAGCCAAAGGGGAATGAGCCACCATATCCACTGACATTAAAGTCCAACTCACAATGACAGTAGGAGTAAAATAGGAACCTGAGGTCACCTTGAAGGGCAGCTACACTTGGAATCCCCATGGCTGCCCTCAGCTCCAGGTGGGGTTTCCTACAACATTCACAACACCACATGCTGACACCTCAACTGAGCATTCAGGTAGGGTTCTGAGTGAGTCAGAGCTCTCCAGAGAAATAGGACCAATAGGATACCTATAATAATGAAAGAGTAATATGCTAATTAGACTGAACAACCTTCTGAATGAAGCTGGGTCTGCAAGGGAAGCCAGGGTCCCAGGTGACTGCCAGCGGCTGGAGGAAAGCCCAGGTCCCAGGTGCCAGAGGGAAGCCAGTGCGGACAGCCAGGGGAAGGAAGGTCTACTCTTGCATGAATTTCGTGCATGCCCCTCTAGTATATACATAGAAAAAGATGTAAATTGGCTCAAGTAATTGTAGGAGCTACAAGGCTAAATTCCGCAGGACAGATTGGCAGGCCAGCAATTCCATCGGAACTTGATGTTGCAGTGGGGAGTCCAAAGGTGGGCTAGAAATAGAACTCCTTCCTGCTGAAACCAGTTTTGCTCAGTGGATAGAGTGTTGGCCGGCAGACTGAAAGGTCCCAGGTTTGATTCGGGTCAAGGGCATGTACCTTGGTTATAGGCACATCCCCAGTAGGGGGTGTGCAAGAGGCAGCTGATCAATGATTCTCGCTCATGGATATTTCTAACTCTCTATCCCTCTCTCTTCCTCTTTGTAAAAAAGATCAATAAAATATGTTATAAAAAGAAGGAGAAGAAGAAGAAGAAAAAGAACTCCTTTCTCTTCTGGGACCTTGGTCTCTTCTCTGAAGACCTTCAACTGATTGGATGAGGTTCACCCACATTATAGAGGATAGTCTGCTTTACTCAAAGTGTATGATTTAGATATTAATCACATCTGGGGGAAAAATAATACATTATTTAGACGTGTAGAAGGCAGTTAGATGGACGTGAGCAGAGCAAGGACAATGGCCAGGTACAGAAGGCCACCAGGGTGGAAAGCCCCAGGTGCCAAGCAAGGGACAATCAATTGTAGGGTGAGACCTCTAGGATGGCCTTTCCTTCCCTAGCATATCCCAAGTCTTATGGTTTGGATCCCCTGGCCTTTCTTCCCTAGAGATAATATCTAGGCCTCAGTTGTTTTCAGCTCCAGGCCTCAATTAGCAACAAAACCAGCCCAAGTTGACCTCAAGACCAGCTGCATTGAATAATGACCACCAGCCCTTATGCTAGCCAATCAATCAGTGGTGACCACAACCCTGAAAGAGCCCACCCGGGAAGCTGCTGAATAACCTACTGATCTTCCCTGGGAGCTCCCCTAAAATCTCCCCCCTTAAAACCTTTAGGATGGCCGAAACCAGTTTGGCTCAGTGGTAGAGCGTCGGTCTGCGGACTGAAAGGTCCCAGGTTCGATTCCGGTCAAGGGCATGTACCTTGGTTGCGGGCACATCCCCGGTGGAGGGTGTGCAGGAGGCAGCTGATCGATGTATCTCTCTCATCGATGTTTCTAACTATCCCTCTCCCTTCCTCTATGTAAAAAAAAACAATAAAATATATTAAAACAATAATAATAAAAATAAAACCCTTAGGATGGAGGACCCAGTGCGCTCTCCCTCCTGGGAGCAGCCCATGCCTTTCCCTTTCCCCTCCCTGCCTCAGGTTTCCTCACTTCCAAGCTCCAAGGGCCCTTCCTTTGCCTCCATAACTTGTTTCCTAAGCCCATTTCTTCTAGGAATTTCTTCTAGGAATTTCTTCTAGGAATTTCTTCTAGGAATTCCTTCTTCTACCTCTGTGATTTACCAAATAAATGTTCTCTTACAGTTTGGTTCTTGGCTCTGAACTCTTTCCTAGCCAGAACTCAAGTACTGAGGTTGCTGAACCCAGGTTTGGCCTGACCCCACTGGTCAGACCCCTGGTGCCATTTCTGCCACCTCCAACAAACTCCTGTTTGACCAAACAACTGGGAGCCACAGCCTACCACATAAATTTAACCACCACATGTTCCAGGAAGCCTGATTTCCCTGCAGGATACTCCAGGCTCTATCCCCCATCCTCCAGGTCACATAGACTGAGTGCTGATCCATCCTCCACAAGTTCAAAGTCAACTCTGATGGTCACCTCAAACATTGGTGAAGGACCCCAAAGCCTCATGCACCTGTTAGCCACCCCAGATCCCAGAGGCAGGTCTCTCCTCTCCAGAGCACAATCCCTTGTCTGGGGAAGGAAAGCAGGATTCTTGTTTTCTGTGCCTTTGCACAGATCCTAACAGAACTCCTCACCTCACCACTGCCCCCAGCTGAAGGATTGAGCTGAATGATTGAAACAGTCACGAAGGGCACCTCTCAAAGACTTTTAGGCTGTGTCTCTTGAACATCCAAACAAAGCATTCTTAAATATTTCCGAATTACTCGGAGATTCTAGATATGTATCATTTTACTGAAAGATTAGAAATTTTTAGTATATCATACTGGCATCAGGAAATATGAGTACTTTCTAAGCTTACTCTTAATTTCAGAAATAAAGCCTTTCCCTTTTCCTGCTTTTGATAGCAGAAATCATAGCATTGGGAAAACAGAGATATAAGGAGATACATTCCAGGCACAGGAGCCTCATGAAATGGGGCCCTAGAGCCACAGGGCAAGTCAGGAAGGAGAAGGCACCAAGAACAAAACAAGAGAAAAAAGGACACAGAGCACGCACCTCCCTACCGTGGGCATCACTTTTGTACACAGAGGGTTCATAAAGAAGAGGCTGAGGGAGAGCAATGTCATTCAGCAGAGTTAAAGACAAGCTAGGAACAACAGCATCACCATAAGGGATTTAATTTTCCAAATATTTATTTATTCTGTAGCAAGACAATTGCCAGCAACTGTAGCATCACAAAATGGGTTATGCAGCTCCTCGTAGTGCTGTAGAAATTAAATTAGTTCCCCTTTTCTAAGTACAACAGATTATTCAAATGGTGATGGACAGCTGCCGACAGCTCCCAAGGGACCTGGAGTTAAATAAGGAAGTGGCCACCATTTTGGCTTTATACGGCTCTGTTCCCTCCCCTAAGAAGGAAGCTGGGTAGAATGAACAACTGATGTTATCTGCCCTGTTACCGTTGTTGGTAATTAGCATTTACTGAACATCAAGGATACACTAAGGACTTAGCAGAGGCCAGAGCTGCCCCAGGGACCCTTGACCTAATTTCTGCCCCAATAGGTCAACAAATATCAGCCACCAAAAATCTATAGCAAGAGGGTACAGACTTGCCTCATCAGACTGAACATTGCCTGATTACACAACAGGAAAAAGAAGTGGCCAGAAAAGAACTTGAAAGAGGAAAACAGATTGTTGGAAATGTGTCATTTTCTTTCTTCACCCATTGACCTCTTTTGTGGGGCTTTTGCAATGAAGGGATAATTATTTACAGAAATGATTCAGAGTATGCTAGAGAGAAGATTCAAAAATTATTTAAGTTTTCTTGCTTGAATAGAGGAGGTTTTCCTTTCTGGGAATGAAAAAGCTGTAGTTAGTCCCTGGTAAAATGGAAAACTAACAACAGCCCTGTTGCCACACCTTGAATTTGGCATACAAAGGAAATTTCCTTAAAACAAATAGGAAATCTGCATCCTGCTTAATGGGGAGGGGGGGGTGTCTTTATGGCCCCAGTCAACTCCCTGGTGTAGTAGCCTGTGACTTTAAACAACTCATTTAACTTTTGTGTCTCAATCTCCTCATTTGTAAAATGGTGATAATAATGAAACCAACCCAAATGAGTTGTTGTGAGGATTAAGTGAAATAACACATGTAAAGCTGCCCAGCAGTGTACTTGGCACATAGTAGGTACTCAGTAAATATCAATTATAACGTGAGAGCACTTTGCAAATAATACACAAATGCAGGTTACCTTGTAGCACATGAATGGTTACAGAACCAGCTTATAATTGCTTCCAAACATCACGTTTCCTCTGCAAACAGACCCACATGACAAAAGATGTCCTGTCACTAGGAGTTCCCTGCCTGACTAGAAGAGGCTGAGGTAACAGGGAGGTGCCCTCCAGAACTGAGGAGGAAGGGAAGAGAAGAGGTGGAGGATCCAACCTCCCTCTAACCTCTACCATTTAACTGAGCTGAAGAGTCTTATCCTTTAGATAGTCATTCTCTTGCTAATACAGCCACCATTTTCATCTTGCATTGCATATTAACCTTTACAAAATCTGACAGAAAGGATAGCTCCGAGCAACATTAGATATTTGGGAGCCTTCCAGGGAACTGCAAGCATTATGTCCTCCCCAGTGTCATTTTTCTTTCGCCTTTTCTCTCCTGGCTTACACCCCCACATGGAGTTCTATGTCTCCACACAGAACTAGACACAGTAGTGGCCTCCTGTGAGGCTGAAGTGTAAGCCCTTGATTAGACTACATGGATTCAAATGCTGTGTGACACAGAGAAAGTTACGTCACATCTCTGTACTTCAATGTCCTCATTTGTTAAATGCAAAAAAAAAAAATAGAAATGCTTACATCAAAGATTTGCTGTGAAGATTATGTGTCTTCATAATTTTAGACACATTTATGAGCATGTGTCTAAAACATAGAGGTGATCAATAATGGCTGAAACCGGTTTGGCTCAGTGGATAGAACATCAACCTGCCGACTGAAAGGTCCCAGGTTCGATTCTGGTCAAGAGCATGTACCTTGGTTGCGGGCACATCCCCATTAGGGGATGTGCAAGAGGAGGCTGATCTATGATTCTCTCTCATCGATGTATCTAACTCTCTATCCCTCTCCCTTCCTCTCTGTAAAAAATCAATAAAATGTATTTTATAAAATAATAATGATTAGGTATTAGAATCACCATCATCATCATCACTATCTTCGTTATGACCCCATTATTGTTACACACATTCCTCTTTCCCCGAAGAGCATCCACGCATAAGTGTGACAGGTCATCATCCTCTGTGAAACTGTCAAAGCTCCTCCTATGGCAACCAGTGACACTAAGTGACAGGAGAATTAGAGGACAGACAGATGGGCCACAAAGGCACTATACCAGAGGCTGGATGAGAAAACTCACATGCATGGAAGAGTCTAGCACTCACATAGTGAGGCATGAAAGATGATATCCTTGACGTCACTAACATCTAATATTTAGTACAAGAGAACATTCTTTAGGATTGACTCATCTGAGTTTCAGGCCCGACCGCCTGGTTTCACAGATGAAGAAAGTAGGGCCCAGTGGTAAATACTTGTACAGTGAGCTCACATCAGAGATGAGGACCCAAGTCTCCTAATGTCTAGGCCAGAGCTCTCCCACAAGTCTCTGGATGACCGACAAATCTAATTCAGGGTGGAAAAGGCAGAGAAAGGTGAGCTCAGCATGGGATCTCATGGGGGACTACCCCGGCTGCATCTATCAGTAAACTGACATTTTCCCCTTCCCCTCCTTGTTTCCTTCTTGGTCAGTTCCTCTTCCCCTCCTAAGTCCCAGTCAGTCTTGCAAGAACATGCAGTACTAACATGGCTTTAGCAATAAAATGCAGATCCTGAGGTCAAAGCCCTTTTCCTTCGTGTCTCCTCTCTTCCTGTTACACACCATGGGTTCTCTCTGTCCTGGTCCTCTCCATCAAGGCCCTTTGACCACTAACCACACGGATGTCCCTCAGATCTCTTATTTCACTGCTTGTCTTCCTATCTTCCCTTCACCTTTGCTCTTACCCTCTGCATGAAATGACTGACTGCCCCCACCCCATTCTTGTTACCTGGCCTTCGCTCCCTCCTCTCTCATAAATCTCAGTTCCAGCATCTCTAGCTCAACATCTTATTGAATCACTCTCCCTCACTGCACAGATGAGATTCAAGTTCACTTCCCAGATGAAATTCCATTCCTGGTTCCCAAATGTGTATTTCTATCCTTGCACTTAGCACACTTTTCACATTTCTGCATCCATAGTACCAGAGCTCTTGGAAGTCAAAGACATCTGCTTTCACATCCCTGGGACATAGTACAGTACCTGGCCCCATATTAGGTGGCCAATACCTACCGGTATTTATTTAATAAACTAGAGGCCCAGTGCACAAAATTCATGCACGGGTGTAGTCCCTAGGCCTGACTGGTGACAAAGCACCAGCATCTGGCATGGAAGGGCAGGTCCCAGTTGACCTCTGGGCTCTGGGCAGCACCTGGGCCCCCGGGGCCCCTATGCATCCCCCACCATTAAGTCATCGGGCCCCCACCCAGTTCCCTCAGGGCTTGGGAGCCAGGCAGCAGCCCTGCCCCCCGCTGCTACTGCTGGACACCATCTGCGGGGCTAACTGCAGGGAGATTGGGCCCACTTGTACCCGCCTTGGCCTGGCACTGCCTGCTCATCTATTCCATCATCCCGCCACAGTCCCTCTCTCGTGGGGGCCCATCAGTGCCGGCAGCACCTCCACTGCTACCCATTGCCAGCACTGCATCACCAACACCTGCCATGTTTTGCACTGCCCCCTGATGATCTGCACACATCAGAGCAAGCAGGTGAACTCCCCGTCAAACTCCTGGTTTTTTTTTGGGGGGGAGGGCAATTTGAATATTAGGCTTTTATTATATAGGATGTAACACAAGTGAAAAATGTTCCAACTATTCCATTTAGGCAAGCCTGTCATCGTTTTCATGTCAGTGACTTAAAACCCTTTCAGAAGTTTCTTAACTGATTAAACAAGCAGCTCTCTTCTCTGTTCTCCTGATTCTGATTTCCATACCTCCTCTCATGAGGCATCCTCTCTCTTCTTTCTCTCTCTTCCAAAATCTATAATTTCAAAATGAAACTCTCAACTCAAAGAGTTAAGAGACTTGAGGTCACAACGCAGAATCATTGCCTAAATAGAAAGTACAATTCTGGCTGCGATAAATACACCGACCTGATGGTAAATACACCGAGCCTCATTGCATACAGTACACCTGCCACAGCTGAGTGGAGATACACTTGAAAAGCACACCTGCACACTCAGGACCACTCACTCACCTGGACACTTGTGCTGCCCAAGAAACAAACTAGGTTTCCTGGTGGTGCATTCCTTCCAGCTCTCCTACTGCCTTTCCCCTCTAAACTCCAACCCCGCCTATTCCTTCCACCCTCAGCTGTTGTGAGGATACCTGCTGTTTTGTTGGAAAGACAGAATCCACCCAAAGAGAATTCCCATGAGTTTGCACCACTACACACATGCCCCATGCATCCACATCTGCACCCTTAGGCTATGCTTCTCTCCTGTGAAAGGCTACCTCTCCCACCTGTGCACCAGGTCCCAGCCCTTTTGGCCTCCTCTAGAACATTTCTTCAGCTGCCCGGGAGGTGAGAAAGGCTCCCACCATCATCACTGCACTGGCTAGCCATGAGCCGGATTCTGTCTGAGCAGCACTTCCCCTGTGGAAGTGCACTGACCACCAGGGAGCAACTCCTGCATTGAGCATCTGCCCCCATTGTGGTCAGTGCATGTCAAAGTGACTGGTTTTGTGTGTGTGTGTGTGTCTCCCCCTCTGCTTTAGGGTTAATTTTCATATTACCCTTTTATTATCTAGGATAGTCCATCAGAATCAACATGCTCTTTTCCTCCCATCTTAAAAAAGAAAAAGTAATCATCTCCCCTGTTACTTCCACATTTTTTCTTTTCTTTTATAGGTGGATCCCCAGAAGTTATCATGAGCTATATTTTCTTTCTTTTTTTAATATTTTTTATTTCTCAATTACAATTGACCTACAATACTATATAAATTTTAGATATACAAAGACATTAAAATAACTTATTAATCATTCTGATTAATTTAATACCCATCTGACACTATACATATTTATTACAATATTATTGACTATTTTCCCTATGCCATACTTTACATCCCATGACTATTCTGTGACTACCAATTTCTAGTTCTCAATCCCTTCATCTTTTGACCCCGTCTCCCAAAACCCCTCCATTTGTTCTCTGTATTTATGGGTCTGTTTCTGTTCTGCTTGTTCATTCATTTTGTTTTTCTGATTCCACATATAAGTGAAATCATATGTCATTTGTTTTTCTCTGTCTGACATTTCACAGTACGCTCTAGGTCCATCCATGTTTTTGCAGATGGCAAGATTTCATTCTTTTCTTATGACTGAGTCATATTTCATTGTATATTGCACCACTTCTCCATTTTCCATTCATCTATTAATGATCACTTAGGTTGCTTCTATATCTTGGCTATAGTAAATAATGCTTCAGTGGACATATGGATATATATGTCTTCTTTTATTTAGTGTTTCTTCAGATAAATACCCAGAAGTGAATTTGCTGTGTCCTTCTTTGTCTCTTGTTATAGCCTTTGTTTTAAAGTCTATTTTGTCTGGAATAAATATTGCTAGTCCATGAGCAGTGTCTTAAATTCACTACAGTCATACTTTTACCCTTAACACTCCATTGATGCCCCCAATGCCCTCCACATTGCTAAAGTCGTGGTCCAATCTCTGCCTTTGTCGCCTTGCCATTTCAGCAGCATTTGAGACAGGTGATATCTATCTTCTTCTAACACCCCCCTCAGTGGCTTTGAGGATATCTCACTCTCCTGGATTTTCTCCTATCTGTCTAGACACTCCATCTTGATATTTTCTGCTTCCTTTTCATCTCTTAAGTCTCTAAAGTTGAAGCAACCCAAGCTCAACCTGAATTATCTTCTTTCTCTATCCTCACTCCCTTAGTAGTCTCATCTAGATTTACAGCTTAAAATATCATTTTTTCATACTGATGACTTCCAAAGATGTCGAACAAGCATCTTAAATGTATCATGCCTAAAACTGAACTCATGGTGCATGTCCTGCAAGTTTAGCTCCTTTGCTAGTTAATTGCAACTTGATACATTCCGTTAAGCAGGCCAAAACTCTTGGAATCATCTTTCGCTCCTTTTCCTCTTACACCCCACGTCAGCTTTATATGCAAATTTTATTGACTATTTTTGCCTTCATCAGCATCTTCTATTATTATTAAAGGGTTCGAAGCCTCCCACAACTACAGAAATTCAAAAGGAGCCACAAATGCTATCAAGAATGTCAAAGAACCCAGAAGATCCCAAGAAAGAGCCACAGTGCTGCCTGGCTCTCAGAGCCCTGCTCATTCCCTGCCTCCCCTGATGCTTCTGCCCTACCCCAAGCCAGCTAAAGGTATTATTTTAAAAATATATATTTTATTGATTTTTTACAGAGAGGAAGAGAGAGAGATAGAGAGAGTTAGAAACATCGATGAGAGAGATATCAATCAGCTGCCTCTTGCACACCCACTACTGGTGATGTGCCCACAACCAAGGTACATACCCTTGACCAGAATCGAACCTGGGACCTTTCAGTCCGCAGGCCGACGCTCTGTCCACTGAGCCAAATAAAGGCATTATTTAGCTTTTTGTTTTGAGATAATAGCATAGTCACAGGAAGTGACAAAGATAGTACAGAGATCTCGTGTACCCTTCAGCCAGGTTCCATGGATGCTATATCTTACATAACTATAACATAACACCAAACCCAAGAAATTATCGTGGTGTGTGTGTATATAGTTCCATGCCATTTAATCACATTCAGTAGTCCCCCTTATCCACGGGGAATACACTCCAAGAATCCCAACACGTTCTTGAACTGTGAAAAGCACCTAACCCTTTACATACTCTTTCTTCCAATAAGCACATATCTATGATAAATTTTAACTTATAAATTAGGCTCAATAAGGGATAAACAACAACTAATAAAACAATTGCAATAATCTACTGTAATGAAAGTTATGTGAATGTGGTCTTTCTTCCCCCTTCTCTCTCTGACAACCAATCTGATAACCAAATGGCTACTAAGTGACCAGCAGTTGGGTAGTGTGAACATCGTGGATACATTGGACAAAGAGATGATTCACATATGGGACCAGATGAATCAGGATGGCCCAAGATTTCATCACCCTACTTGGAATGGCATGCAATTTAAAACTTAGGAACTGTTTATTTCTGGATATTTTTCATTTAACATTTTCAGACAGCTGTTGACTTTAGGTAACTGAGATTGCGGAAAAGCCACAAATGGAGGAGACGGCTACTGTCATAAGTGATCTTTTGAGATTGACTGTCTTTCACTCAGCATGATACCCTTAAGGCCCATAGAAGTTTTTGCATATCAATAACCAGTTTCTTGTTTATTGTTGTGTAGTAAGTATTCCATGGTATGCTTATTCCTCAGCTGTTTAACCATTCACCGACTGGAGGACATTTTGGTTGCTTCGTTTTTTGACTTTATGAATAATCCTGTACAGGTTTCTGTGTGGAGATAACTCTTCATTTCTCTGAGGTAGCTGCTCAGAAGTGCAATTTCTAGGTCACATGGTAAAGTGTATGTTTAAGGGTTTTTGTTTTAGATTTGTTCTAGGAATTTTCAAACTACTTTCCAGAGCAGCTATGGCATTTTACATTTCAGAATGTTTCCAGAACCCAACCACTTGTCACCACCAAGTCAGCACGCCGATCCAAGTCACTATCCTTTATCTACTTCAACCCATGTCCTCTCCCTACCCCTTCAGTCTATTTTCATTCCCAGTAATCCTGGTAAAATAACAAGTAGCTTGTGGTACTCCTCTGTCTGAGACCACACAGTAGCTTCCCACGCCACCCTGAGTAAAGCCAAACTTCTTACTACGGCCAATACAGGCAGTCCTCGGTTACATCAAACTCGACATACGTCACTTCATTGTTATGTCGCCATCTCCCATCCTATATTAGCTAATATGCCAATTAGACTGAACAACAGAATGACCATCCAGACAAATCCAGGGCTTTGAGGGACATGCCTCTTACACTAATTTAGTGCATTGGGCCTCTAGTTTATTTATTTTTAAAAAAAGTTATTTTATTTCAACGTATGTACATAATATGTGCTTTATGTTTTTATTATTTATTTGCCATAAGTAAAGGTCAGGAATTGTTATCATTCTTTTAAGTTTTTTTGTTTTGTTTTGTTTTTACTGTGTTACTTATTACTGCTGCATGTGCTCCATGTGAGTGAGTAGGTGCTTATGTAGCTGGGTTCCAACTTACGGAGAAAATTGAGTTACATGCGCCATAGGAACAGATCTCTGACGTAACCCGAGGACCTACTGTATAATGTGGCTCTTCCCTATTCTCTGACTAATTTTCCAGTTATTGTTTTCTCACTTACTCCTCTCCAGCTATGACAATGGCCTCAATGCTCTGCCCTACCTACATGTACCAAGAACCCTCATGTCTTCATTGAATTTGTTCTTGCCTCTGCTTGCAAGGCCCTGCCCACACAGATCATTCCCACACTCTATTAGGTCTTTACCAAAACATCTCTTTCAGTGAGGCATGCTAGCCACCTTCTTACCAACCTTTCCCGCTTTGTTTTTCTCCTTAATACATTATCAGCACCTAACAAGCCACATACTCCACTTATCTCTCACCCTTCGCTAGTATGCACGCACCTTGAAGACAGGGACTTGTGTCTGTTTTGTTCACTGCTGAATTCCCCAGTGTCTGGAATAATTTCTGGCACATAATAGGTGCTCAATAAATATGTTCTAAGTGAATGAATGGATAGATGTGGAAACAATCACTAGAAAAATTTGATTGCCGGCATTTCATATTTGTTCCCTGTGAAAAATGCCATTCAGAGCAAATTTAAATGGAGGCCCGAAAAAAGCACCCAAAGCAAAAGGTTCCTGGAAAACAATGACAAATACGCATTTGTAAATGGGCACGTCAAGAACTCAGAGGGCAGAGCCCTTGCATTTCTGCATCACCAGAACAAACCACTGGAGCTGCCCCAGTTCTAAAGTGTCACACTGGAACACACAGCTCAGGAAGCTAAACAGGAAGCTGCAGACTCATTCCCTGGTGACCTGGAGAACAAGGCCACGTACAGTGTAGCAGTACATGTACCCTTTGGTTGCCAACCCAAACACAAGGACAGAATTCCTCACCCCTACAATGACTCAAAGCCTAAAGGAAAACATCTCACATCATTACCCACTGCATTACGCTTTGGAACCAACCTTAGGCTTGGTCAGAAATAGAAATTAACCCAAGACAATAGGCAAATAGTTCATAGCAGGCATAAGAAAGTTCAAAGCCAATGAGGAGAGCTTATTTACAGGCTGACAGGTACCAATGCATGATAACAACTGCTGTTTGTTGAGTGTTTGCTATAAAAATACAGAACACTGAGACAGAAGGAAGGCCAAGAGACACATGAAAGCATGCTCAAAGTCACTAATTATCCGACAGATGCAAATCAAAACGACAATGCAGTACCATCTCACACTTGTCAGAATGGCTATCATCAACAAATCAACAAACAACAAGTGTTGGTAAGGATGCAGAGAAAAAGAAACACTCATGCATTGCGGGTGGGAATGCAGACTGGTGCGGCCACTATGGAGAACAGTATGGAGTTTCCTCAAAAAACTGAAAATGGAACTCCCATTTGACCCAGTGATCCCACTTCTAGGAATATATCCTAAGAAACTAGAAACACCAATCAAAAGGATATATGCACCCCTATGTTCATAGCAGCACAATTTACAATAGCTAAGATTTGGAAACAGCCTAGATGCCCATCAGCAGATGACTGGATCAAAAACCTATGGTACATCTACACAGTAGAATACTATGCTGCCATTAAAAAGAAGGAATTCTTACCATTTGCAGCAACCTGGATGGAATTGGAGAACATTATGCTGAGTAAAATAAACCAGTCAATAAAAGAGAAACACCACATGATCTCACTCAGTTATGGATAATAAAGAACATTATAAACTGATGAACAAAAAGATAGACACAGAGGCAGTAAAGCATCAAACCAACTGTCAAATTACAACAGGAAGGTTAGGAAGAGGTGGGGGAGATAAGAGATCAATCGAAGGACTTGTATGCATGCACATAAGCATAACCAATGGACGCATAACGCTGGGGGTGAAGGCATGTATGGGAGTGGGGAGGGAGCAATGGTAATATATTTATGCATATAATACCTTAATAAAAAAAGAAAAAGAAAAAAATACACAAACTGAGAGTCAGATACTATAATGGGCACCAGATTCTGAGTTTCAGTAATATGTCTAAGACACACAGCCATGAATGAGGCCCCCAGGTTGGAACTCAGGCCACCTTACTCTACAGATTGTGTTCTTCATTTTGCCTCCTCACTTGTGCTTGCATCTGCTAAAATATGACACCCCCATTATCTCATTAAATGTTCAAAACCACCCTGGAGAGGTAACAGAAGAGGAAACTGAAGCTTAGAGAGGTGACATAAGTAGCCTGGGAAATGGCGGAGAGGGCCTCACACACAGGCTGGCCTAACTCTGGCAGCCCATCTGCGTGGCCTCTTCTGGCTTCTGCTCCTTTTCCTGTACCAGTCCCCCTGGCAAAAGGGGAGGCTGCTGTCCATTGGCTGCCCACCCTCACCACCCTCGCCCTCCTTGCCCCAGCTTGCACAGCTACACTCACGCATTAACCTCTCCTCCTCTCTCCTTCAAAACACCTTTCCCTCAATTATGCTGGAAAGGAAATGTTATTCCTTTTTAATGGGACATTTAATAAAATCTACTACTCAACTCAAATTGAGTTTTTCTTATTCGGGTTCTAGACACTAAGACACGGATCTCAGAGAGCATTATGGAATGCTTTGAATGGGTAGGGGTGGTACCTCATCTCTTTCCGGTAGGTCACAAATCACACCCCCTGAGCAGTTAGTTGTCTTTGTCTATAAGCAGAGCTGGCTAAAGCCACAGTCCGTCACATACTGCCTGTCTGATCTCTGACAAGTCATACCATCTCTCAGTACCCCAGCTGCCCATGTGCCAAAAGGGGTAGAAACATAGCTACCTCGTGGACTGGAAGAGGATTGGTTAAGCTATGTATAGAAAGCGAGGCTCAGAAAGGTTCCTTGCACAAGGTCTGTGTTTATTATCACCAGGATTACTAAATGCTCTGCTCACTGCTCTGGCATGGCGTGAGGAGGCGGGCTTTCTCCCATCTGCACTCCCCAAATCCTCTCAATCTAGAAACACCACCCCCAGTTTTCAGGAGAGCTAGCTTTCTGTCTCCTGGAGTGGAAAATTGGGTTGATTTAATAATATTGCTTTTTAGATAGTGTTTTTTCTTCCCTGTTGTTTATTTTGTTTGGTTTTTGCATATTTTTTCAATTACAGTTTACATTCAATGGTATTTTGTATTAGCGTCAGAGGTGCAGCATAGCGGTTAGACAATCATGTACTTTGCAAAGCGTCCCCTCCGATATTTCCAGTGGTGTTTTATTTTTTCTTCCTCAAAAGACTTCTGTGCAACCAACATTTCTATCCAGGAGACAAAACAAAGAAAGATTGTATAAAGAGGATATTTTTTAAAGAAATGTCATGGGGCTCATTTTCAGGAATGGCCTAGCAGCTGGGCCGCCCTAGCTGATTGAGGCGTGTTTAACGTTAGAAAAGGGACACAAAGTACCACAGAACAAGAGCTTCCACCGTATAAGAAAATGCACTTTATTCAAATGCGGGGGGCAGGAGAGGGAGCTGTTTTACAAATATCAGAATTTTAGAGTAAATTTTCATTATCCTGAGTGCCTTACATGCTGATTCTTAGGCTTTTAAAAAAAATAAATGTAAGAGAAAGAGAAAAAGAAAAAGAAAAAAGAACAGCGTGCTTTAAAACATGCGTCCTTTTCTTACGTAACTCATGCTGTGGAGAGTTAGCAGAGCCTGCTAAGGCACGCTATCTCATCTCATTGCACAACCCACTCACAATTCTCAACTCCCTTGATGGAAACTTCTATGTTTCCTCCTGCTTTTTCAGGTGACGGTTTCTCTTCCTCACTCAGAGTCTACTGACCAAGCCATGAGTCTTAAATTGCTCACATTTAACTCTTGCCTCACTGTGCACACTGAGGAATGTTCTGGACCTTCCAGACAGGAAGGGAATTCTGCTCCCTGCCACTTTTCCGCCATACCTGAACATGCATCCACAATAATTCACTACAGTAACTGGAAACACTGAGACACATGTTGCAGCTTCAAATAAAATGATGTGTTCAGGCCAAAACCGGTTTGGCTCAGTGGATAGAGCATCGGTCTGCGGACTGAAAGGTCCCAGGTTCGATTCTGGTCAAGGGCATGTACCTTGGTTGCGGGCACATCCCCAGTGGGGGGTGTGCAAGAGGCAGCTGATCCATGATTCTCTCTCATCGATGTTTCTGACTCTCTATCCCTCTCTCTTCCACTCTGTAAAAAATTAATAAAATATATATTTTTTAAAAAGGATGTGTTCAGGCAATTATGAGAGAAACCCACGAAGTGGTTAAATACCTCCATGGTCAGAGATGAAAGGGTAGCATCAGACACTCCGCTCCCTCAAGCTGAGGACAGGAGCTGCTACCCTCTGAGCTAGTGGGTAGCAGCTCTATCTGGCCAATTAGGACTCTCTCTCCTCAGCCCATCAGTCTGAGTAAGAGATCAGCTTTTGTGCCTACATGCCTTTCCTTTGCAGACTCTGGCCTGTTTTTGACATAAGACACATGGGCTATTACTGTTGGGGGCCCTGGAATTCTGCTCCACAAATAAGACATGGTTAGTTGATGGCCCATCTCGGAGACAAGTCTATGGATCTGTCTGGAGCTGCAGCCGCAGCCACAGTGCTGTCACTGGCTCTCACCATGCCCTTGATTGCAGGGGTAGACTGTCCTTCTGCCAACAGTGCAGCAATTGCTCTGACATGTTTCATCACATGTCTTGTTCACAGGCACGGACATAATGAACTGTGTCCAAAAAAGCAGAGGGCTGTTGCATTTTCTTTAATAGAGTGAGTGATTACCCAGAGTATCCTTAGGCCCATGACGGCCAGACTTGTATAGTTGAGCAGGATTTGTGTTGCTGGTTGAATTCAGAGAAATTTGAGTGTTTTTCATTTGTTCCCTGTAGCTTTCCTTGGTTCTCAGAATTCCCGAGTCAGTGCTCTTCATTTCAGATGATTAGCACATTATTTTAATAAGGCCAGAGTCATTAATCTATTCTCTTGCCAGTTAATGTCACTCACGTCCATGATCACAAACTACACTAGCACTAGTCAAACGTCTCAGAAATGACTATCCGTTACTAAGAACATCAACTTAAGAAAATGTGGCTGGATCAGCATAAGTCTACCATCTCAAGAGATAAAACAATACAACACATAGAAAAGGGGTTATTTTTCTTGTGTAAACAGCTGTTTTGGATATGAAAGAGTTCCCTTAAGAGTGCCATTCCCCCAGAGTTTATGTACAACTCCAAGCCAGCACCTGTCCTAATACCTGATGTTTGCAGTTAATATCTACAGCGTTAAAAGTTCAGTCTAATGTTCACACAAATAATGACAACACCATAGCCCAAGCTTTCATGGGTTTCCTCTGTGGTATTGGAGCATAAAGTGCAATGACAGTGGCTCTGACCCCAGAGTAGTTGTGACAAAGTTTAGCATGCCCTCAGAATCTGGTCTCTTAATAAACAGGCATTAAAGCTTTTCAGCAATATTGATCATTTTTAACATGAAAACTTAAAGTCTGAAGTCGGCATTTCACACATCAAAACAGCCAGAAGGGTGGACGTCCAGGCCCCAGGGCACGGTCCATCCGTCCCAGCGGTAGACATATCCCCACGATGAAGATGAATTAACCAAGCTCCCTTTGCCAAATGCCGTGGATTATTCAAGTCATGCCACTATCTCTCTGGGTTCTAAGAATGCCTGTGGCTTTTCTACAGGAGTAAGATGCACTTACCTGCTGATAGCAGTGCTCATTTATTAACTGAACTCAACAGATACACATTAACTGCCTATTTCCGGCTTAGACATAAAGTATCCTTTTGGAGCTTGAATTCTAGACAGACATTGATCAAAGAGTTATATAAATAAACATAAAATCCCAGTTAGGATAAGTGTTATGAATGAAAAGCAGCTAGTCCTAGAAGAGCAGAAAATAATTTGAACGCATAAGTATTGTTATTTATATGGATCTAGTAGAAATAAATATAATATTTACCTTTCAGTGGTCTTGCATAGATTAAATTTGATATCTATAAACATATTTTTTTAACTCTACATACTTAGACAAAAATAAGGATCATTTTACAAGAGTGGAGAGGCTAAGCTATGATACAGAATAAGTAATAAATAAAAGCTGGGTAACTGAAATCATCAGGTTTATTTCTCACTTCAGGCAGAATCACCAGTAAGTCTGGCAGCTCTGTGGGGCAGCTCCCTCCAAGCAGCTAATCAGGAACACAGTGCACTTGCACCTTGAGGCTCCAGCATCCCGATTTGTGGCTGTTAGACCACAGTGGCAACAAAGGCCCACAGAGTGAGGGACCACAGAGTCATGCACTGGCTGGCGCGTAAATGCTCCATCTTATTGCAGAGGCCCGAGTCACCATGAGGGAGACCATAGATATTCTGCCACAGGTGGGAAGAGCATGGTACTTGAATAAGTCATCTAATTTTCTGAGACCATTCTCTCATTATTCAAGTGGGAAGGGTGATACAAGCTATCTCACAAGCTTAAGAGGATTCATGTGAAGACCTTATACGCTGCAAGGAGCCCTAGGAAAGGGTATTATTAAGATTTCTACCACAACCCTCCGTGGCACCAGCCTAAGGGGAAGAATAAACTTGAGCTGAAACTTAAGTCTGGACTGTTTCTCTCAATGGAACAGGCCTGGCTGGTCAGGCCGGGCACCTCGAATTGGTAGCATCCTGCACCATGTCACTTGGAGGCAGAGCAGGGTGACTGGAAACAGCACTGAAGCAAACCAGACCCGGCTCTCTCCTAACCCCCCGAAAAGCACAGTTTAACTTCTGGGTCACTGCACATTTACCTCATTTTCCTACTGGGCTAGGGTAAAATGGTCTAATTAGGTTAACAGACCAAGTTGTGTGTGTGTGTGTGTGTGTGTGTGTGTGTGTGTGTGTGTGTGTGAAAGCTAAATATACCTAGTTATCCAAGTGCTTTCTCATTCCAAATAATATTATTCTGGGTCAGAGACAAGGTATATTACTTGTTTAGCTGGTGTTATTAGTCTCTGTTTGACCATTATAGAGCCAATGACCTTGATCTAAATTACAGAGCCTTCTTTATCTAACTAAAAACCACAAAACCCATAAAGATGCAGAATCTCTGGTTAACATTATGGCTCCCAATTGTCATTGTGAAGCTGGAAACTCTGGTAGTGTTTATCTACTTGAGAAATATTATATTTATTTATACCCTCTTAAGCTACCATCCTCAGCACCAATATATCTGCTTAATATGTCCCTTTATTGCGTTGGTGATAGATACAACCATTAGGTACACAGCATGACAAATGTATATTTGGGACCTTGTGCAAATGATCCCAGGCTCCTATCACAGGTCTTAATGTTCTAGCTGCCTGTGCAAAGAAGCATAGCAAAGAAGCAGGGTGCAGTGAGATTAAAGACAATACAAAATAAGGAAAAGGATGTTTCTATAAAAACAAATAGGGGTTAGAAAACAATCAAGTGAAGATAATTGATTGCAAGAAAAAAGTCTCAGAGATTCCAAAGATCAAAGACAGAAAATCCAAAGGCTTAGGAGATTAATTTCACCACTGCCAAAAGATGATTCTGAGAGGGGAGGGGGGGAAAAACACCTATAACACTAATTGAAAAATAAAGGTTGTTTCAAAAACTAGAAAAACTAGAAACTTTAAAATGCTGAGAAGACAGAAAGGACATGGTTTCGAAAACTTTACTCATTTATTTTCAGAAGGTTCGTTGCCAGAATGTATGTCATTATTAAAAGAGATGACACTGACCCAAAGGAAATTAAAAAAGCAACAACAACACAGAAACACTATTCTTTTTGTTGTTTATTAGGAGAAGTTATAGAAACTTGGACAATTTCCTACAAAAATAAAGCTTGAGAAATTACAAAAAGAAAAGTGACTCACTCTATGACCTTTATGTTGTTTTTTAAAATATATTTTTATGGATTTCAGAGAAGAAGGGAGAGGGAGTGAGAGATAGAAACATCAGTGGTAAGAGAGAATCATTCATCAGCTGCCTCTTACATGCCTCACACTGGAGATTGAGCCTACAACCCAGGAATATCCTTGATTGGGAATTGAACTTCCTAGTTCATAGATTGACACTCAACCACTGAGCCACACTGGCCAGGCTATGACCTTTTTATTATTATTGGTAGAAATTCATTCTTAACCAATATGAGATTATCTAACCATTTTAGCTTAATTTATAAAAATTGTCGAATATGTGACATATTACTATTATGTCACATAAAAATAAATATGTTGGGATATTTCAAAAGATGCATGTTGTGTTTATGCATCTATGCATTGTGATGGGTAGGAGTATGTATGTCACTGCTTGTATGTGTATAATGTGTTTATGTGTCTTCATGACATAAGAGTGTTTATGTCTATGGCTGTGCAGGACCTGTGTAATTGTGCATATGAGTGTATGTGTGTCATGTGTGCATGAATGTGTATGAATGTGTGAAAATATGTGACTACATGTCTGTGATGTATGAGATTGTGAAATGTGTGCAAGTCTATGTAAGCACATGCGTGAGTGTGAATGTATGTGAGTGGATATGTGAGTGTGTAAGTGCACATGTGAAAATGTGTGAAAGTGTGTATGAGTATAGGTGTGAGGGCATATGTGCATGTGGGCCATGTGAACATATGCAGGAGCTGTTGCTAACAGCGGAACACTTCCAGTAAACCTAGAAGAAGACAAGAAGTGGGAATGTTGAAGGGGTAATTAGCATAGCAAGTTCTTCTTATGAGACCTCTTGGGCCAGAGCCACATTCTGTGCCAAAGTCATTTCCTAAATGGTCCCTGGAGGCTGAGGCCTGCTTTCCTGTATACCAGCTCTCTGCTATTTTTATCCTCATTAGTCAAAGAAGGCAAAGAGAATACTAGTATATCACTTCTTAGCTCCTGAGCAGGTCTTCCTCATTTCTAGGTGCTCTGCCCATAAGGTCTTCCCATCCCCATTTAAATACTTTCTTCAAGAAACCTTCTCTACCCCGCCTCCCCTCACACCGGTCTCCTCCTCAGCTCTTAAAAACAGCATTTACCATTTTGAATTACATAGTCTAGCTCTTTGCTAACTGTATATCTACAAAGTCCCTACCAGCTCTAAAAGTCTGTGATTCAATGCTATAACCTTTTCACTTAGAGTACAAATTTGTCAAAGAAAGGAAGCCTGGCTTCTCTTCCTTTTAAACGTATAAACTACTACTTTGCCATGCTCAAAATAGTTGCTCAAATGGTCTTCCATTAAATGGAAGTTTTATGAGTGTTTCTGCACTACTCTTGCAACTTTTCTATATGTTTAAAATGTACAAAAAACAAGTTGGGCAAGCCCTGGTCAGAGTTGTTAAGTGGTTAGAGCATCATGGGTTTCGGAGCACATGTGGGAGGCAACCAGTCAGTGTTTCTCTCTCTCCCTCTCTTTCTCCACCCTCCCTCCCTTCCACTTTCTCTGAAAAAGCAAAGAAAAAAAATATCATCATATGAGGAATAACAACAACAACAATGAAGTTTGGCAAAATAGTCTTAGATGAAAACTAAAATTAATGGAACTAACATTTTTACCCTCTGCTGTGTACCAGATGCCCACTTAATCTTTCCAAAAAAAATGTAACCTTTTTTTTACAATTTACTTTCTGCTTATTTTGTCTATTGTAAGGCATTACTTCTTTTTTTTAAAACTTCTCTTTCTTGTTGAAAGTATTACAGATGCCCCATTTTCCCCCCATTAATACTCCCTCCACTCCTCTCCCTTTCCCTCTCCCCAACCTTAACCGCACTACTGCCTGTGTCCAGCAATTGTGCTTATAAGCACGTAAATTTTTTGGTTAATCTCTTCCACCACCACCACCACCCACCACCACCACCTCCAACACACACACACACACACACACACACACACACACACACACACACAAAGACTCTTCCCTCTGAGATTCATCAGACTGTGTATCCCTTTTAGATGGTTGCTTTGATCTCCATCTTATAGACTCCATTTTGAGAAATCTGAGTTTCAAAATCATGTCCAAAACCACCCACCTAGAAGTTGGAAAGTTCTGGATATGAATCTAGTGCTTTTGAGTTTGCAAAATTAGGCCCTTTCCCCTAGACCAGTGTTTCCCAAAGTGTGGTACACATACCCCCAGGGGAATGGGAAGAGTTTGGTGGGGATATGCACTGCACCGGCTTAGCTGCGCCTAATTCTACATTCTCATGAGCCAAGTCAAAACAGTCTTGTGAGGCGTGAGATAGTCCGGTGTGCAAATAAATGTTATTTATAATATAACTTTTATTTACATTTTATTATGAATAATTTTATTTTTCGTTTATTATTTTGTGTATATACCAATATATATTGGTATATACACAATATATATATATATTTATATTTATATATATATTATTAAAATACATCCATTTTTTTGATGAGGAGTATTCAGTATTACAAAAATTATAGAAGGGGTACATATATGTTAAAAGTTTGGGAAACACTGCCCTAGACCATGAAACCTAAGTGGTATTTCTTACTGGTACCCAGTTGTTGATTAATAAATGCTCATTGAATTTAATTAAGTGTACAAAGAAATGAAAACACATGGCTGTCTACACGGAGAGCCTTTTTTATAACTTCTGTTTCTTAGCTGAGATAGACTAATTTTTCATTTGTTTCGAGAAAATCCATAATTACTTGTAAAACATGTCTATGAGGCTACTTTAACACTGTTGTCAGATCATTCCAAAATCTGATTCATCTTGGTGTTGGCATCTGTTAATTGTCTTTTCTCATTCATGTTGTGATGTTTCCAGTGTTTGGTAGGAAAAGTGGATTTCTATTGTAGGCTGGGCATTTTGGAGATGCTACTATGAGATTGTGGATCCTATTTAATCTTCTGATTTTAGCAGATTGTCCCTCTGGTGAGGTATATTGAAGGACTGGGTGGAGGGGGGGTGTCTAACTTCCCTCTGGGCCCTGACACAACCACCTCGGCAAGAGCGGGCACTGACTCACATTGCCATATCACAGAAAGAGGGGTTTCCAATCATCTCCCCGTCTACCCTATTGACTGACACCTTCTGGGTAAAAGTGGGGTTTCAGCTCCCACCCCACTGGTCTGTGCTGCCCAGGGGGGAGGGAAGGAGGGAGAGAGGAGGAGAGCTAACAAGCCATGCTTCCAATCACCTAAGTCTATCTTGTTGCTACTTGATATATTGATCCCAGGGGTAAGTTGAGGTACTGGCTACCCCAGAATGTATCACCTCTTTAAGTCTCATTGCTGCTGGGTGAAGGTGGAGACTCGGGCCACCACTGAGCCCTACTGACTCTACCTTAGCAGAACAATTGCACTGTCTGGTCCCCCTGTGCAGGGCACAGATCAGCTGCCCATGTGGCCCTGCCAACATCATGGGGTGAGGGAGTGGAAGCATCACCAGCTTCTGCCATGCACAGGACAGATCAGCTTCCCATTCAGCCCTGCTGATAGCACCCTGTGGGGTTCTGGGAGCATGCTGCCTGCTTCCACCCAGGTAGAGGATAAAGGAGGTATTTTTCCATTGGTGGTTAGCATTTGGCTGGAGTAGGTGTTTTCAAATGCATTCTGGTCCTTTTCCTAGGGGAACAGACTTTTTTTTAAAAAATTTCTTTATTGATTAAGGTGTTACATATGTGTCCTTATTCCCCCATTATCCCCCCATCCCCCCTACTCATGCCCTCACACCCATTGTCTGTGTCCATTGGTTAGGCCCATATGCATGCATACAAGTTCTTTGGTTGATCTCTCCCCCTTATCCCCACCCTCCCCTACCTTCTCTCCGAGGTTTGATGGCCTGATCGATGTTTCTCTGTCTCTGGAACTGTTTTTTTTATGAACAAAAACAGACTTTTCTCTTGAAGGTTTTTCTGTCTATGCCTGTTGGTGGTTCAGGTTTGGAGGCGTGTGCGATGACTAGGAGAATATACAGGTGTCTGTAGATAACCAGGAACTCGCCACCATGTCCCTGCCCCATTCCCAAGGTCCCAGCCCATCCTCCTCTCGCCTTTCAGACGCTTCCTATGCTTGCTTGTTGAATTATGTCCAGGCGCGTTTAATTGTAAAGGGGGACCTGGGAGGAAACCCAGCCAAAGAAGGAATGCTATGGAGGTGATGGCTGCTGTGAACTAGTTCTCTCAGCATGTATACTGTGCCCTGGATGCTAGGATTGTGAGGCCCTAACACCCAGAGAGGAAGGAACTACTGCTCTCGCCCTGTCAAGGAGAAAGAGTTGGTATTCAGCCACTGGCTCAACTCACCCCAACGCTGACTTTCCTCAGAATCCCCCTTTGTTTCTGGTATGGACACTCCCAACATGCCTGGAGCCACACTTTCTGATCTCAGGATTAACATTTATCCATTAAAATAGAGAGGGGTGCAGGGCTCTATGTATTTGAATGCATTCTCTCAAGTAGGCAAAATGGGAAGAGGACTGAACCCTCTTCTTATCTCATTGTAGGAAATTCATATTCTCAAGCATTAGAGTACAGACTATCTCCTCAATATCGGACTCTCAGAGAATAAATTACTGAAACACATAGCAGGTCACTCGGCGCTTGGCCTATTTTTACCTCTATCTGCACGTTCAGGGAGCATGCGTCCTTATTCTTGAACTCTGAAGAATTTCATGAAGCAATGAGAATTCTGAGCGCATTCTAAATATCTGAAATAAATGAGTTCATTATTTGTTCTGTGACCAATGCAAGAATTTTGCATAGCCACCAACCTGGGTTTCCCAGATAACATTGTAGCTGTTGTCCCAAGCCACACTGTAGCTGTAAAGAAATATTCCCACTTACTTTGCGCTGAATCTACAAAGCACACATTTTGCCTGCCAAGCCTTCGAGCCTTGGAAAGTCTCCCCCAGTGTCCAAGCCATGAATTCTGTGGTCCCGGTGGTATCTCACCGCACAAAATAAACAGTTAATTGTGGCAAATAGTTAGCAAAGGAATAGTGCAGGTCCGGAGACAAACTAGAACAATAAAAACTCCAAAACTGGCCCCTTGGACACTCCCAGGTCTCTCCCTGTGGACTAATTAAACAACACATGCAGATGTTGGCAGTACTTCTCATTTTTTAGAACCGCAGGGCTAATTACTGGGCTCCAAAAAAAACACTACATTTTATAGCTGAAATGATTTACAGCCAATGCTTTCACTGCACAGTACGTGTGCCTCTTTGTTAAACAAAAGTTCGCAGAGAAGAATGGCAGCGAGAAGGGAAGGGTTTGAGACGGAAAGCAAAAGCCACATGCAAATTCAAGAAGAAAAAAAAAATAGCAGTCTTTGGATGTCAGCCCTTATTCTTCCGGATTCAATGCCAAATGTGTATTTAAAGACGCAGAAATATCATCAATTTAGAATTTATTCCTTGCCTCTGTTGGAAGTGCTATTCTGCCATCAGATTTGTTGAACAATAAACCCAATTCAGTTACCCAAGGACAAAAAGCTAGCAGTCGATCTGTTTTTGCTTTATTTATGAAAAAGTCAGACTCTCTGAGACCCTGTGCATTGTTCAATCCCCAGCCGTTAAAAATATTTGGAGGGAAGGATGGGTAACGGGCTTTGGCACTTCATGCATATGCAGGCAAAGTCTCACACCTACAGGCAAGCCATCCCCGGAGGGGAGGGAGGGGTTTGCTCTCACTAACACGTTTGGCCTCTTCGGTTTAAATAAAGGAGGCACCACCTCATCGATGTGATCATACGAAGCCATCCTTCCCTGTCATGTGTCTTACAAATGAGTTTTCCATCCAAAGTTCAGTCTCGGGTGATTAAGGAATTACATATGATAAAAAGGGACACTCACTCACAGAGTGGTAGGGTTTTAACTGCTGTGAAACATCTACCTTCCGTGGTTTGCAGTGCAGGGAGAGAGAGAGATATTACCCTCCAGAGATCACTTGGCAACGTCTGAGGCATTGGTTTTGGCACCGAGGGTGAAGAGTGTCATTGGCATCTAGCCGGCAGAGGCCAAAGACTTGGTTAAACAACCTACAATGCACAGGATACCCCCGCCACACACACACCCTACCACGCCCCCATAGTAACGAATCACCCAGTCCCAGCTGTCAGTGCAGAGGCTGAGAAACCCTGCTTTATAATTTTCCCGTGAATGAATGATCAGACCCTTTCAAAAGTTTAGCTAAGCACGGGGTTCCATAAGGTTTTATCTGAGCAACGGTGCCTAGGGTGAGAAGGAATTGCGGAAAGGACAGGAGGGGTTCTTTCTCCTTGTAGCACACTCAGTACTTTCCCTTCCCCCTCCCTGCCCCTAAAAAGAGTAAGTAAATAAATAAATGGATAGGAGGTACCTCAGAGGAAGTAAAGAAAACTAAGAAGGGCAGTTGGTTACTGGAGTTGAACAGGATCGCTTCCTACATTTCACTTTGGCTGAAAAACCAATTACCCACAAGAGCCTTATTGATGGATAATCAGCCTTGTCACCTCGTCTCAGTCCTAAAGGACAGCTTGGCTCCAATCCTGCTCCCATAGGTGCTCACATTCTTCATTAACGTCTTCACCTGAGAAAACAGATTTTCCTTCTTCCTCACTCACCCTCTCGGAGCTTCTTTCTGGACATGTGACATCCTGGAACTTCGCTTTTGGTATTCAAAACAGAAAATCGGCCTTGTTTATAACAACGTTGGTGGATTCGATTTCAAAGTCCACTTCATTATTCACCAAAAGTTCTGCACATTTTGCGTATGAAACAACACTGGGGGAGAAGTGTCAGCGAACTCAACAGAGAACTCACATGACAGACTTGGTACTGGCCCAGGTCTTTAAAAGTTTTGAGACGTGTCTCAGTCTACCAGATCCGCGTTTCCCATCAGGTTTCTTTAGAAGAGGAGTCTCTTGGATGTTGCCCCCAGAGTCATGCAGTCGAATGCGATTAGAATATTTTACTAAAAGTGAGTAACTGAGTGCTGACTGTGATCCTGACACTCTGCCAAATGTTTTTCATGCATGAGATTATGTGCTCTCCACCCTAAACCAGGGGGTGGGACTCATTAATCCCATCATACACATGGCAAACAGGGGATTCCCACTGTACAAGGAAGTAGCTTGTCTAACTGTTGTAGATAATAATGAACCTGAGTTTTGAGTCCAAGTTTATCTGTTGTCAAAGTTAGTATCCTTAGTTACTGTGCTCTATTGCTGGGTTAAACAGAGTTAAGTAGGTTTTTTTTTTTTTTTTTTTTTTTGGTATCGATTTCAGAGAGAGGGGGCGGGGGGAACATCAACTTGTTGTTTCACTTATTTATGCATTCATTGGTTGATTCTTCTATGTGCCCCGATCAAACCTCAACATAACCTTGACATATCAGGAGGATGCTCTAACCAACTGAGCCACTCAGCCAGGGCAATAGGGTTTCTTTCCTACAGAATTTCACAGGCACTTTAACATGCTATCTCTAATTATAAGCTCTAAATTTGTTTCCCAAACTGATTTGTCCCATGCACCCTTTGACCATGAAGCATGCTGCATGTTCGAAGTTCCACGGGACCTGTTTACATGTTCTCTACACCAGGTTCTCCAGTTGGAAAAGCAGGGTCAGTGAAAGATCAGGAGAGAAGCTCATACCGTTACTGGTCACTAAGAAGCCTGACCGATGGCCACAGAATCACCACTGAAACGCGGTGAGGCAGTAGAAGTGCCGAGGGGCTAAGGAGAGAAGACACCTCCGGAGAGCAGACCTAAAGAGAGGCAGGCCTTTTCCAGGATCTCTCATAGAATTTAAACCAAGTACAGTTTTCTCCCCATGAGCCTCCTGTCCAATGGACAGCTGGAGAGTATTAAAGGCTGCGTGAATATTTTCTTACCTTCTGGAACAAAGATGTTAAAGTAAACTGCCAAGGGAAGTTTGGTGACTTATGATGTGTCCTGTGTTATGAGCAGTTTGGTTGGCTGCAAGACTGGCTCGTTCAAGCCAAAAATTAAGTGTCACTATTGAATGAGTTCCCACATTCCCCATGATAACATTGTTAGCTTCTTACGATTTGCAAGAGTTCCTTATTTTATAGTCAATATTTAATTGGGATCATAAGTCTGGAAATATTCAGACTCTGAGAAACAAGGGAAAGGCAGGTAAAGCACATCATATTTCATAGGTCACGTAAACGTTAGGGAAGCCAAGAGAAGAGACAGTTAGCAAAATAAAACCAGATGTGGGTTTGACATGATTACAACATCCCTTCCAATAGGAAGAGTACTTTCAAATCCACTTTTTTTTAGTTGGCGTGAGTTCCATCACTGAGTTCTTTCAAATATGTAAAACACTGAGCAGCTCTTGCCCAAAATGAATTACATGAAGCCCACACAGGGCTTCTGAAAATTCATTTGCATTTGAATGATGCAAATTGTAATTTAGTATAATAAAGTCTATGTAACTGAGAAGTAATATGAACAACCCAAATTCCACTATTTCCCCAAAAATAAGACAGTGTCTTATATTAATTTTTGCTCCCAAAGATGCTCTAGGTCTTATTTTCAGGGGATGTATTATGTTTCCATGAAGTAGGTCTTATTTTCGGAGGATGTCTTATTTTGGGGGAAACACGGTAGTTCTAATCTGTATGTCCCAACAGAGGTGATTTTCTGTAAAATGAGTCATATTCTTTCACATATGAACCTGTGTCAACCTGCCTGACTATAATAGGATCAAATGTGTCCAACACATTTGGTTGCTTCCATGGACTATTTTCTCAAGAATTCCCTAAAAACAATGGACGCTTCTGGCTCATTCTTTGGTACAGCAGATACAGTATTATGGAGCCACAGTAAGAGTGAACGTCTCTGAGATCTGTTGGGTTCTGATGTGGAGTTAACATAATAACAAATTGTATTGTGAAAGATTATATCTTTGCTAGAAAAACAATATTGATCATTTGACTATCAGACTACACATAACTATGAACGAACCTCCTTATTTTCAAATGCAAATAGGATAACAGTGTAAGAAACGTTGTCTGACCTTTCCTCAGATGATTCATTCATCTAATTTCTAAGCCTGGATATTACAACATGGGAAAAGGAAGACTTAGGTCACAATCTAGAGAGAACATAAAGGGGAAATACTATTCCCTTTTCTGTGCAGGTGTGATCTGTTACTATAGCATGGTACTGTGGTCCCCTTTGAAGCTGAACCAAACCTTTACAAAACACTTTCATAAAAAGTCTGACTTAGGAATCTAGTGTGCTCACACAGCCCCCCCCCAAAAAAAAAAAAATCAGGGCTTCTTAACTGACAGTCAGTAAGGCTGTCTTTAACGGGGAGGCAACTAAAAATATATTGATATTAGTTACATCTTATTTGTGTGTCTTTGTCCTTTGAAAAGGATTCCATAAACAAAAGCATAATGGACTTCCACAAAGTTCCTCAGTGCTTTCGGGAACAATACAGACTAACTCTAGTCTCTCTTTAAAAAGCTGAAAGATCCCTGCTAGCATTGCTCAGTGTATGAGCATTGACCTATCAACCAGGAGGTCATGGTTTGATTTCATTCCTGGGTTATGGGGCTCCATCCCCAGTATGGGGTGTGCAGAAGGTAGCCCATCAATGATTCTCTCTCATCATTGATGTTTCTATCTCTCTCTCCCTCTCCCTTCCTCTCTGAATTCAATAAAAATAAATTTTAAATAAACAAATATAAAAAATCTGAAAGACACACTATCCCATCCCTGGAATGATCTGTTTCTCTAGAGCCAATCATGGCCCATTCACCCAACTATTCCTCAGGGAATGGGTGTGGAAACTCAAGCCCATACAGGGTTTGGGTTTTCTCCTTTTCTGAAATCCCCTTCCTTCTCTTCTCAAACCACACCCTCTCAACAGTCTTATAGATGATCTCCAATGTAGATTTCTCTCTCCAACTCAGCTCCTGACTGAACCACACCCATGTACCAAAGACATCTTAATGTCAAAATATCAAGGCAGCATCTTTTCTCTGATTTCCCTCTCAGTTAATTTTATTTACCATCATCTGAGGAAGACACTCTTCAGTCATAATAATATTCATTCCCCTTCAATATACCCTTCCAATAAAACATCCTTAAATTCTGCTTCCTCTTCTCCATGCTCCTTAATTTAGGTGATTACTATTTCCTCCAGGGACTGTTGTGGTACTTTCAATCTGGCCTCCCTGGCTCCAGTCTTATCTGACTTCCCTCGCTGTGGCAGGGTGATCTTCCCAAAGCACAAGAATGTTTGTATCACATCTATTTTTATCACAATATAATTTTGTTTCTAACTATATTCCCTTTATGTCATATAAAAGGTACCCTTACTGGTCATGTTTTGTAGACAAAAAAAATGTGCAATTAATTACATTCTCTTTTAGAACAAGTTTTGAGTTAAACAAAAGAAGCAGTTGTCAGAAGGGAAGAACTGCAGCTTTACAAAAAATTTCAACACACTTCATCAGTTCTAAGCTGTTCGTTGACAATATACATATGGAGGAAACTACAGCATAAGACAAAGATTTAAGAGTCCAAGAAAAACACCTGTATGCTTAAATAAGACATTTTCCAGACCCTCAGACCTGGATAAAATCAAAGAACATGTTCTGAGATGCCTTTCAGTGTTGAAGAAATAGTCTTTCATTTCCCCCATCATTTATAACTCCATGGTATTTTGATGCCTGTCTACCCACACAGATAATAGGGAATTTCTGATAGAGTTTTCTAGTAGGAATAAATTCACTGGGAAAAAGAGATTGAAAGGATTGTGACTGAGTAACAGAAAAAGAAACCTTTACTACTTTTTCCCTATGAGGCAGGTTAACTTCTATATCACATGAATTGTCTCTATCACAAGCATCGTCACAGTGGAGATGAAACTGTATCTGTTAGTCTTCAGTCACTTTTACAGAACAAAGCAGAGTGATTATATGTCCTTTGGTCCCAATTGACTCTCCATTTCTTGGCTGTCACAGTTGTCAACAAATACTGAGTCACATCTTTGAAGTTTCTTGAAAATCCTGCCCCCCCTCAAAAAAAATTTTTTTTTCCAATTTGTTCATTTGTCTAAATTTATTTATGGGGGAAAAAAATTCAAGAAGGATGATGGGCTGAACTCAGCCACATTCCAGAGGAGAAGGACTTGTCTTCAACAAATTTCTAAATTCACTTACTTCTCTTTAACAAAACCCATAGTACCTTCTCATTTATAGTGATATAAAACTAACGGAAAAGTTCTTTGTTATAATTGTTGATTAAGCTTGAAGAGTAATGAACTCTGGGGGGAAAAAACTGATTCATGAATAATAAATACTTCCAATTACATTCCAAGCCTTAAATCTGACTTTTCTCATCTCAAAAGAAATGACATATACTCTACAAACAAAATTGGTTTTCTTACTTGTTTATAAGTATTTATGTAAGTATGAAGCCATGAGTCTTATTCTTCTCTTCAAAAAAACAAAAACAACAACAAACACACACACACACACACACACACACACACACACACACACATTTTGCCCTGGCTGGTGTGGCTCAGTTTGTTGAGCATTGTTCCATGTCCCAAATGGTCACTGGTTCAATTCCCTGTTTGGGCACATGCCAGGGTTGTGGGCTCATTCCCCAATAGGGGGCATGCAGGAGGCAGCTGATAGATGTTACTCTTTCACATCAATGTCTGTCTGTCTCTCTCTCTCTCTCTCTCTCTCTCTCTCTCTCTCCTCTATAAAACCAATTTTTTAAAAAACATTTCAAAAAATAAATACTTTGGTTTATATTTTCATTGTCCTTCCATGATTTGGAATTGTGTCAAAATGCTGGTACAAATCTGTAAAACCACAGTTAAATGTTGCCAACAGACCCTGAACACATTTATCTTTACTTGTCAATTTTAAAAATTGATTTTTAAATTAACCCATTATCAGATATTATTTTAATTGAATTTTCACAGTTCTGTGAAAATTCATTTTTGTGGTCATATCACAAATTCTTCACCCAGGGACTTTTGAGGGTAGATATGTTCATAGACCAGTTACTGCTCTGCTTGTCTACACAAAAAAATATCATTTGAATAAAAATTATATAGATGTTTGATTCTCTGTTCCTAAGAAGAAAAAAATCATTTTAAAAATCATTACAAGTCTAACTTTTGCCATAAAATATTTTTTTTAATTCTCTCCAGGAACTTGGGAATTTGGAGACAATTTCAGAGGCAACAGGAAAAAAAAAAAAAAAAACTTGGTGGGGGGCAGGGGAGAGGTTGGAATGGGAAAGAAAGAAGACATTCTTAAACATGGTATGATATTTTAACAGCACCAATTCCCTATCTAAATGCAATAAGAGCGCCGAAACCAGTTTGGCTCAGTGGTAGAGCGTCGGTCTGCGGACTGAAAGGTCCCGGGTTCGATTCCGGTCAAGGGCATGTACATTGGTTGTGGGCACATCCCTAGTGGTGGGTGTGCAAGAGGCAGCTGGTCAATGTTTCTCTCTCATTGACGTATCTAGCTCGCTCGCTCTCCTCTCTCTCTCTCTCTCTCTCTCTCTCTCTCTCTCTCTCTCTCTTCCTCTCTGTAAAATATCAATAAAAAATATATTAAAAAAATAAATGCAATAATAAATGAGGACAATATCTCTCTATGGTGTATTTAAAAAATGAAACTTGTTTGTGAAAAATAAGAGCACTCTGAGAAGATGTGTTAACAGAGGATTAACTCCTGAAATGCAAATAAAATAGGAAGGGACATGATAAGAAAATTAAAGTGCATTTCTCCATGCTGACCCAAAGAGACCCAAAGAGATTAAAGTGCATCATTAGCCAACCAAGAATTTTTATAATTTTGTAAACACCTCAAAATAGCACTAATTGTGATTTTTTTTTCCTATTAACTTTTTAACAGGACCCATATTCATTAAGGACTCATCTTTATATTTCAGCTCTTGGTGGAGGGCCTCTAGTATCACATACGTCAATCCAGGGCTATTTAGAGCATTAACTTAAAATGTCAAAAGTGTAATTCTTCATTACAGCAGAAATAGAATTATAAAAATTAGATCTTTCAATTATACATGACATTTACCACTCTAATCAAGGTTAGCTGTCCATGTGGTTGGGGTCAGAGGTAGAAAGAGAATGATTCTCTGCTTCAAAACAATTCTAGCACAGGTCCACCTTTGAGGTTTTGTTTCCACCTTTAGTAAATACTTCGGAGTCATAGCAGCCATAAAATAGCTATAAACTTATTGCAAGTTTTCTATGTACCAAATACAATGTTCAGCTCTTGGTGACTGGCATAAAGGCGTCCTGAAGTACAAATGCTCAAGTCAGGCTTCATATACTTGAACTCTGTCCCTTCATAAACCTACTAAACTTCTGTTTGCTCCTGTGTGAAATGGGCTTCATATTATCTATGTCATAAGCTTGTTGTGAAAATAATCCAAAAGATGATGCATAAGAAAAATTAAGCAATTTTCCTAAGATCACGCACAACTAGGAAGCAGAAGGGCCTGATTCAAACCTAGTCCTTGTCATTCCAAATCTCTGAATTCCCCTAACTTCCCACCATATCCCCCTACCTCTGAGGATGACCATGCTGATAGAAGGTACCCAAAGAGGATGAAGACACTAACACAAATAGTATTTCTGTTCCTGAGAGGAGACACAGACCTTTGGGGTTCCTGCGGTTACCTAAAGCGACAAGTCCAGTTTGACTCTCAGAGTCTCGGGAAATTATAGCAGGGACATATTTCAGCCGGATATCATGGCAGCTAAACCAACAGGACTGGAAAAACTATAGAAGTTAAAAAAATAAACTCACTCCCAACAAGGAGCCACCTGGATTTGCATTCCCCAAACCTGTGCACCACAGTCAAGCGCAGGCCCACAGAGGGAAGGAAGTGCAAGCCGGAACTGGGTCTTTGGAGCTGCACCCCCACCCCCCCACCCCCCCATGAGGCCTTCGCCAGGGCCTCTGGCAGTGAGTGAGCTGCAGGAATAAAGGCCACAAGCTCTCCCCACCCACAAGAGCTGGAGCCACCCTCAGTGGAGGGGGCAGCCTTGACCTATTACAATTCCAGTTAAGGGCATATGCCTGGATTGTGGGCTCGATCCCCAGTATGTTGCGGGCAAAAGGCTGCTGATCAATGAATTCCTTCTCATCAATGATGTTTCTATCTCTCCCTCTTCCTTCCTCTCTGAAATCAATTATATATATATTTAAAATAAATAAATAATAAAATAAAATTATAATGTGTCCTAAAGTCAATGGTATCTTAACATATTTAGAATAAAAACTTCCTGGTAACTTAGGAAACACTTTGGACTTAAGTAAAAATATAAAAGCAGAATACAAAATTGCAAACAGTCACGACTATGTAGGATAATTTTATTTTATTTTTTTAAATACATATTTTATTGAATTTTTACAGAGAGGAAGAGAGAGGGATAGAGAGCTAGAAACATCGATGAGAGAGAAACATAGATCAGCTGCCTCCTGCATACCCCCTACCAGGGATGTGCCCGCAACCAATATACATGCCCCTGACCGGAATCGAACCTGGGACCCCTCAGTCTGCAGACTGATGCTCTATCCACTGAGCCAAACCAGTTTCTGCTGTAGGATAATTTTAAAATAGTGTGGAAAAATTGAAAGAAACATATCAAAATGTTAAAAGTCTGTAAAATATGATTATAGTTAATTTTCTCCTTCCATTTTATGTTTTCCAACTTATTAATTTTGTTTTAATTAAAAATAATATATAAAACATTAAAAACAGAGATGAAAATGCACCCTCTAGGCACCCATAATTTTCTTTATAACCCATTATTGTTATTTATCTAAGCTTTTTAAAAATATTTTTATATTTCATACCCTTATTCTTCTGTGAGTATAGTCTACTTCTCATGCCTCCTACCTGGTATTCCTGGATTGAGCCAATGAATGTTAACCCAATCTATATTCCTCACACTTTCAAACATTCAATAAAACTTTCTTGGCCTTTGCCATTCCAACCACAAATGCTAACTTACTCATTTTTTCTCTAAATATTGGAGCTCTTTCAGAAAAATTAAGAACCTTTCCAAGCTATCTTTCTTAGTACTTATAATTATTCCAAGTTTGCTACTTTAAGCTCTTTTGAAATCCGGTCTATTACAGACCAAACATATTTTCAAGTTACTCAATGGTGGCATCTTTCTATTTCTCTCCTATATGACAGAAACTAAGAGGGACAAAGAGGAAACACAAGTTAAACTGGGCATATTAGTGATCGAAAGTCCTTTTAGCTGCCATATGTTGCAGTCAGGGACTTTTGGGTAGTAACTTAATATCAAACCCTAGAGTTTCTGAGGTCACTGGGAAGATGAATGAGGAGAGTCGAAGGAGGAGTTGGAACAGAAAGGAGACCTCCGAACTAGGGGCTCCCGCACAAACTGGATTCATGCTGAGGAATGCCTCCCCAGGCCCATCTTTCCCTCTGCCCTGGATCTAAGTTTCACTGCATTTACAAACCCCATCTCTTATCCCTCTCGCTCTGCTATGATGGGAATAAAGAGTGTCCAACTGCCACAGACAGCCGTATGTTGCAAAAAGAAAGCAAGATGCCGAAACCGGTTTAGCTCAGTGGTAGAGCGTCGGTCTGTGGACTGAAAAGTCCCAGGTTCGATTCCAGTCAAGGGCATGTACATTGGTTGTGGGCACATCCCCGGTAGGGGGTGTGCAGGAGGTGGCTGGTCGGTGTTTCTCTCTCATCGACGTTTCTAGCTCTCTCTCTCTCCCTTCCTCTCTGTAAAATATCAATAAAAATATTTTTTTTAAAAAAACAAACAAAAGGAAAGCAAGATGAACCCTAACTTCACATATTTGGGCTCCTCATCAATCAGTGGCCGAGAGAAGATTCTCCCCAAAGTGGCATGTCTATTTGTCTCTGCAGTTAGCAAGGTTCCATCCATCCTTGAGCCTCGTGAGCAGAAACTATGGGTGACCTTCCTGTGGATGAGGTGAGGGTACCAGACAGCCACCAATCAATTCCACAAATGAAAGTTGCCATGCCCCCAACTTAACCTTCCCCTCTGGCACCATCAATAAGCCAGGTCCTCAGATCAAAATTTGATTATCAGAAGCTCTTGTTTTCATTTCAAGTCTCTCCTATAAAGTAATCTTATTTGATGATGCAATTATAAAATCCTTTAGGCATTTAACCTGTAGCCCATTAGCATGTCCAGCTGCCAATTCAGGCCCTATCCCACCCCTAATTTGCTAAAATAATAAATAAATAAAAGCTGCTACTCATTTAAGACTAATAATAAAAGTCAGGATTAGTCTAAGATTGAAATCAAGGCTTATTTTACTGAAGACAGACTTTCCCGGAGACGTGGACACAGAAGCCTGGGGGAATAGGAGGGGGTGCAGGGATGCCAGAGCCCTACCTACAGAGCTTATTTCAAATCAGAGCCACCACACCTCTGCTCGGCACAAAGAGGGGGACATCCTGGGTACAAATTTGAAGGAGGAGCGGGAAGGGCCTGCCTGAAGTGTCTTGACGCCTTTCCGGGAAAACCTAGACTTTTGTAAAGTCAGAATCTGCCCAAAATAGTAAAATAGGGACACATCTGACTGCTGTCATGGGAGATATTCATTAGCATTTCACGCAGGCAGACAGAAAATTACTGGAGAAAGGAAGAAGTCACATTCCTAGCTCATCCCCCACCAAGAGCTACAAATTTGGCATTTCTGCACAGGGAGAAACCATACCCTGCTGGCAACAGACTCATCATCAGCCCAACCCACAGGGAAAGCACAAAGAAAGCAAAACACCCCTGCGTGGTTACTGCTCGTACCTTGTATTTACCAGACTTGGGAACATTTTCTGGACTCTTTTTTCACCCAAAGTACTTTGCTCCCTACCTGAATTCTGCTTGCTTCATTAGAACAGAGGTATAATTAGCCTCTTTAATGATCTATATAGTAGAAGTCTGCGGGAATGGGGAGAGCAGAAAGGAAAAGGCGTCACTGTGCCCAGAGCCCTAGAGGGAAGCTGGCTTCCTCTACGTCCCAGCCCCATTCTCCCAGTGAGCACTTTTCAGAAGTGGGGCCTACTGTAATCATTTACCCGGTTTTCCAGCCCCGAATGATAAGCCAGCCCTGATGCTGGGTTTGACTTTCACCTTTGAGGTGATGTCGGTGCTTGCTACTCTGCAAGTTCCCGACCATCGGCAACAGGCGATTTACCCAAGAAGTAAATGAAGGCAGGCAAGCACTTCCCACACTTTACCTCACTCTTCACTGCACAGCCAAGGGTGAACGTGAGTTGAGGCGGCGAAGGATTGAGAAAAGACAGACAAGAGAATGAAAGCTGGGTCTCAGTGGGACGCTGTCCTCTCTGACAGAGAGCTAGCCACAGCGCCACGGACTCACAAGCCACACCCTGCCTTCATTTTATAGCCAGATGCCACGAGGCAAAGGAAGGGCGTGATCAACATGTTTACAACATTCTCATAGGTTTGGATCCTACTCAATTACATGCACCTGAACTCTATCAAGCCCACATCACTCAGGCACTTGAGACCACGTGTTCAGACCATAGGTTTAAGCTTGCAACTACAGCTGTTGGCTATCCTTGTGCTGGGAGGGCTCTGCCTTGCACGTGGCCAGGAGAGAACTGTGCCCTCTCATGAGTCCGAGGCTTGAACCTGTCCAAACACTATAGCCGCTCTCCACATTGCACCTTTTGGCAAAACTGATTAACCAGGAGCAAAGTGGGCTGTTTTGAACTTTACCCCTTCCTTCAGGTGACCAGACGTCCCGCTTTTGGCGGGACAGTCCCGATTTTTAACCATTTGTCCTGCCCAAACCAGGACGTCTGGTCACCTTACCCTTCCTGCTTTAACTGCCCAGCTTCTAGTGGAAAGGTAACAAGCAGTGGCATGGTCCGAAGGCCATGTGCTGAAGGGAGACAAAGGAGGCTGGGTAATCAATGCCTGAGTTCTGGAGTCAGTTATGCATCTGAGTCACTTCCCCCCGGAAGATGAGGCCTTGATAGCATGGCAGCCTACAGTGCCCAGTCTGTGGCGGGGAGATGCTTTGTAGTATATGCTGATGCTGATGAGAGGATAAAGTCAGAAATGATTGCACTGCCTTAAGTGTGTATCTTGGAATTGACTTTCTGTCACCTGCCTCTCAAGGCCCTCGTGTGGCTGCTTACAGAGGACTGGCAGCCCTCAGCTGCTGCTGTCCCTCTTCATTCCAGGCTCAGGTCTCGGACCAGAGCACCAAACCTTAGCACCCCCTTTCCTTTCATTCCACATTTGCTCCACGTCATGCAGTTCTAAAGGTTCGTCACTTAAAACAAAAATCAAAAAGTACAACCTGAGAATAGTATTTGAACTTTTAGAAATTATATGTTTTCAGGACAGGGGAAAGTGCTCATCATATAATATCAAATGAAAAAGGGATAAAAAATGATGTATGCAATATGATCTGAGTTGAATTTATATGTGTCTATGTATGTGCGTAATTTCAAAATACTAATCTTGATCATTTCTTGACAATGCAATTAATAATTTTAATTTCTTCTTTATGCACTCAAAAACATATGAAATTGAACATTTGTCATTTGTGTTAACAAACAATAATAATCTTTTCAAGCTGCTACACAGATGTAAAATATTCTTCAAGTTTAAAGCCGAGTTCTGTTATTTATTTAGACAACATTCTATTCCGCTAACTCCATTTCCTATCCTCTGGATTCCCCAAGTCCCACACGGTTCAAATGTGTTTCCAGTGTCCAGAACGCAAATAAAGTGAACAGGCTGACTTCTGGGTGACTCCTCAGCTCCCCGTGTGTCAGGAAGAGGAATGAGCCAGAAGAGCTGGCTTCCAGTCTCCATCCTGCCCCTGGCAGCGATACAGGGACCTTGGGAAATCCCTGTGAGCATCCTGGGCCAACTTCTCCCCATATAAGAACTGAAAGGTTGGGCTGGATGACCCCAAAGGCCCCTCTTGATTGAAATTTCTGCTTTTCATGAGCTGTGGGATCCAACCACAGCACAAAGTTCCAATCACCATGAGTGTGAGGTGACTGCAAAACTCCATTCACAAGGCAAACGACTCTCATTCACTGGGAAGTGGTGAAAGCCAGGAGTCATTAATATCCAGGAGATCCAAGAGGCTGTTCTATCTCAGAACAAGTCTCTCAGGAAAAAAATATTCACTAAAGATGTAAACAACATAATTTGATGAACAGGAATAGATCCAGAGACAAATGGTAGGGGAGGGGGGGAGGGTTAGAGAGCAACCAAAGGACTTGTGTGCATGCATATTAGCACATCCAATGGACACAGGCGCTGGGGCAGTAATGGCTTGTCCAGGGTGGGAATGGCTGGAGTGGGGGAGTCAATCGGGGGAAAAAGAAAACATATGTAACATTTCAGACAATGATAAAAGAAAACAGAAAAGGGAAAAAAATATTCACAAAAGATGTAAACACAGCCCAATACTCACAAGTATTAAAGGGGTGGGAGAGGGGGCTTTCAAAAAGCCACAGGCAAGAGGGCCTTTCTGGAAATACTAAATTACAGTATGTAATATGTCAAACATTAAAGAAGAGTTAGCTGTATACCTAAAAATTAAATTTAATGGAGTCTCAATTCACCTGAATTATCAGATAACTCAAGTATAAACACCTAAAATGATTACAATAATCTGAACACTTAGCTATAAAAAATATCATCCTTAACTTAGATGAAATTATTGACATTTTTACAATTTTCATTCTTTTACATTTATTAAATTTAGAGGCCCGGTGCACATTAAAAAGGAATTAAAGGAAATTTTTAATATTGCTATTTGACCTTTCTCTATAATAGAAGGGTCAAAGATGAAAGAAAATTAGTAAAATGTATATGAAAATCTTCCTTCTGTCAGAGTCTGGGACGCACTGCAGGACCCGGAGTCAAGTCCCCACCCACCCGCATGTGCCTAGAAATTGTGCAAGACCCAGACCTGGCTGGCCCCACCCCTGTCAAACCCAGCTGGGCAAGGGGCGCAGCCTCATGTCCCTGCCTATCACTCATTAGGGCTCGTATGGGAAGCCTGCCTCCGCTGAGGGGTGCAGCCATCTTGTGACAGCGTGATGGCGTGAGGACCACCTAGGCTTTTTTTTAAAAAATAAATCTTTATTGCTCAGATTATTACAATTGTTTCTCCTTTTTCTCCCCCATAGCTCCCTTCCACCTGATTCCCACCCCCACCCTCTGCCCTTACCCCTTCCCCCCACCATTGTCCTCATCCATAGGTTATACGATTTTAATCCAGTCTCTTTCTGCACCCCCACACCTAGGCTTTTATTAGTAAGATTGGGGTGACATTGGTCAACATGAACATATAGGTTTCAGGTGTGGGTTTCTATGTTACAAGACCTGTATATTGTACTGTGTGCCCAAAGTCAAATCTCCTGCCACTTTATAATAGGACCCCCTTCTCCCTTCACCCCTTCCTCCTGACAATCACCACGCTGCTGTTTGTGTTCTCCCAAGTTTCAGTTTCATATCCCACCTATGAGTGAAATCGTACAGTTCTTAGCTTTTTCTGACAGACTTATTTCACTTAGCATAGTATTCTCAAGGTCCATTCATGCTGTTGCAAATGGCACTACTTCATCCTTTCTGTGGCTGAGTAGTATCCCAGTGTATACTAGTATCTGTACATCTTCTTTACCCAGCCCTCTATCTAGGGCACTTTGGTTGTTTCCATGTCTTGCACCGTGAATAATGCTGCAGTGAACATGGGGGTGCATGTATCTTTGTGACTACATGGTTCCGAGTTTTCAGGTATGTACTCAGGAGAGGGATTGCTGGGTGGTATGGTAGCTCTATTCTTAATTTTTTTTTTAGGAATTCCAGACTGCTTTTGATAAATAATTAACATTTTTAAATTTACTTCTTAAAATGATACAAGTATTACATAAATGCACTGTAAAATGAAATTCAAGCTATACAGAGGTACCTAGAGTAAACAAGTGGAAGTTCCCCTTCAAATGTCCCCCCTGCCATCTGCTCCTCTACCTATGGGCAACCTCTGCTTTAGACCCTTTTTCATTTTTTTTATAAATATATTTTATTGATTTTTTACAGAGAGGAAGGGAGAGAGATAGAGAGCTAGAAACGTCGATGAGAGAGAAACATCGACCAGCTGCCTCCTGCACACCCCCCACTGGGGATGTGCCCGCAACCAAGGTACATGCCCTTGACCGGAATCGAACCTGGAACCCTTCAGTCCACAGACTGATGCTCTACCACTGAGCCAAACCGGTTTCGGCTAGAGCCTTTTTCATTTAAATGGACTTCCCTCCCCATGATTCCTATGATCTCTCCCAAAACGCTACAAAAATATCTGTCGATATCACATGTCTTTGTTCTGTCAGATTTAACCAAAAACTTGGCAAATTTCTTACTAAGATAAAATGGTTTGTTTTCAAAGAGAAATCCAGCATTTGTATCTTCTAAAATTGGTTCTAACCGTTATTCTCTAGCTCTGCTGATCTTTAAAGTAATAAGCAAACAAGCCCAGATATTCAAGGAAGAAACGTTCCTAGGACAGCAAGAACAGCACAGAAGCCTCGGCGAGTGCAGTTTCTGGCCTCGCAGATACAGGCACATGTAGATCTTCATTAGCTCAGACTCTTAACTGAGCTCAACAGATGCCCCAGGTTAGTTACCATTTGACAACATCCCTTCTGTGGGCGCTGCTAGGAAACAGCATCACCGCTCCTCCCTCTCACTCTTCTTCTCACTCTCAGCTCTGCCTTCTCTGCAAAACTATTCTCAAGCAGAGCTGCAGGTCACAGAGGAAGAATCATATATTTTAGAGATACTACAAGTCTACCGATGGCTCTTAGAGATCTGTCCCTAAGGCTTCCTTATTTAAACGCTGACATGGTCAACGTAATTCTGGCAAGAACAATTCTGTGGAAAGACTAAAAATCAATGAAGATTTTGCAGAGATCAATGAAGTGTAGAGCCTTTAGGAGAAAAAAAAATAATTGAAGGAATTAAATACAATTAACCAAATAGCTCAAGTCTCAAAAATTATATTGTGTTCAGAGGTGGAAGGGGAAGGAAGGGAAAAAGATGATGCTTTTTTTGTTAAACTAGAAGGAAGATACTATATCTACTAATGAAAACTATTATTTATTGACTGCTTACTATTCTAAGCATTGTACATAAGTTGAATGATTTAGTTCCACAACAAACCTAGAGTAAGACACTTATCATCTCCATTTTTTAAAATATATTTTTATTGATTTCAGAGATGAAGAGAGAGGGAGAGAGAGAGATAGAAACATCAATGATGAGAGAGAACCATTGATCGGCTACCTCCTGCATGTCCCCCACCCCCCCAAGTATTGAGCCCACAATCCAGGCATTTTGCTCTGACCAGAAATCAAACCATGACCTTCTGGTTCATAGGTCAACACTCAACCACTAAACCGTGCCATTTGGGCTATTATCTCCATTTTAAAGATGAAGAAACTAAAGAACAGAGAGGCTTCATTCTCAAAGGATCTGGGCTCCCCCTCAGAGTAGCAAAATGACTGTAGCAATGTCAGCCTTCACATCTACTTACCACATCATCCAGAGGAAATGAAGGTCTCCTTTGGAATTCACATTCTCATCGGCCTCATGTTCTTCCCATGTGATCCAGGACACTGGGATATGCTAAGACTAAACCAATTAGGACCACCTCATTATACAGGGGTGGACAAAATTAGGCTTACAATTGTGTTGTACATAAAACACACATTTATTCTTATATTATTATCTATTAACTAGAAGCCCGGTGCACAAAATTCATGCACAGGGGGAAGAGGGTGTCCCCTCAGCCCAGCCTGCACCCTCTTCAATCCAAGACCCCTTGGGGGATGTCCCAGGGATCAGGCCTAAACCAGCAGTCAGACATCCCTCTCATAATCCTGGACTGCTGGCTCCTAATTATTCACCTGCCTGCTGGCCTGGTTGCCCCCAACTGCCCCTCCTACCAGCCTGGTAGTTCCCAACTACGCCCCCCCTGCCATCCTAATCACCCCTCTCTTCTCCCTTCCCCCTGGCCAGCCTAATCACCCTCAACTGCCCCCCCCCCCTGCCAACCTAGTCACTCTTAACTGCCCCCCCCACAAAGGCCTGGTTGCCTCTTACCGCCCTCCTCCTCCTGCCACCATGGTCACCCCTAATTGCCCCTCCCAGCAGCCTGGTCACCCCCAACTGCCCCACCCTGCCAGCCATGTCACCCCACACAGCCTGCTGTTCAGTTGTTTGGTCGTACCTCACTAACCCCCTTGCTGGCCTGGTTGTAGGCAGCCATCTTTATGAGGGTGTGAGGGTCAATTTGCATATTACCTCTTTATTATATAGGATTATTGTGTTATTTTTCAGATGAACAACTGTAAACATACTTTCTCCCAGCCCTGTATACATGGAAATAGAAGTTGAGTTAATGTCCTTTAAACTTCCTGGCTGAGAATGAAAGTGGCAGGAAAAGGGGAATAATGCATGCTGGAGAGGGGACTGCCAAATGTGTACCATATTACTTATCAGCCAGAATGAGAACAGAAAGTTTCTCCAACACAGTACAATTATAATCATATTCCAGCTTGAAATTATTAATTCCGATTGGCACTATTTGTTCTGGAACAATATGCTCTCCATGCAATTGCATTTTCAATAAACGTCAAAATTTTATTCTGTCCCTTCTTCCCCAAAATAAAATTCTCCCAGGAACTATAGTAAGTTTGCAATACATGCTGGGAAAGCATGTGATCATTTTTATCAGGAAATTTGATAGTGCTGAACTTGTCTATCACATATTTTGTGATCAGAGGAAAACCACGGTTTCAAATGAGAAGATCCTCTTTTACCCAGTCATCTTGTATGTAAGTGTTATTTCACCCCTGAGTTATGGATGTAGTGATTTGCTTACACACAAGCAAAGCACACAAGTGAAATCAAGAGCTGTATGAGTCCTTATGAAGTACTCAGAATTATTCCTCTACTTTTATTCTAAATAGATAATTAGCTATCCAATTCAAAAAAATGTTCTCAAATGAAGATGCCACAGTGTTCCTTGGGAACACATTTTAAAGTTTAATGATCTTCACTATCAGCATGTTGCTTATATTAAAACTAATGTTGAATTCAATTTAATCCAATGAATATTTGTTAAATATAGGATATCTACTATGTGACCATCTTGAAGCTCAGGCCCATGTCTCAATAGAAAATACTCTCTCCATTAGCCTTCATGAACTTGAAGACTACAGTTAGTTTGATATAAGTTGATCATCATGTATGTATTTAAGCTTGTGTGTGGGGAAAAGTGGCATGCAAACACGTGTAACCATCACTCCCAACCTTACTTCTCCAGGATACATGTTACCACTTCATTTCCCTAGTCTTTCATCATTTCTGTGGCTTTCCTCTGAACCTTCTGCTAGCTTTCCACAGCTATGATAAACTGATGTCTCACTATTGAACTCCAGAAATAGAAACAACCAAATGGATCCTAGGGGGGGAAAATGGTGGGTTATTTTTGGAACCAGATTCCCAACCACACACTATTACATTAAATTGTGCTTGAATGGATAAGAAAGATAAGTATAAAACTGAAAGAGTAAACAAAACAGATATCAACTAATAATCCAGGGAGAAACACATTGTTACTAGGCATGACTAATTCAATAAATCCCTTAGCTAACACCAGCTGTCCATAATCGAGCAGACCAGCAACCATTCCCAAGCCTACAATGCACTACATGCTGCTTCTATCAAGGCCTAAGCAGCTCCAAAGTTCACTCAATTCTGCTCCTGAAGAGGCTTCAATGCCATTTCAGACCTCTCCAAGGTAATACAAAACTCCAGAGTGGACATATTAGGGGGTGACTAAGGTCATCTCGTTTAATGCAAGAATTTCTCTACAACCGTGGTTTCCTTGACTCAGCAATGGAAAGCTAGGCAAGTTGTCAAGGTCCAAATATTGGGAAGCCATTTCTAACACTAAGTCAAAAAGTTCATATGCCCTTCCTCTCTGTCATTCCCACCACAATATCTATAATTTTTCCTTCCATGACAAGCCTTTAAAAAGAGGAAGACAGCTATCATTTCCCCTTCTTAGTCACATCTCCTACAGCCTTCTTCATAGAATATCTCCCAGCCTGCATATATTTTGCATCTCCCTTTCTTCCTGTCATTTTTGTTAAGCAAATGGTATAAAAATCTAAGTTTTTTAAAAATGTATCTGCTTCCTTTTCTACTATACTTCTTTTCATAGAGATGTTTGTATTCATTTTGAGTGAATGAGTATACATCATAATTAACATGCCCTGAGAATGTTCTTTTTTTTTTCACGTTCAACATTTAGACTGCCAGTGTCTATCTATTTAAATAGATGCTGCTGATTTCCTCTGCCTTTGAGTCTGTATTCTATCCTCTCCATTCAGTCCATCTTACCCTGTAGATAGCCAGTGTTTCTATTCTGTATCATCTAATTGATCATGCTGGTGTGACATTTCAATCTCTGCTTCATCTGGAAGCAGCAGCCTCCTGTTAGAAGGTAATGCTGTAGTGGGGGGAAAACAGATCTAGAAAAAGTCTATTAACCTTCAGCAAATGATAGTACATTTTGTGCTTCTTTTGACACCTGATTATTTTCTAAGCTCTAAAACTTTCAATGTATTAAGCCCTTGCTGTGTAAATGATGCTTTTACAAACAGAGGGCATGAGATATCACTTTTGAGTAATTTTGTGGCAATCACACAAACTGGGAGAGACTGAAGTCAATGACAAGCTATGAAAACCACAGGCTGGGGTTCCAAACATTTCCACATTGTTATTTAGAAAACTCTAACATGTAACTCCAAAAGACAGAATTCAGGCTTTGTCTGAAAGATCTGGGTTATAATCACAGGTTAGACCAAAGTATTCACTATCCATCCAGCTTCTACTGTGTATGGCACTCAGTTATTCTTTAAGACAACCCAAGACCGGGACGATGAGTTCTGTATTACCAATGAGGTCACTGAGGCTTGGAGACTTGAGACTTAACGAGGCTCGCCTAAGTGCCAAATGGAGTTAAAATAGGAAGTATATCAATCATTCACTCGACATAACTATGATGTGTTTAGGGTAGTATTATTCTTTAGTGTCTGTTGTAGTCCTGCCTCTCTAAAAATAGAATATTACAAAATTAACTTCTGCCCTTACTTGTCCTGGATTTTGACAAGTGACACAGACAAAAGAAAGTCAGAGAGGAAGAGGCATCCTAAAAAGACTGAAAACATGGGACCAGGGCAGCCAACCCTATCTCGGCCTCAGTGACTTGAGGGAGAGAAGGAAGCCATCATATGTCACTGATGATGCATGAACACTGCAAGGTTGTCTTGTTACCTGCTGGTGGCCACTCTCCTTCGGCTCCTTTTTGCAGTAACCTGATTCCAGACTATTTCCAGTAAGTATACAGGACCTTCTGATGTACTGGCTCTCAAGACAGTACCCAGTTTTTCACTCTCTGAGTTGAGGTATGAAAACCTATTTTTTAAAATGTTTGGGGGCAAAAGGGCACCATTTTTTTTCCTTATTTTCTGAGATCATTGAGGAATTTTCCAGTGAAAATTTTTTTTATAAAAATAAGAGAATTCCTTGGTGGTAGATCCAATTTTCCTTGTACAATTTTCCAGATATTTCTGAACCTTCACACCACTTACTCTGGGATTAATCATATAAAGATGATGAAACTATTTTAGGTCACTAAGCACAGAACAATTTTCTAATCTCTGCTTTGCCATTTTCTTTATAATTGTGTGCTACTGACATATGTTCCTTCGTCTGTAAAATAGTGATAATATTAGCTTACTCCAGGGAGATTTTGTAAGAATAGTAGAAGAAACGCTTTTTAAACCCAGCTATGGTAACCACCCCCATAGACAAAGGTTTCTAAGGGATTTGGGAGGAGTGGGAGAGAGCACAGAGGGGGTGGGATAATAGAGGAAAATTCAGAGAAAAAAGCTCAGCCCACCTATGCCTAAGGCACAACATCCCACCTTTTCTTTCTCTTATACAGCTTTCTCTTGTGATCTGCTTCTGTTCTTCCGTTTCTCCATCAGATCTCCTCCAGGTCCCAGGAAACTATGTATATCCCCAGATGAAATGTATATCCCCAGATTAGTGACCCTTGCTTAAAATGTTGCTTGAGATTCTCACATTTCTATATATGCATTGCTGCTTAATACGATGTCATGGGTAAAGATTCTTTCATTCAGAAAATTATAGTAATGTGGAATCTATTGACTTTACCTTGGAGACCAAATACATTACCATTCAATTCCAGTTTTAGTTCTTAAACGGTTGGCAAACTCTACAGCACCATGTCAATAAAACAAAGGATAGTCTACAACAAGCATGTCAAACTCAAAGGCTAACACAGGCCAAATAAACAGTGCATGCAGCCCGAGGGCCACGAGTTTGACATGCTTGTTCTACAAGATAAATCACACTGTAATTCTTACACAGGGGTGGACAAAAGTAGGCTTACAGTTGTAATACAAATAAGTATAATAGAGAGAAACCAAGATGGTGGCATAGGTAAACACCTAACTGCAGCCTCACACAACAATTTCAAAGAAAAATACAACTAAAATACAAAATGGACATTATCCAGAACTACAGGAAAGTTGACTGACTGGAAATTCTACAAATAGAATGAAAGAGAAAACCAGAAAGAAAATCAGAGGAGCTGTAAAAACCTAAGGTACGGAGACATGGTGCACGCATGGGGAGAGGACAGAGCTGGAGAGGAGGGGGTGGCTGAGTGCCTGGCTAATGTTCCCCAACGGGAAGGAGATAAAAGCTCTGGACTGTGCTGAGCCCCAGTTCCAATTGCACTGAACCCCAGTTCTAGGCCAGACCCTGGGGACCCAAGCTCATACAGAAGGAATCTGAGCTATAAGGCGGAAACTCAGGGGAGCAGTGAAAGGCAGAGCCCAGGAGGCACTCACATTGCGCACAGAGGACAGACTGTTGACTATGCTGCTGGATTGCCCTACCCGGAAGGAGACAGAAGCTCCGGACTGCACTGAACTCCACTTCCAACCCCACCTCCAACTGCACTGAACCCCAGTACCGGGCTCATTGGGGGAGAGACTAGACTGTCTGATAGTGGGTGAAACTCGAGGGCACCTTTTTCTCAAAAGTGCTTGCAGCAAGTACCAAAGCAGTGAGTACCAAAGAACACTGAGGAACATAGACTCAGGAACCTCATAGGGCGGGGCTGACAGGAAGCCAAGGCTGTAGGCTCCACCCTGAAACTCTGCCCCATCCAAGCTGAACACAGAGGCTTTTGCAATTTTCCAAATCTAGTCGAATAAGGCTATCTCCCATCATAGACACAGCTGAGCCTCACGACCAATTAGCCTGGAGGTCGGTTCCTCCCAGTGATACCAACAACAATCAAAACTTAACTACAATAAGGCTGTACACACAGTTCACAAAGGGGTGCACCAAGAGTGTTCACCTCAGGTAACTGGGAGGCTGACCCACTGAACCATATAGGATACCTTAATACACAAAACCACCCTACCAATTCAGGGAAGCTGCGAAAATGCCGAGACAAGGGAATAGATCACGAACGAAATAAATGGAGGACAAAAAGAGACTGGATATAGAGTTCAAAACCACAGTTATAAGGTTTTTCAAGAATTTCCTAGAAAAGGCCGATAAAATAAATGAGACTTATGAGGATATGAAAAGGGATTAACTAGAAATAAAAAGGGATCAACTAGAAATAAAGAATACATTGTCTGAAATAAAAAATATTATACAGAGTCCTAAAAACAGAATGGAAGATCACAAGAATCAAGTCAAAGATTTGGAACATAAAGAGCCAGAAGTCAGTCCTCCACAGAAGCAAGAAGACAAGAGAACCCAGAAAGTTGAAGTTAATGTAAGAAACCTCTGGGACAAGTTCAAGCGAACCAACATCAGAATTATGGGGGTCCCAGAAGAAGAGAGAGAATAAGATACCAAAAGAATACTGGAATAAATAGTGACAGAAAACTTCCCTCACCTGGTGAAAGAATTAGATTTACAAGTCCAGGAAGTGCACAGAACCCCAAACAAAAGGAATCTAAAGAGGACTACACCAAGATATATCATAATTAAAATTCCAAGAGCAAAAGACAAAGAGAGAATATTAAAAGCAGCAAGACAAAAGCAGGTAGTTACCTATATAGGAGCACCCATATGATTGTCAGCTGATTTCTCAACAGAAACCATTCAGGCCAGACGGGAATGGCAAGAAATATTCAAGGTGATGAATAGCAAGAACCTACAGCCAAAAATACTCTACCCAGCAAAGCTATCACTCAGAATTGAAGGCCAGATAAAGAGCTTCACAAATAAAAAAAAGCTAAAGGAGTTCATCACTGCCAAACCAGAATTATATGAATTGCTGAAGGGGGTTATTTAGGAAGAGGAAGAAGATAAAGATAAAAATTATTAACAACAAATATGTAACTATCAACAAGTGAATCTAAAAACCAAGGGAATTAAAAAATCTGATGAACAATATTAACTGTTGAATATAATAGAATCAGAGGTATGGAATGGGAGTGAACTGACGATTCTCAGGGGAAAGGGGTGTGGAGGGTGTGGGAAGAGAGTGAACATAAACTGTGCACCTATGGATGAGGACAATGGGGGGTGGGGAAAGGGCAGAGGGTGGGGTGGGAACCTGGTGGAGGGGAGCAATGGAGGGGGAAAAAATGAGGAACATTTGTAATAATATGAACAATAAATATTTAAGAAATAAAAAAACAAATAAGTACAATAGTTAATAAATAACAATACAAGAATAAATCCTGTTTTACATACCCAAACTATAAACCTACTTTTTCCAAACCCCCCCAAAAAAATGTATACATACACTTTGAATAATTATAAAGGCAGTGTTTATTAAAGTAGATTCCATTTTCAAAATTGAGCTATCAGCTGTTAAAGTGTGCATACATTTTGTGGGCACCTGCTATAGTCATCCTTAGAGATAATAAATTAATACTCACCATTGGAGAGCTATGTGGAGGTACAGGGAAGAGGGGCAGAGACCAATCTCAACTGAATACCATCATGAAAGAATACTGATTAAAAACCCACAACTGGATTGGTTCTAAAGGGAAATTGCATTTTTTGAAATTACATATGGTGACAAATGTTAACTAGACTTATTGTTGTGAGTGTTTCACATGAATACAAATATCAAATTATCATGTTGTATACTTGAAACTAGTATAATGTTATATGTTAATCATACCTCAATTTTACAAAAAGAAATTACATAGAGAAAAGCACATTTCTTTTGGTCCACCCAATTAAATAACACTGAGCTCCACCAGTAGCTTGGAAATGCCCCCTCTTTGAGTAAAAGCACTTAGTTTGCAGAGAATATGTATCAGTAATTACAGATCAAGGCACTAACACAAAATCAGAATTCAAAATAACTTAGAATTGGTTTTTGTGATTACAGTTGTCACAGCATTTTCAGATTACTATAACTTACTTTAATAGTAACCACTAAAAAGTTAGCCTCTTAATTATATTTGTACATAAATCTAAAATAATGTGATCAGCTCACTTTTAATTAAACAACATTTTAGTATCTCTATTGAGCTTGACTAAGATGTTTATCTATCTATATATATATATATACCTATATACCTAAATAGCAACTAACTTCTTCTATAGGTACAATCAAGACAAAAGATATTTTTAAAAATTTATTTTTTTTAAAAAAAGACAAAAGATATAGTTACTAACTATCCTGATTCCACCATTCTAGGCAATGAGGAGATTTCTTTGCTTTGTGGATGCAGAGCATTAATGTAATGGTACAAATTTTAAGGTCTTCTCTTTTACAAACTTATGATATCTTTTTCTCTTTCTGTGCAGCAAGCCTGATATAATTATCTCCCAGAAATCAGTAAAGATACTATTTTTGTCTTTGATTGCCCTTCATCTTTATTTGATTAAAGTACCACATGCTTAATTGGACTGGGTTTACCTCAACCTCTTCAATTCTAAATATCAAAGGTGGCAGTGAGACTGCTGGGGTGATTTTAACAGTCTCTTTGGATTCAGCAGACTGTTCTGGGGTAATCAGTAAATCAGCATCATCCACAACATGCAGTTCATCTTCCCCTTCGTGCTGCCCTGCGCTGCCACGCCCCCCACATCTCTTCTGAGCACGGGGCCCTTCTCTTTCACAAGACATTTATGGGAATGAGGAGGGTGTGCGAAATCTATTATTACCCCTTCTAGCCGGCTGAAGTCTCTTTTAATCTTTTAGGTCTTTGAAAACATTTCAAGAGCTATTTGAGGCCCTGCAGCATTGACAAGAAAACTTCCCCATATGAAAAGAAAAGTGAAGAACTTCCACATGTTTTTATAGGAAGAATAGATTTCATTGTGATGCTTTTTATCACTGAGTGAGCTTTTAAGATACCAGGACAGAGATGGAGGGAAGGAGGAGGGGGCAGGGGGCATTTCTCTTGGCTCCAAGTGGAGCAATATTACATCAAAGTCGTTTCCCCACCAGGAGACATTTCAGGGCTCTCCGTGGCACAAGGCACAACGGTAACACAGGCAACGTTAATGGAGGGAAAGACTGATTTCAACATTACCCTCAGTGTTAATTTCCATAGGGCTGCCACAGCAGAGCACCACCAACTGGGTGGCTCAAAGCGGTACAAATGCTTTTGTGTCACAGCTCTGAGGCTAGAAGTCTGAAGTCCAGGTGTTGTCAGGGTGGGTTCCTTGTGGAGGCTCTCAGTGCCTGTCTCCTAGCTTCTAATGCTCGCCAATTCTTGGTGTTTCTTGACTTGCCGCTGTATCTCCGCAAGCAGAGACTCCATCGTGGCATGGCATTCTCCTTGTGTGTGTCTGTGTCCTTCTGCACAAATTTACTTCTTCTTATTAGAATACCAGTCATTGAATTAGGACCACAACCCAGAATCTCTCTCTCCCAAACTCACCGTTGCGTCTCTCTCCTTGAGAAACCTCCTCCCTACTTTCCTCCATGAAATACTCCAGCCAGAACTTCCAAGCCACTATACTGATGCGCTGACCAAAGTAGTATGTACCATTTCACAGGACACCCTGGTGCTACTGAGTTCGTTATGCCTGTTGGTGTTGAGGTGGCAGAGACTGGGAACCGCTTTCCTCTTCCTTCCTGGGCTCACAGCTGGACCAGGCTTCCCAGCTCCTTTGTGGTTAGGAATAGCCACAGGACTAACCTCTAACAAGTGGATTATGAGGGCTGTGCACCACTCACAGGTCTGGCTTATGAAACTCCCAAGCACAGTGATCTGTGCTCTTCCCTTATCCACTAGCCTGATGCCACAAACACTTTGGAGGCTGTATGAAGAGGATGACAGAGCCACAAGATAGAAGGAGCCTGGGTCTCTGACTAGGAGCCTACAGTCAAAAAATACCCTTTAGGGTATTACATAAGTGAAAAATAATTCTTTTATTCTCTTTGAACCATTATGCATTCTTACTCAATTTTGTTACAGCAATGAATTAATTAAAATGCACCTTCTTCCTGTGGTGTCCCCATGCAGACTATATGCTTTCCTACACTGTTTTTCACAGGAGCATTTCATGGGGCAATCGTGCTTCTGAGAACACAATAGATGGCATAGGAGGACCTCCCCTATTTTGGATAAAGTGAAATATTATTATTAAAACAAATATTTTTATATTGCATATTACATGAAGAAAAATATATTACATAAAGACAAATACTTTTATTATTAAGCGGACTTCTTGAAAGCACACCCTGAAATGATTAATGTCTTAGAAAATAGAGTAATAAAGCACTTTGTTCCATCCAAGACAAGACTGTATCACATACAAGAAGGGCTGGCAGGTGTTAGGGTAATAATTTCACTTCCTAGAGATTGTTTCAACAAGGAAAAGACTCATAAGCTGCCTTTGAAATAGAAAAGAGGACTTGGGAGGAGAAGTCAGAGTGAGGGCTAAGGTAAGGAAAATAGGTTGAAGTCAAGCTTTTATATACCTGGAGGAAATGTAGTTCAATTACACTGTCTATTAATAATTGCCCTGATTGCATCCAAAGAACATTGAAAGAAGACGTGGTCATGTTCAAAGTGACATCAGGAAGGCTGCCGGGTCTAAGGCCACATGACCCTGCAAAGTTACATTACTTCCAGGGCTTTCTTCCCTGGGCAAGGCCACGTTGTCTCCTTTGTAGGTAACGACAGTTCATGTTGTCCATACACATGAATGAATGCAGATCGTGAGAACATAGCAATCATGTACATGGAGTCATGCAGTATTCGGGATATTCATGTCTGTCCTTCTGGCCAGCCCAGACTCTCTCATTATGAGCACAATGTGGAAATGCAGACTGAAAACAGAAGTCCACTTAGTGAATCTGGCCTCAGAGCTACTTGGACCATTCTGCTTAGTATATGACTACGGTTCATTCATCACCACACCAGGAAGACACCTGCCTCTAGGAGGCAATGCATCAAGTCGGGGAAGATGGGGGCCCTCCAACCTCCGAGGAGAGAGCTTGAATAGACAGGGCCAACTTTAGCCTCTCTCTGTCTTATTTCCCTGCATCCCACACTCACCTGCCCCTCACTCTCACCTATGCCTGGATGGCATATTCTTTCTCATTCTGTGCAACAAGGTTCTTGAGCCTCCTGTTGATTGCATGTGAAGTGCTTTACTTTTTTGTTTTTGTTAATTTTTAGAGAGAGAGTATGGGAAAGGCATAGAGAGATAGAAGCATGGCTGAGCCTCTAGAAGCCACTGGTGCAAAATGTTACACTGGCCCAGGAGAGGCAAGCTGGGCACCTGCTAAGCCACCATTCAAGAGTCGATTCTTCTGGAACAAGACTGCTCCTTCCCGAGGCTCTCTTTCAAACTGCATATTCCACTGAGTTGGGAGGCAGGCACTCTTCCCTATGAGCTGGCCCACCAGATGCAGCTGCCAAGGCAAGAGTTCTCCAGGTGCCTCGAGAAATTGGGAAAAAGAGAACTGATGAGAAGGCGAAAGGAGAAGGAGGAGGAGGAGGGCACTCAAGGGCAACCACCTACTTCTCCCTTTGCTGGGACCAATCCCAGAGTGAAGAATTTTGTTACCGTCTTGAGCTGGGATGCTAAAGCCATTATTTATAACCTACAAGTCCCCCAAATCAGGTGTGACGACTCCCGTAGGATGGTAGCCAGAAGAGGCAGGAAGCATGTCATAGTGGGGATATTACTACAGCAGATGGCGGCCATGTGAGCTACAGTGGCAGCTTGTCCAGAGTGGATTCTTTTCCGCTTTAGTGGCATCTGTTTCCAAGCTAAGGCTGAGCCCCCAGATCTGCTGACACGGCTCCTCCAGTATCCAAGTCAGTCGTCGGCTCAGCATCCGGACTCCTCAGGCTGCGGACAGGCTGCATTGAGCTCAGGCAGAAAATGGAATTTCCCTTTCCTGCCTCATTAAAGGAAGCATCTGAGTTCACTTCTCTAACAGGAGCAACTCTGGCTGAATTTAGTCCTACACAGTGGTAAGCCAAGGCATCAAATTTCATCATCCTTCCCCTGTCTTGGTGAGAGATGCACTGGAGTAAGGAAGAAATCTCTGCATATGTCCTCACTCCCATGGGGAGTATACGGCTCCATCTGCCAATGCGCATGCTAAGTGCTATGGATGGCAGTCAATTCTAGGAAACCGTAAAAAAACATCACGGGCCACACTCTGCATTTTTACCTTCATTGAGCATGTCACTGGGACCAGGGAGAGAAATGCTATGGGTCACAGGATCTCATTGTCTATATTCAAGAAAGCAAGCCATTCTGAAGTTTCGTCTAGAATATCCAGATAATGAAGGTGCCACATGGATAAGATTTTTCTTATAATATCTCTCATAACCCATTGCTCCATTGCCCACGGGTTGACCCAGCTTTCCTTTTAGCTTCTTCACCCCATTTAGGCCTGAGACGTGTTGTCCCGGTGTGAGAATGAGAACACGGACTTCATTAAACCTGCTTCCCCAAAACACAGTGAGCCACTTTTGGCAGCCTAACCAGTTGGACAGGAAGGCCAGTAGCTGGGAAACAGTGCTGAACGTTAGCTAAGCACTCAGTGTCGAAAGGTTTCACGTGAAAATCCTGAAGCAGAGCAGCGAAACTTTCAGGGAGGGGAGCCCCTGATTTCTGTTCTAGAAAAAAAATATCCTTTGGATGGTCTGTAGCTCCCAGCAACCTGGTCTCGATTTCCACCAGGCAAATAGAAATAAATGCAAACTTTCTGCTGCCCATCCTCCCCACCCTCCCAAAGCAACCAAGGGTTTGCAACAGGCTCTGACTTCTCTCACTTCCTTCCTGAGCACAAGCCCTCAGCACCCTCTGCCCCACACAGAAAGTGGGTGGCAAACAGCCAGGCTGTGGAGCAGTGAGGGGAGCAGAGACACAAAAATCAGAGGCCTGAGCATGTGCACTAGGCATGTGGGTTGGGGGGAGATGTGAACGAGGCTCTAGGTACCCTTAGAGTTTAAGGTCCAGGCATTTCAATGTAGGGGGACCTTTGTCCACTTTCATCATTTACTGATTTAAAAACAAAACAAAACAAACAGCTTAGTAGGAACACACGATTACACAGGGCCAGAGCCAGGACCAGAATTCAGGTCATGTGACGACTTTCTATCTACCACTCCTCACTGTCTCCTGGTGCACAGGATGAGAAGAGACAGGAAGTAAATTGGATCTTGGAGTTTGAGTTTGAGAACACCTAGCCCATGGGTTTTCTGAATCAGAGATCGTACAGCTTTCATCTGTTCTGCCCACACTCTGCACAAGGCACCTGGTAACCTGCTTCGGAGCATGTCCAAATTGCAATGTGCCAGCTCCGAATGCCCTGGGCAGAACAGAACTCAGCTCCTCCCTGGGCACGCAGAAAGAGCCCTGTGGGTCCAGGCCTCTCTCTTGCAGCCAGGGCAGCCTGCAGCTGCAGTGGAAACATGTGGAAACTTACAAAGGGAAGCTGTGGTCCCGCAGAGCAGACAATATGCAGAGATAGAGTGTCGAGGGCTTTAAGCTAACCCACAGCTGCAGAGGGCTCCGACCTCCACAGGCATTGCTCAAAAGCTAATGTGAAACGAGGTGGATTTTTCTGCCTGTGACAGAAACCGTCTCATTAACTCCTTTTAAAACAGGGTTTTGAGAGTTTAAAAATAAAAAGCACGGTTTCATCCTCTTTAGGTTGTGGGTCTATTTTTAGGGGGGAAAAACCTATATTTTAACCCAGGACCATGCCATCCTTAGGAAATGCTGACAATCCAAGCCTTCAGGATTTTCCATGTGGGTTGTCCAGCTGTTGTTACTTACTTGCTCTTGTGCTCAGATAGCAGGAATCATTTCTTGTGGTGCATGCCCGAGATCTCAAATACATCAGGCAAAATAGATGTCATTCTTCCCATTTTATAGATGAATGAGCTGAGGTGAAGAATTTCTGTTGTTCCAGGTGTCACCTGGGCTTGAACAGGTAACAGCTGAAGTCCAGACCTGAGGCTCAAACCTGGGATCTTTCCATGGTACTGCTCTTTCCACCCATCTCAGATGCAGCTGGTCAAAGCACACCTACCAACTCATTCCTCCTCTCCTTAAAGCTGAGCACATAAGGAACCCAGTATACCCTCCCCCACCACTCTCCTTGACCGCCAGGACCCAACAAAGGTGAGCTTTACTATCACGGTCCCCAGAAATACCGAGAGAAAGGCACTCTACCTCCTGTTCCTCGAGGTACCTTCTCACACCTACATACCTCCTTCAGATATGCCAATCATAGACCTACTTTTTAAATGAGCTCCCCATGCTGGCTGATATCAAGTGGGTTTCAACTCTCTGTCATTTCTATAAGTTTGTGCCGTAACTGAGCTTATCGTGTCTACTGTAAGTTATAATCATAGACAGAGGAATATAGACTCTTTAGCATTAACCATATTACCCAGAATTAGGTTCTTGATTAATGTTTGAGCTCTGCAATGAAGATAAAGAAGAAAAAGAAGGAGGAGGAATGGAGAAGAGAAGGAAGAGGAGGAGAAAAAAGCCTTGAGACTCTATCCTGTAAAAGCATCCAGAACACTTCGCTAAAATTTTCCATAGAAATTTCACACGGAGCTGCCGCAGAGGACTCAGTCAACATGAAAAGCAGAGCCTTTGTGAACTGGTTTCCTCTGGTAGCACCAGATAAGAGTTTGCTACGTCCTCTCTCCCAGGGCATTGAGTGAGGGGCGGAAGGGGGCATTTGCTTTAGGAAGAGCACCTTTTGGCAAACAGGAACATCACCCGTTCTGCACAACAGAGAGCCAGCCACTCTCAGTCATAATTCACCAAGCTCAGAGCCATATGGACAGGTTGGAGAAAGAAGCCAACAAAACCTTCCTGGCCAGTGTGTGGACTCGTGGTTTCCCTGATGACATGCTGAGCATAACACTAAGTGAGGGAAGCTGGAGCAGAGAGCCCAGGCCCCTGGCAGCCCATGCCTTCTCAGAGAGGGTACTGTGTGCCATTGGCAAGCCTCACTCACTAACCAGCAACAGCCATAGATGAGGTATGGGTGTGAAAAGGGGCCAGAAATAATAAAGGCAAGAGCTGTGGAGACACCTTCACACCCGGATGGGGCTGTTTCCAGCAGGCACTTTTAAAATGAAACTTCCCCACAGGTTTCCTACAAGAGCCTAAAATTATCTGTAGCTTCTAAAGCAATCAGACTTGCGTGATTGTAAATAAGGAAAACACATAGTCTATGTTCTGTACTGAATCAATATATCACACATCCCGGACCAATAACTATTATTCCGAATCCATCTTACATTTTAGAATAGTCCTTTTTTATTTCATTCATGGTTTGCTAAGTACTTTCAGGCAAAAGAAATAAGGCTTTAAAGAAATCGCTTGGGAAATTTATAAATTGCAACTATTTTCTTTTACTTTTAAAATGATTTTACATTTTAAGTAATTGTATGTCAATAGCTTACAATCTTCTAAGAAGCTTGTTTAGGAAAAGGAAAATCTACTGTAATAGGAACATTTTCCAGCTTGCTTTAAAACAGGACACAGGAATCAATCCACAGGCTCCGATTTCAACCATCTCTCGTCATTTTCGGTATTTTATTCCACAGCTCAAAGAGATGAGAACTGGAAAAGAATAAGAATGAGCTGTTTGACTCATATACCTTTCTTCTGTTTTTAATTGCAGGAAAAGATGATGCCCTTTAGTGAAGACATTTTATTATAATCTACGGGGGGCAGGGGGAGGCTGAGTCAGTTATGAGCTGTATGGGATAGGGACATTGAGAACTGCATAACAGTTAAATGCAGAAATGCCCATCAATTCCCTGTATGTGGTAGTGCAACAGATAAATAACACATGTCATTGATAGCATCTGCTAAAATAAATGACGCAGGCTTCCCACAAATAGTGAATGTTCTCTTTTACATTACAGTTATGATGTTACTATATCTGCATTTTAGGTTAAATAAGAAGATTAGTGGGCCAGTTACTAAGATGAGGAACTCTGATCATTTCTTCTCTCTAATACCCACATCCAAACAGTTACCAGTCCTGCCACGTGGTCCTAGCTTCAGGGGAGAGGTGTGGGGAAGGGCACATCCTCTGGAGCCAGCCTAAGTCCCAACCTTGACTCTTACTCCCACTACAACCTTGACAAGCTTCTTGGCCACTCACTCTGTGCCTCATTCTCCACATCTGGAAAGTGAGGCTAGTACCCCCTCCTGTTGTTCAGATTCATTGAGTTACATGGAAAATAGAATGGTGTCTGACACATAATAAGTACTACCCAAGCATCATCTCTCATGATTACAATGATTTTTTCATATTGCTGCCTTCCTTAGTCCTTCCACTTCCATTCTTCTCCAGCCCCTACTGACCACCCCATTGCTCCCCACTTTCTGCCCCAGTCAACTGCAACAAGTAGGAACCCAGCTGGGATTTCTGCTTCTAGTATATCCCACTACCCACCTCCAGTTGAAGTCTAACATGCCCTCCTTTGTAGCTCACATTATCCAATAGGCACTTCTATCATAGCACCTATTGAACTTTTGTTTTTTTCTATCTAGCTATCTATCTATATATCTATCTATCATCTATCTGGTAATGGGACTTGAAACACATATTCTAATGGCTGATATTAGAAGCCCACTCAGATAGGAAGTTTTCTTTCTTTAAGAAATACCTAGGTGGGTATTTGGCAAGAAAGATGAGTCCCAACAAGCCTGACTGTAAGGAGAAAGGGGAGGAGAGGTCAAACTCCTCTGCATGAGAGGTACACATACATTTCGGGATTGGTATGAACAGTGAACAATAAATTGGGTGAAGGGGGAAAGGCAGTAAAACAGCATAAGGAAGATTTCTGCTTGCAGAAAAGGTGGCCAGTGAGATATTCCTGGTGGTGTGGGCTGAAGGAGATTTAAGGCAGGGATGGGTCATCTTAAAATTCAAACTGTTTGCCTTTCTTTAAAAAAATAATTTTAATATATTTTTATTGATTTCAGAAAGGAAGGGAGAGAAAGAGAGAGAGAGAGATAGAAACATCAAGGAGAGACAATCATTGATCAGCTGCCCACTCCCCACTCCACCAGGGTTTGCAATCCAGGCACATGCCCTGATTGGGAATTGAACCATGATCTCCTGCTTCTAGGTTGATGCTCAACCACTGAGCTACACCACCCAGGCTGTTTGCATTTGTGAGATGTGAAAAGTCTCACAATTTAAGTAATTCCTGATATACATATAAAGAAGTTATGGTCAGTTTTGGGACCAAATGGTTTGGGACCAGATCAAGGAAAAGAAGCTGAACTGACTGATGATTTTGGGCTTCCCAGGATATTTGCAATAAAGGGCTCAAGGCTTTGTTGACACAGGTTCTCCAAGAAGCAGACAGGATTGGGTGTGTGAGGGAGTTACTGGGGAAATATCTGTGGGAGAGCAAAGGGAGAGAGCTAGAGAGGTGTGGTTTCAGAGAGAGATGCAAGTCTGACTCCTGTGAATGGAGAGGGAGAAGAAATTGGGTAGAAAGAGCCTCAGATCACAGCTCAGTTCTAAGAAAGACACAGCCAGAGTAATGAAAAGTCACTGTTGGATGAGTCTTGCACCTCAAAGACAGCAATAGCACCTCACAATGGTGGTAACAGCCCACCAGAAGTGTGCACTCAGCACAAAGGCTATGGTGGCCCAGAGGGTCAGCAACGGGGGCTGCCATTCAACCATGCTCCCAGAGTACAACCACCCAGGGTTGCCTTGGCTGCTAGAATCGTGTCTGATTCATCATTTGACACTCTACTGCTCAATCAAGGTTTGCTGAATTAATACATTAACCCACACCACACACCACACAATCACCCTAAATAACTACTGAAACTAAATGGGTACACGAAAACTCAGTAGCCTACTCTATCCATTTTGTTGAGTTTTAAATTTTCCTTAATAAGAAGCTGTATTAAAAATGTTACTTGGGCCCACCAGTGGTTACTCAAAAAATTAAACATAAAATTACCATGTGTTTCAGCAGCTCCACTTCTAAACACAAACCAGAAAGTAATGAAAGCAAGGACTCAGATATCTACACTCTTGTGTTCATAGCAGCACTATTTATAATAGCAAAAAAAAGTGAAAATAACTGAAATGTTTATTAAAAGAAGAATAGATAAACAAATGGAGTATATACAGAAAATTGAATATTTTTTGGCATTGAAAGGAAAAAAATTCTGACACATGCTACTACATAAATGAACCCTGAGGACATTTGCTGAGTGAAATAAACTAGTCACAAAAAGGACAAATACTGTATAATTCCACTTACATGTGGTAACTAGAGTAGTCAGAAAGAAAGGATGGTAGTTTTCAGAGGCTGGGAGGAGAGGAGAATGAGGAAATAGGGTTTAATGGACACAGAGTTTTATTTCTGGTGATGGATGGTGGCAATGTTTGCACAATAATATAAATGTACTTAATTCTACCAAAGTGTACACCTAAAAATGGTTAAAATGGTAAATTGTATCTTATGCATATTTTACCACAATAAAAATTAGATAATTGAGAACATATACCTAATAGGAGAAAAAAAGAAATAAGGATGAGAACTCCATGCAACCATGTGTTCTTGCACCTCACATCCACCTCTCTGCCTCCAGATCTTTTATGAAGGTGGTAGGCTGCCAGCTTCTCCCAGCCCAGACATTTGGCTGGTGGGATGGTTAGAGGGCTTTCTCTAATTGTCTTCTTCCCAAAGTCTGCTTAGGGCAATTTTTCAGAGTTCCCTCTCAGAACACTCATTCTCACAAAAGGCCATAAAGCCCAGAATGCATAGCTTCTTAGATTCCAGCCGATGGCCCTGACCTTTGGCCCTCTTGACTGAGATTTCTCTGTTTAAAAATAAAAGTACACTTGTTTTGATAAAAGTAGCCAGATAGCATTTCTTTCCCTCAAAGATTTCTGCCAGGACAGTGGAGTGACAAAGAAAACCAGAGTAAAAAGCTGAGTACTTGGCACAAGGGCTCAGGATGGGCTGGCCCCTTGCTGGGGGCATGGGTTCTGTGCTCACAACAAAGAGGATACTGGAAGGAGCAGGGCAGGAGGCACACCTGGGCCCCTTTGGTACCAAATTTCTTCTCATCTCCTTTTGCTCATGCTTCCACCTCATATAAGATCCTTTTTTTAAACCCTCACCTGAGGATATGTTTATTGGTTTGAAATAAAGAGAGAGAGACAGAGAGAGAGACAGAGAGAGAGACAGAGAGAGAGACATCAATCGGTTGCCCCCCATAAGCACTCATACTAGGGATCACACCTGCAACCCCAGTGCACAGGTCGACACTCCAACCAATTGAGTCACACGGCCAGAACCCAACATGAGACCCTTAATCATGAGGCCCTTCTCACTTTCCACTCTACTTCAGGCACTGAGTGACTGCAGATGCTTTGTCGTTCTCTTCACTTAGATCTTTCTTCCTGCACATCTGTCTACTCACTCTATCACTTTTACACACTAGAAGTTCCAAATCATCAAGAGCCCCGAGTTCAGAGTTTGAGATTCACACACTCTGTGTTCAAGATATTGCATCAAGTTCATCCAATAATATGACACATTAATGTGAGACATTGGTCACTTGTGCTATAAAGGTAGCAAGACAGCCATCTCAAGACACCAAAAGGTCTAGAAACACCCAAGTTGATTTATTTGTCAAGGCACCTAGATCTATAAATTATTCAGAAGGTCAGGGAAAGAAGAACAGAGAGGGCATGGGGTGTTTAAAAAGTGTGGGTGTTCCCTACGGTGATGACAAGATACTCAGAGTGCCTATACCCCTCGAACCCCTGAGCACCTTGCTGTGTTAGTTTACTTTTAGGTAATTCAAAGCCATTTCCTAATAGTTTAGGCAGAATAAAGTTTTATTAAAGGATATTAGTGCACTTGATCTTTAGATAAAAGTTTGAGAGCTAAGCAGCCAAGAGAATTCCCCAAATCGTACTTAATCAGTCCAGTGGTTACAGAGAGCTAAGCCCACACAACAAACACTGCCAGCGTGGGTGCACCAGGCCTCTCCCACACTGTCTCCAGAACCTGGGTGCTCTTACCACTATACCAGTCCAAGTGGAGCTCACACCATCGGTGGCTTCACCAGCCTCCAATTCAAAGTGTGGTTGGTAGGGTCTACATCACACACCTGTGTCCTAACTAAAAGGATGCTGGGTACCTAACTGGTAGTTCTCAGTTGAGGATTTCTCCAATCATGGGCACAACATTCATAGGTTCTACTTACAAATATTGGGCAGCCAAAAAAAGAATGGAGCACGATCCTTGGAGAATACTGCTGACACCAAAATGCTCTCCCACTTCTGCAGCCCAAAGCAATGCTTCAGATAAGGCTGTGCTGCCTAGAAACTGGGTTCTATCTTTGTTATAAGAGAACAAGAAAGGCCAATTATGTAGGCTCAAATATCCCCAATGGTAACAAAAATACCTCCCTGCCTTCAGGGAAAAGAGCAAACTATACCATTCAGTTTTTCACAACAGAACCCAATCTGCCCTTTTAGCATTTCTCTACTTCACTTCCAAAACTCTCTGCATTACTACAACCACGCTGGTTGGCTCCTGCTTCCCATTCTGAGATCCGCCATATGCTTTCACATTGGGCATTGTTGCTCATATCACATTCCTGCAGGGTCATTTGCCATGCACTCTGCCTACCCAAATCCTACCTCCTTAAACACACAGCTCTGATCCCACATCTATTGCCCTTCTTAACCCTGAAAGGTTCTCCCCCTCCCAAACTGGTGGGCGGAGTTTACACATGGCAGGTGCCAGTCATGTTGTTAGCTCCACCCACCAGTATTAGCCCGGTTGGGTCCAATTTCCTGTCCCCTCTTCCCCTAATTCTGATCTCTCTACCTCGGTGATGGGTCCTGCCCATTACCGGGGAATAAACTTTCTTTAAGACTCTCTGTTGTTCTGTTTCCTGCTTCCTTTCAAACCTAACAAACCCCAATAGAAAAAAATTGTTCTCTTCTTCAAACGCCAGTGGTAGCCACTATCTTCATAATCCATTTATCAGATGATCATGTACCATGTGATATACCTTCTATCATTGTCTCAAACTCTCATTTGTGTCTTTTGTTACTTATCCACATCCTTGTTTATCTATTTATGCATAAATACATCTTATTGTGATTGGAGAAAGTGGAGTGTCCACCAGTGGAAGTTGGGGATCCTTTTCCCCACTGATATCTCAAAAAGTCCCATTTCCCTTAATCCATCCTGGAAAGTGTGCAGCTGGGAATTCAGTAGAACTAGAAGCAAAACCAGTGTCCAGAATTTCTGTTCCATGGTGAGCTGGGTCCAGTATGGCATCAGGCTAGTTGCATCCACCAGTCCATTGTGTGCAGTCCACACGGCTCTGAGCCATGCAGGCAGATGCAGGAGCATCAGAGTCCCACAGCCAGGAGTGCAAGAGGTAAGAGAGAGAACTCCTTTGTTTAGGAACTTAAGTATCTCAAATCTCCCTGCCCTTGCAGTGGCCACACCAACTTTGGCCAATGACCTGTTCCCAGGTGTGACCGACAGACAAGTGCCTCCCCTCTTTCACCAGATCATAATGAGTATATGTCTATTCTTCCTCTGCCCGGCCTGGTGGCTTCCTGGGGAGTGTTAAACTGCACCTTCCTGGGAAAGGTGTGCAAATGAATGTCTATAACATTTGGCATTTCCTTTTCCCGTTCCCAATTACTAATAACTGGGTTTAATACAATGATATCATTATCTCCCAGTTAACCACTAAAGCCCTTGATGACCTAGATGCTTTGTTAGACTTCTTGGAGTCCACATGGAATCTCACATAAGGCTTTGCACACTACAGGCAAGTCAACAAAGATATGTGACTTTACATGTACTCCACAGAGTTTGTATCTACCTAAGTGACGATGGATGCCCTTGCTTATTATTAGCACGGCCCTGCTCCACATGCCGACATTTGTGCATTTTCTCAAGTAGGACATCTTTCTTAGAGGAGCCAGGGAGGAAGAAGTCAGCAGTTGATTCTTCCCCAGCACGCATGCTGGCAGGAACAGAGATAAAAACCTCAGCAGCTTCTCATTAATCTGGGAACATTGCTCTGATATTTATGTGGCTAGTGCTGATTTAGTGTTAGGTACATTCCAAGAGTTCACAAATCCTTATGGCAACTGCACCAAATAAATGCCGATATCCCCACTTGACAGGTGGGCAGCCTGGGTACCTCAGCCAGGGTCACACAGCAAGGAAGGGACAGAGCCAGGTTCAAGCCCAGGCGAGCTGGCGGCAGAGGCATTGCTCCTAACCACTGGCTAGTGACCAGAGGGTCCGTTTCTTACTGTGAGCTTAATCATGCTCTCTACAGAAGGAATATGTTCTAACATTTTTCATTTTCACAAAGCATCTCTAGATAATTCTCACAGCACAGCATTTCAGTGATTTCTCTGCTATCCAGTCAGCTGCCACTGCACCCTCCCCAGTGAGGTCTGGATCTCAGTTCTAAGGGCTCCTTCCTGCTCCAGCTCAGCCCTCACTGTTGTGCCTGCTCCTGTTTTTTCTTGGCTATTCTGATATTCTGTAGAGTCCTCTTTACTTCTTCCCAAGCAACCCCTTATTTTTTTTAAATAGATTTTATTGATATTTTACAGAGAGAAAGGGAGAGAGGTAGAGAGCTAGAAACATTGATGAGAGAGAAACACCGACCAGCCGCCTCCTGCACACCCCCCACCGGGGATGTGCCTGCAACCAATGCACATGCCCTTGACTGGAACCGAACCCGAGACCCCCCAAGCAACCCCTTATTGCTTCAACCCCCTGTTATCTTTAATAATTATTTATAGTAACCTTTCCAATATTCAAATGACTGCAGTTTCTCTCTTCTGAGCAGATCCACTTAGCATGTGAGCATTTTGTATTTTCTTCCTATCCTGATAGCTACTAAAATAGTTTTTACCCCCTTGTTTTTATTATTTTTAAAACCCACATAGCATTAGTTTATTGTGTATTTACTTTCTTTAGTTGATTTTAAACTATTTGTGGAATGAAAGCCGATTAAATAACTGAAATACATACACAGAGGAAGGCCACACCTGTTTAACTTGCTTCGAACCATTTCCAGAAAGGAACAAGACTCAATGCAATAAACAACTGATTTTTTATGAAGATAATGAGGCTGATGTCCCTATGTTCTTCATTTCCAGATTAGACTTTCCTACAACTATAATAGGACCCCTGAAAGTTTGGGTGTTAGTACAAAGAATGCTACTAGACCCATGATAATAATAGTTCATCATTGTGTTTCTCAAATCAGAACTTTCTCTTCCTAGACATTTCCTGAAATATGTGTCCTGCCCCAGGCTAAGAACTGATATGGGAGGTACTAAAACCCAGAGAGATGGGTGGAAATAGATGTGGAAAATTGTAATGAGGCAGAATAGAGATTTTTCAATCTAGTGTAACAGAGCCAAGGATGACAATTTCAGATGCGCAGAGGAGGGGCTAGTGAGCACTGTAATTATTAAGAAGTGAAGTCTCAAACCAAATTCCCATGGTGACCTCAAATTGAAAACTTCCCATGTTCACCATCAATTCCATTACCACCACCCCCCCTCCCCCAGGGGACTGAGAGCTGTGTTGTGGTGAGAGGAGCTGGCTTTGGTTTGAAACCCCAGGCTCTGCTGCCTACTAATTATAAGTCCTTGAGCAATTCCTTAGCCTCAGTTATCATAACAATGCCTACCTCCCAGGAGGATAAAAAGAAGCACAGACTATGAGTGCCCTTATCCCAGTGCCTGCCATAATTGGAGTCTTAGCAAATGTAATTACCTTCTCCTCTGAGGTTAGTTTGCTAGGACTGCCCTAACCAAGTACCTCAAACTGGGTGAGTTACAACACTTATTCTCTCATGGTTCTATAGGCAAGAAGTCCAAAATCAAGGTGTTGGTTTGGCCATGCTTCTTCTGAAACCAAGAGAGGAAGGCTCCTTTCTTGTCTTCCCCAGCTCAGGAGGCCCAGACCCATGGCATTATCCCTGTGTCCACACAGTCTTCCCTCTGAGCACATTTGTCCCTGCGTTCAAATCCCCCCTTTTTATCAGGATATCCATCATATTAGGTCAGGGCCCACCCTAATGAGAGATAAGGGCCCACTTTATCTCTCTAAAATCTCTATTTCTAAATAAGTTCACATTCTGAAATACTGAGAGTTAGAATTCCAACATATATATATATTTTTTTTTTGGGGGGGGGGAGCAGGAGGGGCAAAATTCAACTCAAAATACCCTTTCAGTTTTCTGCCCAGAGATGACAAGCTAACCCCCTTCCCCCGTAGTCAGCTCTTTGGAGTACAGTTTCTGCTTTACCTCAGTCTCTGGAATACAGGATATATATCATATACTCAGTGAGGTAAAGCACAGGCAAGTCCATAACTTAAAGACCTCCTAACTCTCCTCTGCCTTCCCATTCTGGACACTGGCCTCTGTCCATGCCCATCCATGCCCACCCCATACCAGTCCCTGCTCATATGGCAGTCCTGCACTTACCAGATTCCCTTCCCTTTCCCTCCCCTCTTAATCCGATCCCTTACCCTGAAGACTCATAACCATATAGCAGCTGCATTAAAATCTCTATACTGTGCCAAACAGGAGTAATCTATAAAAATAAAAAATAAAAATGGCAGAGGTGGTAAGAAGGCCATTTTAGTAAATCTGAAGGAAAGCTCCTCATGTTCCTCTGCCAAAGACGAAGTCCTTGTTTGAAATGTGAGAACCAGGGGCAGGCCACGTTTAGCCACCAACCTCTTTGTATGCATTGCAAGGGTAGGGGTTATATTAGGGCACAGGGCTCCTCTCTGGAACAGAAAACCTATAAAAGAAGAAACATAGACAGTGTACACGTGTGTGGGCAGACCGATCAATGTTTATTCAATCTGGCCCCAGCCAAGTAAAACCAGGGAACTGAGAAGAATTCCTAAATTTGGTTACAGGCCAAAAGGGTCGGCAAAAATGGATCCCTAAGCATTGTCTCTATGTCCCCACTATAGCTATACTTGATTCTCCTGGTGCCATTGTAATTAACTAGTGATTAATAACAGGAAAGGAGCAAAGAGAAGGCCAGATGTCATAGGCTTGTCATTTGGGCAGCTTTGTCAGAAAGCTACAACTTTACACTCCCTTGGGGCCCAACAGGGAGCTAGATATATGCCCACTGAAGCTGGGGTAACATAAGGAAGGTACTTGCTGTCAATCACACCCTGGGAACACAAACAAGCCCTGCGGACACTGCCTGTGTCCCGGCCACATGGCACTTACCAGGGCCTATTGAGGACCTGACACTGGATGGTGGCCATCCTTTCCCTCCAGTGCGGCTGGCTTTGTGGGGCTTAGCCGTGGACCCCCACTCCCTTGGCAACCAGGAGGCAGACTCTCACCGCCAAGGGAAAGTTTAAAGACTACATCACCCATTAGTGGTTGTCCTAATGTTAGGTTTCATACGCCAGATATGTTGAACCTGTTTGGAAAGGTAGTCATCAGCAAGCTACAACAAAATGAGGGTAAAAAATGTAAAATAAATAAATAAATAAATAAATCTTAAAGCACCTCAATCAGATCTCCGTTTGCTTCCTGTTCTTGTCTAATATGGAGCACAGGTTGGTTTTAAGCACTGTCAAGGGGGTTGGCCTCCGAGTTTGATTTGCTCTGAAAATGTGTTGGCTTTGCTGGTGCCACTGAGGTGCAATAAAACTCAGGAGGGTGCGGTGGGGAGAGCTTCCACAAATTAGAAGTGTCTGTCCTCAGATCTCTGGAACTGAACTAGATAAATAGGGAGCACACAGCCCTGGAAATTAGGTGTCCTGGATACCCAACAGGACCCAGGGGACACTATATAGCCTAAAGGAGAGGCAAAGTGGCACAGCACAGTTTCCAGAACAGTGCCACAGGTGGCTCATGGGGGGAAGGGAAGATAATTCAAATAGGTTTCTGGGTTATACTTATTTCTTTACGGTGGGATTTCAGAGCTTTTAATATGCCTAAATGCATATGAACCTCCGGAAGTGGATACTGTGCAAAGTGATTCCCAAATGCAGTTCATCAGCGAGGCCTATCTTTAACAGAGTGTTCAGAAACTAGCGTCCTGCTCGAAATCCCTGAGGTTGTTGACAAATGCTGGACAGAGCACCTCCTAGGACCAGTCACCTAGAGGTCTCCAGCTCTAGTTTCCTCCTCCGGAAAACAGAGACTCCTTCAGTGGTTCTTAGCTGAGACGCTGGTACAGCCATGGACCCTCTCTCTGTGACGGGCACATCTTACACATGAGCCAAACATCTTGTTTTCACACAATTTCAGCGAATCATAAATCCATTCTTGACTATAAAATGTTCCAAGTTCCTTTCCATCTCTAAAATGGTGACTGTACCTGCCTAGCTGGTATGGCTCAGTGGTTGAGCATCAACTTATGAATTAGGAGGTCATGATTCCATTCCTGGTCAGGTCACATGCCCAGGTTGTGGGCTCGATCCCCAGTATGGGCCATGCAAGAGGCAATTGATCAATGATTCTTTCTCATCATTGATGTTTCCATTTGTCTATCCCTCACCCTCCTCTCTCTCTAAAATATATATATATAAAAATACATCTAAAGTAGTGCATGTACCTAATTGGGAAGGTTTTGTGATAGATATCCATTGCTTTTGCCTGCCTATCTTCCTTCCCTTTCCTTTTGGTAAGAGCACTAGTTTCTTTTCATGAAATAACCTAATTTCTATTCACAGTCCATAGATTTTAAGAAAAGTTGACCATCTCCCCCCAACTCCAGAAGCAGACATGTCGCCCAAGCCTGACCAATCAGAATACCTCACTCCCTGGCCACAGGCAGGGAGTATGGATGACATGCTGTTGACAAAAGTGTTCTCTAGGACATATGCTAGAGCTAACAGATAAGGAAGGAAGAAAGGGAAGGGGAGAGTGAGGAAAGTCTTTACATTGTGGTTAGTCTTGGCAGCCATCTCCATCTTTCAGAGAAAAAAAAACAATTCCTAATGCATTAGCTGAATCATCCCTCAAGTCCACTTCATCCCCCAAAATAGAGAGCCAATAAATATTCTCTTCTGTTTAAACTAACTTGCAACTGAAAGAGTGCTGAATAATTCAGACATCAATCTGGGGATTCCCAGGGCTGCTGTGAGGCTCAATTAAGAGACTCACAGTGTTCATGCTGAGCCCACACTTGACAGAGAACCACTGTGGAAGGACACGAGTGGATGACTCTGCATTAGTAGGACCTGCCCACTGACCCTGACCCAGGGGATCTGTGCACTGAGAAGACCCCAGAGACCTCAACTAAGTTCTTTCACCCACTGCCTGCCTCCTGAAGTGCCACCATGGAGCATCTGAGCTGTTGGTGGGGGGTAAGGAGAGGTATGGAAGCTATTGTAGAGGCTTTAGAGAACCTTTTTTCTTGGTAAGGGGGGTGCGAAAACATTTACCTGCAGTTTCAGGGATTTACACACTCCCTGAAGCCCTGAATCGATTCTTTCTTCAAAGGATCTCAGGACTCCATGGCCTCACTTTAGGTAGATAGGATTCGCTGGACTTGTTTTAGGAAAGATCCCAGTTTCTCAAAGAACTGGGTGTAGGAAGGAAAGAGAAAAGGAGATCTCCATTGGCACAAGAAGGGAAAGGAACATGGTGCCACAATCCACAAAGGCTCTGACATAGAAACAAGCAGCCCTGGTTTGGTCTCACTACCTCCCTCTGCCCTAGGAGGAGTTTCCCAAGTCGTAGGAATGGGGAGCCAGCATAGTGAAAGCCCCTCCTTACTCGACTTGGAATTAATCTGTGGCCTAGGGTTCGAATTCCAGTTAAAAGTAATCCCTGGAGAGAGAACACTTTAAACTCTTATTGGTCACACCTTATCCCAGGTGACAGATTTTAAAATGAAGAATAAAGTCCTTCAATAAAAGTAGAAGTGGGGTTCTCTGTAATCTGGCTTTGTCTAGACATGCCTGGCTGAAGTACTGATCCAAAAAAAAGCAGCTGCCTAGCCAACATGGTTCAGTGGTTGAGCGTCAACCTGTGAACCAGGAGGTCACGGTTCGATTCCCAGTCAGGGCACGCGCCTGGGTTGCAGGCTCGATCCCCAGTGAAGGGCGTGCTGGAGGCAGCCGATCAATGATTCTCTTTCATCATTGATGTTTCCATCTCTCTCTCCCTCTCCCTTCCTCTCTGAAATCAATAAAAATATAGTAAAAATAAATAAGCTAATAGCTAAGGCCTCATAACCAAGGAACTACTGAGTGTACCGTTGGCTGTAAGTGTGATCGACAAATCCCACCCATTTTTCCTCACACCCTTAAAATTTTTCATCAAAACTGGCCTTCCCCACCTGAAGCCTAACTGTCCATTCCAAGCCTTCACCCTGCCCCAACAAGGCTGTGCTGTGGTCCTGCCCAGACTTCAGGAGGCCCCCACACACCCAAGGATAAAGGCAGGGCATGAGGTGTCCAGCAGCAGCTCAGCTCCTGGCCATAATCCTTCCAGCACACCAAAGTCTCAGATATTTTCTCCCCACCTCCAAAAGATGTCAGATCTAGGGCCCCATGTTAGGGGGGCTCCCATGAATCTCTGTGAAAAGCCTATTTTACAAGCCAAAGCCTTTTGCTAAGAATAAAGGCCTGTGTCTATTTCGATCTCAAACTGAGAGCAGATAATCATTTGTTTGCCTACCTCCTCCACAGCTTGGAAAGTGCTTTTCTTTATCTTTCTGCCTGTTTGTTTGTTATTCCTGGGACCCCAGAGGAGAACCAACACATCAAATCTGCTCCATGGCAACCGTATCTCTCTTATGTCAGTAGGGCCCACGTCATCGTCACCATACATGCAGGTGCAGGCAGACACTGGAGCCGGGTCCTCAAGTTCCCTTCCACATTGTTGGTAGACATGAATATATTTTCAGTGCTTGCCACCATCAATCCTAGAGGGGGAAAAAAACTTATTTCTTACATGAAATAACATATCTACAACTCAAAAGAAAAGAACTAAGCTAAGCTATCTGATTTCACTTTGTTTGGAAAGATTTGCCCTGTACCAATCTCCCTGAGCTTGGTGATTTCCAATAGCAAGTTCATTAAAACCTAATAAATACCTGACAAAGGCCTTACACCATCAGCTTATGGCAAGAATGTGGAAACCACCCTAACTGGTTTGGCTCAGTGGGTAGAGCGTTGGCTTGCAGACTGAAAGTTCCCAGGTTCGAGTCCAGTCAAGGGCATGTACCTTGGTTGCGGGCACATCCCAGTAGGGAGTGTGCAGGAGGCAGCTGATGGGTGTTTCTCTCTCATCGATGTTTTCTAACTTTCTATCCCTCTCCCATCATTTCTGTAAAAAAAAAAAATCAATAAAATATATCTTTTTTTTAAAATGTGGAAACCAGGACCTGTATTTTATGAATGAGCAGCCTATACCAGCACAGCCTCAGGCACTGAGTATGGACTCACCCAGCACCCCTAAGGAAGATTAGCATGCAAGTGAAGTTGGTATTGGGTGTCTCCTCCTCTGTCTTAGCAACCCCCTCCTCCACTTTGTAGAACCCTCTAGAAGCTTGTTTGTTCTCCATCCGCAGAACCCATCTTCATGGGCCCTGTCCACATCACAGGCTCTGAGCCCTGAATTTCCCACCCGAGATGGCGGTCTGAAGACTGTATTGCAAGAACAGGCTTGGCCTGTGAAAAATAGCTTCACGCCATGGAGATGTGAGGCACCATCTGCCAGGATGCTCTTGCCGCCCCCTAGCAACTGCTCCCACATCCCTGTCTCTGGTTACTTTGCCTGCTTCCCTAGTTACCAGTGCCCCAGGCTCCAGCACACCTCTGACACCACCCCCAGTATTTGCAGCTTCCCCGGGGAGCTAGAACCACATGGAGGTGGGGCCCAGGCATTCTGCCTCTTGGATTGCAGACGGACTCTCAGCACCAACTCTGGTTTCCATCCTGCCAAGCTCACAGGCTTGTTAGTTCAAATCCCTCGTTCCAATGTTTCAATTCATTATGAGACCATCTGAGCAGCTAACCAAGTAGTCCTCAATCCTGCAGGCCTTTAAAAATTATTAATTCCCAGGCACCAGCCACAGAGAATCTGATTTCGTTGGTCTGGGGTAGAACAGTAATTTCTTTAAGTTCTGCAAGTAGCTCTTATCATCTACCAGGGTTATGATTTAACCCCCCAAAATGCACAGTGTTGAGCGCCCTTCCACATGTGAAAAGTAATTGCTTAATAATGACTGGACAGACAAATATGAATAAGATGCCTCAGTTGGACTGAAACAAGAAATTCCTTCAGGTTTTTAATTTTGCCTAATATTCAGTAAAATATGTCTTATAATGATATTTTCTAAAACCCAACCTAATTTTCTATTTTCCATGGAACTGTATCATTACCCACTAAGGGTAGACTTTTGTCTGTAAGATTCCTTGGATAAATATCATGCACCTTTGGAAACTGTAACTCTTTCACGCCTCTGAAGTGCTATGTAAAACCCCAAAATAGTCAGTTATATAATAAGTATGTCATTAAAAATTTTTCCAATTAAATTTTCACAGTTGTTCACTTAGCTCTCCAATGCCTTGGTGTTGGAGGTGCGGTCTGTGGGTTCGCAGCGTGTTAGAAATGCAGAATCTATGACCCCACGTCCAGATCAACTGAATCAGAAACTACATTTTAGTGAGACCCTCAGGAGAACCTGCAGCTACATTCAACTTTGAGAAGCACCACCCAGTAGCCTGCTTTTATCAGCCTTGGTGTTGGAATAACTTCTCCCTTTGCGGTCTTAGCCCTCCAGGAATACTTTGCTCCCACCAAATTGGACCATCTCAGCTGCCAGGGTTTTGCTCTTCCAAACCCCTCCCCTACCATCTCCAAAACCCCTCCCCCCTCTTCGTTCTGTCTAAAAGCAGCATTCCTGTTTCCCAGAGTCCCAACTGAGCCTCTCCTCTCCAAAACCTTTGCAGATCTCCCAGCCCTAGGGTTCTCACCTGCCTCTAATTGCATAGCACTGTTCATCTACATATTCACTCAAAGCAAGAACATCCACCCAGCAGAAACCAGTTTGGTTCAGTGGTGGAGCGTCGGTCTGCGGACTGAAGGGTCCCGGGTTCGATTCCGGTCAAGGGCATGTACATTGGTTGTGGGCACTTCCCCGGTAGGGGGTGTGCAAGGGGCAGCTGGTTGATGTTTCTCTCTCATCAACATTTCTGTCTCTCTATCTCTCTCCCTTCCTCTCTGTAAAATATCAATAAAATATATTTTAAAAAAATAATAACATCCACCCAATGTTCTGTTATGCAACCATTATTTCACCCTTAACTTTCCAAGCACATCTGCCTTGCCTCTCATCACTTACATGCCTTTTACGTGTCTTTGGGGCTTTGCACATAATAAATACACCAAGTCTACATAATACATAAAACCTATACATCTGAGTCAAGAAATTAGTACAAATTTTACAATAGTTAATTAAGCTTTGTTGATGTTAAAACCTCCAATATGCTGAACACAGGAGTTGCAAAATAACATGCTGTGTAAACAGGTACTGGGCTAAATTAAACAACTAGAGAAAATGAATGTCAAAAATGAAAGCAAGACAACATAATGTCAGGTATCAACTCAGAAGTAAATAGAAACATGTCATATCGTTGTTACTCAGGAAAACTAATCAAATAAAACCCTATAGCTACCAATGGCTGCTGTTGACCAAATTGTATTCGCAGCCAACTCAGGGCCTGTAATGTGGACATAAAATCACATACGGCTTCTGCATATAGGGTTTCTCCCAGGGTATGGGCAGTCCCAGAGCTCATTACATTCCACTTCAGCATAAAATGACCTCATATATTGCGGTAGCAAAATTCAGGAGTGGTTTTTCTATCCTTTATAAAGTCCATAAATATTATTGAGAATTAATCATGTGTCCTGTAGTAGGGCCCAGAAATACAAAGACAACTAAACATGTCCTTACTGATGAATTATTCCCAGTCTTACAGGGAGGAGACATAAATAGATCATTTTGATACAATGTGGAGTATATAGCACTAGAGTACACATTCAGAGCATTATTGGAACACACAGAGGGACTGCCTAACTAAACCTCAAGAAATTAAGGAGGACTTTTTTTTTTTTGGGGGGGGGGGGGATGCCTGAGCTGAGCCTTGGAGTTAGCAAAGGAATTAGCCAAGTAAAAGATGAAGATTGATATTCCAGGTAGAGGAGGCAGTAAGGAGAAGGAAGAGGTAACTGATAGCAGGGCATGTGGAAGAAGTTTGGATCGTTCTGTAGCGTAAGAGGCAGGATGTGATGGTGTTTCTTCCATCGATGTAATGACCTCTTGCTAGCTGATAAAGGTCCAAAGGACCTTGGACTTTATCATAAAGGCAAATGGAGAATTTCTAGACTTGAAAGACTTCCTGCAGCTTTCTAGATCTAATATGCAAAGTAAAAACAGCTTAGATTCTACAAAAACTACATTAAGTGCCATAGAACCCTCGCCAACATGGCTACTTAGATACTGATTCAAACATTTCAAAGGTCATCTCTACAGATGGGTTGTGGAGAAATCTCTGAGATAAATCCTTTCTAGCCAAGATTCTGTTTTCTGATTCCTATGGCCAAGAAAATGGTGAACCTGTGACATGGATCTGTCCTGGTGAAGGCACTAATTCATACCACACCACATGACAAATGCCACAGTGCTATCAAGACAGGGTAATGAGATACAAAGAGCATTAAAAGCCCCATAGAATTAAAGGGAAATTGAGACCAGGAGCCTGCTTCTTCTCACTCCTAGCTAACTTCACTTTCCAGCAAATCATGCTTTTCTCCAATTAAAGCTCACTATGTCAAACAAAATATATGTCTATTATTTTTTCATTTTAATACTTTAACTTAATATATTACACTTTTTTTCATTAGCAACCAACCAGTTCCATTATTTGCTTTATACTTACACAGACACACTCACACAGACTTTTATTCGATCTTGATAGGTGAGAGAGGCTGGTTGATATGAATGTGGACATTTTGTGATATTTTACCTCGGTATAAGAAGTAAAGTGTTTACTCTAGATATTCAAAACCATTCACACAGGGGGAAGATAAAAAAAAAGAGAAAAGAAAAAAAAAAAAACACTAACTGGAAGTAATTCTTTTTGGTTCAAGCAGGTTTTATTCCCAAGGTTAATATAAGCTAGAACAAATCAACGGCCTGCCTTCTAAATATGTCCTGTCTCCAACCTGACCTGCACCCTGAGCTACCTGACGGGCCCTGATCAGGGTCAGACTTTTCAAAGCGGGTGGAACTAGATTACCGAGCCCCTCTGGCCGGTTCACCCTCTTCGGATGCAGTCTCTCCTTTTCCATCTCACCTGCGCAGAAATTGTTTTCCTAGCAGAGACAAGACTTGGAGATGGGGCATGTGCCATATTTACAGTCTTTTTCGTCTTTTCAAGACTATCAAGTAGTCATTAGGAAAAATAATAACGTTATAAAACTTAGAATAATATTAAAGAGGCAATGTTGATACTTAAAAAATAAAAGTTAAGGCCGAAACCGGTTTGGCTCAGTGGATAGGGCATCAGTCTGCGGACTGAAAGGTCCTGGGTTCAATTCCGGTCAGGGGCATGTACATTGGTTGCGGGCACATCCCCAGTAGGGGGTGTGCAAGAGGCAGCTGGTCGATGTCTCTCTCTCATCGATGTTTCTAACTCTCTGTCCCTCTACCTTCCTCTCTGTGAAAAATCAATAAAATATATTTAAAAAATAAATAAAATAAAAAATAAAACTTAAAAAAAAAAAAAGCAAGTAGAGCAGAGGTGAAGGGAATGGACCCCGGGGCCAGACTGCAAGGGATGACTCTTGGTTCCTCCATTTGCCAGCTCCACGGCTTTGGATGAGTCCTTTAATCATTCAAAGGTCTCAGTTACCCGGTGTGCAAAATGAGAATAATAATCCTAGTTCCTACGTTGTGACAAGATTTTAAAAAGTAACGTACATGCAGCATTTAAATCAGAGCGGGGCACCTAGGGAACTGTCTGTGCTGGCTATTCTTGTGTTATCATAATCGTTATCACAAGACAGCATACTTCATTAATCTCATCATTTCTCAGAAAGGAGTTTCACAGAATAGCACAGGACATCTCAAACTCACCCCCACCCCCACCCTTTCCAGCACTTCTTGGAGTGTCTGAAATACAAGAGCATAAAAACCTCTTCTCAGGAGATTGTATTACAAGGATTAGTTAGCAGAAAAGTATGATGTGGTAGACACTGTGGATGGACCCATCCCTACCCCAGCCTCTTCCCTGGCCCTCTACCCACTTGGGATGTCCACGTGACACAGGGCAGCAGGGAAAGGTGCCTTCCTTCTTCTTCCTCCCGAAATGATGGCTCGGCTGCAAAAAGCTTCCCTGGCCAATGAAGGAAATGTCCTAAGAGTCAGAGACATTGGCATTAGCAATGCTGGGCCCCGGAACCAGCGCCAGCAACAACCCGCCCACAGATTTTTCATCCTGTATGAAAATAAACCCCTTCACAATGAAGACATCATATCCAAGTCTTCTGATACAAACATGCAGCCAAAAGCATTCCCCACCCATCCATTTAGACACTCTCTGCATCAAGCATCTCAAAGTCTCGGCCCGCAGGCCTCACGCGACCCACAACGAATATTTTTGCAGCCCGACCAATATAACAATATGTAAGAAACATTTTAATAAAATGTCATAACTTAATTTTTACGATATCCTGTTATACATATAACCCTATAGAATAAAGAGCTAAAATGCTAATTAGACCGAACAGCAGAACGACTGTCCGGATGACCTCTTGGATGAAGCCGGGGCTGTGAGGGCCAAGCTCCTTGCAAGAATTTCATACATCAGGCCTCTAATTATTAATAACAAACTACAATGTTCACTAAGGACTGATTCCTATAATTGTGTTGCGTTCATTTCCCTTATGCGCAGCCGAACCGTTTCTCTCCACTAATACTAGCAGTGAATATTTTAGCAGCTTATGGCCACGTCATTAGTCTTGGACTGACTTGTTTGGTGTGTGCAACAGGAAATACTTGGCTTTCGGAGAACAAGAAAAATAGGTTTATTTGCTTTATGCTTAACTTATGCAGTTATTCAGTGTCTGGTATGGTTTGTTCAAGAAAAAGATATTAATTTTTATCAAAATATTCTATTATTTTATGTTAACAATTATTCATTTATTTCAGCCCTTTGCATTCAGCATGTCTCTATTGAAATAAACCTATGTTTCTATGAAAATAGAAGCTTTTGTGGGGTTTTTTTGAGGCCCACATAAACTTAAACCTTGTTTATTTGGCCCGTGTTAGCCTTTGAGTTTGACATGCTGCTCTACATTGTTCTTAATACTAACCAAGAGACAACAGCACCCTTATGCACCCATTGCACTGACGCCTCATCTCTTTTCCTAGGATGAAAGTAGGGCCTTGACCGAGAGGGGCCCTGTGCCCCGGGTGAGCCCTGTGTCCCAGGGGGCCCTGTGCCCCGGGTGAGCCGTGTGTCCCAGGGGGCCCTGTGCCCCGGGTGAGCCCTGTGTCCCAGGGGGCCCTGTGCCCCGGGTGAGCCGAGTGTCCCTAGGGAAGCAGTGGGACCCATGGGGATGGGGCGGTGAGAACCAGAGGAGGAGTGGACTCTATTCGTGTGGTCCTGAGATAGTCACCATTAAAAAAAAAAAAAAAAAAAAAAAAAAAAACACAGATTGTCAAATGACAGCAGGGAGGGGAAAGAGACCTGGGGGGAGATAAGAGAACAACCGAAGGACTGGTATGCATGAATACTACCAACGAACACAGAACTCTGGGGAGGGAGGGCATGAATGGGGGGGGGGGAGCAATGGTAAGATATGTACACATATAATACCTTAATAAAAAAAAATGGGGGGAAAAAAAAAGTAGGGCCTTGGCAATTGTGCTCCTGTGCAGTCAGATTTCTAACTTATCCAGCCTAAGTTGAATCCTGAAAATAAGCAGGGAGTCCTTCCTTCCAGGTCTTTGCCAGTCCCTCTTCCTTTAAAAAAAAATTTAATTGATTTAATGGAGAGGAAGAAGAGAGGGATGAGAGAGAATCATTGATCAGCTGCCTCCTGCACACCCCTCCTGGGGATGGAGCCCGCAACCCGGACATGTGCTCTGACCTGGAATGGAACTGTGATTTCCTGGTTCATAGGTCGATGCTCAACCACTGAGCCCCACAGGCCAGCTGCTAGTCCATCTTGTTGCTCTCAGGTGCTGCTTCCACTTCCAGCTGCCCGAGCTGCAGGATTTCTATGTGCTGCCTTCCAGAGAGCCACATTCTGGGTAACCAGTGGACCTGTTACTGGTGCCACCCATTACTCTCAACCCAAACTTCACAAGATTTCCCTTCAGTGTCCCCCATTGCTTATCTCTCTCCACTGTGTCACTTGTATTATATGGTTTTTCCAGTCCCCACTGGTTTTCAAAAGGCCTTCCTGCCCAGTCAGTCCTCAGCCCCTTCCTGCTATCCATGGAAGTCTAGTTACATCTGTACATATAATAAAGCTGGTAAAAATTACACAGTTTATGAATAGTGCTACGAAGGAGTGTATATATTTGTCATTTTGTGTTATTGTTAGACAATCAAATAATTCACTGAAATAAATACACTTAGACTATTTTAAAATTGCCTGTGTACTTAAGATAGTGCTTCTTCAGATCTAAAATTATTCAACTGGCTCAAAAGAAAAAAGAAAACATTGGAACTCCGTCTGGGTGATTGATACATTTTCCTTTAATTCATATCCTGGAAACAAGGGTTTGTCTGTTTAATATCATATGAAAAATTATAGTCATCTTGGCTAAACAATAGTGTCAGTAAATAGCTTCTACATGAGACTGGGGGAAAAAAGAGAGAAACTATATTCTTGCTGCAACAGAAAGATAAATTTTGTTGGCCTTTGAAAGCTAGGGGATTAACCAGCATTTGGGGAGAGATGTTTTGAAAGATACAGAACCTGTCGTATTTTCTGCTTCATGAACTAAACATAAACAGGGAAAGGCTGCATGAGTGTGTTACAGCTGTCTGCTAACCAGGGAGGCTTTTGAGTTTGTGAACTGAAGGAACAGCCGACATTCTGTGTTTAATAAGCCATATACCCTCCAGTACTGAGATTCCCCCCTGACAGGGAGTTCAAATTCAGAGAAGAAAAGAAAAAAGTTCTCCCAAGTCATAGTGATATGACATAAGAAATCACATGGATTGGGAAGGGGGCAGTTGTGAGAGATGTCATTTCCTTTAAAAAGCTCTATCATTTACAAGTGGGAGAGGGCTAAGCTGATAAGGTATTCAAATCATCCAAATTGGGATTTTATAATGATTTAGGCCACGGGGGACACAAAATCTTTTTGTTTTCTAGTAAAATATGTATATGTGAGATGAAGTGAATCAGAAAATCTTCCCAGATAAGAAAAAAATTAAATTGGCAAGATATGTACACATATAATACCTTAATTTGAAAAATGAAAGAAAAAAATTAAATCATCATCATAATAAAGATAAAATCATTTTCAGGCCCAAGCTCAACAATACGCCAAGAATGGAGCCATCACATGCATAATCGCACCTAATGTAATCCTCAAGACACATTCCTAAAGTGAAGAGGCAGACAGCCTGGGCGGTGGCGGCAGGGGGTGGGAGGGGATTTGGCTCTGGCTGTGTTACTCTGTACAAGTCAACATCTCTGGGCTTCAGTAGTCACATCATTTTTTTAAACAATTTAATGTGTGAGGTTGTATTTAAGTGAAACAAGTTGATACTTGCCTGTGTTTGGACAGCTCCAGACCCATAACAGGTAATATATAAGAACAAATAACAAATAATCACAACTGAGTAGCTTAACCAGGTGGGATCGATTCAAGCTAATCAGTCAGTGGAAGGAACCATAGTTGCCTCCAAACGTTTTATCTCATACAAGAATCCTCTATAAAAAACAAAAACAGAAACAGAAAGCACTTGATACACTGTGAGGGAGAAGAGACTGCCTCCCAGTAACCACCTTGAATTATAAAGCTGAAACAGTAACAGATCCAACTCGGCTTCCATATGATAACCCATCAGCTTTTTGTTGCTGTTAATCCTCACCAGAGGACATCTTCTCCATTGATTTGTTTTGTTTTGTTTTTTGTTTTAGAGGAAGAGAATGGAAGGGAGGGGAAGAGACACAGGGAGAGAAACATCGATGTGAGAGAGAGACATCAATTGGTTACCTCCAGTAAGGGCCCTGACCCAGCAGGGGACTAGGCCTACAACCGAGTTTCATGCCCTTGGCCAAAATGGAATCAACCCATGACACTTCAGTCTGCAGGCTGGTGCGCCAACCACTGAGCTAGGGCAACCCATCACGTTTTTAAGGACTCATCACTGCCTTCTCTTTGAGCCAAGAATCCTCTGGGTCTTCACCTTGTATGACTTTGATGGAGCCCCGACTCCTTCGCCATCGCTGACACCTGCCTCTACAGGCACTCACTGAGCATGTCAGGGGCCCCATACCTGGAACAGGAAGTACCACAAATGGTCTATGGGGTGAATCACCCTCATTCTGGACCTTGATTTCTATTAACTGAGGCTCAGATTGCATTCCCGTTTGGGGGCGACTGTGTCACCCTATTGGCTTATCTGAAGCTTTCAGTTAGTAATAAACTAGCCTTGATCTGCTGAAAAGCCAGAGTATTCAGTGCCATCCTCACATTGACATTTTCACATCTAAACTCAAAATGTATATTTATCCCAAAATGTATATTAATAAGTCTCACTGGTTATTAATCAGGATAAATGTGTGTGCAAATGGAATATTAGTACACCCAATTAGATTCTGAATGCCCTCAGGGAAATTGGGATGTTTGACAGGAACCTTGTGATGAAAATTTTGTAAAGCAAATAACTATCCTCCAATTGATTTTTTCATGTAACTATCTATTAATGTATTATAGTTGCCTAAAGCAGGATACAAATATATTAAGCTTTGGATCATAACATATTAGGTTATTAGAGCAGATCTGTCTTCCTGTACCTTGATTAGGATAATACTAAAATTAGTTTACTTTCCTGAATGTACTGAGTCCAGACTATTAGCATACAAATGAGAGAGCCAGGAAGCCACAGACCCCAAAAACAATGTCCAGGTCCAAAATGTCCTTAAGGTGCACAGACCTCATGTGGCAAACCATGTTTATTCTTTGGTTTAAGTTTCCTCTCATTTCTTTTATACGAATACTAGTAGCCCTGTGCACAAGTCCGTGTACCAGTAGCTCCCTGCAGGGCCTGGCCGCTCCACACCCACTGCCCAGAGGTTCTCCAAGGCCCAGAGGCCCATCCTCTGCTGGGCACGGGTCTTGTCATTGGGGCGACAACACGAGTGTTCCCCACTCCTCTCCCCCAGCCCCCCCTCGGCTGTTCTGAGCCCACAGCTGGGGTGGAGCACTTGCCTCATCACCACAGCGAGGAAGCAAGCATTCTGCCAGGCTCCTCACACTGCACACTCTCAGTGACCACCCCCCACCCCCGGGACTAGGGAACTCTGGCAGGGCTGAGAAGAGTGGGCGCCACCATTTTGTGGCTATGGGTGTGGCCATGTTTGTGATGGAGTAACAGTTCATTTGCATATTGCCCTTTTATTAGATAAGGCAATAATGGTTTTTTATAGTAAAGGTGGAGATTTATGAAAAACAAGTACAGACTCCCACATGGGAAAGGGGAAAGAATCTCACAGAACAGACTTTCACATGGGGCAGGGGAAAGGGTCCCTGACAATAATATTATTGAATATATATATATATATATATATATATATATATATATATATATAATCTTTTCATATTTGTTCATTTTCTGATTACACAGTTGGGCCACTCACTTCCAGGGCTATCAGGTAAGGCCCATTCTATAGGCTGACCACAATTTACCTCTCTCCACTCACCTCTGATGTCACTCTACCACTCACACCTATGGGTTCACCAGTCCCACCCACCTATACCCTCAGTTCCACCCATTTCTCCAAACCCCTCTGCCAAAGGAGTCAGTGAGCAAGTCCTCAAATCAATCCTGTGGCAAGACCACCAATAGATAGTGTGTCTGGGAAAACTCTGGGAACCGGAACTGAGCTGTCCTTTCTCTGACATTGACCCTTTTCTACCACTGAGCATAAGGGTGGCCTCCTAATTCAGTTTCTGACTGAGCATTCTGTTCCATTACTGGAGGTGAAACTCTGTCCCAATTCTAGACACTTAACTGAGGCCCAAACAACTTTCCCAGACCATCTCTAGAAACCTATTATTCAGTTACTACCTAGGATTCTGCCATAAGCCAGAAAATCTCTAAGCATCAGGCCACCAGCCATGACACTTTCCATATCATCATTGCTGCCTAAGGATCTCCCAGCACATTGGAGATTGGGCTCAAATTTACCCTGGGTCTTTCAACATCACAATTTGAACTGCTAAGAAGAAATATGCAAACCATGTATGAACAAACCTCACCTTCCTTTTCTGAGGCAATAAAAGGAACCTCAAATAAATGAAGATGCAAGCCGTGTTCCTGGGTAAGGCCAAGAATCAAGGCAAAGAGGTACTGAGAATACAGTTGAACCCATTGATCTTATGTGGCATTCTCTACTTACAGGGAGACTTTCTAATCAGCAAGACTCAGTGTGGACACAAAAGCTATACTGAGGAACCAAAATTCTAACCGCAAATCAAAAATAAAAATTCCAATGTAGAAAAGCAAACGGTAAAGTTCTGTTGGTCCTGATTCCTTTGATGAATAATTAAGTAATAATGAAATTGAAAGGCTGATTTTAATTTTTAAATCCCAACTTGTTCAGATTAAAGTCCACTATCAAAAAATGGCAAGCTAAATGATATTGCCTTGAGACACACACACACACACACACACACACACACACACACACACCACTCTTGATCCAAGGAAAAAGTCTTTCATAGTTTTGGTTAAAGTAAAATGTTTTCAACAAATAACTTACAAGTATGTTTCTGACTATTATTCATATACTAAGTTTGTAAAAACCTGGCAGAGGGGGGATGAGTCTGAACAAATTATGACTGACTCACGGACATTTAATTTCTGCTACAAAGGAAAATTCTACATATCTTGTTCATTCAGACCTCCGACCTCCTAACACTCTGAAGCTTCATACCATATATAACATCCAACTGACACTATAAGAGAAAGGTAGTTATGGTTACCCACGTCCTCTGCTAAGGTCAGAGCACTGTCACTGCTATCAGAGAAATTAGGGGATCCAATTTTCCCAACCAAGTGGGCATGGGGTGGCTCCTATGATATCTGGAGGGGGGGGGGATATCCTAAAATTCACACAGGAGAATGAATGGATTTTATTGGAATGGAGTTGCAAAGGTTGCAAAGTCCCATGCCCTTTCATCCAGTCTTGGAAAAGAAAGGCCAGTATCCAGAGCTTCCAGTCCATGTTCCAACTAGTTTCAGTCCAGCATCCAGTTAATTAAAGTCCATTAGTCCATTGTGTGGAGTCCCCATGGCCCAGGGGCCTTGTGGCCAAGTGCAGAGGGGAGTTTCCCCTGCAACAGGACTCCCAAGAGGACCAAGAGCTAAGAGAGGGAACTCTCTTTGTTCAGAAATTTAAATATTAGAGTTTCATGCTCTTACAGTGGCCAAGCCTATTCTGGCCAATTCCCTGTTCCCATGTGTGATTGACAAACAGGTAAGCACCTTCCCAAGTCACTCAGACCTTACTGAGCAAGCGTCTGTTGTTGTCTAGTTTCTCCCTCCAGAGATTTGCAAGGAAGAGGCTTGGAGAGTATTAAATTAGCAAAGATGTATAAATGCCATGCCTGTATTTTCTAGTCTTCCCTTTACTTTTTTCCTGTTAAATAATAAACAGATTATTCCTGGCTGGTGTGGCTCAGTGGTTGAATCTTGGCCTATGATCCAGGAGGTCATGGTTTGATTTCCAGTCAGGACACATGCCCATGTTGTGGGCTCAATCCCCAGTGTGAGGCATGCATAAGGCAGCCAATCAATGTTTCTCTCTCATCATTGATATTTCTCTCTCTCTCTCTCTCTCTCTCTCTCTCTCTCTCTCTCTCTCTCTTTCTCCCCCTCTCTCTTCCTCTCCGAAATCAATAAAAATATAGTAATAATAGTAATAACCAGATTACTACAATAGTATCACCCCACCAACTTACTATGGAGAGCAAGGATCTTCATCACAGTTCTGGTAGAACCAGGATTCCTGGTAGAAAAACTTTTTAAATATTTATCTTACTATGCAGGTCCCTCTGTTAAACTTATGGTTGGGCTTATTATTCTTTTTAACTTGAGAAACAGTTTTTATTCACCCTGCTTTCATATTTTATACATAGAGATGGAGACATTTCATTCTAAATACAAAAACTCTTTAAATGAATAATAATTTAACTGTTGAAGGCTCATAAACCGTAACAGGTGAGTCAATTTTTTATACTGAGGTTTGAAATGAGTTTCAGTTTTAAAGTTACAACTAATAAATTATGCAAAGTAACAAGAAAAAAAGAATACACACACACACAAAAAAAAGTTTTGTTTTATTCTTCTTAGTCCCAAAGGAACACAGTTACTACCCATCAATCAGTTTATTTCCGGGTAGCATGTAAGTATGCCAATATTTTCCTCACACTGAAATTTTGAGGGGAGAATAGGAACTTTTCTATTAGCTTCAAAAATTGAGGAGGGAAAAAATGGGACAAAAACAAAAAGACCAAGTGTGTGTGTGTGTGTGTGTGTGTGTGTGTGTGTGTGTATTTGCAGAACACAATAAAGAGTTGATGTGTGTGTGCTGCAGAATAAAATGAAACATACCTTTCACCACACATCACAGGAGTTAATTTAATGGTATGATTTTTTTCTATTAATGCAATTACTATATTATTCTATTTTAATTGAATTTATTGGGATGGTGTTGGTTAATACAATTATACAGGTTTCAGGTATTCAATTCTACAATATATTATTTGTGTGCCATATTGTGTGCTTACTACCCCAAGTCAAGTCTTCTTCCATCACCATTTATCCCCCTTTTACCACCTTCTACCTCCCTCCACTTCCACTTACCTCTGGTAATCACCATACTGTTGTCTGTATCCAGGAGTCTTTCTGTTTTTTCTTTGCTTCATCTCAATTTTTTTAAACATATTTGATTGATTTTTACAGAGAGGAAGGAAGAGGGATAGAGAGTTAGAAACTTCAATAAGAGAGAAACATCGATCAGCTGTCTCCAGCACACCCACTACTGGGGATGTGCCTGCAACCAAGGTACATGCCCTTGACCAGAATTGAACCTGGGACCCTTCAGTCCCCAGGCTGACTATCCACTGAGCCAAACCGGTTAGAACTTCATCTCAATTTTTAAAAATATTTTCACAAAAGATTATCCTCTCACTTTAAAATGAGAAAGCTGAACATAAGCAAAAACTGTATTTATTCCGTGTTTCATTCTCTGAAATAAACATAAAGCTACTTTTCACCTTGACACAGTAACAGCTAAACCATCACAGAAAAGAATTCTGTAACCTCTCTGTCTTAATTTGGCAACTTAATCCCCAAGATTTGGTCTGGAACACTTGCTGACCAAATTTTTTATGACCTGTTCCTAGAGTTATTTGAAAGGAAATAAAACATATCATCACACTGAGTAATTTTTCTTTCTGGAACACCAGAAGGTTCTATTGAACACCAGGATCCCTCTGGAGATAAATTTAGCAAAGATGCTTTGACCAAAAAAAAAATATATCTTTTTCTGGCAAGATATATAAGAAGAGATATGAAGCAATAAGTATTCATTTGTCCTTTTCCTCCCTGCAGTGACAATGTAAGAAGGTTTTATCTCCCAATATTCTTGATTGCAGCATAAATTTAAGATAAGCTATTCCCCTTGTAGAAAATCCTCTTGTAGATGCTTTGGCCTTGACACCTCTGTTCCTCCAAATTTTTGTTCCAAAAGTAAATTATTCATGCTCAGAGGAAAATTTGTCACAAAATAATGCATGCATGGAAAGTGTGAATATAACTCAGAATTTCTCCCTTTAAAATTAGTCACTCCGGAAGAAGAAAAATTATTAAAACTTGCCCTAAATATCATGTGTTTTACTTCATCAAAACATTTTTCGATTCATGAGTGAATCAAGTAGGTAATGATTAGAGTTTAAATCTCAAAGCATTAGCAAAAATACTCGGGAGCAAAGAAGAGAGATGATCAGATAATACCAGCAAAACTACTGCTCACTAACAGGTATTTTACTTTTATGAAAGCTTCAAATACAGTCATACTAATTCGATTTGATTACAATGACAATTTCTCTATATGTCAGAGTAAAAACAATCAAATAGTTTTGCCTTTAAACATCTTCTATGTTATCAAGAGAGTATCGATTTATACCTTTAGTCTTGGGACAAGATTAGATTTTCAACCAGAATGTGACTAGCTGAATCATAAAGATTGAGGAGAAAGGTACATTCACTTTGAAAATACACTGCTCCCCATTTTCCAAATTCCCTAGCTTACCTTTGTTCTTACATCAACAAAACATTTCAATCTTGTTTGACTTCCTTCAATGAAACCCAATGAAACATGACGTACATTGGCCAGCAAGATTTATTCTTTAGAAATGTGAAGCTTTGGTGTTAATCTTAGCCAGAATGTGTACTCCCACGGACAAGTAGAAATCTATGGGCAACGGGGTTAAATACTTCTTCTACAACAGTGTTTTGTCCTTTTCCAACTCCAGAGCAGAGATCTTTTTGAGTGAAGTTGCTGAATAGACAGGCTCAGGATAAAGGACAAATGCAGACATTTTTGTAGAACTGACCTGTATTCCTTTAAGGTAGAAGCAAACTAATTTAGGATTTGAATGTAAAAAGTCAAAGAGATTTATTTTCTTTTTTTTAATGTACTTTTCACCCAATTTTTGAAGGAAATATTACTGGAATTAGACCTATAAGTTTAACCTATTGATCTAAGTAAACTCTAAAAATATATTTTCATACAATTTGTTTATATTTCCCATGTATTACTTTCTCTCATTTTTCCACCTCTGTCTTTGTTAACTTTCTACTTTTCCCTCTTTTACTTTTTTTCTTTATACCTATCCTTAGTTTGGGAATATTTCCAATATTCAATCTTCTTCTAACTTCTTTTCTCTCCTCACTTTATATTTTATAGCAGGGTCCTGTTTGTTTATAACAGTTAACACATTTGGTTCTCACAGCCATCCTATTGACATAATCCTGAAATGTATGATTACCTTCCATTCTATGCCTACCTGTAACATAGAAACTCACAAGAATTTTCCATTTGACTTTGCCCCCTGTAAAGAAACCACACAAACAGAAACCTGTCTTTTTCATCCATGTGACCCTAGCAATTAGAGTACTCTGTAGAATCTCTATATATAAAACCCTAATATGCAAATAGACTGAATGGCAGAACAACCAAACAATCAGCTGCTATGACATGCACTAACCACCGATTGCTATGATAAGTGGAACATGGCAGGCATCGGCCATGGGGGGATGGTGGAGCAGGTGAGTAGGGCATCAGACCAAGGTGTTGGGGCTCTAGTCACTGTCATTGGGGAAAGCCTCTGTTGGTTACTAAAAATTCTTTGCCCCCACTCATCATGGTCCTGCCTGGCGCTCGCACTTGCTGCTTGTGCCAGCCCTGCTCATACCCACTGCCAATTCCTAGTGCTGGTCCCTATCACTCAGCACCATCAGTGGGTGCAAGTGGCGGCAGACAGCCCCAATTGCCCCTGAGGGTTTCTCCACCTCCCCCTGCTCCTGGCAGGTGATCAGAGCAGCAGCTGCCGCTCACACCCACTGACGGCCCGCTCACACCCATTGCTGGTGCAGGCCTCAATTGCTCTGCACCATCAGTGGATGCGAATAGGACCAGTGCCATCAGCCATGGAAGGGGTGGCCGTAGGAATGGGGCTGCCAGCAGACAGGGAACCAGGAGCCAGGACAGGAGGGGGCCAGGTTGGGGTGCGGAAGATGGACCAAGGCCCATCCCTGTGCCCACTGCAGCCTCGTGGCCCACGTTCATTTCAAGGTATACAAATTCATGCACTGGGCCCCTAGTATAATATAATTATACATATGTGAACAAAGTAATATACTCAGTAGATTTAATAAATGAATGAATGAAATCTTGCTCTACTTCTTATATATGTACTAGAGGCCTGGTGCACAAAATTCGTGCACAGGTAGGGTCCCTAGGCCTGGCCAGTGATTGGGACCAATCTATGGGGTGACTGGCAGGGCAATCAGGGGGCCCCCACTGGCACCTGCCTTGGCTGCCCTAGGGCCTGTGGGCTGGAGGAAGCTCCTGTGGTGAGCATCTATCCCCTGGTGGTCAATGCACATCATAGCAACCCATCTTTCTGCAGGTCATTCTGCCGATCGGTCAATTTGAATATTAGGCTTTTATTATATAGGATGAGATGTTATACTTCTCAAAGTAGGTTTTTTTTATATGAACTCCTCTGATGAATACAATATTTTATGAGTTGGAAAGATCAACTACTTTGGTTCTCATTTTTCTGATGAAGAAATTATGGCTCAGAAAAAAACTGAAGAATTCATTAATAAATTGTCAATAGTAGCTCTAAGTTGAAAGTCTTAAAAATATCAATTTGTGAAGAATTTTGACTCCATTGTAAACCTGTGGACTATTTTTTACTATAAGATTACAGTTAGGGGAAGTGAGCTATGGTTATACATTCTGATAGTGTGTACCTGTTGATGTCACGTGTGCTAGACTATTGGGATGTGGAGGGAAATCTTATATATTTTCGCCTTTAAGCAGTGCATTGAATTAAACCTAATTATTCAGTTCCTCCTAAATATTAAAATATTTAATTAAAAGATCAAAGCTTTCTAATATGATTTAGGCCAATGGCACCAGATCACTATTTCAAGTTAAAAACTCCTTTCAATGAAAAACATTCATGACCTGAAAAGTTCCTAACACTGACATATGTGTTCACACACGTGTGGGGCACACACTGCTTCTTGCAGTATTCACCATGAGTCACCGCCTTGCCTTTTGGCCTCCAGATGGCCCATTGTTGTGTTCACACTGAACTCCAAGATGCCTCTTTCCTAATTACTGGCTGCCAGAAGGAGCTGTTTGTGACAGCTGTTCCCCCACCATCGATTGCAACATTCCACTGCTTGGGCCTAAGTTTCAATAACATCCTCAGGTTCACAGTCAGACACTTCTTGCAGAAAGAGGAAAGGGCAACAACCACTTAAATATCATCATCAAAAGAAAATTATTTGAAAGAACAAGAATTATTGATTATACGAGGTGAGACCTGTGATGTCAGTATTTTGGTTTCTAAAGGCAACAACAAACCACAGCCCCGCCTCATTGTGCCTTCCACTCTCACCTATTATTACAGTAGATCTAATTTTATATTGTGAATATTTTATATTTTATTTTCATTATCTCTAAAATATATTTAATGCATTATTATATAAGACATTGTATTTAATCTTAAGTAATTATTATATTTAATAAGTGTATTATTATATATTCTAATTATTTATTCTGTCTCCCCGGAACCATTCAGTAGCTAGAGATGGGCTGCTAATCTGTTTATCTGTCCTGCCTTGCATATTCTGTTTACTCATAGTTTCTGCCTTTTCATCTTCCTCATGATTTTGGTTTGTCATGATCCTCATGGCGCCAATACTAACTATTCCATGGCTTTCTTTTAAGAAATCTTTCAGTTTCTGCTCCCACAACTGACCTATCATTATAATTCACAGATCACATACCTGGCAGACAGAATTTAGAGGGCACACACAGCTTATCTTTGGAGGCCAGATCATGATATAGATAGGTCTCTGCATAACCTATGAATTGGCTGTCTTTAGGACAGGTGCCCATCTCTGGGACAGTGAGCCAAGACTGGAGATAAGAATCATGTCATGCCTAGCATGGTCATCTAAGAATGTTTCTCATGGGGAACAATAACAATGTTTCCTCTGTAAGGAGATGTGAGTACATGATGATATGTCCAGGAGAGGAAAAAAGTACATTGGTAGAAAAGAGAGCAGAGAGAGATGATTAGAGTAGGCACTCTCTTGCCCACCCTTGTGGAAGGAGCAATGGGCTTCATCAATGGCTACAACATGAACCAGTTCTGTCCTGTACTCTATCACTATCGGGGACAGAGAAGACTTGGGAGCTCTAATGGTTACAATAATGAGAGGGACTGAGTCAGAGATGATGGCAATTATTCATAATATTGTTATGAATAGTATAAACATAGTATTCAGTGTTCATAGTACTGCCCTGAGCCCTCTTTTTTATTTTTTTTTATTTAAATTCTTTATTGTTTAAAATATTACATGAGTCTCCTTTCTCCCCCATTGTCCTCTCCCTGGCCACACCCATCCCCCAGCACATGCCCTCACCCACCTTCTGTCTTTGCCCATTGGTTATGCTCATATAGATGTATACAAGTCCTTTGCTTGATCTCTTACCCTCTTACCCCCTGCCTTCCCTCATAGGTTGGACAGCCTGTTCGATGCTTCTATGTCTCTTCTTCTATTTTTGTTCATCAGTTTATGTTGTTCATTGTATTCCACAAATGAGTGAGATCGTGTGATATTTATCTTTCTCTGACTGGCTTATTTCACTTAGCATAATGATTTCTAGTTCCATTCATATTGCTGCAACTGGTAAGAATTCCTTCTTTTTTACAGCAGTAAAGTATTCCATTGTGTAGGTATACCACGGTTTTCTAATCCACTCATCTGCTGATGGGCACTTAGGGTGTTTCCAAATCTTAGCCATTGTAAATTGTGCTGCTATGAACATAGAGGTGCATATATCCTTTCTGGTGGGTGTTTCTGAGTTCTTGGGATATATTCCTAGAGGTGGGATTACTATCTTCTTTTATACTTACATTAGGTTGGAGACCCTTCATAAATGTTTATAATCTTTGGGTGAGAAGGGGTTTGGCCAGAAGTAGTTCAAATTCTGGTGTAGTGTTTATCTACATCATAGACTAGCTTCCCCCTCTGAATTCAGCTCCTTGATACTGTGGAAAATTGCAGTGAGAGATTTAAATTATTTCAGTGAGATCAATGTGGGCCCTTATAGGTCATTTCTACCTGGGCAATGCTGCTGAACAGAACTGTGACAACAGCATCACTAAATAGATGGATTTTATAGCCAATGGATTGGTACAAGGCTGTACCATTGATCAGTCGCTGCTCACTGTATGTGGCTAGTTACATTTAAATTAAGTTAAATTCAATTAATTGAAAATTTACTTCTCAGTTATATGAGCCAGATTTCATGTGTTCAATAGCCATGTGTGGGAAATGGCTATGATATTGGACAGCACAGAAGTAGGACATTTCCGTCATCACAGAAAGGTACATTGGATGCTCACTGTGACTTTCAGGGTGAAGGGAATGAGAACATGGTCTTATGACGACTTTCCTTACAGAAGGATGATCATAAGATTTCTAGAAATATAATTGTAAAGAGAGCTCCAGGAAAAGGCATTTGAGTCCCTTGCCTCACGTACTAAATTTTTAAACATGTTGACCCATTTCCTAGGAAGTAAAATGAATACTCTGTAAAATGTGGTCAAAGTACTAGAGTGTGAAATCACCCTTGCAGTCCCAAGCTCTATTATATCATGAGAAAGGTATGTCCAGATATTGGGGCACAAGTGGGGTGCATAATTCATCAGGGCTCTTATAAAAGCCACAAAAATCAGAAAATTGGTGATTTTCTAGAGAAATCATATGAATCTCTGAGAAAGCTTTTTTCATAGCTGGCTAAAGGATTCAGCTAAGATGAGGGATCGCAACTTTGAGGAAGGAAAAACCATGGAATTGATAGTTGGTGAGCCTCCTTTAAAAGGCAGTCATGTTCTCACATGATACTACCCAAGCACTGGGATATGTGAGAAACTTAACCACTTCAGCAGGACAAAGAAAAAAGGCTAGAAACATTACAAGACACAATATAATGAAGAAGACTTGATAAGTAACTGGAAGTTGGAGAGTTTCTGGACCTACAGTTTCCAGCATTGACAGTTATAACAAGAACAGTTACCTCAGGACCCCACCATCAGAAGGGATAAGAGGCAGATGGGGCCACAGGAATGTGCTGTGCTATGTGAGGCCAGGTCCTCACATTTTGTATTGTTTAGTCAACACTATTCTGAATCACCTCCTTTTACTTTTTTAACCTTCTCATAAAGGGAAAACGCCTAATTATATATAATTACAGGCTAAAATATTTATTTAAAATTTTTCATAGTAATATTTATCAGTCAAGTTATTTTAACCCATTGGGTTGGAAACTGGGTGGCCTATAATTAGTATGTACACATATTCTGGCTTGCCTCAACGGTTCTGGCTTATGTTGTTGCTCAGAAGTAATTATTTATACAGCCTCCTTTCATTCACAAAAGTCCTACTTTGGACAATAAATATATGGTTAGCTGCCCATAATGTTATTCTCTAAATGTGTCCCAAAATGCCAAGGGCAAAATGTGTTGTTTTTCAGAAGCTTCTGTGTTTAGTGCCACTTTCCATGTCAGCAAATGTCACCTTCGAAAGACATTACTTCACCAAGTTGGCATTGTTGACCATTTTCAAAACTATTTCATTTTGATGTCTTTTTTAAGCTCTCAAATTCAATTTTAGTGTCAATTTTGCTTAGCACTGTCTTCTTCCTGTCTTTCATTCTTTAAGATTTTTTTCCCCCCTTGGGTTTTCTATTTTCTTACCTCTGTTGTCTATTTTTCTACATTGACTGTAATGTGTGGCTTCTATTTGTGGTTTCCTTTCTACCCACATTCAATTTGTCTGTCATGTTCTAAATGACTACTAGTATTTTTGAGTAAATGGTAGCATTTCACAAACAACCACTGGTGGAATGTGCAATATCTGATAACTAACCTTTTATTTCACTTTAAATCTATTAAACTTTGGCCTGATAGAAAAACTAGTAAAAGCAGTGGCCTATTTGGCAAATGTTTGTTAACCAGTTGGAGTAAGGGAAGTTGGCTCATGGATGGGGAAACAACCTCATTGTGTGTTTGCTGATTGCCATGGTGTAAATAACCCCACGATGGATGATTTCAAGCTACCAACATGGCCTTAACCAATGTGAGAAAGTAGCAATTGCCTCTGATTGAGCCAGTGCGAGCCAAATGCCGCAGACCACTGCAAAACCCTTTACAAAGATACAGAAATTAAAGTTCTGAAAAACAAGTCACATCATAAATAATTATTCTAATTATTTGAATTTTGTTTTGTCATAAAAGCTTATATTGAAAAACAAAAATAAGCTTACATATGAAGCTTATTAAATGATAAAATAAGCTTATATTGAAAACAAGCCTACATATTAAAAATAACATCTAAGGTCGATTTGGTAAGCAAACATTCAGAAGGGGCTATGTCTGGTACATGAAAGTGCCAGGTGAACAAATTTGGCTCTATCCCCCCAAAGATTACTCTCAAACTCCACGAACATTATCATGTGAGGGTTGGACTCCAGGCTTCATGACTGTCTGACTAGAGCAAATCCATGGGCTAGAAAACTTTCATGAGCTGGAACTGAGCCTCAGGGTACAGAGTGAAAAAGTCAGACATGATCAGAGCTATGGAACAGCTTACTAGTTATTGAAAATCCTTTAGCATTCAGCAAATTTATAAGATTGCCTTTCCTTTGTTCTGAGAGATTCCAGAAGACATAAAGGTTACATTTGGGATCAGTGATTTTTTTTTCACAGATCTAAGCATTATTTTTATTCAAAGCCAATTTATAGCTTTGTTTAGTCCTAGTGATTTAATATATAAAAGAAACTAAAGTAAGTTAAAAGTGGGAAAAGCCCTTTGAGGAATAAATAGTTTAAGAACTGCTCACATTTATATAAGTGCTTTAATCAAGAGTTAGAGATTCTACACAGAATGTACCAGCTAAAGACACCCACTGAAGGGTAAAGCAAATATATTTTAGAGAACATTCTGTGGCCTACTCAATGTTACATCTGAACCTGAGATATTTGGCCTAAGGGAGAAAACCTGAAGGCTAAAGATGTACTGATCCCAAAGTCATTAGGATAAGTGTCTTTGAACACATTAGCCATAGAGTTTATTGTAGGTTTTTTACACCCATATCTTAAACTTGATAGCTAGTAGATTAAAATAAAATAGACTCTGCTGGAAGTCATAAGTTGATGCACCATCTCTAGAAAAAGTTCATATTTATCCTTAAACACTATAATAAAAGCACTTTATAAATATTTATTTTGCTTACTAAGAGCCCTGTGAGGTAGATATTATGATCCACATTTCACAGATTAGAAAACTGAGACTTGGGTCAGTTACTTATGCAAAGTCACACATCAAGAAAGTGCCAGAATCTGAATTGGAACCAAGCACAAGCCTGAGCACATACATTTAGCCAAACTGCTGCTCTGCCAAAAATTTTGACATCATTTTTTGTTCTTTGACCCATTCATCCCACAGCAATAAACCTATCCCAAGATAATATGTCATAGTCAGACACAAATACACAATAAAAAATTGGAAGCAATTTAAATGTTCAACAACTGAAGAATATTAAATGATCTATTCATACAAATAGAATGTATTCATAAAGTATGTTTTATGAGGTGACAACTTGTCAAGAAAAAAGGAGGTCATAAAACAGAATGTATAGTTTTTTGCTGTATAAAATAAATATATGAGGATGGGGAAGAAGCTAAAAGAAAAACATAGCAATATGTTATCTCTCATTAGTTCTGTGGATTAGGATCATATATTTGTTTCTTTTTCCTTCTGCATCTTCTCCATTTTTGTAGTTTTTGTGATGAATAGATATAATTTTACAGTGAAGAAAGAGTCACTTATACATTAAACAAAAGCATATATAGTATGTTCAAAAAGTGTACACATACTTTGAATGTTAATTAATTCCAATGAGTTAAATCTGAAAAAAAAAGGAAAGAAATATCAATTGAGCTATCAGAAGAAAAGTGTATACATTTCTTTTTAATACCCTATACATAGTTCTCACATGAAGTCATCTCATGAAGGAATTGTTGGAACTAAGAAGGGTCAGCCCAGTAGGTATGGCTCGGTGGTTGAGTGCCAACCTATGATCTAGGAGATCATGGTCTGATTCCCTGTGAAGGCACACGCCCAGGTTGCTTCCAGCTTGATTCCCAGTAGGGGGTATGCAGGAGGCAGCCAATCAGTGATTTTTCTCTCATCATTGATGTTTCTATCTCTTCCTTCCTCTCGAAAGTCAATAAAAATATTTTTTAAAGGGCCAAAGTAACTAGGATGGTCAGATGAGTGGGAAATACACTAACATCATCAGATCTGGAAATTATTTTAAAAGTTCTGAAATACACAGGCAGGGAATGCCACAGCTGACACGGTTCTGGCTGAGGAACAAAATGCATAGGGTTCACAGCTAGGAACAGAATCGAGGCCCAAGCCAGCTCCACTGTCTCTCATTCCCCTCATGGCCAACATGCTTGAAAGAGTTGCCTTTTTCCCTACCTCCACTCCCCTCTCCCATTTACTCTTTAACTCATAACTTGGTCTGATCCTCCACATTTCTTCCCCAGAAATGGCTCTTACCACTGGATGAATGTTCACTATGTTATCCAACCCAATTGTCACATTTAATCCTTACCTTAATATGCATGACCACCAGCTACAATTGACCCAACTGATTCCTTCCTTGTGTATCTCTTCACTTAAATTCTGTGGCAGGTATACTCTTGGTTGTCTCTCAAGCATGCAGTACTTTCTATCGTGTGAGCGCACACCTACTTCCTTGGTAACAGTGCCAGTTGTGTCCCAGTGTGAAACAACAGGATGCTCAGGGAAAGCAGGCCTTTCTCCCAACCTCAGATGATGAACCATGCCAAAACTGGTTTGGCTCAGTGGATAGAGCATCTGTCTGCGGACTGAAAGGTCCCAGGTTCAATTCTGGTCAAGAGCATGTACCTTGTTTGCGGGCACATCCCCAGTAGGGGGTGTGCCAGAAGCAGCTGATTGATGATTATTTTTCATCAATGTTTCTAACTCTCTATCCCTCTCCCTTCCTCTCTGTAAAAAAATCAATTATATATATATATATATTATATATATATATATATATATATATATATATATATATATATATATATATTTTAAGATGAACCATGTTTGCCTAAAGCAGTCAAGAAAATATTCCCCTTTGTGGTTTTTTTAGAAATTGGTACTGGCCAATGGAACCTTAGGTTAAGTTCTTTACATGCACAGTTGCTGTCTTTGAACTGAGTTTTTGATATTTGGTACTGTGACAGCCTTTTTGTGACCATTAGAGGAAAACTAGGACAATCACCAAAAACTAATATAGAGCCTTAACATGGAAGAAGTACTGAATTAATCAATCCTGGAACTATCTACCCCCAAGCTAGTATCTATACTACTAAAAGGGTAACATGCTAATTAGACCAGAACATCCTTCTGGACAAAGCCATGGTTGCACGGCCAAGACAGAGGCAGTTAGGAGTGATCAGGCCTGAAGGGGAGAGCAGTTAGGGTAATCAGGCTTGCAGGGGAGAGCAGTTAGAGGGGATCAGGCCAGCAGACAGGCAAGAGGTTAGGAGCCAGCAGTCCCAGATTGTGAGAAGGATGTCTGACTGCCGGTTTAGACCCGACCCTGGGTATTGGGTCTAAACCCGTAGTCGTACATCTTCCTAGGGGTCCTGGATTGGAGAGGGTATAGGCCAGGCTGAGGGACACCCTCCTCCCCCCCGCCCATGCATGAATTTTGTGCACCAGGCCTCTAGTATGAAATAATAAAAGCCTGTTGTTTAAGCCACTCTTAACTTAGCTAGATGTTCCAGTTTCCTGCCACCAAAGATATTCCAGTTGGTTCTGATGTACAATCCTTGACACCCTTCCACATCCCGCCTACTACCCTTTGGGCCTCTCCCGGACTCTTGGATGCTTTGCATGTCAGTGTTCCAGTTTCACCTTTGGCCTCCTTCTCATTATTCCATTCACTTTCTCTTTATGCTTTTTATTTTCCATTTAGAGTATTTCCACTATGTGCACTTATTACAGTTTACATAAATATTTACTGAAAATGCTCCATAAATCAGACCCTGTTTTTATTTTGTATGCTGTGGAATATGTCAATGAATAGGACCTTTTCGGTCCCCAGACAAGAGAGAGAGGAGACAGAGAATGGGGGGCGAGTGTAGGAGAGGGTTTGGGGATAAGGATCTTTGCATGAGAACTACTGTACCATGTAGTGTCTGCATTTAACAATTTGGTATTATAAATTTAAAAATCTGTGAAGAGGAGAGATCCCAGGCAGTGTTCTTACCACAGAAGAAAGTAGGGGAAGAGGAAGGAAGAGGAGGAAATGTTTGCAGGAAATGAATATTTTATTACCTTGTTTGTGGTGATGTAGTATTTGTATACATTAAATATGTCCAGTTTTTTTATATCATTTATACCTCAATAAAGCTATTTTTTAAAATACCAAAAAAAAATCTCTTTTGTGAAATGTTCAAGTCTTTTGCATCAATTTCCATGGATTTTCATTTTCATGTTGATTCTAAGTTTTTATTCTAGACACTATTCCTCTTTTTTTATTCTCTATGCTTGCATAGTATTGAATATTTGTTTCTTAAAAACTTTATAAAACTAATTGTTTTCTGAATTTGTAGTGTTTATTATAGAAGGGCTTTTTATTTTTTCTAAGTTGGTTTTGGGAATTTATATTTCTTTAGGACTTTATCTGTATTTTTTAATGTATTAGTTTAAAGTTTTCTAAAATATAAAATTATGGTTAAAAATTCCCTTCTATACACCTTTGATTGAACCCCAGGAGTTTTTATATGTAGTATCATTATTTTGGTGTGATTCTCAATATTTTCTAATTTCTATTATGATTTCTTCTTTGACCCATGGGTTATTTAAAATTTTTCTTTATTTCCATATATATTGATTTTTTTCTATGATCCTTTTGTTAGTAATTTCTAATTCATTAACTTATGGTTAGAAGAGTATTATGCTAAGTGAAACAAGCCAGTCAGAGAAAGACAAGTATCACATGATCTCAGTCATATGTGGAATCTAATGAAAAAAATGAACTGTTGAACAAAATAGATCCAGAGACATAAAAGCATGGAACAAACTGATGAAACTCAGAAGGAAGGCTGGGATGAGTGGGTGGGTGGGAAGAGATTAATCAAAAAACTATGTGTATACGCATAAACCATGGACATAGACAATAGAGTGGTGAAGGCCTGGGATGAAGGTTGGAGGTGGGCTATAAGGGGTCAATGGGGGAAAAGGGGAACATATGTAATACTTTCAGCAATAAAGTTTTTTTTAAAAAAAGAAATAAAAGTGCTGGCCTGCAGACTGAAGGGTCCTGGGCTCAATTGTGGTCAAGGGCACATGCCAGGTTGAGGGCTCAACCCCTCATAGAGGTCATGCAGGAGGCAGCCAATCAATAATTCTCTCTCATCATTGGTATTTCTCTCTCTCCCTTTCCCTTCCTCTCTGAAATTAATAGAAATATATTTTAAAAAAGAAAGAAAACATGCTCTGTATAATTTTTTTTCCTTTTTTATTTTGTTTATTTATTTATTTATTTATTATTGATAGTATTACAGATATCTCTCATCGCCCGCCCCCCCCCCATCCCTTCTCCTCCCAGCCCCTACGCACCCATCCCCAGGTCTCCACCACCCTATTGCCCATGTCCATGGGCTATGCATATAAGTATTTAACTTCTTTGGTAATATTTTAAATTTGTTTAGATTTCCCATTACGGCGTGAGATGTATCAATTTTTTATAAATGACCCATCTGTTGTTGTTTTTTTAATATATTTGTCAATTCTTAGATGTTCTATATGTGACCATTGGATCAAATTTGTTAATATGTTACTCAAAATTTTCCCTCTCCTTTTTGGTTTTGTTGTTAGCTAATTATATTACTTACTGAGACACATGAGTTAAAATCTCCCACAATGGCCATACAGTTGTTTACTTTTCTTCATAGCTCTAGCAATTCTGCTTTACTTACTTTGAAACTATTATTTGGAGCATCAAATTTTAAATTGTTATATTATTCAAGAGATTGAACATGGTGTCTTTATATCTAGCAAGGCTTTTTTGCCTTAAAGTCTATTTTTAATAAATTAATACAGCCATATTTGTTTTATGAGGATTTGCCTAATTTATCTTTTTCCATCCGTTTCATTCCAACCTTTATTTGCCATCTCCACTGCTTTTTAAATGATTCCATAATACTACTACCACTATAATGTTCTAATTATAGTTTTAGCTTCAAAACTAAGATTATTCACATCTCAGAAGAAACAGGAAACAGAACTGACATTTCTGGAATTACGGTTTGTGGTTTTGAATATCGTTGGTTTCCCATGGTAAGCCCTATTCTTTCTCTAAAGACCAGTTCTTGTTTGCACTGAGCTCATGGGCTTTGCTGGAAAAGCATACATGTGTGGGTGGATGCCAGGGCAGGAAGAGGGAAGATGTGGCCAGGAGAGGTAGATGTGGGTAAGCGATGCTCAGTGTAGAGTGGATATGGCAAATCCAAATGCCCTAAAAGGCCAAACAGGTAACTTAAGCAACCACACAGGTGGGAGGGAACTGTCTGGACTAGGGATCACTCACCCTTCTAACTTGTCCTTGATCAAATTTTCCCTATTTGATTGTTGCCAGATATTTTTCAGGAGAAACTTAAATCTAGATTTGGGTGGGAAATCTACTGAGTCTGAAATTGGCAGCTAATTCTTTTTTTTTTTTATTCTATGCAGGTCAAATACATCACATCTGTTACCTTCATTTGCAAACACTCAGCTCCACCTGCAAATCCTGGAAGATTGCACATCGAAGGAAGAAAACAACTAAAACGTCCCAGCCCTGAGAATCTTCCCAAATGGGCCAACTCATTCGTCTTCATTCATAAAGAGAAATTCCTCCCAAGAGACAAAAACCTAATTCATGTTCTTGAGGAATAGGTTTTTTATTTTTTAATATATTTTATTGATATTTTACAGAGAAGAATAAAGAAGGATAGAGAATTAGAAACATCGATCAGAGAGAATCATCGACCAGCTGCCTCTTGCACACCCCCTACCAGGGATCTGCCCACAACCAAGGTACATGCCCTTGACCAGAATTGAACCTGGAACCTTTCAGTCCGCAGGTCAATGCTCTATCCACTGAGCCAAACTGGTTTAGGCAGGAATGGGTTTTTTAGATCCTTGGCCTGGTCAACTCCACAAGCAGCATCATACGCTAGTTATCCTGATAGAAATAGGAAGTCATCGGAAGCAAGAGTGTGGCTCACCCATGAAGGGTTATCAAAAAGTTTCTACCAAAACTTTGTCTGGAGTCCCTGTTGGCAATCCTATGCCAATGTCCAAATTTAAAATAAGCTCACTAACCTCAGTCTGAGAAGAAAAAAAAGTGTGTGTGTTAGAGGGGGGAGGGAAGGGTTGGAGCCAATCTGAGGGAAAAAATATTTTTTTTTAAAAAAGAGAAGGAAAAGACAAGATGTCTCCTCAAAAAAATACTAGGTATATATGGGTATCTATGCAGGCATAAGCACATAAAAGTCTTAAATCTTCTGCTCATTTGTCATTGGTAAAATACCTCTAAGCAATCTACACTCAGTACCACCAAGAGGAGGTGCTTCAATGACTGGCCAAACAAGGTGTTCTTTAAAAACAAAACAAAAAGCACCAGAGTCCTTGCTACTTATATACGTTATTTTTTATGTGCTTAAAACAAAACTACGAAGTATTTTCGTTTTATAGTGAGTAGACTGAAAAAAATTGAAGTACAAAGAAGATAAATGACTTGCCGAGGTCACAGATTTAATAAGTGTTAGTTGCCAGGATTCAAAACAAGGTCTTCTGTGTGGAAATCCTATGCTCTGCGTCCTATCACACCTCCTTTGGCTGACAATCAGATGAGAACCTCCGCTCCGGATTCTTAGATAGCCAAGACTCATGGCCAAGTGGGGAGCTGGGAGGTGCCCATGTCAAGGACTCAAAACTGTGTGGAGTCAGAAATGAGCAACAGGACTCACTGTGTGTAGCAAAGGCAGGCAGGACCCCTGGAAGAGGCAAGCCTGAGTTTTAAAACTCTGTGATTTCTCACCTTCTCCACAACTCAATGCCCCTCCCCTCCCCTCCACACACAAACCAAGCACCCACATTACTTCTTCAAACATAAAAGTCATTTCATCCCAAATTCAAAGAAACTGCTTTTCTCTTTCCCTTATTTTAATTTCCTATCCAGAACCCAACCACCTGTGTAATCACTTTAGCTTGCCAGATTTCAACTTTAGATTATATTATTTTATTATCCTTCTTCTTATATCTTTAGTATATAGTATTAAGACAGGTAAGTCAATATGTATTGCCTTAGATAAAGAAAGCATTCTCCTTGTATACATTAGAACATCTTAAATAAAGAAAATGTCCTATATGCTTTTATCATAGTTTCATTTAACAAAATTGTATTTACACCTACTTCATAACACTGATCACATAAAGCAAATATTCATAGCATGCTATTCTGTCACATCTTTTGAATAGTCATATGATAATTGCATTGATTTAGTTGTACAAGGAAACTCAGTGTTTTCTTCTGGACAAAAATAAATAAATCAATAAACAACAAAGGGTGGGTAATTAAATTAATTCTCATTCTCTTCAATATGCACAATATAACATTTCTTAGGGAATTGTGATAAAAGAGATCTCACTTGAAAAAGAAAATCCATAATTCATGCGCCATCTCTCTAGTCAATTTTCACATTGACCCTTCAGAGCAAAGCCCGTAATTGTTCTCCAGCATTTTCATTATCAAAGGTTTATTTTATAAATAAAAATTATATGTGCATAACCCATATCCCATAGGAGAATTTGACTTATTCTTGAGCTTTGTTAGAGGTTTGAGGATCCATTCTGAAGTAAACAGCTCTCCCCTCTTATTCTGATGTCAGGCCCACCTTGGTCACAACTGCTCTGAATCTCAGAATTCAAAAGGGTGGTAATACAATACTTGATAGTAAAGACATTGTCTTATTTACTTCAATCAGTATCTACTACAGTGGCCTGGAATAAATTATGGAAGAAAAAGAGAGAGCACATGATAACTATAAAGTCCTAGGTACTTGTTCACAAAGATTTAAGTATAGATTTCTCTACCCATGGCTCAAACCTGCCTTTGCAGAGGTCTCCCGTTTCCACCAGTGAGGTACTAGAGAAAACAGAATCACTTACTTTTAACTGATAATTCATTTAATAATTGCTATAAAATATGTCTTCAAAAATACATGCTTATGATATATTTAGTAAATGCATTGGCACATATAGTACATATTAGAATTCTTTGCAAAAGAAAACCTATTCGGTTTTTCCAACTTGCTTATATTATAACTTGTCCTCTTTAAGAGCAGTTAATGTTATATGAGGGAGTCAATGATTATAAAAGGGGTTATGTTTTCTAATTTCATAATAGAAAAACTTATAAAGTGTTTTTCTAAAGAACATTTTTTTAAATCTCTAGCAGTTTGTTTCATCCATTTTTCTAGGATTTTTCACTAAAACCAAAAGTCCATTCGCTTTTCTTGAAACATTTCACTGGACATCACAACTTGTATGGAAATAGGTTCCCCCAAGGATACCTATAATACAGAGCCTTATAATTAATGAACTGACCCCAGTGAATCCAGCCAAATAACAACACAGGAAGTGTAGATGAAGTCTGACAGTATTCTGCTATTGGCCAAAGAGAATAGGATGTCATGATTGTATTTCCCCACTTCAGTTCATAATCCTAGCAATCTGTAACTCATACCAATAGCCATTCCATAAAGTGTAATCCAATTCTAAGGTATCCTGCACAACACAATTTATGTTGATAAAAATACAATGGGTCTATCTCTCTCATAAAAACTGGAAAGTGGAGTGAAATGGTGAAATTATAAATGTTCAATAAATTGCAGATAATATTCTCTCTCCTTCCTGGGATATTGAGTCTTCCAGGTTACTTGTTCACCAACATTTTGTCCCATGTCTGGGGACCTCTTCAGCAGATCAAATGATCCTGCTGTTCACCTACCCTATTGGTCCCTTACTTGCCCAAACAGTCAGGATTCAGTAGAATAAATGGATCATAAATGCAATACCAAATAAAAAATATCAAGTGAATTAATAATTCATTCCCAGGAAAAAGAAAAAAACAACAACAATCACTGACATTGATATAGTAGAATAACTGAACAACCTCTCCAAGGACCACAGGACAGATCCTTTCACAGACTCTGTTAGTCTCCTATAACCATATAACAAATCGCCACAAACGTGGTAGCCTGAAACAACAGGAATTCACTCAGTCCAGAGACCAGATGTCCATAATCAGTTTCACTGGGCTGAAATTAAAGTGCTGGCAGAGCCACATTCCCTCCACAGGCCCTAGGAAAATCCTCTCCTTGCCACTTCCGGTTTCTGGTGGCTGCAGCATTCCTTGCCCTGTGGCCAATCGCTGCCTCTCTGGTCACAGGCCTTCTCCTCTTCTGTCTCTGCTCAAATCTCCCTCTGCCTCTCTCTTATTAGGACATTGGTAATGGCTTTTAGGGCCCCCGAGGATAACCCAAATAATCTCATCTCAAAATCCTTAACTCAATCAACATCTGCAAAGATACTTTTATCGTACTTACAGGGTCCAGGAATACGGATGGAGATATCTCTGAGGGAGGTGCGGCAGAGGGAAGCATTTTTCAGCCTACCACACAAACCAAGACCACAGTCCAAGAATTTAAACATAAGCAAAGGAAATGGTGAAGAGAATTCCAAGTTTTCCACAAGCCTTACACAATGTCCTTCTCGTGCCAAGATGGTCCAGAGCCGTGCTCAGGGTCTCGGTCACAGTGATGTTTATGGATTAGCGGATTATCTGCCTTTCGCCAACCCCTAGCCAATCAAGAAGCTGATTCCTCTGCCACTTACCTAATAAAAATAATGCTTATAATAGTGTTGCCAGAGGAGTGGGTGGGTGGAATTGAAACCGGACAACCTGAGTCTGGGCTCCCCGTCACAACTTGAGCCAATTAAGCAGAGACAGAGTTGAATCATATGTGAGCATTTATTTCAATAATGCTGGCAGTATAAGAGAGCAGTAGATCATGCACAAAATTCTGCTCTCCCCTTCCCATAAGCCAGCTGCTTATATTGGGTAGAGGGGAGAACAGACAAAGATTACATGGAAAAGTAGGAATTACAAGCATGTGGCCTACAAGGTATAATGGTTACAGGTTACAGGCAATGCAGGCCAGGGGGTAGAGGGGGTTAATAAATGGCCGGCCCTCGGAGACCAGATTATTTCAGCCACAAGGTTGTTCATCTTTCCATGATGGCCAGCAGTCCTCAGAAAAAGAAGCATGGACTGGATTCCTGTCCCAGGGTGTGAAACTCTCAGCCAGGTTAGAATGTGCTTTCTCTAATCTGAACAGAACAACCACTGTTAATAGAGCATGATTTTATAATTATAACTAGCCCCCACTATTCTATTTCTGCCCCCTACATAATTACTCCGTCACTAGTTGGAATGAGGTCCTTGTGGTATCATGAGAAAAGGAATTTTCTAAGACTGGCATGGGAGAATGACTGGTTTTTGTTTACATGGAATTATATCCCTTAGTTTGCAAAGTCCCATTGTCTTGAAACCAGTCCTAGAAAATGTGCAGCTGGGGCTTTTAGCAGAACTAAAAGGGAGGCCAGTGTCCAGGGTTTCCTTTCCAGGGTGGAGCTGAGTCCGATGCAGCTTCAGGCCAGTTAAAGTCCATTAGTCCATTGTGTGGCATCCACATAGCGATGGGCCATCTGGGAGAACGCAGGGCATGCAAGCCCCACAAGCCAGGCGTGCCAGAGAGCCAAGAGCAAGAGACAGAACTTCCTTTGTTCAGGACATAAGTATCTCAAATTTCACACAAATAGGCAGTCGCAGGGCCTATTCCAGCCATTGACTTGTTTCAGGGTGTGACTGACAGGTAAGCATCTTCCCACATCACCCAGACCTTCCCTGGTATATGTCTAGACTGCCTTTATCCAGTCTTTTCCCCAGCAAGCTGTAGGAAACAGAGTTGGAGAATGTTAACCACAGTGTCCTGGCAAAGCTATATAAACAGCATGCCTATCTTATCTAGTCTCCCCTTCGCTCCTTTCCTGTTATCAAAAACCAGGTTATTATGACGCTATCAGTGGGATGGGACAATATTCTCACCTGACTCAGGAGTAGGACAGAACATACCCTCTGCTTATCCTCCAAGACTTTTTATCAAAGCATTTTAGGTTAAAAGTTGTCTGGAGACCAGCAGTTTGGGGGTTTTTTTGTTTTGTTTTAATCACTCACAGGACATTGTCATTGACACAATTACACATAGAGAAGCAGCGTTTATTTCTAAAAAAAAAAATAAAATAAAAATAAAATAAAAATTAGGTGAAGCTCCCAGAAAATGTCAGGCTATCTTCTGGGTCGCTGGAGCTTGGCTTTCAGCTGCTAATGTATGTAAATGAGTCCATCCAGGGGCCCAGCTGTTGTACGTTGAAATGTGCTGATGAAACTAAATTGGGATTCTAGAGAACGCAAATCAAATTGCAAGCGAAATTACTGAAGTACACCAGCCCCCCTTTGAAGCATTATAGGGCAACCCAAGAAAAATGACTAATGGCTACTAATACACAGTTCTGACAGGAATCATAAGCTAGGAAGGAAGTTGCATGTAAAAGAATAATAAAGAATATTAAATTGCCACCAGGCTCTGCCAGAGACAAATGAAAATGGAACAGATTCTCACTAGCAGTCGTTTACTCAGTCTCTTCAAAGCTGTCCCAGGAATCCGCCGACAGAGAATGCTTTCACCCTTGCTCTCTTTCTACTAGAAAGGAATGTTTTCTCAGGAAGGTTTCCAAACTGGAAAAGGCAGGTAAAGGATGCCCCTCGGAAAAGGCTGGGAGAGCCCCCCTCCAGGCCAGTTCATCCAGGTGGGAAGACCGGCTGCCTTTACCAGCTACTTGTAGAGAAAATTAGGCACTTTCTCCAAGATACTTCTAGTTCGATGGCTTTTCATGTCTCCTCTCATACTGTCTTTCTCATTCTTACACAATCACACACCACCTAGCAATGTTTTGGTTGATGATGGACCTTATATACCACATACCACGATGGTCCTATAACATTTTAATAACGTTGAAAAAGTCCTATCGCCGGGGCACACGGCTCTCCCGGTGTACACGGCTCCCCGGGTCCCACCGCCCCCCTTGGGCACATGGCTCCCCTGGGGCGCATGGTTCCCCCAGGGCACATGGCCCCCTGGGGCATACGGCTCACCCAGGGCACACGGCCCCCTGAGACACACGGTTCTCCCGAGGGGGGGGGGGTGTGAACCGGAGGAGGAGCGGATTCTATTCGTGTGGTCCTGAGACATTTGGACAGTCTGCAGCCATTAGCTACAGAACACTCTGTTGTATTTCCCTACAAAAACAAATGAGAGAGAGTGTCCCACTTGAAATTCATATACGGGGAAAAAAAGGAAAAGAGAAGGAAAAAAATCTGAGGAACAGAATAAAGTGGTGAATATAGTAGAATCAGGGCAAAGAAGGGCAGTGGACTGATAATTATCAGGAGGATAAGGGGACGGGGAAGCAGTGAGAGACTGGATTGAAATCGTAAAACCAATGGATGAAGACAATTGGGGGGAGAGGGGTAAGGGCAGAGGGTGGGAAAGGAACTGGGTGGTAGGGAGCTTTGGGGGAGAAAAAGGAGAAACAATTGTAATAATCTGAGTAATAAAAATTTATTTAAAAAATAATTTTAAAATGCCATCAAAAAATAAAAATAAAGAAAAAAAGGAAAAAGTCCTATCGCCTAGTGCAGTGGTCAGCAAACTTATTAGTCAACAGAGTGGCAAACCGCAGCTCAGGAGCCACATGTAGCTCGTGAGCTGCAGTTTGCTGAACACTGGCCTAGTGACGTCACAGCCAGCATGAGTTGCAGCGTAAAGCAATGCATTACTCACGTGTCTGTGCTGATGCTGGTGCAAACAAGCCTACTGCACTACGACTTGTATAAGAGTATAGCACATTCAGCCAAAACCGGTTTGGCTCTGTGGATAGAGCATCGGTCTGTGGACTGAAGGGTTCCAGGTTCGATTCCGGTCAAGGGCATGTACCTTGGTTGCCAGGCACATCCCGATAGGAGCTGGTCAATGTTTCTCTCTCAATGATGTTTCTGGCTCTCTATTCCTCTCCTTCCCTCAATGTAAAAAATCAATAAAATATATATTTTTTAAAAGAGTATAGCACATATAGTTACACACAGTACATGATTTGTGATAATGATAATAAATGACTATGTTACTGTTTTATGTATCACTAGAGTCCCAATGCAAGAAATTCATGCCAGGGCCTCAGCCCTCACAGCTGCAGCCACTGCCTCAGCCATTGTAGCCAGCTGTGAGCCCTGGCTTCGTCCAGAAGGACTTCTGGATGGCTATCTGGTCTAATGAGCATATTACGCTTTTATTATTATAGACTAGAGGCCCAGTGCACAAAATTTGTGCATGGAGTGGGGGGGTGGCCCTCAGCCCAGCCTGCACCCTCTCCTATCTGGGACCCTTCAAGGGACGTTAAACTGCCCATTTAGACCCAATATCACCGGGATCAGGTCTAAATGGGCAGTAGGACATCCCTCTCACAATCCAGGACTGATGGTTCCCAACTGCTCACCTGTCTGCCATCCTGATTGCCCCTAACCGTTTCTGCCTACCAGCCTGATCACACCCAAACCACTCCCATGCCAGGCTGATTGATGTCTAACTGTTCCCCTGCCAGTCCGTTTGCCCTCAACTTCCTTCCTCTGCTGGCCTGGCCACCCCCAACTGCCCTCCCTTGCAGGCCTGGTGCCTCCCAACTGCCCTCCCTGTTGGCCATCTTGTGGTGGGCATCTTGTGCCCACATGGGGGCAGGATTTTTGACCACATGGGGCAGCTATCTTGTGTGTTGGAGTGATGGTCAATCTGCATATTACTCTTTTATTAGATAGGATAGAGGCCTGGTGCATGGGTGGGGCCAGGTGGTTTGCCCTGAAGGTTGTCCCGGATCAGGGTGGGGGTTCCCTTGGGGTGTGGGACAGCCTGAGCAAGGGGCCTGTGGTAGTTTGCAGGCCAGTCATGCTCCCCAGCGACTCAAGTGGAGGCCCTGGTATCTGGGTTTATTTACCTTCTATAATTGAAACTTTGTAGCCTGGAGCAGAGCCAAGCCCCCTGCTTGCTCTGTGGCTGCCACCATATCTGTTTGAATTTATTTACCTGCTATAATTGAAACTTTGTAGTCTTGAGTAGAGGCCTAGGCCAGCCAGGGCAGGTGGAAAGCTTTGCTTCCTCCTTTGCCGGGGGCAACCCTAGCCTGCTCTTTCCAGCTCTGTGGCTGCTGCCATTTTTCTTGGGATTTGCCTTCTATAATTAAACCTTTGTATCTTGAGTGGAGGCCTAGGCTGGCCAGGGTGTGTGGAAAGCTTGGCTTCCATTGCTCTCTGTGGCTGCAACCATCTTGGTTGGGGTTAATTTGCATACTCGATCTGATTGGCTGGTGGGCATGGCTTGAGTGGAGTGATGATTAATTTGAATATTCCTCTTTTATTAGGTAGGATTATGCTATACTTTTATCATTATTGTAGCATCTACTCTTTCTACTGATAAAAAAAAATTTTTGCTGTAAAATAAAATGCCAGATTACCTCAGCCTCATCTGTCCTGTGTTCACACAGTCTCTCGATTGCATCGTTTTCTCTTGTATTTGATTTAATCTCCTGTTGTTTTAAAATGTGGTGTAGCCTGAGGATGCAGTGTCCATAAAGTCTACAGTAGTGTATGGTAATGTCTTAGACCTTCACATTCATTACCACTCACTCTCTCATTCACCCAGAGCAATTTCCAGTCCTACAAGTTCATTTCACGGTAATTACTCTGTTACAGGTGTACCATTTTTATTTTTATTTTTTTTAGTGTATCTCTACTCTACCTTTTCTATATTTAGATATGTTTAGATGCACAAATACCTTTGCGCTACCATTGCCTACAGAATCCAGTACAGCAACATGCTGTGCACGTGTTGTAGCTAGGAGCAATCGCCTATACCAGATAGCCTCGGTGTGTACACACCACCCAGGTTTGTGTAAGTGCAGTCTACAATGTTCACACAATGACAAAATTCACCAAAACTTGTTTTTCGCAATGCATCCCTGTCATTAAGCAGTGCATGACTGTATATATAAAACATGAAATGACTTTGAATTGCTCATGTAACTTACTTAATATTATTTTTACTCCTAAGTGATTCCTTTCCATCGCATGGCAATTTGGGGACTCTCTGGGAGTTTAAATCCAAAGCTCAGTCATTAGTCACTAGTAGGAAGTGACCCCCTGCCTGCTTGCTCTGCCTCACCATCAAAGTGTACTCAGAATCTAGATTCAAGCTCCTGGCCGTGATCCTTCCAGGGGCAGCCCACACACATCCTACAAAGGTCAGGTAGCAAAACACAAGGACAGAGGACAAGCAGCCCCTAAGCTCCGAGGGCAGCTTATTTCAGAGTATTGCTTGAGCCGCACCGTTTAGTCCTTTTTTACTTTATTGACCTATTAGGACAGACGTTCTCTACCCTAGCTGAACATTAGAAATATTTAGGAACTTATCTGAAAACATACTTGAAGTCCAGAACCCACCCCTGAATGCTGGGACTGAAGTGGTCTGAGGTGGCACGCAGGCATCAGTATTTTTTCTTAATTCCCTAAACGATTCTAAGGTGCAGGCAGGTTTGTTCTACCTGCTGCCTTCTGTTACTTTTTCCTTCTATGTCTTCCTGGACTTAGTTCTACACCCATCTACCCATGCCCACCATATTTTTTAAATACATTTTATTGATTTTACACAGAGAGGAATTGAGAGGATAGGGAGTTGGAAACATCGATGAGAGAGAAACATCGACCAGCTGCCTCTTGCACATCCCCCACTGGGGATGTGCCCGCAACCCAGGTACATGCCCTTGACCGGAATCGAACCCGGGACCTTTCAGTCCGCAGGCCAACGCTCTATCCACTGAGCCAAACCGGTTTGGGCATGCCCACCATATTTTTCAACTTTATTCATCTTTCTAGGACCTCTTAACCTTCATTTTGCTGCCTGAAGTTACGGTTCTGGCTTGCTCTTGTCCAGACTAGACACATTACTTGGCAAGACTTTCAAGTCAGTTCTCTCCCAGGTCACGGTTCCCACTGGCTTGTCCGATAGAATAGCCAGCAAGATGACAGAAGTACCTTAGCAAGAGTCTACCTACACACCCACCGTTTCCCTATTTCACTTTAATCCATCTCAAATCTGCACGTCACTTAATCTTCTCCTCTTGGAACTCAATAACATCCAACATAGTTTGTGACATAAAAGTGTATTCACATTTGGACCAAACGCCTTACCGTAACTATGCCCTTGCCCTCCTGGCCATCCTTCTTCCTACCACATGGCTTCTCAACTTCAGAACTATCACCATGTAAGACCAAATAAGTCTTTGTTGTGGAGGCTATACCTGTACATTAATAAGATGTTTAGCACCATCCCTGATCTATGCTCACCAGATACCAGTAGTACCCTTCCCCCAGCTTGTCTCTAGACATTGCCATATTATCCCTGGGAAGGGGGAAGAATTTCCATCCACTGTTCTATCTATTTCTCTAATCTCCTGAACTATTTCACTATTTCAGTGGAGTTGGCCCCTCTGCCATATGATATATATATATTCTTTCTAGTTTCAATTTCACCCAAGTTTACAATCTGTTACTCTGATGCATCTTCTTCTTCCTGAGTTAGCAACTTTCCACTTTGATTCAACAATCCAAATGATACCCAATGCAGCTAACACAAATGTTTGTGTCTATTCATCATTCTTAATCTTCCCATTGCAGATGAAAGAGTATGATTTCTCCATTACATACCTTTGTCCCATAAATACTGGCCTTATCTGATAAGCCCTGTAAGCACTAAGTTAATTTATATAACAATGAGAGTACTAATAGAGAGCACATAAGCCAGAACCTTTTTTAACTTTAAAAATGCTAAGTTGGTTCCTGACTCTAAGCATACTTATCCTCCCTGAACAAGTATTCATTTCTTCCTCTCACTTGTGTAATGGGAATTATAATGATCTTGCAAAGCCTTTTGAAATTCCAAATTGGGTGGAATTTCATTTCAATTCAATTTGAGAGGCAACTTTTAATTATTTGAGCTAATGGAGAGGGATGAAGCAGCAAAATTAGAAAATTCACATAATACAAATTTAAGCACATAATGACACAAACACATATTCTCAAATTTTAAGAAATTAAAAGATCACCAAGAGTTATTAGACTGACTTTACTGCATGATTCATAACTCATCCAGATGAAGCATTGCTAATGAGTTTGAGCACTTACATCACTGGCATCACACAATCAGAGGGGGTGACTTTCCTTAGCTATTCATTATAATTAGAGGTGAATTCAATGACACTTTTGGTAGGTTGACATAAGAATTTTTATTCTCTTTATAATTTTCTATATTTCTCATGTTATCTTCATTAAATTCATAAAAAAAATTTTAGGAAGGGAGAGGGAGAGAGTGGGAGAAATAATGAGAGAAAATCATTGACAGGCTGCCTCCTGCACACCCCACACTGGGAATCAAGCCTGAAATCTGGACATGTGCCCTGACTGGGAATCGAACTCATTCCTTACCTTCTAGTTACTAAGTCGACACTCAGCCACTGAGCCACCCCAGCCAGGCTAAACTCGTAGTACTTTTATTATGATAAAATATACATAACATACAGTTCACCATTGTAACTGTCTTGTACTGGAACATCAAGTACATTCATATTGTTGTATAGTCATCACCACCATTCATCTCCAGAACTTTTCCATCTTTTCCAACATCGACAATTTTTAGTAGATATTACCTCCCTACTGTCTACTAATAATGTGCTATTTAATGTTCTAAGTTAATTTCTGGTAGCTGTTATTGAAATAAATGTAAAGTCTACCATAATGATTGAAGGATAGCATCTATACGGGTTTATGAGTTCAACTTTCATATATAGAAAGAGAATTCTTGTCTTTTCGTAGATATGCTTCATACATCCCCACTGCTGTATCCAATGCATAACTAACCATTCCTCAACAGCCCAGGCAACAGCCCAAGGGAACTCAACATGTGCAAACAGCTTCTGGTTTCCTTGAATAGTACATAGACTACGGGTTATTGATGAGACAAATATGTATATGTACCTGCAAAATTAAATTTTTATTTTTAACAAATATACTTCCCCCAGCTTGTCTCTTGCTTTAAAAGATATTATGGACATTGGTTAAATTATATTCAGACAAAAGTATGCTCATCCAGTTGCTGTTTTTAAGCCTTTAGCTTTTACAATAGACTGTCTTTGGTTTAACAGATGCAAAGTATTAACTACCAAGGAAGATAGAAGTTTCTTAAAGCTTTATTAGTAAAGTTTATTTTAACTTCACTTAGTCCTGGCTTTATTAATAAACTTTATTTAGCTTCTCTTAGTTCTGGTTTTATTAATAACGTTTATTTTAGCTGTATCCTATCTAATAAAAGAGTAATATGCAAATTAACAATCACTCCATGACAAAAATGGCGGTGCTCGGTGCCCAGTTTCTCAGGCCCAGGGAGGGCTGCCGCTGAGAGCAGGCAGTATGAGGCCCCAGCTATTGACCTGGGAGGCCCCCAACCTCCTAACTCCTCCTCCCCTCCCCCCCCCCCCCCCCCCCCCAGCAATCAGCTCCTATCACAGCTATGCCTACAAGAGCTATCCCTTCCCTGGGGCAGCCTGGGGAGTCAGCCTCCAAAGGGCTTGTGCCCCCATGGAGAGATTCCCCCCCATGGAAATTCTTTGAAATATAGCATGCTATCCAACAATCACAAAAGTCCAAACTTCAAAAATTAAGAAAAATGTTTCTTCTTTTTTATTTTTTTTATTTATTTATTTATTTTCGTATAAGAACTACAGACATTCTCATTTTCTGAGAGACAAAAACTGAAGTTAATGGTGGTGATAATTATGAAACATATCTCCAAGATCAATTTCCTCTTATAGTACTCTAGCCCTAGTTATAAAACTTCCCTATATAGAAAAGCCATGTCACACTTAAAGAGTAAGCTTCCCATAGTTCTTCACTATAGTGTGTGGCAATTTTAACTTCAACTCTTTTAAAGAGATGGTGACTGTCTTCTCTTTGCTCTTTCTTGGCTAATGACAATTTCTGATTAATGCCCTATAGCTAAGTGAAAGCTAATATTGTCCTTTTAACTGGGCAGTAACTGATAGATTTACCAGTTATGTCTTAGTTTTTAAAATAGACTGGGTTAAAGACAAAGGTCAAAAGATTCAAACTCCAGACACTTTTCATCTGTTAGATACAGAAACTAAAACAAAAGTATTGATTTCCCTTACTTTCCTCAAATTGACTAAAATCTAGAATTAAATTACATAAAACTTTATTGAGAATTCTTCTAAGACACTGGAAGAAGGAAACTAACTATACATTATAAAGGAGCAATAGAACAACAATATAATGAAGTTTCACTGTTGTGAAACTTTGTTATAGTCACTCTGGCCTGTTCTAACAAAAATACCATAGACTAAGTGGCTTACATAATAAAGAGTTTTTCCACATAGTTTTGGAAGCTGGAAAGTCCAAGATCAAGGAGCTGGCAGATTCAGCATCTGATGAAGGGCCACTTTCTGATTCATGGATGGATGTCGTTCTCTGTATCTACATGAAATACGAAATAAGAGAGCTCTCTGGAGTCTCTCCTGTAAGGGCACTAATTCCATTTAATGAGGGTTCCACCCTTATGACCTAAGGCCCCATGTCCAAGTTACCATCACATTGAGGCTTAGAATTGCAACAAATGAATGGGATGGGGGTAAAAAAATTCAATCTATAGTATTGTTGCTGTTTCTTGCACACATTTTAAAAGTAACATTCTCAGATCTAGTTGGCAAAACTTTGACCTAACAGCTGTGTGTTTGACATAAACTTTGAGAGAACTTATACTTTGAAAACACGAAGTTCTGAAACAAACACAGGGAAGCAGTCAAAATTCAGAAACAAAGAAACATGTCACAAATAAAAGAACAGAAGAAATCTCCAGAAAAAGAACTAAATGTAATGGAAGCAAGCAAACTACTAGGTACAGAGTTCAAAACAATGGTTATAAGGATGCTCAAAGTACTAGATGAGAGCTTCAAGGAACTTAGTGAGAATTTCAAGAATATTAGTGAGACATGAAAAAGGACCAGTCAGAAATGAAGGATACATTAACTGAAATGAAGAGTAGAAGATGTCAAGAATCACATCAGCCCTAACCGGTTTGGCTCAGTGGATATAGCGTCGGCCTGCAGACTCAAGGGTCCCAGGTTCGATTCTGGTCAAGGGCATGTACCTTGGTTGCAGGCACATCCCCAATAGGGGGTGTGCAGGAGGCAGTTGATTGATGTTTCTCTCTCATCTATGTTTCTAACTCTCTATCCTTCTCCCTTCCTCTCTGTAAGAAGGGAAAAAAAAGAATCAAATCAGCTATTTGGATTGTGAGGAAACAAAAAAGAACCAATAAGAATAGCAAAAAGAAAAAAGAATTCAAGTATATGAAGATAGTGTAAGGAGCTTATGGGACAACTTCAAAGGTACTAGCATTCACTTCATGGGAGCACCAGAAGGAGACAAAAGGGAGCAAGAAATTGAAAACCTATTTGAAGAAATAATGACAAAAAATTTCCCATGCCTGGTGAAATTAATAGACATACAAGTTCAGGAGAGTAGCAAACAAGACCAACACAAAGAGGTCCACACCAAGATACATCATAATTAAAATGCCAAAAGTTAAAGACAAAGAGAATCTTAAGAGCAAGAGAAAAGTGGTTAGTTATCTACAAGGGAGCGCCCATACAACTTTCAGCTGATTTCTCAACAGAAATTTTGTAGGACAGAGGGAGTTGCTATCCAAAGTGATGAATAGCAAGGACCTACAACCAAGACTACTCTACCCAGCAAAGCTGTTGTTTAGAATTGAGGGTCAGATAAAGAGTTCCACAGACAAGAAAAAGTAAAGGAATTCATCACCACCAAACTAATATTACATGAAATGTTGAAAGATCTTATTGAGGAGGAGAAGGAGGAGGAAGAAATATGAATAATAAATTGGCAATAAATACATATCTATCAACATCTGAATCTAAAAATCAAAATAAATGAACAAGAAATCTAATGAATAAAATAAAGTGATAAATAAAATAGAACCAAAGGCATGAAAACATGGAACAGGCTGAGAAATCTCAACAGGAAGGAGGGAGGGAAGTGGGAAGACATTAACTAAAGAACTTAGATGCATATATGTATTACCCATGAACACAGACAATTGAGTGGGGAAGGCCTGGGTATGGCAGGATCCAGGTGGTGGAGGGCAATGAGGGGAAAAAATGGGGGGGGGGGTAACATCTATAATACTCTCAACAATAAAGATTAAATACTTACATACATACATACATACATACATACATACATAAGAAAACACCTGGTTCTAAGCAGAAGAGGAAAAAAAGAACATAGCTGCTATTCTAAAATTAGAGCATCATTGCACAGATCTTTTTTTTTTTTAATAGTCCTTCCTACTGTCATTTAAAAAACCCACAACTCTCACCAGCAGAACATTTGGAACAGTATACTCCAGCATTTCAGGGAGATCAAATTTCTTTTCTACAACCCTTAAGAGGTACCTCTTGAAATTTTCCAGTTAATATTTTCAAAACTCTGTAACAAATAACAGCCCTAGAGAAAAGCCTATAATATGGCTGTCAGTGAACTTGACTTCCATCATAAAATCAAAACATTGTCAAGCATTTTTAGCATGGAAGCAGCTACCACCTAATAACTATGCAGGAAAAAAAATACCAAAATCAGTTTGTCTCATCTCAATCTTTGACTTTTAAGTTAAAAAAAAAAGATATTTGTTTTTATGTATTTATTTATGAAACTGTAGTCACAATTTCTCCAAGAACACTATACTAATAATAGGGGAATATGCAAATTGGGTTGTGCACTGTCACAGTAACAACTGATCAGCAGGCTGTGTGCACAGCAGCAGGGATAGGTGGGCGGGGACTTGCAGTGTCGGGGATGGGGGTGTGGCCACAGCAGAGAGGCCTCTCTGCGTGCCTGTGCCAGGGGTCCACAGGTGCATGGACGTCTGCAGGCCTCTGCCTCGGTCTGGCTCAGGAGCGGGGTCACAGCAGGGGCCTCTGGGAACCTGCACCAGGGGTCTACAAGCCTCTGTTGTGGCCCATCCCGGGGGTCCATAGGCTTCCCCCTGCTCCGGCCTACCTCTTTGGAGCAATCCATCAAGGAGCCCCGGTTGGGTGGGCAGGGCCTACCTCTTTGGGTCAATGGGTCATGGGGCTCCCACACTGTGACAGGCTAGGCTGGCAGACCCGCTCCCTCCCAAGTGCATGAATTTCATGCACCAGGCCACTAGTATATCTATAATAATAAAAGTGTAATATGCTAGTTCAACTTTCTGGATGAAGCCAGGACTGAGAGGGAAGCCCAGGTCCTGAGTGACTGCAGGCAGCTGGAGGGAAGCCCAGGTCCTAGGTGCCAGCAGCTGGGGGAAGGAAGGCCTACTCTTGCACTAATTTCGTGCATTGGGCCTCTAATTTATGTATAAAAAAGAATTATTGATTCTTGGTAGTGTTACAAAAAAAAATAAAGAGCAAATTTTAAGTTAGTTCTTTTTCTTTCTAATACATAAAAAAAGGATGAATTAACATGAGCATTCATTCATTCAACAAGTTTTTATTAATGATCTATTATTTGCTAGGCACTGTGCTGAGCTTTAAGGCAAATATAAAGAAACAGGCACTTTTCCCCCTGCATATGAATGTGCAAATAGATGTCAAAAATGACTGAAGACCACGACTAAGACCACACCATAAAATAGAAGCAAACACCCCAAGTCACCCAAGAGTCTAAATTTCTACTTTCATTTCCTTCAGTTTCCGCATTCTACCCTGTGATTTTTATTTAATGCTTTCTAAGGAAGGAAGAAAAATATTGAACAAAAAGATATTTCTTCCTTTTCCTTCTATATACAGAAATGAGAACTTGCTCTTGCTTTGGATTCTTCTCCTCACTCACCCAAAAAAAAAGTATTTTCATGGAGAATAATAACGAATTAATGAGGAATAGTTTATAAAGAACTTCAGAAATATTATCAGTCACTATCATAAAGGAAAAGTCCAAAAACAAATTTTAAAATTTGCCATTATTATGCTTCTTTTTTTTTTTTTTACTTTGAAAAATGGGGGGAGGGGAATCATTCTTAGTAATTATTAGATGCATTTTTATTAATTTAGGGAGGAAAGATAATGATCATAAAACTCCAAACATGTAAAATGCATAAGGCTCAACAATACTGTTTTCTGTGATTTCTGGTTATTCCAGAAATAAAGACCCTTTAACCTGCAGTTCATAATTTTGCTCTCTGTTGTTTAAGGAAAGGAAAACAGACCAGAAAGGAGAGGGCTGTGTCTCAAATATATTAGGGGTTCAATTAGTGACTCTTGGAAGCTGAAAGACTGTATTGCTATTTTGGGATTTTTGATGCATTAGAACCAGTGTGCTAATAAAGTACTTACAATTGACTAGGTCTCACTAAAGACTCCAAATCTCTTGATGAGATCTAGAGATTAACAGCAGAAAAGAGTTCCTCATTGAAACAAGGTGTTCCCTATATTACTGCAAACAAATCTCATGTAAAACTGTATGACAGGTTAGGGAGGTTTTCTGTCATTATTTTTTTTTAAATAGGTTTCAGTTTATTGCTCTTTTTCTCCTTTGCCCCTATGATGCAAATATTGGATACACCTGAAGTTGTCCCATAGCTCCTTACACTATCCTCATTTGGGGGGATGGAAGAGGCAAAGTTCTTTTTTCTTTTTGCTGTTTTGATTGGGTGTGTTTTGCTTCTTTATATTCCAAACTAAAGGCCCAGTGCACAAAATTCATGCAAGAGTAGGCCTTCCATCCCCCAGCTGCCAGCACCAGCTTCCCTCTGGCACCCAGGACCCGGGCTTCCCTCGCAGCCCTGGCTTTGTCCAGAAGGTTGTCTGGTTTTTATTTTTTACTTCACCTACTCAACTGTTGAGCCCTGTAAATTATTCTTCATATTAGTTATTGTGTCCTTCATTTCTGACTGGCTTTTTCTATGGTATCCATGTCCTTTTTTTTTTATGCTATTGAAGTTTTCTCTAAGTTCATCTACTCTTCCCTTGAGTTCACTGAGTATCCTTATAACCAGTGTTTTGAACTCTGCATCTAGTTGATTGCTCGTCTCCATTTTGTTTAGTTATTTTTCTGGAGTTTTGTCCTGTTCTTTCACTTGAGACATGTTTCTTTGTCTCCTCATTTTTGCATTTGTTTCTCTGTATTAAGCAGAGATGCTATGTCTCCCAGGCTTATGTAATACGTGTAGAATCCAGGGGCACAACCTCCCTATTCACCCAAACTGGACTCTCCAAGTGGACCTCCCTCTACATGGTCTGTGTGCTAGTACACCCTTCTGTGGTAGTTGGGCATTGATTACTGTTGGCACATCAATAGGAGTCATGTACTCCAAGGTCCATTGGCTACAAGGACTGGCTGCAACCACAGGGGAGAATCAGCTTTATAGGAGCCCACCCCACAGAGCAGGACTTAATTCAGAGAGGTTCTACTGCCCACTGAGTCCAGCCCTTGAGTCTATCACTTGTGGAGGTGGCTGGGTGGTGCTTTGATGTGGTCTGAAGCTATCCACCAGGTGTGCTAGCTCTGGGCCGGCTGAGACGTGCAAGCCAAGGTCAGCCACTGCCTGTGTTCTGCCCAGGATTATCTGGAATGACCTATAAAGCTATCTGCTGATGGCTGTTATTTGTGCTGGGCTTAGAGGTGTCCAGGAGAGGCCATACTGCTAAGGCTGACTGCTACTAGTGCTGGGCTTTGGGCCACTTGGTGAGAAGTAAAGGGCAAGATGCTACTTTTCTTAGAGATTTTATGGTAGGAAATTTTGAAGCATGAGCCAAGACAGTCTATTCATATGGAAATACTACTGGAAATAGATTGTATGGGCCCACAAGTTGCTGGGGCAGGTCTTAGGAAATCACCAGGACAGGGTGAACAGGGTGAACCATGTGTATGGAGACTCAGATTTTGCCCCTAACTGCCAGCTCTGTGAAGGATTCAGAAAAAAAAAAAGGAAGAAAGAAAGAAAGAAAGAAAGAAAGAAAGAAAGAAAGAAAGAAGCCAATGGCCTCTTCTAGCACTTCCATCTGAGAGAAAGCTGCCCCTCCAGCTCTTACCTTTATGCCAAACAATTCAATTATTCCCTGTATGCTGCTGAAGCCTTTCAAGCTGCTTCCCCAACACTGGAACTCAGAGGGTGTATATCTGAGTAAGTCCATGTGTGGGCCCTTTAAGAGGAACTGCATGGGACTCCAGCAGCCCTTTGTCTCACTCAGCCTCAATCCCCATTGGTTTTTACAGCCACAAGTTATGGTGACTTCTCTTCCTGGAACTGGAACCCTGGGCTGAGGTACCTGTTGTAGGGCTGGGAACCCTCCCTCCTCAGGGAAGACCTCTGCAGCCAAGATATTCCTCCCAATTTTTATCTGCCACATGTGGTATGGGACCAGCCTGTTATGCCTCTCTGCCCCTCCTACCAGTCTCGATGTGGCTTCTTCTTTATATCCTTAGGGATTCCAGTTTAGCTAGATTTCGGGCAATTCTGAATGATGGCTATTCTGTAGTTTAGATGTAATTTTGATGTGGTTGTGGGACGAGAGTACCGCATTTACCTACACATTATCTTGACCAGAAGCCCTTTTCTATGTTTTTAGGCATTCAAATACCATTGTGTTACAATTGCCAGAGTATTCGGTATTGTGACATGCTATATAGATTTTCTAGCCCAGGAGCAATAGTCTATACCATGTAGCCTAGGTGTGTAGTAGTCTATACCATATATGTTTGTGTAAGTGCACTCTATGATGTTCACACAATGATAAAACCACCCACCTAGTAATGCATTTCCTGGAACATATCCAGTCATTAAAAAGTGCATGATATAATTCCCTAATTCATATGTACAAATCTCAATTAGCCTGATAATCCAGAACGGTGCTCCATATTTATCCTAAAGATTTCCATCTCTTTCTAATTCAAGAAGTGTCTCATGAAGAAGTATGGGATACATTATGTCTCTGTATACAGTAAGTCCTCAGGTTACATTAGAGATTCATTCCTATGGTGTGACCTAATGCTATTTTCACCTTAACTCGGAACCCACCTACATAAGCAACTATGTCACTCACATGGAGCACATACAGAGCAGTAATGAAGTGAAATAGTAAAAAAAAAAAAAAAGATAACAATTCCTGATCGTTACTTGTGGTAAATAATAAATAATTTAAAAAAAACATAAAGCACATATGTACATACGTCGACATGACAGAACTTTTTTAATAAATAAACTAGAGGCCCAATGCATGAATTTGTGCACGGGTGGGGTCTGGCAAGCCTGGCCCAAATCAGGGAAGATCAGGGCTGGGCCTGTTGGGGAAGGAGACAGGAGGAGGTTGACTGGCCAGCCCACCCCAATCAGGCTAACCAGGACCAGGCCAGCTGGGAGTTAAAGCTGAGGGCCATTGGCTAGCGGGCTCCACCCCCAAATGGGGTGGGGGGCCCATTTGGGGACAGCAACCAGGGGAGGGGTTGGGGGAGGTTGAGCAGCCATCCCCACCCCTAATTGATGAGGGGAGGAGTCCAATCAGGAGTGGAGCTAACTGGGGGAGGGGGGCACAGGCAGATTAGGGTAGTGAGAGCCAATAGGGAGTGGGGCCGGTTGTGGGGAGGGGCTGTGGGCGGTAGGCCAGCTGACTCCACTCCCGAATGGGATTGGGTGGCTGATAGGTGGCCAGTAGCCTGTGGGAGGGACTGCAGGCCATTGGCTGGCCAGTCCTGCCCCTGATCAGGGTCAGGGGGCCTATCTGGGGTGGGGAGGGGCTAAAGGAGGTTGCCCAGCCAGCCCCACCCCCAGGGGGTGTGATCAGGGGCAGGGGCAGCTGGGGGGAGGGGCTTCGGGCCAATCAGGGTGGTGGGGGCCCATTGAGAACAGGCCCAGTTGGGGGGAGGGGCTGCAGGCAGGAGGTTGGCCAGCCAGCCCCACCCCCTGATCAGGTTGGTTCACTGGTCACAGTGGGCATCATAGTAACCAGTGTTCCGGCTGATAGCTTTTTATATATATATAGATAGGAGATGGGACATAACCACAAAACAACGTATGTCAAGTCCAACATAACCCGAGGACTATCTGTACTACATTCCTAAGAAACAAGTGTTGGCCATAATTAATTTTTAAAAACTAGAATAGAAATGGAAGAGGAGGAATTTCAGAAATAGAAAAAAAGAGAGGGGGACTTGTCATCAATATTAAATCTATATAAAACTTCATACCTGTATATTTAAAATGATTCTAGAATTATTTCATACACCATCATCCCCATCCCTTGAAATCTGCAAGTGAATCCTAGTTTCCATAGCCCCTAAAGAAAAAAGTACCTGCAGGTGATTTCTCTCTTAGAACAATTTCATCCAAAAAGAAAGCCTGAGATATATTAACATATATATAAAAAAATATTCAATACAGCACTCTTTGGATTAGAACCAAAATACCTGGAAATTTGAACACCTATCAAGGAAGGACTGGTAAGACAAATTACAGCACATCTAAAATGGCATGTCATGAGGAATATCATGCAGCCATCAAATAAAACGAGGTACAACATTGCTATGTGTTCATGAATGTGTATGACAGCAAAACTTGTCCTCTCTGCCCTCCTATGTTCTTTGGCTGATCTAATAATTAAGTTGACATAAGACATTAATAAGAGGAAAAAGCTCTCTCTGCTAATAGCTTTCTTCCTATAGGCCCCTGGTCTAAACTATTTCAGGCAATTAAGGGAGAGGTAAGAAGCTCTTCTTGAGTCTATTGGGCCTCAATTGTCTTCAGCTCAAAATAATCCCCCATGCCAAAGTGTATCTTCTGAAATAGATTGCGCTGAACCCCATCACATGCACTCCAAGAGCTCTAGGATATGGGTTAAAAGAAAAAGCAGGCACAGAATAGGAGTAATTCCTAAGAATAGAAAAAAAGGCAAGAAGTCCATATATTTGCATGTGTGTGGGTGTGTGTGTGTGTGTGTGTGTGTGTGTGTGTGTTTCTATAAAGATATATCACTGGCTGGCTGGATACCCCTGGGGGAAAAAAAACAAAGGATTATTGAAGGAAGAAGATTTACTTCTTAGTCTTATATTGCTTACATTTTTCATGAATTAAATTGTGTATGTGTGTTTACTTATACTCATACACATGCACACTTTTAAAACAAAAGCTATCTAGAGGAAGTACACGCAAAAGCAAACAGGAAAGGCAAAGCTTGGCTCACTCCCTGCCCAACTCACCGCTTCCTGGGCCAGGACCCAGCACACCCAGCAGACCCAGGCTGCGGTGGCCTGGTTCCAGCTTCAGTGATTTCTCAGTCTGAGAGGCGCTGTGCTTTCTTGCAGGAGGAAGGACATCAATGACTGGAGATGCTTCAAGAATGCACCCCTGTATCCAAAATGCATAACCTACCCCACATTCTTTGGACTTTTACCTTCATGAACTGTACTTTTTATTAAGACCTATCTCATAGTTTCTATTTCCTTTTCCCTACAAACTTTTAAGAGGTCATCTCTACCTACATTCCCCACGTCCAAAATAATTTGCATATGTTGCAAAGATTGAGGTCAAGGAAAATGTTTGTGAAAAACTTTCCCTCCATATTGAGTACCAAACCACCTTGACAACAGGCGGTTCCTGACAATAAACTCTGAGGAAACAGTTTGTTGACTACTGGCCCAGCTGGCCAATTACCCAGTGAAGAGTTCTTCTGCTGGCATCATGTTACTCATCGGCCCCACAACAATTTGGGAAGCATTTCCAGTATTCAGAGAACGCTTTAAATGAAATCAGACTAGTGTGTAAGCCAATCCATACCCAGGAGCCAAGAGAAATAATTAAAGGAGTGAATGTTTTATTCTTTAGTGTTTAATAGAATATATAACAAGTCACATAATCAATGATTCTTTACTCACACACCGGGAGGAAAACAGTATTGAGTATTCCTGTTATACAACTGGTTGTGAACAGGGAGAACAAAAATCTCTAGAGCGTTTAGACAGTTGAAGAAATTATCTTAAACTTTGGGCATGTCTACAAAGACTTCATCAGTGCCTTTCTAAAAAATATAGAGGGACACTTTTCTTGGCTTTCTGTTTCCTTAGAAAAAAAGCCTGGTAATCGTATAATTAATTTTTCCCTTTCCCCTTCTATTTTGAGGAAATGGCTCTATGATATATATGACAACATTTTCAACAATTTAATAACTCCAGACAGCTCTGTGGGAATCTTCCATTGTTTAGTAGATAGTTTCTCAGATGCCTGGAAATCATATATAATTTACATCTTCAAAATTAACATCCATGATGAATGTTTTAACCTTCTATCATTAAATGTCACTAATGCTGTTTGTGTGGTCATAAATGAATTGTCATCATTTGTATTCAATAGTAATAGCAAAAGCTGCCTGCCTATAAAGTCACAAAGACAGTTGTATAATAGTTTACATTACAACTAATGTTTACACACATCAAAATACATGGAAAATTAAAAACTTTGCTTGGGGGGGGGAAATCACAAAACGTACAAGGTAACAAGAATTCTTAGTCAACTAGAGTCCACCTTCCTACAACACAAGATTATACTGTAATGTAGATATTCTGGTTGAATTTCTTCCAAGTTTCAAGGGTCCCAGTAGAAAATCTCAATCTTCAAACTTTAATACTCTTAGAATTTTATTATCCAAACTTGTGACAAAGTAAAGTTAACTTCGACATAACTTGCTTCTGGCTCTAGAAAACCCTATTTCAGGTAGTATAGCCACTAGAAACATAGAGTGTTTTATTTATTTCTCAAGAGACAGATTAGGTCAACTAAGAAAACTAAATCAGTTTGTAAATGACTTACAGTAAGAAGAAAAAGAGAGACAATTCCAAAGGGTTTACTTTGGTAGGCCTGTAATACAAATATTAAACTGAGAAAAGTATTTATGATTTAAACTGTAAAAGCAATTCTTAAGGAATTCAACCCCTCCAGTCAACACTTTCTAAATGCCTGCAGTATAATTTAGCATTTTTCATGTGGAATACAAAAGTGTTTGAATATTGGGTTAGAATTTACCATAATTTAAAAAGTAAGAAGTTATCAAAGCTTCATCTCACATGGCTTCAATACAATAATAACATTCCATAGAAAATTCCAATAGAAATTGGAATATGTAATGAGCATGGCCAGTTGCCATTTTGTCTGAGAATGCACAGATTATGCATTTCCTCAGAGAAGCAATAGGCCCCATATATATGGTTCTGGATTGAAAGAGAAGACAATTTTGGCTTGAATTGTAAATTATCACTTTGTGATCAATACAAAAAGCCAAATACAAAACACAAGAACAAAAACAGTACTGAAGAGGGGGAAAAAAGTCTCACATCTTCAAGGAATATTTTTCACAACATATAATTTGAAAAATTAGAGTGAACTGGTTCATATTCTGCACGTATTAAAAAACAGACTTGTTAAACACTAGGCGCAAAAGCATTAAACATGGTACCTGTTTTTTTAACCATCACTGTCAACATGTATTCTTTTTTTATTATTTAAAAAAAAATTTTTAATTTATTAAAATCTAATGTCACTCAGCTATATTTATGAATCAAATGGTAATTAAAGCCATTACATATGTAAATGCATGTACACTGAATCGGGATAATGCAGTCATAATTACCTGAATAATTTATGGCCTTCTCCCAAGTTATTTGAGTGGTGTCTTCACAGGGTTTATTCAAATCTCAATATTCCACCTAAGCTCACAGGTGACCACCACCAAACCCTTCAGCCACTTTGTAGTCCTTCTCTGCCCCAAAGCACGTGAAGGGCCCCAAAAGTGTCCGTGAAGTCATCTTACCTGTTAACACTCTCTACCGAAACGCATGCAAAATGAATTTGTTACCCAGCCTTCACTTTGGGCTAAAAGTAGAATGCTCTCTGGTATCCACGTCCAACTTTAGAGGGGACAGTCATCCTTAGAAAAAGAGGTCACGTTACTGTTTCTAACCATCCCATTCCCAGTCTTTCGGATAATGAAAGGGGGTGCAGGGGGGGGAAGCATTGCAGGGCAGCAAGGGTCGGGGGGCATAGTAAAACTAGGATGGAATAGTTCAACTCAACGTTTTACAAGGTAAAACATGGCTTACGTGGCAGGGACAAAACTTGAGCTGTTTCCCATCACCCCAGGAGTTGTGCAGATTTAATAAGGAAAAAATCAGAACCTCAGAGTTCTGCCATATGTCAGTGGTTTTATCTGGCCCCCATAGGATGGATGTGATTTTTGTCGAGTAATCTAACAGAACACCATATGGGCAGAGAAGTTTCTGTGACACTCACAGTTGGCCAGTGAGTGACATTCCTAAATCATCTCAGGCTTGAAACGGAAAAAGTTCTGATGCATTACCTAGTCTGAGATCACACTCAACAGTGAAGCAAACACGGCTTCCTGGATGTCTGCTTCCACTTCCCTTAGGATTACTGTCTCTGTATATAAAGCTAACTTTATACCTTTCTAAAAATGCAACCACGGCCAAAACCGGTTTTGCTCAGTGGATAGAGCTTTGGCCTGTGGACTGAAGGGTCCCAGGTTTGATTCTGGTCAAGGGCATGTACCTTGGTTGCAGGCACATCCCCAGTAGTGGGTGTGCTGGAGGCATCTGGTTGATGATTCTCTCTCATCGATGTTTCTAACTCTTTATCCCTCTCTCTTCCTCTCTGTAAAAAATCAACAAAATATATATTTTTTTTTAAAATGCAACCATAATAAAAGACCTCAGAACTTTCTCTTCCCTCCTCCCCCCAAAAAAAGGAATCAATGGATTAAAAATACAGGTACCTTGTATTTTTACAGCTAATCAACATCTTAGTATACAACTAATATCCAAGCTAAATATGGAGCAAACTCAGTTTTATAATTATGTATTTTTTTTCCTAACCCAATTTCTCCATTGATAAGGATATAAGAAACTCATCAAGACATGTTGCTTAGTATAAACACCATCTGATGCAAGTTACTGGGGGCAAATATAGGAAATATTAACAGCATTAGTGAATGAATTAAAAAACTAAATGATTTGTGTAAAATGTTTATATAGGGTATATACATATTGGATCACATGAGTCTAAGAATAAAACAGTTCCAATTCTTAATATCTGTTATGGACCTAGTAAGATACAGTACAAGATTCATTTTTAAAAAGAAGGAAAAAATAGCGCTAATTTAAACAGTGAAAAGAGACCCTTACAAAATCTTAAAAAACATACTCCAGAGAAAAAATGCTGAAATAAATGAAAAAAGAAAGGCTTCTCAGTCATCACAGAATAGTCAAAGGAGCCTCACAGCATGAAAGATAAGGATTCGTTTCCTTTCACTTGTGGTATAGACGGGGTATGCAGTGGGACATGATTCCACGTTGGAGAAAAGGTATAAGGCAACCAGGTCTCCTTCTGGGTTCTGTTGCGTTTACCCCAGACACCATTTCATTGCTCAGCTCACTTTTAACTGCTTTGTCTTCACTTTAAAATATTCCCTTGGACGGCTATCTACTGATGGGCAGCCCTTGGTGTTTCTGTTCCTCTGCAGCTCTGTCCCTCACAAATATCCCGCCTTCGCTTCAAATAATCCACATAAAAGAAGTGACATCCTCTAATTTTCAGGTTTGCCCAGAAGTCAACGTTGATTGGGCTGGGAGAAAATATGGTTGTTTTTTTGTTTTTTTTAAATAAGAGATTTTTAAGTCTAAGTAACCAAAATCAAACATATTTTGTTTGCTCAAGTAAACAGATTTTTTTTTTCTTAACTCAGGATGTCTTTATCAACCAGAAAATAAAGTTCAATAACATAAACCCTACTGGGTAACTCTTTGGTTAGGTTATATAAGTATTAGCAACTTCTAAGTTTTAGGACTCAAAACAGTTCAATCAAACTGCCCGTGAAGAGTAGATGCTATTCCATCTGTATCAAATGCTTTGTGCGTGTGTGTGTGTGTGTGTGTGTGTGTGTGTGTGTGTACTTTTTTTTTAATGTGCATGTACTCAAAAGGATGGCACAAACTTCCAAATAATAAATGAGTATATGTCTGTTCCTCCCTTCCCATCCCTCCTGCTTACCTTCCTCCCGCCCCACCCCACCCCACCCCCCAAGCCTTAAGAGCTACCGCCATTCACTGCAAGAACACTAGGGCTCTCCTACTCCCCACCCAGGACGTGCACTACTCCCCAGCGCTACTGAGTCACCGCCCGGTGACTCCCCCCAAAGAACTTGGTGGCTCGGGCTGTCCCGGCCCGGTCAGCTGCGGGCCTCTTTCCCCCTCTGGCCCAGAACTGCTGCCATGTCACCCAGTCCAGCCAGCCGCGGGCTTCAGGCAGTGAGTGCGCGGAGGGAAAAGGGCGCCTCCTCCTCGGGCTGGAAGTCACTTTCCCCAAGTAACAAGTTTAAGCCACAGGCGAAGGCCTTTTTTTTCTGCGCGGAGAAGACATGAGATCCTTCATTGTGCCAGCACTAGATTCTTCTCCTACCTCTACCTGTAACTTCTCCAAACTTGATTCAATGTGTAGAGTCACTGAACTGCCCTCCTGGGAATCCCGATTCCAGGTCCAGTCTTTCATCCAGCCTCCTAAAACGCTACCTTTTTTTTTTTTGAAGAGGGCCGAAAAACACGGTTCGCGCAGTGTTATCAATTCTCATCTCGGAAACCTGGCATGAGTCACAAGGGCTTGACACTTGGACGGGGTCCCATCAAGATCTGAGCAATTCCGTCATTCCCAGGTACACTTGGGTCACTTCGGACCCCACTGCCCCCACTAGATCCAGACTGAGGGGCAAACTGGGGGAGGGGTGGCTTGAGGCAGGGGCAGAGGAAGGAAGGGGGGAGGAGTGGGGCGTCTATCTGGGCTCTCTCGGCTACGTGGGGTCCAAAGAAGACGAAAAAGCCGAAAGGATTTGCGGCTCCAGGTTCTCAGTGGGGGTTGGGGAGGGTCGAGGAGGACTAGCCCAGCTACTGGAGGTGGGGAACAGGGGAAGAATTAGGAGGGTGTGGGTGGAAGGGGAGTCTATAATCCTCTGCGGGGCAGGAAGGATGGGGGCGGGGATGGTGGGTGCGCTGGAGTCGGGAGGGGGGGTCTGGGGAGCTCACTCCCTGCAGAAGACGTACTCGGTGTAGCTGGTCCAGATCTTGTCCTCGCTCTGGTCTGCGCTGGCGAAGGCGCAGGTGCCCGTGGAGCTGCACGCCACCATGTGGAAGCCCGCCTCGGACAGCTTGTCGAACGCCTGCTCCAGGAAGTTGAACTTGAGGTAATAGCGCGACGTGTAGCGCTCGGGGGGCCGGTCGGGGTCCCTGCTCTCGTTCAGGGTGTCCCCGAACACCTCCTTGGCCAGCGAGGTCTTGCCGCACACGGTGATGCGCGCCACGCGCCGGAACTTGGCGTCCGCCTGCGCGTCCCGCCCGATGGTGTAGGAGCCGCGGTAGCCGATGGTGATGTAGCCCGAGCGCCGGCTCCCGTCCAGCGACTGCGACGGCGTGAGCAGCGGGCCCCCGGCCGCTCCCCCGGACGGGCTGCGGCTGGCCGAGGGCTCCAGCGTGGGCGACGGCACCCCGGCCGCGGCGCCCTCCGGCTGCTGCTCGTGCTCCGCGTAGCCCAGCGACAGCAGCTCGTCGCCCAGCGAGCCCTCCTTGGGCACCCCGCGCCTCGGGGGGTGCGGCGGGGGGCCCGGGCCGGGCTGCTGGGGCGCCCCGAGGCGGCGCACGAGCTCGGGCAGCTCGAAGTACTCGGCCTCGCGCTGCAGCCGGCTGCGCTCGGGGAAGTAGTCGGGCAGCACGAGCCGCAGGTCCCGCAGGTAATCCAGGATGTAGCGGAAGAGGAAGCCGTCTCGGTCCAGGAAGAAGCGGCCCTTGCTGTCCCGGGCCAGCTCCTGCGGCTGCTGCTGCGTGAACATGCGCCAGAGCAGCGAGTCCGGCACCGCCACCACCGTGCCGCGCCGGGTCACATAGACCTGGCCCCCCACGTTCAGCTCCAGGATGTCGGGGAACGGCGGCGGCGGCGGCGGCTCCGCCGAGGACGACGAGGAGCCGCTGCCGCCCCCGCCGCCGCCCCCGTTGGGCAATCCGCGGGTGCTGTTGGCCAGAGCCATGGCGAAGAGGTGGCCGGGCCGGGGTGGGGTGGTGCGGGGGGAGCGGGGGCCGCGCGCGGGAGCCGCTGCAGCCGCCGCCGCCGCCTTTCCGGGACTGTGCCGCTCAGCCCTGCGCCCTGGCCACTTCCGCGGCCCGGAGCGAGCCCGGGAGCCCGGGAGCCGAGCGGTGCCGAGCGAGCCCGGGGAGCTCCGGTGCGCTGCGCCCGCCTCGCCCGCGCGCTCCAGGCGAGTGCCGCCGGGTCGCGCCCCGCGCGCCGCTTAAGTAGAGCCGCCCGCTCGGGGCGCGGGGCGCGCGGGAGGCGTGGGCGGCGGCGGAGCGGCGGAGCGGCGGAGCCTCGCTCCCCGGGGCGGGCGGGGGGGGGGGGAGTGGCGGCGGAGAGGGGGATCGATTTGCATGTTCAACGCCGAAGCCGCGCCCCGGCCCGCTGGCTCCACCCAGACTCGCGAGCTCGTGGCGAGGGGAGGGCCCGAGGACCGGCTTCCACTCCTCCCCGCCCCGCGCTCCGGCCCCTTCCCACTCCCGCCCAACTTTCCTCTTTCCCCGCCGCCGGGGGAGCGGACGGAGCTGGGACCCGCCCCTCCGAGGAGCAGCCTTCCTCCGAGGGGCGGTCAGCGCTCGCCCAGCCCTTCCCGTGCGTCCCAGCCCCGCCCGGCGCCAGGCGCTCTGGAGGGAGGGCGTCCGCTTTCCGGGCCCCCGGGGGGTGGATGGGGAGGGGAGAGTGGGTGGCGGCCTCCGGAACGGGCCGCTTTAAACACCGGGACCGTGGCTCTGCCCTAGTCGGAGGTCGTGTTGCAGAAAGTTCTCCTGGGAGACAAAACTCGTGCAGAGACGCTGAGGCCGCCCCCGCCCAGAGGCAGCCACACCGGGTTCGAGTAGCCAGGAACCCCCTCTCCCCCTAGAAACAAAAAGCTATCCTCGGTGTCCCGCCAAAGGACGCTCTCCGATGGTGTACTTTCTGGGTTAAGAGGCAAACTCCTTGGTTGGGAGACCTCTGCACTGGAGGAAATTAGCTGCAATGGCAATGAGGCCCCTCGGTGGGAGAGAGGAGTGACTTCGCGGCGCCTGCTCCGTCCGGAGAGCGAGCGACCTCCCCGCGCTGCGCCTCCGCCTCCGCCTCCGTGGCCGGGCTGGAGGCGTTCCCTGCGACCGGGGAATGCTCCGTCTCCGGCCCCTCCCGGCCCTGGGTGAATCGCGCCGTTAAACTCGGAGGTTTTGCGGATCTAACGTAATTGACAAAAATTACCTTTCCGTCCCTGCGTTGCTAACCCCCCCCCACCCCCCACCCCAAGGTCCGGGCGACCCTGCTGTGCGGCGTGCCTGGGTCATTCATTCTGTTCCGTGGCTTCCAGGTTTCCTTACACTTGAGTCCTTTTCCTAAATCGCCTCTGGCCTCCTAAGGCCTGCCCCCTGCACCCCGGCATCCACCTGTCACATCGCAGCCCCGGAGACTCCGCCTCCCCCGGGAAGGCCAGCCCCGGCTCCCCAGCGGGCGGGGCCTCCGGGTGGCTCCTTCCTCGCGCCTGAAGCGCAACTCATTGTGAAATTTCATACCTGTGAGGGGTTATCTGGTCTCTGACTTTGGCAAATAAAATAAAGTGTCCCTGAGCACTGCAGAAAAAAAAAGGTACCAAAGAGGGAAGAGAAGGATGCTATGAAACCACCAGGTCAAGGAATATTTGTTGCGTACCTGCTATTATTTCGCTGCTGGTAAAGAATGCAAGGTAGACCAAGCTCCAAGGCAGCGTTCAGCGTAACCTGGGAGGCAAAGGGTCAGGAGTCTGAGAGCAGGGCTCAGATCAGCTGGAGGCACGGACGGTCAATCAGGGGTGAGATCTTTGTTCTTGATAATAATGTCTGTCTACCGTGTAGTGTGACTACCCACTGAGCTTTATAATTTCCTCCTGAATAAGTGCCATTTTTGTTTTGAAATGTTTACGTCTGCGGAGCTGTTATCTCACTCTCGTGTCACTGCGCTGAAATAAGATCAAGCCTCAAACCAGTTCACTTAATTGCAAGTAGATTTTGATACTGAGTGTTTGATCATTCGGTTTTTTTGTTTGTTTGTTTGTTTGTTCTCCCTGATAATAAATGGCATAAAAATTCCAAGTTCCAATGCTGAATTTCTAGGTGGTTGTGCTACTACTATTTCCAGTCTCTTTTCTATGAATCTAAGAAAAGCCTTGTTCATATCAATTCTGTACATATTTTTGTACCATTACTTTGCTCATTATATCAGCAACTATAGTCCTGGTGCACGAAATTCGTGCATGGGGGGTGGGGGACGGGGTTCCCCCTCAGCCCAGCCTGCACCCTCTCCAATCCAGGACCCCAGGGATCAGGCCTAAACTGGCAATTGGATATCCCTCTCAGAATCCAGGACTACTGCTGACTCCTAACTGCCCCCCTGCCTGCCAGGTTGCCCCCAACTGCTCCATTCCTGCCAGCCTGGTTGCTCCTAACTGACCTCTCACCAGCCTGGTCATCCTTAACTGCCCCCCTCTGCTGGCCTGGTCACCCCCAACTTCACGCCTCCCTTCCCCCCCCTCCCCCGCTGGCCCAGTCTCCCCTAACTGCCCCCCGCCCTGGCAGCCTTGTCGCCTCTTACTGCACCCCACCCCCTCCCAGCAGCCTGGTTGCCTCCAAATGCCTCCCCTGCTGGCCTGGTCACCCCATGCAGCCTGCTGTTCAGTCATTTAGTTGTCCCTCATAACCCCCCTGCTGGCCTGGTTGCCTCACACAGTCTGCTTGTACAGTTGTTTGGTCGTCCCTCACTAAACCCTGCTGGCCTGGTCATAGGCAGCCATCTTGTGAGGGCATGAGGGTCAATTTGCATATTACTTCTTTATTATATAGGATTCATGTCAGTTCTGCCTTCAGAACACTTCCAGGCTATTCACATGTTGCACCACCTCCCTGCCACCACCCTAGACCACGCTGCTTATCATCTCTTCACCTCTTGCCTGGATTAGCGCATCAGTAACCTCTTAACTACTTCCACCTTTTCCCTGTTTTGTTTTGTTTTTTTGGTGTGTGTGTGTGTGTGTGTGTGTGTGTGTGTGTGTGTTTATCACCAGAACGAAAGAAGGGATCCTCTTATAACCTGAGTCAGATCATCTCACTCTACTCAAAGCCCCTCCAGGGCTTCCCATCAGGTAAAAACCAGCCCTGGCCGCCTGGCCGGTTCTGCTCAGTGGTTAGCGTGTCATCCCTAAGGACTGAAGTGTCTTAGGTTCAGTTTCTGTCAAAGGCACATACCTCAGTTGCAGGCTCAGTTCCTGGCCCGGGCAGGGCTCCTTCCTGCAGGAGGCAACCAATCAATGTGTCTCCCTCACATGAATGGTTTGTGGGTGTTTTTTTTCTCTCTCTCTCAAAATCAATGGGGGCAGGGGTTATCCTCTCATGAGGATTAACAACAACAACAAAAAGAGTAAACACCAGTCCTTTCAGGGGTCTACAAGACTCCATGACCGGAGCTGCCTCACCAGTTTCTCTCAGACGCGTCTCCTCCCACTTTCCCAGGAGCTCCCTGGTTTTAACCACACTATCCTCCCACATTCCTCAGGACCTGTGCGCTTCCCGTTCCCTTAGACAAAAGGTGGGTTTCCCTTTGCCCTTATCATCCTCACCTTGTCCGGGTGCCTCCCTTCTCCCCGTCTCCAGGCCTCTGCAGCCAGACCCTTCCTGGATCACCTGTTTAATAGAGCACAGCCCCACACGAGCAGGGTCCCCATTCTCTGCTTTATCCATCCCTTGTATTCCCCTGCATTAGAACATAAACTCCCAAGAGATTTTCATCTGTTTGATTCATTACAACAGTGGTCCTTCTTATCTGCCATTGGGCTTTGCAGGGTTTCAGTTTGAAAATATTACACAGAAACTTCCAGAAATGATTCGTGAGTTTTAAATGGTGAGCCGTTCTGAGTAGTGTGATGAAGTCTGGGGCCTTCCCTCGTCATTCCACCCAAACGTGAATCTTCCCTTTGTCCAGCCAGCATATTCACTCAGTATTCGCTACCCACCGGTTAGTCACTTAGTAGCCATCTCGGTTATCAGACTGCCGTGGTATCACAGCGCTTGTGTTCAAGTAACCCTGACTTTACTCAACAATGGCTCCAAAGTGTAAGAGTTCTGATGCCAGAAATTCGGATATGCCAGAGAGAAATCAAAAAGTGGTCCTTTTAAGTGAAAAGGTGAAAATTCTCGACTTGAGGCATTTTATCATCTCACTTCATCACAAGAAGAAGGGTGAGTATAGTACAGTGAGATGGTTTTTGAGAGCGATCACATTCACATAATCTTTATTCTAGTACACTCGTAGTCCTGTGCACGAATCCGTGCACCAGTAGCTCTATGTGGGGCCTGGCCTCTCAGCACCCACTGCCCAGAGGCCCATCTGTGGCCAGGGGCAGACGTTTGCCTCATTGCCACAGCAACAAAGCAAGCGTCTGCCAGGACACTCACGCTGCCCACTCTCAGTGGCCACCCATCCCCCCGGGACTGGGAGACTCCAGCAAGGCTGAGAGGACTGGCCACCACCAGCTTTGTGATGGAGTGGTGGTTAATTTACATATTACCTTCTTATTATATAGTATTATTAGAATTGTTCTGCTTTATTATCAGTTATTGCTGTTACCCTCTCACTGTGCTTTCATTTATAAATTAAACTTTATCATTTGTGTTAAAAAGCAAAATATATAGGGTTCAGTTTCAGGCATCCACAGGGGGTCTTGGAACGAATCGCCCATGGATAAGGGGAAGAGGACTATGCATCCCCAGTGCCTAGAGCAGAACTGGCAATATAATAGGCAGTCAATAAATATCTGTTGCTTACTCGTTTGTTCCACGAATATTTATGGAGTGTCTACTATTATGTTCCAGGCGGTGTGTTAAAAAATAATCTCTGCCCTCTTAAGAGTTTACAGACTTGTAGGCAGCCAGATAATAAATATATAGATAAGTAAGTTCACTTTAGGTAGAAATAAATGCCATGAAACATAAAACTCTGAAGTGAGACAGAGGGACTGAGTGTGGGGATACTGCTTTATACAGACTGGCTGGGAAGGCCTCTCCATGAAAGTGACATTGAGCTGATAAGAAAGAGAATTCTGGAGGAAGAGCATTCCAGGCAGAGAGCAAAGTGAGTAAAAGGGGTCTGTTAGAAATGAACTTGATACATCTTACAGAAGTTTATGTATTGTATCATCTGCTTATATCCTGTGAGTCTCCAGAGGACCCTTGAAGAGATCAGTGCAAGCTCAAATGTGAGAGACACCGCATGCCCAGACCTAAGCAGCATACTACCTTCCTTCTCCTCTTGGAGTAACGTTCATCCACCATAAGCTAGCCTACTATGGGAAGCCAACGGTATTTCCTTATAGAAGTCTTCGGTGTGGGTAAGAGGCATAATAATGAATGAAATAGCCCTAATGGGTTTGGCTCAGTGGACAGAGTATCGGCTGCAGACTCAAGGGTCCCAGGTTCAATTCCAGTCAAGGGCATGTACCTTGGTTGCAGGCACATACCCAGTAGGGGGTGTGCAGGAGGCAGCTGACCGATGTTTCTAACTCTCTATCCCTCTCCCTTCCTCTCTGTAAAAAAATCAATAAAATATATTTTAAAAAAATAATAAAATATGCTGATACAAGATTGAAAGAATAATTTTCTGGTTAATTTGCGGGGGGGGGGGGATAATGTGTGTTTGTTTTTTGTGGGGTTTTTTGTTTTTGTTTGGGGTTTTTTTGTGTTTTGGTGGGGTTGTTTGTTTGTTTGTTTGTTTGTTTGTTTTTGCCTGGTTGATGGCATGAAATTCAAGAAGAATTTATAATTAGGGAACTTTAATGCTGGGACTTAAGCACCTGAGTGTTAGTTTATGAGGGAAGGAAGGAAAAAAGAAAGCCATAACTCCTTCAATATGTTAAATATGCTCATTGTCGGGGGAGTGGAGGGTGTGGGAAACCAATAGCCCTGTGTGTAGTCAGTTCCTGTTCAAGTGACTCTGTGTACTTTTTAAAATATATATATTTTATTGATATTTTACAGAGAGAAAGGGAGAGAGATAGAGAGCTAGAAACGTCAATGAGAGAAACATCGACCAGCTGCCTCTTGCACACCCCCTACTGGGGATGTGCCCGCAACCAAGGTACATGCCCTTGACCAGAATCGAACCCGTGACCTTTCAGTCCTCAGACTGACGCTCTACCACTGAGCCCAACTAGTTTGGGCTCTGTGTACTTTCTTAATAAGAGACAGAACCTTGTGTTTTTAACCTAAAGTGTGGGGTACAGAAAACATCTGGGGTCCTCCATCTCATCTGATTGGATTCTCCTCCCCCACCTACTACTTTCTCTTCCAATCAGCTTCCCCTCTCAGCCCACCCCTAATTCATTTAGTACATATTCTGCACAATAAAGATTTGACTAAGGAATGAGGAAGATGAAGAGAAATACAACGTTAAAAGAACTGGGGTGAAATGAGGTGAGCGCCTCTGAGGAGTGAGTTAATTTATGTGAAAACGACCTGTAAGCTGTAAAATACCATTCAAGTGTCAGAATCATGATTTTCCATCACCTATCATGGTGCCTGACAAGCCTGCTCAATAAATGCTGTATAAATAAGTGAATGGCAAAAGCATTCAAATGAATGCTGTGAGGAAAGGGGAGACGAAACAGAATTAGAAATTGTCCCAAATAAACATTAGTTTATTTCCAGTCCTCTCAATGTGTGTGCATCTTTTCTGTACGCAGGCTTTAAAAATCACTGACTTTTTGCATCCAGAAGGAAAAAGGAATTGGAAACAGAGGTTAGATAACATTAGTTTCAGTAAATCAGGGGATAAAGTTATCTCAATAGAGATTTGGCAAAGGGTATGCCAATATTTAATCTTTAAAAAAGAGAGAGAAAATGCTATAGGAGAGACATTGCCAAAATATTAGGTCTAGAAAATAAAGTCCCAATATCACTATTCTATTATTTGTATGCCTAATAGAACCAGAGAAACAAATGTTAGTAATGCTATAAATTTTAGATTATTTTCATATTCATATTTTCATATTTAAAGCTTTTCCAGGAAACAAGTAATGCTAATAGCAAACATTTAGTACTTACTGTTGTGTCAGCCTCGTTAATAGAATTATGCATGTAATAGCACATTTAATCCTAATAACTCCATGAGGTTGGTTCTATTCTTACCCGTCTTTGAGGAGACCTAGTGAGCAAATGATAAGGAGAACCTGAGATTTTAACCCAGGCAGTAAATCTTTAGAATCTGTGCTTTTAAACACTATTTCTCACAACCTCTCACTTCTGTAAGTGTTTTATATGTCTTAATAAATAGGTCCTGTTATTTTTCCCCCACTTTTCAGATGACAAACCAAACAGAGGTTAAATAACCTGAGCAATAAAGCACAACTATTTATCTCTACTAAGGGGCGGAGAAGGTTTCCTAACATCCATGTGGATATGCCATACAGTATTAGTCACAAGAAACTGTAGTAGTCACCGTGAACGAACTATACGGTTAGGAAGGAGTTAAGCCCTTGGGCTCTTGTTTCTGTCTTCTATCGATGTCACAATCCTGCCTCAAATAAGACTCTCTCTCCAAGGACACATTTGAGCCACAGACAGAATGGACACAGTGTTGTCCTTCTCTTACCCAATGCATTCCTACACACAACAAATCCGATTTGATTTCTGGCTCCCTAAAAATGCCATTGTGGTTTGCAAAGCTCCGGGTTTCAAGTATGTTTATTCGGTTTTGTTCTGCGCTCGTTAACGCCAGGCGAGGATAAAGAGAGTCTGTGGAAACTGCTGAGACCTGTTTCCCAGCACTCAAAGCCACCAGCGCGCCCTGGTCTCTGGGGCTTGCAAAACTGAACAGACGTCTCCCGCGGTGGCTTTACATACCACACGGGGCATGCATAGCCAACGGGGCTTTCCGTGTCAAAAATAACCTGGACCTCAGACCCCCGGGTGGTTCTGGAATTTCTGACCAGCTCCAGCTAATTATCGGCGTCACTGATGTTTTCGAAGGATTTGAAGGCCTTGGTTCCAAACGGTGGCATTCAACGTAAAGGTTACCGATGACTGTGTTCTCACGTCCTACTCTAGCGCGTCACTGTTCTGAGGGTTTTCATGTCGTCAGGCTCCCGTGACTGTCACAGCGAAGCCGGGTGGTCATTACTCAAGCGTGTCACAAGAGAAGAAAGAAGCTCAGAATGGTTAGGTGAGGGACGCTGCTGGCAGCACCGCAGTGCAAAGGGCGCCTGTGGGTTGGCCGGGATGCAGGGCCGGCATGCATATGGATGCTGTCTGACTCCACCTTCCCTGCTCTTCCCGCTCCCCAGCAGCCCCTATGGAGAATCGACTCAATTTAACGCCTCCAATGAGGGTTGTCACTCAGAATCATCACCTTGGAGACTACATGCTTATTTGAGAGCTGTCAGAACCACTCGCCCTCTCTGGCATATCTGATCAGGAGTTTCCTTCAGAGCCGGTTTACACCAGAACAGCATACCATCACTTTGTACTTGTGCCCGATTGTGGATTGATCCCTTCCCACAAGGCTGCGAAACAGGGCACCTCCTTGAGGGACGGCCCGCATGCCTGGGAATAAATGAGGACAAAGCCAGTGTTCGGGAGGGTGAAGACAAGGTGATGACTATCAGGTGGTCACCTTTTGACATTGGGCTTTCGAGATCTCCTCCCTGGAGTTCTCTAATGTGCTGAATGGTGCTGGGTTTAGGTTACGCAGAAAGAAGGGCTGATTCAACTGCAGAGACTTTAATATGTGGTTCCAGAAAGTCTGCATATTTTTTTTTTCCACTGTGAGGTTTGGACAAGAAGCCAAGCCACTGGCTAGACTATAATGGGCGACTTCTTATGTAATTGTAAGATCATTTGCTTGATATAATTAAGGGGGGAAAACTATATTTCCCCAATTTGCTTTCCAGCGACTGCAGAAATGTGCATGATTTTTCACTGTAAGGGGAATGGCCTCAGACTATGCTAAACGTTAAATGTACACTGAGTGGCCAGATTATTATGATCTCTGAACACATAATAATCTGGCCACTCTGTGTGTGTGTGTGTGTGTGTGTGTGTGTGTGTGTGTGTTAGAGCCCGGTGCATGAATTCGTGCATGGGTGGACTCCAGCCAGCCTGGCCAGGGGGAGGGGACATGGGTAGTTGGCCTGCCTGCCTGCTGGTCTAACTCCTGGTTGAGGGGACAATTTGCATATTACTCTTTTATTAGATAGGATAATCACTGAGTGGCCAGATTATTATGAATTCAGGGATCAAAACCATCTGGCCACTCAATGTATTTTTAGTTTTTTGACAAACCTCCATACTATCTTCCATAATGTCTGCACTTGTATAACCCAGTTTGTTCTTTACTGTGCTTACTTTGGTCTTTCACTGGTTTTCCTTATCTTTCTCTTGGATGACGTTGCCTCAGTAGTATCTAAAATGGACAAGGTAAATGACATTTCAATTGCAGTTCCCCATTCTTCCCAATAATCACTCGTTTCTAACACAAAGTTTCTCTCTGGTTGAAAAATTAGTCAAAATCCAGGCAGTTTGGATCTCTCTGTTTCAGAACTTGTTTCTCAGCCTAGACTCTGCAACTCAAGTGACAATCAATAAAACAGTTTACTTTTATCTAATTAGCAGTTCAGTGTCTGGGAGGTAAAATCTGGTGGGTGAAGGGCAGGGGTACCAAAAAGGGCCCCAAAGACAAGTGTCCTTAGACTCCAAAGAGAGTGGCTTCCTCTCTGTTCCCAACCCAGGGGCCTGAACCAGGAAATGATGAAGAGCTGAGCCTAAAACAGGGCACAGCAGCCAGAGCACAACTGAGACAGCAACTGTGGTGTCTCCCCATAGCTCCCAGGCTGCAGTGGGTCTAACAGAGAGAGAACACATGTGCACATGGCACAGGAAACAGACGCTTTATATCATGGTAGCAGATGTTACCAGAAGACATGTCAACAGCACAGGAGAGGGTTAGCTTCTCTTTACGTTGTACTCCACATGCCTCCAAACATTTATGAAGTGCCTGATCATGTGCCTGATCTTGCTGGCCGCTGTGGACGGCTGCCACAGGCCCCTGGCCCAGGAGAATCTGCACAACCTCAGAGTGAGTGGCCAGCAATGGCACGAGCTACAGACAGTTCCACGTGTCACATGCAGAGATCATAAGGAGGGAAGCTACCTTCCCGTGTAAAGCAGGGTTCTCCGAAGAGACACAACCAATAGGATGGATATCTATAACTATGCATTGACCTAATTGCAGCGAGAGAAGTTGTTTTATTTTAAAGAATCGGCTCACTTGATTGTGAGGGCCGGTAAGTCTGAAATCTGCAGGGCATGCCAGTGGCTGGAAACTCAGGCAAGAGTTGAAGTGGAAGTCTTGGGTCTAAAACCTGGAGGGCGGGCAGGCGGGAAGGCTACAAACTCAGGCAGAGTTTCTATATTACCGTCTTCACATGGCATGCCTTCTTCCCTGGGAAACCTTGGTTTTTGGTTTTTCCTCTTCAGTTTTTGTTTTGTTTTGTCTTGTTTTTTAATATATTTTATTGATTTTTTTTTTTTACAGAGAGGAAGGGAGAGGGATAGCAAGTTAGTAACATCTATGAGAGAGAGACATTGATCAGCTGCCTCCTGCACACTTCCTACTGGGGATGTGCCCGCAACCAAGGAACATGCCCTTGACCGGAATCAAACCTGGGACCCTTCAGTCCACAGGCCGACACTCTAGCCACTGAGCCAAACCAGTTTCGGCTCCTCCTCAGTTCTCATAGCTTTTAAATTGATTGGATGCGGCCCACCCACATTGTCCAGGCTGATCTCCTTTACGTAAAGCCAACCAGGAGTACATGTTAATCACATCTTCAAAATACCTTTAGAGCAGCATGTAGACTAGTTTTTGAGTAAACAACTGGGCACCATGGGCTAGCTAAGTTGGCACATAAAATTCACCATCATACTCTCCAAACAGGGTTTCATTAGAGAGGAAACCAATGCTCCTGAGGAAAGATGCCTGTCCACCTGCAAGAAGCCACGGCTTTGTAAGCCATGAAGAGCTGGTGCTACACTCGTGTTTAGTGTAAGAGCGCCTGTGATTACAAGTGTAGCCCACAGTCACTCTGTTCTCAGGACCAAGTGGATTTTCAAACGGACTGGTGGGGCCCACGCTGCTTGTTAACAGGAGCCACCCACGTGGTTCCACTCACAGCTTTGTTAGTATGGGGGTGAGGGAGACCCTATACTTTATTCATTGTGCCATGAGCAGAATGAACTAGGTGTTTGGATACGTTGCGTTGGGTTCCTTAATTAGGTCACTTATTAGTGAAATTATCCTCTCCATTATGCATCACTTTTTGACTCTGAAGAATCATAGAGGAAGGAAGCACTTCTTGACTAACCTGACAAAGCCCAGTCCCCTTCAAAAGTGACTTTTCCGACCCACTAGTACCTCTAATCTCTAGGCACTATATGAACCAGGTGTGGAAGGATTCACCTTTTCTACCCGTAAATGGGAGACAAACAAATGTTGTTCTTCTTTCCAAGGACAGAGAAAAGATGGTTCCCAGAAAATAGAGACTGGAAAACTTGACATTCCTTTTCCAAAAAACTCCAGAATGGATTATGAAACATGGATTATGAAACAATGTTCATTCTCGCTCTCAGGAGCTTGAGAGAAAGAATGAACATTGACTTTCAGGAGACAATATGAGGCAGGTCACCTCGAGTCAGATCAGACAAAAACCGTTCCTCCTTCGGCAGCATTGGTAATCTCAGGAATCCATGGTAGTCTGGAGACACAGTATATTATGTTCTTGAAAGGTATTTGACAGTCCATTCATGACCTTTTTTATTTTTTTTGACAATGTAGGGAAATGCAGGCTGGATCAATTAGAAACATTGTGTTGGTAAGACATTCAAAGATTGTTGATGGATAGAGAAAGGGCTGGGAATAAGATTCTGTGTTATCCCTTCTCTACTGAACTTTTATAAACAAATTAAATGGATATGTAAGATCATGCTGATAAAATTTATAAATGACACAGATCTTGGTGGGCTAACTAACCCAACAAATATGGAATTAACATTCAAAATGATCCGCATGGGCTTCAGCAACAAGAGAAACAAACAAGGAGGGTGTAATAAGCATAAATGTGCAGTCATGAAGCTGCTTAAGATGCAGTGTAGCAGAAGTTCATGTGAAAATTTATCTGGTTCTGTGCACCCACTGCAATTACAAGAAGCCAGTTGGTAACATGCATGTGAATACACACACACACACACACACACACACACACACACACATGCTGAATAAAATTATCTATTGGAAAGGACTTTAGAAATTATTTAAGTCAAATTCTTCATTTTAAAGGTAAAAGTTGAGCATTCAATAATAGAAGCACAACAAGTGATAGCAAACCTATATCTAGTATCAATATATGTTTCATTGTAGAACTCACAATCTTAATAGTAACTTATTCTGGTTTTAATTGTAGTTCCCTGATGATTAGTGACATTGAGGCCCTTTCTATGTACCTACCTGGGAATATTTATGCTTTCTTTGGGGAAATACCTAAATGCCTATTTAATTTTCTTGCCCATTTTATAGTCATTTTGTTTGTTTGCTATGGAGGCATAGGAGTTCCTTTACATTTTGGATACTAGATGTATGGTTTGCAAATATTTTCTTCCATTCTATGGTTGCTTTTTCATTTTGTTCATTGTTTCCTTTGCTGTGCAGAAGCTATTAGTTTGATGTGGTCCCACTTGTCTATTTTTGCTTTGATAGTCTAAGTATTATTCATCAATGGATCAATAAAGAAAATGTCTTATATACATACAATGGAACATTATTCAGCCTTAAAGTAAAAGGAATTCATGCCATTTGGGAAGTGGATGAGCTTGGAGGACACTGTGCTAGGTGAAATACATTGAGTGGCCAGATTATGATGTCTGAACACATCATAATCTGGCCACTCAGTGTACATCCTACATAATGAAAGGCTAATATGCAAATTGTTCCCTCAAACAGGAATTTGACCATCAGGCAGGCAGGCCAACCTCCCATGTCCCTTCCCCCTGGCCAGGCTTGCTAGACCCCACCCATGCATAAATTCATGCACCAGGCCTCTAATGTATATACTGAGTGGCCAGATTCTTGTGCATTCAGAGATTATAATTATCTGGCCACTCAGTTCAAGTCAGACACAGGACAAATACTACATGGTATCACTTATATGAAGAATCTGTAATAGCTATACTCATAGATGCAGAGAACAGAATCATAGTTTTTAGGGGCTGAGGAAGGGGAAACATGGCATTATAGTCAAATGACACAGCAGCTCAGTTATACAAGATGAGTAAGTCCTAGAGATCTACAGTGCAGTATACTATGAATAGTTAGCAATACTGTATAGTAATATTTTTTTCCTTCATACAAAGGTTCCCTTTTTTAATTGAATTAATTGGGATGAAACTGGTTAATAAAATCATATCAGTTTCAGGCACACAATTCTGGAGTTCATCATCTGTATATTGTATTGTGTGTCCACTACTTCAAGTCAAGTCTCCTTCCATGACCATGTATCCTCTGTTTACTTTCTACCTCTCCCAATCCCCACCCCCTTCGCTCTGACAATCATACCTAAAGTTTTGTTAAGAAGGTAGGTGTTAAGTGTTCCTATCACAAATAGTAACAATAAAGAAAGGGGAAAAAGAGTTCTTTTCATGGGCAAGGGTCATTTCCAGGAGTTTAAGAAAGGTTGTAAGAAATCCAAAAACAAGACAACAGCAAGATTCTTTTTTTTATTATTTTTTATTTTATTTTACTTTGGTAGAATAGCATGGAAGGGGAAACTATTAGAGGCATGCCGAAACTGGTTTGGCTCAGTGAATAGAGCGTCGGCCTGCAGACTGAGGGGTCCCAGGTTCGATTCCGGTCAGGGGCATGTACATTGGTTGCGGGCACATCCCCAGTGGGAGGTGTGCAGGAGGCAGCTGATCGATGTTTCTCTCTCATCGATGTTTCTAACTCTCTGTCCCTCTCTCTTCCTCTCTGTAAAAAAATCAATAAAGTATATTTTTTTAAAAAAAGAAAGAAACTGTTAGAGGCAGAAGACAGCCGCATTCTTTCCAACACCAAAGGGCAAAACTAGGACCCACAGGTAGAAATTATTAAAAAGAAAAGTTCAAGTTTAGCTTAAGAAAAACCTCTTGAACAGCTACTCATTGATGGGAAAGGCCACTCCAATAGGAATTGGGTTCCATTCCTGCTGCAGATCTAAGCTGCAGGTGAATGGAGGCAGGCGATGTGGGAAGGATTCATGATTTAGGTTAAGAAGCTGCAATAGGTGATCTCTACTTTCTATCTGTAAGATTCTGTTCAGAGAACAATTTTCCTCACTGGCTTCTTATGCAAAAATGGGTGCTTTTTTCTCCAATTTCCTCTCTCATTTTCAGGGATAAAAAATTGATTTAACACCTCTATATTAGAGAAGTTACAATCATAATCAGTAGCTAGCATGTCTTATGTACTTCCTATGTGCCAAAATATATGGCAAACATAGACCAGACATGTCTTAAATATCTGAATACCCAGAAGTTAGCAATTTGAAAAAATGGCATAATTGCCTTCTTGTTGTTAAATCTTTAATTAAATGTAAGGGCAATACTCTCATTATTATCATACATTTCCAAAGTGTTTTATGATTAGTTTCATTCACTTATTTAAATAAATCCAGCTATATAAATATAACAAGTGAAGATTTACTAATAGATCTACTTTTATAAGCACTTCACAGTGGAAGTAAAAACCTATGAAATAATATAGCATCAACCTACATAATTTAAATCATTTTATTGCACACATTGATTTTTTAATTTTATGGGTTTCTCACCTATTCATTCTACTAAAATCTTGTATTATTTAGCCCATATGCTGGATAAAACTTGGAGCCATCATGCATTGTGGCAAAATCCATAGAATTGCAGGATGCAGAGTAAAACCAAATGATAAAATATGGACTATAGCTAAAAATAATATATGTATATTGGTTCATCAATTGTAGAAAACATTCTATACCAATGTAAAGTGCAGTGGTGGTAGCAACATTAGGGAGCAGCAAGCCAAGTGGTAAGGAGCAGCGAGCAAGCAGGTGGTAAAGGGCAAGGGGTCCCAGACTGCAAGAAGGATGTCCAACTGCCACTTAGGCCTGATTCCCAGGAGCAGGCGGACATCCCCCTAGGGGTCCTGGACTGTGAGAGGGTGCAGGCCCAGCTGAGGGACACCTCCCCCAGTGCACGAATTTTGTGCACCAGGCCTCTAGTTTAATATAAAAGCAGATCCTTAATATATTCCAAGAACCACAGGAATGTTGTTCCATTGACAAATGTTTTGCACGTATTTGGATTGCCTGATCCCTATTCCGGAAACAATCTCCATTATCCTCCTGACTCTAACCAGAGTTTATATTGAGCCATCCTAGCTTCCCTAAGTATCCAGGGATGCTCTTCTGGCCAGCAGATATAGCTGTCTCCATTCACTGGGTGCTTTGGCAGGTTCTGGGGATACAGCTGTGCCTAAGACAGATAGAATTACTGTCCTCAGTAGAAAATGCAAACATTAGCAAAAAAAATATGTAAACATTAAACAAAGTTTACAATAAGAAAACAACCCTGTGTATATCACATTCATAATATGCACTCAGAAAACACTGGTTAAATGAACGAATGAACTCATCTGATTAATAAAAGAGCCTCGACTCAGTTAATTATTTTATTTATACCACATAGGAAGTGTTTACTAAGAACAAATAATATCATTGACAAAAGAATATATGCATATTCAACCTGCTTAAACTGAATCTCTTTAAAATATTGGTACAATCATTGAGTTAATGTTATATTTCAGGTAAGCCATATTTTTTTAATTTAAAAATAGTTTCCCTAGTAAGCAGCTTCTACAGGCCAAATAACTATCCACCTATGAATGGCTCATTGGAGAACTTTAGGAAGGCTATGTGTTAGGTATTTAAATGTTCTGAACCAACCTCAGAGGTGTGTTTGGTCACGAGGAGCAGTGAGTGACCTCGGTCTCTCTGTGCCACCAGCAGGCTGAGACAGCAGCAGCACAGCTGTCCAGGAGGTCAGAGCCATGGCGCATTTCTTCCCATATGACAATCAGCTTTTCCTCCCACTGCTTTCAGCTGCTCCGGTAAAGCTACGCCTTGGATTTACCCAGGGAGGCAGTGGGAAGTGTAATAGACAAGGGAGTGATTCCATTGATGGAATGAACCAACCTATGCAAGGAAGGGAGAGAGGACATGTGTGGAGCTTTCTCAAATATAGCGCTTAAAAACCAAGATGGCGGCATAGGTAAACAACTGGTCTGCCGCCTCGCACAATGATTTCAAAATTAAAACTAATATAAAGGGCATCTATCACTGAAAACCACGGGAAGGCTGGCTGAAAGAGAAAGGAGCACAAGAGCTGAAAAGCCGAGGAGCCCAGGTACAGAGGCCAGCGAATCGGGCTGGTGGCGGGCGACTGGGCGGGAGATTTGTGTTTTTTTTAACCCGAAGGGAAACAAGCTCCTGATCACTTTCACTCTGAAATCCAGTTTCTGGAGTCACGTGGGGGACCCAGACGTCTACGGGGAGAAGCTGGTCTGTTGGCCATCGAATTCGAAAGTGAGGGTGACTCTCTTGCAGAGGTGCGTGCAGCAATCATTGTTCACTGCGCTGGAACGAAGGGACGTGGGGACTTGGAAGCGTGGGGACTTGGAAACACGGAAGGGCAGGGAAGGCTGAAGGCAGCCATAGCTGTTAGCCACATCCCAGCCTAGTGCCTCCTGAGACCCCACCCCACCCTGAGGCCCCGCCCTGAGGCTCCGCTCCCACATTCTACAGACCCACCCAGGCGCCACACAGCTGCTTTTGCATATAAATGGCCTGTATTGTGGCAGCTTAACGATATAAACTGCAGCTCTAGCAACAAAACCACCAAGTCCCAAGCAAACAGGAGAAAACTGTAGTACTTTCAGTAGCTCCTGCAGGGTGGCCTCAGACAGTAACTGAACTGCACCCCATTGGAGATCCAGAAGCCAGTGTTCCTAGTGGTCAGTTGCAACCCCTCACACCCATAAGTGACACATTTGGGAGACGGACTCAGTGAGCACCAAAACCCCACTGAAACAAAGTGTGTCTCCAGCACAGCAGTTCTTCCTATATAGACACAGCAGATCCTCACAGACAATTGGTCTGGAGGTCAATTCCTCCCAATATACCAACAGAAATCAAGGCTTAATTACACCAAGACTTTGCACTCAGCCCACAGAGGGATATAGCAAAAGCAACCACCTCAGGTGATTGGGGAAGCTGAGCTACTGACCCCTATAGGTCACCGACCACACAAAGCCACTCCATCAACACAGGGAGGCAGCCAAAATGAGGAGACACAGAAGCATGTCACGAATGCGAGAGATGGAGGAAAGTAAACTACTGGATGACACAGAGTTTAGAATCACATTTATAAGGTTACTCAAGAATCTTCTAAAAACCTTTGAGAGACTTGATGAGACCTCCAAGAAGCTTGGTGAGACCTTCAAGGACCTTAATGAGAATACCAAAAAAATGGAAAAGGACCAGTCAGAAATTAAGCATATAATGTCTGAAATAAAGAATATACAGAAACTCAACTATAGATCAACATACCCCAAGAATCAAACCAAAGATCTGGAATATAAGGAAGAAAAAAATCACCCAACCAGAGAGGCAGAAAGAAAGAAGAATCCAAAAATGTGAGGATAGTGTAAGGAGCTTCGGGATGGCTTAAAGTGCACCAACATCTGGATTTTTGGGGTACCAGAAAAAGAGAGAGCAGGATATTGAAGGCCTATTGAAAGGAATAATGAAAGAAAACTTTCCCTACCTGGTGAAAGAAATATACCTACAAGTTCAGGAATCACACAGAGCCCCAAACAAGAGGAATCCAAAGAGGACCACACCAAGACACTTCATAATTAAAATGCCAAGGGCAAAAGACAAAGAGAGAACCTTACAAGCAGCAAGAGAAAAACAGCTAGTTACCATACGACTGTCAGCTGATTTCTCAACAGAAACTATGCAGGCCAGAAGGGAGTGGCAAGAAATATTCAAAATGATGAACAACAAGAACCTACAACCAAGATTACTCTACCCAAAGTTAGAGTAGAAGCTTTGAATTATTTCCTGCCTCGTTTTTCGTCCATTGGTGAGGGAAGTTTTAAAGTTTCCATATTTAGAATGGCTGGATTTAAAATCAGATGTTGAAATAAAACTTATAAATCTCTTCTCCAGAAGGCCCGGTGGACATGAATGTGAAGGAGGCTTATGTCCTCTTCCTCTTCAGAAATGTGTCCGGTGCATTTGCAAGCAGTGGTGGGAGAACCATTCCCAGGAAGGTAAACAACCAGGCGTTCCTAGCCAGACCATTCATCCACTTAACCTATAGCAAGCATTCAGCATAAGACTGTAGACAGAATCTGTGTGTTTTCCTCCTTCATAGATGTACAATCTACCAATAATAATACCCTTGGGTGATTAGTAATATAAAACCAATAACAGAAATTTGTGTGTGTGTGTGTGTGTGTGTGTGTGTGTGTGTTTAATTTCACGAGTAAAATTGTTTAGTTACTGAAATATGAGTGTGTGTGTGTGTGTGTGTGTGTGTGTGTGTGTTTAATTTCACGAGTAAAATTGTTTAGTTACTGCAATATGTGACCTTTTCGTGGACAAATCATGGGTATGCCAACTGTCTTTTTAAAGATATGACAACTCTGTAGCTTCCTTTAATTGCAAATTCATCAGCAACTAGAGGTATCAATAGTCTTTGGTTTTCTGAAATGTGGTGCTGGATGATACTACAGAAAGCAGATATACATTTCACTTTCCACAGTGCTTTGTGCTTAGCCAACCACTTTCAAAATACTGTATGGTTACAATTATGAGTAAATACTTGAGGTAAAGCTGTATCTTGTATTGAAATAGTAGCCAGAAGATTTTTTTTTTTTTTTTTTTAAGGTTTGGTTTCGCAGCCACTTTGCTTAAGAAGATGGATTCATATAGGTGGAGGAAGACTACCACCTAGTGGTAGAAAGTATAAGCTGCACCCACCAGGGAGCTGACTGGAAGCTTTCCAAGTATTATGCCACATTTTTTTAAATGCACTTCAGGCATTTTAAATGCAGGCATCTTCGATTCCTGAGACAGATATTTAACATGTCAATTAAAGATTTTAGTCAACTTTGTATGTATGAAATTTCTAAATAAAATTAGAGATAATCAATGTATCCAAGAATTTAGAAAAAGACCCTAAACTTTCCAAATGTTTCACAGCTGGAAACATTTCACAGCTACCGCAAGTACATCTGGTAAAATGTGCAGGCTTAAATATATTTATTAGATGATCTGAGATTTTCTTCAACAATTATCCAAGTCTACTAGTACATTTGAGTTCAAGCGTTTGGCTTGCTTAAACAAGTTAGTACTTCACTGAGATTATTTTAAGAACTCAGAAATGCCTTAATTGGCTACTCTGAAATTTTCTTTTCTTCCAGTGATGGATGCTATAAACACAACAGAGTATTTTACACACTCTGGACACATAATACATCAATACTTGAGCATTTAAAAACTTTTTTTAATTTAAATTCTTAAAGTATTACAGAAGTCTCCTTTTCCCCCATATACCTCTCCCCAGTCGTCCCTACCCCCCAGCACGTGCCCTCACCACCTGTCTGTGTCCATCGGTTATGCTCAGATGCATGCATTCAGTCCTCAGGTTGATCTCTTACCCTGTCACTCCCCATCCCCCGCCTTCCCTCGTAAGTTGGACAGTCTGTTAGATGCTTCCATGATTCTGGATCTGTTTTTGTTCATCAGTTTATGTTGTTCATTATATTCCACAAATGAGTGAGATCATGTGATAGTTCACTTTCTCTGACAGCCTTAATTTTGCTTAGTATAATGCTCTCCAGTTCCCTTCATGCCATTGCAAATGGTAAGAATGCCTTCTTTTTTACAACAGCATAGTATTCCATTGTGTAGATGTACCACAGTTTTCTAATCCACTCATCTGCTGATGGGCACTTAGGCTGTTTCCAAATCTTAGTTATTGTAAATTGTGCTGCTATGAACATAGGGGTGCATATATCCTTTCTGATGGGTGTTTTCTGTTTTCTTGGGATATATTCCTAGACCTGGGATCACTGGGTCAAATGGAAATTCCATTTTTAGTTTTTTGAGGAAATGCCATACTGTTCTCCACAGTGGCTGCACCAGTCTGCATTCCCACCAACAGTGCATGAGGGTTCCTTTTTCTCCACACCCTTGCCAGCACTTGTCATATGTTGATTTGTTGATGATTGCCATTCTGACAGGTGTGAGAAGGTATCTCATTGTTGTTTTGATTTGTATCTCTCTGGTGATTGGTGACTGAGCATGTTTTCATATGTCTCTCCGCCTTCTGTATGTCTTTTTTCAAAAAAGTGTCAATTTAGGTCCTTTGCCCATTTTTATTATTGGATTGATTATCTTTCTTTCGTTAAGTTGTATGAGTTCCCTACATATTTTGGAGCTTAAACCCTTATCAGAGATAACGTTGGCAAATATTTTCTCCCATGCAGTGGGCTTTTAATGTTTTCTTATCCATTCAGCCATTTGATGCCTTTTGATTGGAGCATTTAGGCCATTGACGTTTAAAGTTATTGTTGATAGGTACTTGTTTGTAGCCATTTTCATTTTTTGTGCCTGTGTTCCTTCTACCTTTTTTTTTTTTCTCCTTCTTTTTACAACAGTCCCTTTAGCATTTCTTGCATTGATGGCTTGGTGGTGATAAGCTCCCTTAGCTTTTTTTTTTTTTTTTTTGTCTGTGAAACTCCTGATTTCTCTTTTAATTCTGATTAATAGCCTTGTGGGATAGAGTATTATTAGATTCAGTCCCTTGTTTTGCATCATTTTGTACATTTCTTTCCATTCCTTTCTGGCATGATGTGCTTTTGTTGAGAAATCATTTGATAATCTAATGGGATGTCCCTTGTAGGTAACTTTCTGTCTCTCTCTTGCAGCATTTAAGATTCTTTGTCATTAACGTTTACCATTGTAATTACGACATGTGTGTTGATGTAGGTCTTTTAGGGTTCACTGTTTTTGGAACTCTGTGCTTGACTCTTTCTTCCCCAAATCAGGGAAGTTTTCTGACATTATTTCTTTAAATAGGTTTTCTAACCCTTGCTCCTCTTCTTGTCATTCTGTCACCCTTATTATACATACTGGTGGGTGCATTATCTAGAGAAATTATTAAGAAGCAATAAACAAACTTAAAGTCCGTTTGCTTTTTTTGCCACCAACAATTTTAAATGATTCATTGATAGAATACTCTTTCCCCCCAAAAAAATTTCAAGTTATCATGTTTTTATTACCTTTTCACTAATAATATGGTACTCTACTTGGACAGTAATTCAAGTAACTTAGCTCCCAACACAAGAATTTGTTACATATAAGAATAAGTTCATAATGGTTTGAAATCTTCTGAGCTCCCTTCAAGCACAATTTGTGTCTCCAGTTGCAATGGGACTTTCTTGCATTTAAACAGCAGATTCCATGCGAATATTAATAGTATAGGAAACAGAAATAGAATTACTTCAACTCTTTCATTTTGTGTAACTGCTTAGAGTTGCTGTTTTGTATTTAAATTTAAAACAGCAAAACAAGGTGCAAGCTGTGGAATGTATTTTGTTTGGAGACTGAACATGTTTATTTACACATGCAATATTTCACTTAATGTGGATAATCATTTTTAAATTAAAAGACTTTCTTTTTTAAAAATTTTAGTTGTTTCATTTTTTTACTTTATTATTTTTTATTATTTAATAAATCTTTATTGTTCATATTATTACAAATGTTCCTCATTTTTTTCCTTCCATTGCTCCCCTCCACCAGGTTCCCACCCCACCCTCTGCCCTTTCCCCATCCCCCATTGTCCTCATCCATAGGTGCACAGTTTATGTTCAGTCTCTTCCCACACCTCCCACTCACCTTTTCCCTGAGAATCATCAGTCCACTCCCCTTCCATACCTCTGATTCTATTATATTCACCAGTTAATATTGTTCATCATGTATTTTAATTCTCTTGGTTTTTAGATTCACTTGTTGATAGTTATGTATTTGTTGTTCATAATTTTTATCTTTATTTTCTTCCTCTTCCTAAATAACCCCTTTCAGCAATTCATATAATTCTGGTTTGGCGGTGATGAACTCCTTTAGCTTAAATTTATTTGTGAAGCTCTTTATCTGGCCTTTGATAGCTTTTCTGGGTAGAGTATTTTTGGCTGTAGGTTCTTGTTATTCATCACCTTGAATATTTCTTGCCATTCCTGTCTGGCCTGCATGGTTTCTGTTGAGAAATCAGCTGACAATCGTATGGGTGCTCCTTTATAGGTAACTACCTGCTTTTAATATTCTCTCTTTGTCTTTTGCTCTTGGAATTTTAATTATGATGTATCTTGGTGTGGTCCTCTTTGGATTCCTTTTGTTTGGAGTTCTCTGTGCTTCCTGGAATTGTAAGTCTATTTCTTTCACCAGGTGGGGGAAGTTTTCTGTCACTATTTCTTTCAATATGTTTTCAGTATCTTGCTCTCTGTCATCTTCTGGGACCCTCATAATTCTGATGTTGGTTCGCTTGAAGTTGTCCCCGAGGTTTCTTACACTATCTTCAACTTTCTGGATTCTCTTGTCTTCTTGCTTCTGCAGAGGAGTGTCCTCTGGCTCTTTATGTTCCAAATCTTTGACTTGGTTCTTGAAATCTTCCATTCTGTTTTTCAGACTCTGTATAATATTTTTTATTTCTGACCATGTATTCTTTATTTCTAGTTGATCATTTATTATTTCTAGTTGATCCCTTTACATATCCTCATAGGTCTTGTTTATTTTATCGGCCTTTTCTAGGAAATTCTTGAAAAACCTTATAAGCGTGGTTTTGAACTCTATATCCAGTCGTTTTTTGTCCTCCATTTCTTTTGTTTGTGATCTGTTTCCTTGTCTCGGCATTTTCGCTGCTTCCCTGAGTTGATAGGATGGTTTTGTGTTTTAAGGTGTCCTATATGGTTCAGTGGGTCAGCCTCCCAGTTATCTGAGGTGGACACTCTTGGTGCACCCCTTTGTGGACTGTGTGTACAGCCTATTGTAGTTAAGTCTTGATTGTTGTTGGTATCACTGGGAGGAACTGACCTCCAGGCCAATTGGCTGTGAGGATAGCTGTGTCTATGCCAGGAGACAGCCTTATTTGACTAGACTTGGAAAACTGCAAAAGCCTCTGTGCTCAGCTTGGATGGGGCGGAGTTTCAGGGTGGAGCCTACAGCCTTGGCTTCCCGTTAGTCCCACCCTATGAGGTTCCTGAGTCTCAGTGTTCCTCAGTGTCCTTTGGTACTTGCTGCAAGCACCTCTGAGAGAAAGGTTCCCTCGAGTTTCACCCACTACCAGACAGTCTAGTCTCTCCCCCAGTGAGCCTGGAACTGGGGTTCGGTGCAATTGGAAGTGGAGTTAAGAGCAGTCCAGAGCTCATGTTTCCTTCCCGCTAGGGCAATCCAGTGGCTCAATCAACAATCTATCCTCTGTGCTCAATGTGCGTGACTCTGGGGCTCTGACTTTCTCGGCTCCCCTGAGCTTCCGCCTTACAGCCCAGATTCCCTCTGTTTGAGCCTGGGACCCCAGGGTTTCGCTGGGGTTCAGTGAAGTCGGAGTTGGGGTTCAGCACAGTCCAGAGCTTTTATCTCCTTCCCACTAGGGAATGCCAGCCAGGCACTCAGCCATCCCTCCTCTCCAATTACATCCTCTCCCCACATGTGCACCCTGTCTCCCTACCTTAGGCTTTTACAGCTCCTCTGATTTTCCTCTGGTTTTCTCTTTCCTTCTAGTTGTAGAATTTCCAGTCAACTTTCCTGTAGTTCTGGATAATGTCCACTTTATATTTTAGTTGTATTTTTTAAAATTGTTGAGTGAGGCTGCAGTTAGGCATTTACCTATGCTGCCATCTTGGTTTCTTCCCTTTTTTAAAAATTTTAGTTGTTTTAAAGCTAAAGGACAAGTTCAGAAAAGAAAACATTACATCGGGCGTCAAGTTAATAGTTGCCAAATTTGTACCTTTGCAAATGTTTTTGTTTTACTAAACTTTATTGAAGTTTTTTTTTTAGCTCTATTAGTTATTGGAATGTTATCCATCTCTATGAAAATGATGTTGATAGGATTAGGTTTTTCTTTCTGTCTTGTTAGTTATTACATATCAATGCAGCTCAGTGACCTTGAAATATTTTCCTATAAAATAAACATAATACATAAATTCTGAACTGGATTAGCATGCTTTGCTGAACCCAGCTGTGCGATGGAGAGACCACACCTTTTCGCATTTCTTAGATGAAAGAGGGAAAGATCCTGGTCCTGACCCTCTGTTCACACCCGGTATGAACATCAGGCTGTGGTTCCATCTGCATGATCTGGCCAAGAGAGGACCATCTCCCCACAACCAGGTGAGTTTTACTACTTGCGAGTCCAAAAGGGCCATTTATCACTCATTGGTAAAGTGGATGAGTTGGGTCCAAACTAGTTTGGCTCAGTGGATAGAGCCTCGGCCCGCGGACTGAAAGGTCCCAGGTTCGATTCCAGTCAAGGACATGTACCTTAGTTGCAGGCACATCCCCAGTAGGGGTTGTGCAAGAGGCAACTGATTGATGATTCTCTCTCATCAATGTTTCTAATCTCTGTCCCTCTCTGTAAAAAAATTAATAAAATATATTTTTATTTTATATTTTATTAATATTTTTACAGAGAGGAAGGAGAGGGTTAGAAAGTTAGAAACATTGTTGAGAGAGAGACATCGATCAGCTGCCTCCTACACACCCCCTACTGGGGATGTGCCTGCAACCAAGGTACATGCCCTTGACCGGAATCGGACCTGGGACCTTTCAGTCAGCAGGTCAATGCTCTATCCACTGAGCCAAACTGGTTTTGGCTATATATATATATATATATTAATTGGATGAGTTGGGAAGAAAAAATTTAAAACATTTTGAAAGTGAGAAATAAACTTTCAGTTATTTTGAATGGACAAAAACATTGTTGACATTTAAAGAACATGGCATTGCCTTTTTGTTTTCCTGTGCTCAATGATAGTTTGGACACAAGGCTCAACCTTGCAGGAGTGATCAGGGGCTCAGTCTATGCATAGACACAGCACCAGGCAAGCACTTGTAAATCACAAGATCGCATTGACGGAAAGCTCTGCTCTCTTTAATAAACCGCAGTTTACTGCGTATCCTCTAGGTGCTCGGAACTGTGCCAGATGCCAGAGTGTTACAGTCGTAACTGTGGGGATTACTGATCAAACAAGAAATATTGGAAGAGCCAGCTTCCAATTAACCTTACCAATCACTGTGGCTTAATTCTTGGGATGTCACTATTACACGGAATTAAAATTCTCAGCAGTAAATGAAGGTTATTAAAAGTAGCAGCAGCAATTAAGCCTCAGATGCTTATAAGAATGAAAATTTCAAGGTTAAAGTGAAAACTATGCAAGTGAGACACATTCCATAAAATAATAAAGAACAGGCTTTTTTTTTTATTTTTACTCAAGGATATGTTTTATTGATTTGAGAGGTGAGAGAGAGAGAGAGAGAGAGAGAGAGAGAGAGAGAGAGAGAGAGAAAGAGAGAGAAAGGAGAGAGAAGTATCCATCTGTACAGGTCCCAACCAGGGATCAAACCTGCAGCCTCGGAATGGCCCTGACCAGGAACTGAACCTAACCTCTCAGTATCCGGGACAACGCTCCAAGCAGCTGAGCCACTGGACAGGGCTGGACCTTTTTAAGATGCTTGATGGCAAGAAAATGTGGCAAATTTGAGTAATGCTTATTATTGTTCGTGGAAAGTGGACCATCGCGGAAACCGGTTTGGCTCAGTGGTAGAGCGTTGGTCTGCGGACTGAAAGGCCCCAGGTTCGATTCCGGTCAAGGGCATGTACCTTGGTTGCGGGCACATCCCCAGTAGGGGGTGTGCAAGAGGCAGCTGGTCGATGTTTCTCTCTCATCGATGTTTCTAGCTCTCTATCCCTCTCCCTTCCTCTCTGTAAAATATCAATAAAAAATATTTTTTTTAATTTTTTTAAAAAAAGAAAGTGGACCATCTGTCACTTGTGTGAATTTTCTAGTTCTGTGAGAGGTTTTAACTTAAAGCTTCCATTGTATTGACTACTAGATCCTACGTGACTTACTAGCTTCTTCCCACCCCCAGGGCCGGAAAGCCAATTTTGCCCAGCAGGTGGCACTGCAGCCCTGGTTTCTCAGCAGGAACCCCTGGCCACCACTGAGCCCTCCTGGGGCCAGGGTTGGTCTCCCAGTCCTGCCTCAAGCTGCCTCGGGGCTCATCCGCTGCCACCCCCAAACCTCCCTCTGCTGGCATTGCCTTCGGCCCCTTGACCCAGCACCAGTCATCCTCTCCTCTTCGGGCCTCCATGAAGGGCCCCTCCCCTGGGACACCTACTTGGTCTTCCAGGCAGAAGGTGTGGCCCCTACTCTGAAGTCCTCGGCGCTCTCCCCCTTCCTTCTGCTCTGCTGCGCTGACCCTTTATATGCACTCACTTCTTTCTTCAGTCGATAGGTACGGAGCGTCTGCCCCGGGCCAGGCATTGCACCCGGCTCTGGGAACAGAAAGATGGAGAGGGAGACAGGATCGTGACTGCAGGATGGTGCACTGAGGAGGACGAGGCGTGCACGCCCAGCTCTGGGGAAGCCAGAGAGCCCGGGAGGGCGGGGTCCGCGTGCCTGAGCAGAGGCGGGCGCCTGAGCCAGAGGGCAGGGCGGGGCATTCTGGGCAGAGGGGACAGCGGCAAGGTGTACGGGTGGGGTTTGCATGCATGGGTTTGGGTGGAAAATACAAAAAGCTGGGGGTTCAGGGGAACTCGGAAAGACTGCTAAGAGATCAATGGAGTGGAGACAAGAATAGAGATCAGATCAGGCCCAGCTCTTTCAGATGCTTTGATTTTATCCAGGAGGCAGATGAATAATCACCCCGTAGCCGAAACCGGTTTGGATCAGTGATAGAGCGTCGGTCTGCAGACTGAAAGGTCCCAGGTTCGATTCCGGTCAAGGGCATGTACATTGGTTGCGGGCACATCCCCGGTTGGGGGGTGTGAGGGAGGCAGCTGGTCGATGTTTCTCTCTCATCGACGTTTCTGGCTCTCTATCTCTCTCCTTTCTCTCTGTAAAATATCAATAAAATATATTTAAAAAAATAATCACCCCTTAGCATGGTAACCGTGTACATCCTTAGGCTGCACCCCCAGAGACGCTGACTTAGTAGGTCTTGGCGAAGGCCAGAGAGCTTTCATTTTAACACACGCTCAAGGGGCTCTGCGGCATCATCTAAGAGCCATGTTTGTTTGTGTGGGTTGTTTTTTTTTTTTAATATTTACAGAGGGGAAGGGAGAAGGATAGAGAGTTAGAAACATGGATGAGAGGGAAACATCGATCAGCTGCCTCCTACACACACCCCCTCTACTGGGGATGTGTCCACAACCAAGGTACATGCCCTTGCCCGGAATCGATCCCGGGCAGCCCTACACTCTATCCACTGAGCCAAGCTGGTTAGAGCTAAGAGCCATGTTTTTAAGAAACACTTCTGGCTGGTGTTGCTCGGTTGGTTGGGCATCAAGGTTGTCAGTGCGATTCCTGCTCACACTGGGCAGGTGCCTGGGCTGCGGGCTTGATTCCCGGTGAGGAGTGCGCAGGAGACAGCCAAATGGTGTTTCACTCTCACGTTGATTCCTCTCTCCTTCCCTCTCCCTCATCTCTCTCTAACCATCAATAAAGTGTTCTTTAAAAAAAAGAAACACTTCTGTAATGACGAGAAGCATTTGAGGGCTTTACGCAAACAAAGAGCAAAGACTTGGGTTTGAGAAGGAACGGCCTCTCGGGTTAACGGAGGATGCATGTAGGAGAACAAGGCTGGAAGAGGCGACCACCCAGGAGGCCTTTTCCGAGGTCAAGTAAGAAATGATAAGGGCCCGCACCAGAAGAGAAATGAAATCCCTCTGACGTGGTGACGAGGTGGCCTGGAGAAGGAGGAAGTCGATGGTGGCTCCTAGGTTTCCAGCATGGGAGGAGCCCCCGCGAGATCTGGTGTACAGAAGAGAAGTCGGTTTAGAGAGAAAGATGATGCATTCGATGCCGAAACCGGTTTGGCTCAGTGGATAGAGCGTCGGTCTGCGGACTGAAAGGTCCCAGGTTCGATTCCGGTCAAGGGCATGTACATTGGTTTCGGGCACATCCCCAGTGGGGGTTGTGCAGGAGGCAGCTGGTCGATGTATCTCTCTCATCGATGTTTCTAGCTCTCTATCCCTCTCCCTTCCTCTCTGTGAAAAATCAATAAAATATATTTTAAAAAAAGAAAGATGATGCATTCGAGTGGTCAGTGGGGGCATGAGTGGCGAGGGAAGGGGGACTGGAATGGGGAGTTGAGGACAAATATGTGATACCTTAATCAATAAAAAAAATTAAAAAATTAAAAAAGATGATGCATTCGGTCTTTTTCATACAGAGCACCAGCGGCCTCGGGAAATCCAGGGGAGATGTCTACCAGGCAGCTGAGTGTCTGCCCTGACGCCTAGTGAAGCAGCAGCACAGAGACAGAGCTGGGAGTCACGAGCCCGGGGAGAGGGTTTGCCTGAGCAGAAGGAAACCCAGGCAGAGCTCCAGAGAGCAAGCGCCCACTGAATGGGCTGGCTGAGGAGGAGAAGCAATGGGGACGAAAAGGAGCATGGTGTGAGAGGCCGGGGCGTGGTGGTGGGGGTGGGGACCATGCTGTGACGGGGTCCAAGTAAGGATGTTTGAGAGGGGAGCACAGTGCAGGGCCTGAGGGCATAGGCTCTTCAGCCAGACTCCGTGCCGGTCCTGCATCCAGCACTTAGTAGTTGGGTGAAATGGAGTTCATTATTTCCCCCAACTTCATTATTTTCTACTCTATGTCTCATTTTCCTCATCCGTAAAATGGAAATACTGATGGGTATCCATCTCTGATGGTAATCGTGAAAGGGCAATACGTTTAAATAAAAAGCATTTAGACTACTACCTGCCCATTATTAAGTTCTTTTTTTAAACAGCTTTTTTAAAAACTGTTTTATTGAGTGTCGAGTCTGAGTCCCTCTGCTAGGGATGGCCTCTGTGGACGCCGGGAATTGGGAAAAGACACGAACAGCAGGGGGTATATGGGACATGTTTTGGTTTTTTTTAATATGTTTTATTGATTTTTTACAGAGAGGAAGGGAGAGAGATAGAGAGCTAGAAACGTCGATGAGAGAGAAACATCGACCAGCTGCCTCTTGCACACCCCCCACCGGGGATGTGCCCACAGCCAACGTACATGCCCTTGACCGGAATCGAACCTGGGACCTTTCAGTCTGCAGACCGACGCTCTACCACTGAGCCAAACCGGTGTCGGCAACATGTTTTTGTTTGTTTGTTTGTTTGTTTGTTTGTTTGCTTGTTTTTTGCAAACCGGGCAGCCATTGCAAACAAACTCAGCTAACGCTGCCCCTGGCTGGTCAGGAGCATGTTTTCATACAACTTCAGACAAAGGAGGCTTCTTGCCACACAGTGACAGCAATATTACATGCTGTGAAGTTGAACTTGCGTGGTGCATACAGTAAAACTGCCGTGTCCTTGCCTTTGCACATGTGTATGGCACATGGGCCTTTACCATCCGGCGTACTCTGGTCAGGGTCCCCACACTGAGATATTGTTGATATACAAAAAAAAAAAAAAAAAAAAAAAAACCTGCCCATGTTTCATATATATCAGGGATGAGTTTGGACATACGCATACGTAGATGAACAATTACTACATCAAGGCAATAGAAATATCCATCTCCTCCAAAAGTCACCTCGTATCGATGCGCTTGCATGCCCGTGAGTGTAAGAACACTTAGAGATCAGTGCTCAAATCACATAGCACTGAGGTCAAGTCCATGGCCTCCCCTGGCCCACACAGCCCAATTGACTTTCCAAGAAGGAAGTGGGATGACTTTGTGACAGGCCTTTTCTCCTACCGTCAGCATTGATCTAGACCAAGTGCAGTCTAGACCGAGTGTTCACCATGAGCCAGGTATATATACACTGCTGGTTTCTGGTTTGGTTGAAGCAGTCCGTTATAAATTAAGCCTTAAAATTTTATCCCCCCAAATCTTTTCTGCTTTATGGTGCCAAATGCTGCTTTCTTAACTCACCCATTGGAGAACATCAGAAAATCAAATGCTCCCTTTTCAGGAGAATATTATTCCTTCCATCAGCACCCTGTGTGACTGTCACCTGACAAAAAGCAGAAATCGGGCTCTTGACCTTCAATGACACAGTGGCAGCAATGCCTCCTCCTGTGAAGTATGGTGGCAACTATACTTAGGTAAAAAACTGCTGTTTGAATTTTAACCCTGCTATTCTGGCTTCTGCGCGCACTTACTTGCTTAAACAATAGAGTAGTTACCTCAGCTTCCAGATTGAGACCTGGAGGCTAAGGCAATCTTCCTGTGCCTGTGGACCAGAACCACTGACTCAGTAGCTTCAGAAGTAGAAACTGTAGATAACCTTTAGAGATTAACCGCTCAGCTCTGCTTCTGTACTATCTGCTACCTCAACATAGGGCCACATTCCAATGTCCAGCAGGCTGTTCCAAGCATTTAGAATGTAGAACAAAGGAAAATTCTTGTGTTTTAGACCTTTAAAAGGACTGCCTACACCTGCAACGGCGTGGTCGTGAGTGTGGCCACCTGCGTGTGGTGCTCTCATGGCCGTCCTGGCCAGTTCAATAAATCTTTGCCTGCTTTTTTAATCAATCAGAAGCCTCTGGTGGTCTTATTTTGAACCCAGGGTTTGACTCCCACAACATCCTGGTCTCTAAAATGGATGGATGGAGTCCTCTGCCGACAACACAGAACATAATTTAATTTCAAGTCTGGGTTGGAAAAACCCCCCAATCACAAACCAGTGTAAACCCAGCCCCTCCCCAAGGCCCAGGGAGACTGTGATGGAGTCTTAAGGGTCATATAAGCTGCACCACTTCCTGCCCGCTTCCAGCACTGCCCCCACCACCGGGTCAGAGAGCAGAAGCAGCTGGTCCTGCTGGCGTCACCTAAGCTCCAAACAGAAAGGGCTTCCCGTGACTACAACCTGTGATCTCGTCAGCGTTACAGACCGTGACAAGGAAAATCCATTTCAGCAACGATCCTGTGACCATTGCAAGGCCACCTTTAGAGTCATTGGTCAAGTTGTGAAATGCTCCTCCTGCGAGGACCCAGCTGATAAGTTACTTCCTGATTCAGAGGCAGGAAACAACGTTCAGTTCCTCAAAGGGCTAGCCTGCACCCTGCTGTCAGACCATGAGGATTGCAGTACCTTACCCAACTCCGCGTCTGCCTTAGCTCCAGGAGAGCGGAAGTCACTGTGCCCTCCTGCAGCAACTGATTTACTCCCAGCGCCTGTGATCTTGGCTTCTCTGGTCTTCAGGTGCCTCTGGTCTGAACTTCGCATTGTGTTTGTTTTTGTCAATTGCCTCCAGCTTTCCTGAAAGAAAAAAAAAAGTGGCTATAATGCATTTTAAAGAAATGCATTATAATTTTTACCAAGAATTGGTTACTTTCAAAACCTCTATCTCAGTTACATTTTTTACATTCGTTTTTCTACCTGATTAATTCCTGTTGCCTCTGTGAGGGGAGAACTCCATGTAAGAGGCTCACTGTCGTATCTCCACCACATCCTAGCATCACGCATGATGGCCGATGGTCAGTCAGGACAGACCCAGCTGTGCTGTAGTAACAAGCAGCCTAAAGACCCCTGGGGGTCCAAAGAACAAAGGGGTTTTTCTTGCTCACTCTACATTTCTGTCGGAGAGGTTGGCCACAGGTCTGCCCCACCTCAGAGCCACTGAAGATGACCACCCACGGCAAAGAGGAAAGCGACCTGACAAACCACCAGGCACTTGCCAGTGTTTTCACTTCACTAGCCAAACCCCACAAAGGGCCCGGAAGTAACCTGGCCAGGACGACGCCCTACAGAGAGGAAAACCTAACATCTGGTGAATAGTAAGACCATCTATAACACTAACCCCCGGAACCCGGTCATCTGGACTTACAAGTCACGTTTTCTCTAAATTAGTGAGATGCTCTTTCATTATGTCTTTCCATGTATCTTTTGCCTTTGTCACATTCGGAAGTTGTGTGTTGCGTAGTAACCTGGCTTCACAGGATCTCACCGTACCCCATCGTGGTTATACTTGGGTCAAATAGGCCTCATCACCCGTAATATCTCCCTCCCACAAGAAACTCAGAAAGTCTAAGAGCAGCCGAAACCGGTTTGGCTCAGTGGTAGAGTGTCGGTCTGCGGACTGAAGGGTCCCGGGTTCGATTCCTTCCGGTCAAGGGCATGTACATTGGTTGTGGGCACATCCCTGGTAGGGGGTGTGCAAGAGGCAGCTGGTCGTTGTTTCTCTCTCATCGACGTTTCCAGCTCTCTATCTCTCTCCCTTCCTCTCTGTAAAAAATCAATAAAATATATTTTAAAAAAAAGAAAGAAAGAAAGTCTAAGAGCAGCATACTTCCTCTCCCAACACCAGCTACCCTCCAAGGCCTCCATCCATGGGTGATTACAGAGGCTGTGTCTGTTTCCACGACTGGGACAGGGTGGGCCAGACAACCTGAAACCTCTCACTTCAAAACACCTGGGAAAATGGACAGACTAGACAAACATTATCTTAAAGTCAGGCCTGAGCTTGGAAGAAGATAAGGGAGCTCCGGGAGCCAAAAAGGAAAATGAAATTGGGAACTGCGGCAGGAAGCCAGCCGCAGCAGTCCTGTGGGCCCAGGGCGTCCCCGCTCCGTGCCAGCATCGCAAGGCCCAGGGCTGAGGTTTTAAAGGCTCCCGGAAGCAGGAGTTCCTAATAAAAGGCTAATTAAGTAAATCTCTGAAGGTTTTCCTCTCTCTCCTCCCACCAGCAGCATGCAGGCAAAATAAAAAGAAAGTGTGAGGAGTTATAGTTGAGACCCCAAAGAAAGCCCGAAGCCCCCAAAGGACTCAGCCTGTGTATGATACAAACGGTGCTGCTGTGTTTAGCAAATAGAAATGCACAACATCCAGCTGCAGCACTCTCCCTCCCGGGAGCTCACCCTGCCCTTCCCTTCCGCTCCTCCTCCCCACCAGGAAAAAAAAAAAATACATGACATCCAGCTAAATCTGGTGCTACAGATGAACAACAAATAAAATTTTAACATAAGTATGTCCAGTGCATTATTTAGGACACTTACATTAAAAAAGTTATTTTTTGTTTAACTGAAATTCAGTATTTTATCTGGCAATCATAAGTACACCAGAAAAATGACCCACTGGTGTAGGGAATCAACAAGAATGCTTGCCGAAACCAGTTTGGCTCCGTGGATAGAGCAACGGCCTGCAGACTGAAAGGTCCCAGGTTCAATTCCGGTCAAGGGCATGTACCTTGGTTGCGGGCACATCCCCAGTAAGGGGGTGTGCAAGAGGCAGCTGATCGATGATTCTCTCTCATCGATCTCTATCCCTCTCCCTTCCTTTCTATAAAAAATCAATAAAATATATTTAAAGAGAAAAACAAAACAAAAAACAAGAATGCTTGCCTATCTCCGTGTGGGCTCTGAGTGAGGAGGGGAAGGGATCCCCCAGGAATCAACCATGACGATGCAACTCTCTCCTGCCTGCATGATCCTCATCCTCCAAACCAGAAATGAACATAAGAAATGTCCCCAGACCATGATACCCCAGGACTCCTAACAGAGACAAATACACCCCTGCTTTGGGGGGGGGGGGGGCACACCCTCTACTCAAGCCACTGAGGAGGTGCCCAGACAAGGCCTCACTAAAGATGAACTCCCCACCTGCCCTAGCAGGTTTGGCTCCAGGAGGGAGCGTCAGGCTATGGACTGAAGGGTCTCAGGTTCGATTCTGGTCAAGGGCACATGCCCAGTTTGTGTGCTTGCTTCCCAGTAGGGGGCGTGAAGGAACCAGCCAATCAATGATTCTCTCTCATCATTGATGTTTCTATCTCTCTCTCCCACTCGCTATCTAAAAACCAATAAAAAAAATTTTTTTTTTAAATAAGGATGAGCCAAAACCGGTTTGGCTCAGTGGTAGAGCGTCGGTCTGCGGACTGAAAGGTCCCAGGGTCGATTCCGGTCAAGGGCATGTACATTGGTTGCAGGCACATCCCCGGTAGGGGGTGTGCAAGAGGCAGCTGGTCGATGTATCTCTCTCATCGACGTTTCTAGCTCTCTATCTCTCTCCCTTCCTCTCTGTAAAATATCAATAAAATATATTTAAAAAAAAAAAAAAGGATGAACTCACAACCCCAAAGGACAGACGGAGGTGAGAGTGGTAGTCAGTGTACAGGAGGCAATTTGGGCTCTTTCGTCAGCTAAGTAAGCCTAAGGGCACGCAGCCTTCAGACCCCTGCAGTCTGAGGGTCGCTCAAAGCTGGTTTCTTCCCTGTGTTCCCTCTGGTGGAGCACGTCACAGTATTTAGCTCCATATATTTCAGACTATGATTCTCCTCCAGCCAACCTTCTCAAATAACTCCATCACCACTGCAGAGGAAAACAAAACAAAGCCAGTGCTAGTGATGGCAGAGTCAGCATTCATTAATCCATTATGAATAGACCTTCAAAAGCCTTCAGTTTCCCTTTCTCATAAGAACCTCTTGCTCAATAAACTCAAGCAAAGCTTGAGCAATCTGCTTTCAAAGGCTTGGCCCAACGCTTTCCTTCCCTGAAATGATGGTGGACGGAATAGCCATCCAGTTCTCTGGGACTTTCCAGGTTTTCACACTGGCACGCCTCAGTCTTGGGCAAATCCAGACAGCTGGTCACAGGAAATATTTTCCTCTCCCTCTGGGTGCGGAGAGGCCACACCCTCTACTCAAGCCACTGTAAAGGCAAATCTGTAAAGCACATTGTCAGCAAAGTTCAGGCAAAATAAGCTAACAATTATTTCTTCAAGAGGCAGATTATGCAGGAGTGTCTGTAATTGCTGTGTATGTATATAAATATGCATATTTACACACATATTTACACACATATATAGCACATATATTTATACATACACACATACATTCTTAAGCTTCTTTGACCTTCAGTTTCCTCATATGCAAAATCCAAACAAAACAAACAATAATAACAAATATATATATTCTACCATGAAGGTTTGGTGAGGATTAATGAAATTGTCTAGAACATAGATAAAGCACTTAGCTCAGTTCCTGGAACATAGTAAGCACTTCAGAATAATAGCTATTTTGATTATTAACTTGAAGACTTTCATAGCACTTAGGTGTTATATTTTGGAAACAGTTACTAAATGCTTCCATTTTCCACATTTCTGCTTTGAAGTAGCAGCATTGCTTATATCGCTGGATTTCTCTCACCCAGCAAGTCAGAACTCTATTGACAGATGGGAATGATTTTCTCTTACTGTGTTTGGACACTTAACTGATCATTCATCTATGGATTTTCAAAACCCAAAGACCTTTATAAAGATTCAGGGGGAAATAACAACAATGTCGAGGGTTTGTTTTCACTTTTTAAAAACAAACGTGATATACTTTACCTTGTCAGCTTATCCCATTTTCCCAAAATGCAAAAGCAACTGAAAATAGCTTTCCCTTCTTCCCACCTCATCACCAGTGACCCAGAACTAACAGCTTTCATTTCGAACTGGCTGATTTTCAAAGCATTCACACTCCAAATACCTTTCCAATTGAGTGTACGGTTATATCGGGCATTGTTTTACCTATAGAATAAAAGGCTTGTTTCTGCTGCCCCCACTGGCTGGCCTTAGGCTGCGTGTTAACAATCGTTAAATTGCTGTGGATCTGAAGACATCACCTCCCTCTGTTAGAAGGACATCATGCTGAGCCATTTGGGGTGAGTGGTGATAGATTTTCCCCAAATCACCCATATCATCTTACTTGTCCCCTTTGTGGCCAGAATAGAGTTTAATGTGGTGACTATTTGGGATATTGCTGTCAAATACAGTTTGTCTTTGTTTGTCATTAAAAGCATTGGTTTCCTTAATAAAGTAAAAATAAATAAATAAATAAAATAAAATAAAAATCCTATATAAGAAGAGGCTAGCCAAAACTGGTTTGGCTCAGTGGATAGAGCATCAGCCTGCGGACTGAAGGGTCCCAGGTTAGATTCCGGTCAAGGGCATGTACATTGGTTGCAGGCACATCCCCGGTAGGGGGTGTGCAGGAGGCAACTGGTCGATGTTTCTCTCTCATCGATGTTTCTAGCTTTCTACCCCTCTCCTTTCCTCTCTGTTAAAAATCAATAAAATATATTAAATTTAAAAAAAAACATTGGTTTCATCTCTATTGGAGAGTATGATGTGAATTTCATGTGTCAACTTGGCTAGCCCATGGTGCCCAGTTTAGTCAAACACTAGCCTAGATGTTGCTCTGAAGGTATTTTGAAGATGTGATTTAACATTTACAACTGGTTGGCTTTATGTAAAGGATATCAGCTTGGATAATGTGGGTGGTCCACATCCAATCAATTGAAGGTCATAAGAACTGAGGAGGAGCCAAAACAGGTTTGATTCAAAGGATAGAGCGTCAGCCTGTGGACTGAAAGGTCCCAGGTTTCATTCCGGTCAAGGGCATGTACTTTGGTTGCAGGCACATCCCCCGTAGGGGGTGTGCAAGAGGCAACTGATCAATGACTCTCTCTCATCTGATGTTTCTAACTCTCTATCCCTCTCTCTTCCTCTCTGTAAAAAAACAATAAATTTTTTTTTTAAGTCCCAACTGGGATCAAAACACATGATCCCAACCAGTGCTTCTCAAATTCGAATGTGCACACAAATCACACTTTGAAAAACCTGTTAAGCACAGATTCTGACGCTACAGGTCTGGAGTGGGGACCTAGATGGATTCTGCGTTTCTAGAAAGCTCACAGGGGGTGCTGACACACCACACTGCAGCTGCACAGGGCTGCGGGGGTGAGGGGGGAGGGGGGAAGGGGTTGGGGGGGAAAAGGGTCTCAGTGTGGTCACCGGCCCAGCAGCATGGAACTCACCTGGGAAATTTTCAGAAACGCAAATTCTCAGGCCCTGGATTTCCGAATGAGAAACTGTGGTGAGGCTTCCTAATCTGTGTTTGAACAGCCCTCTAGGTGACTCCAGCAAAACGCACCACGTTTGAGACCCACCGCTGCAGACAAGTCAGCCTGCTCCCCTAGTTGGCCTAAGTATTGTTAGTTCCCATGAGGAAAGAAACCAGGGTCGCCTTGGGTGTGAGACCCCAGGTCTGAGGCCAGACAGGGCCATGCTCAGTTCACTGCCCTGTCCTCGGGAGAGGAACACAGATCGGCCCACACTGGTGCATGGGCTTTGGGAAGACAGAGCTTGCCAGGTTGCTGACCAAAACCTCGTCAAGCAGATACCTTCTTTTTTAAAAAAAATTTCTTTATTGATTATGGTGTCACATAATTGTCCTCATCCCCCCATTCCTATCCCAAGCCCCTCCCCATATATGCCCTCACCCCCCTGTTGTCCATGACCTCTAGTTAGGCTTATATGCATGCACACAAGTTTTTTGGTTGATATCTCCCCTTTGCCCCCACCCTCCCCTACATTCCCTCTGAGGCCTAACAGTCTGATCGCTGCTTCTCTGTCTCCAGGTCTGTTTCTGTTCATCAATTTATGTTGTTCATTATTTCCCCAAGATGCATTAGATCATGTGATACAAGGAATTCCCTTATAAGGACTGAAACTGAGACAAGCCATAATGGTTACGCTGAGAGGCAAATGAATCAGTCTGTAGTGAGTTTCTTTCTGGGCCAACAGTTCTTTTGAGTCCCCATTTCAATGTCAAACAGTTCCTTATGTGTACATGTCAGCCATGGTATTTCAGATACGTTCATTCTACCTCGTCATGCATTGACGCCAGCACTCAGCATCAAGGAAGTCTGGCATGAGTTAACAAAGCGCTTAATTGTCCAACTGAGGAAATAGGTACGCTATTATGGTATCTGCTAAACAGGGACGTGAAAATAACGAGAAAAAATATTTTGGAAATAATTTTAATATTTCAGAAGAAGAGCATTAAAGTAGACATCATGGGGAAGATCCCATTAGCCAATGTCTTCACCCTCGTGTTACTGTGTAGTGTGGCTTAGAATCAATCATCTCTGGAATCAGACCGCCTGTCTCTGAATCCTGGCTGCGCCATGTACTAGTGGGGTGATCCCAGGCCAGTTATTTATCTCTCGTTGCTTCGGTGTTGTCGTCCGTAAAATGAGGACAATGAGATGTTATGAGAACCAACCACTGCATTAATGTATATAAAGCTCTTAGACTAATAGTGCTTGGTATTCAATACTAGGAAGCGCTTCATAAATATTTATTTTTATTGCATGTGGACAGAAAGGAAAGAAGGCTCCCACATTTTCTTCAGTGTTTCGGAACTTAGAAGAATTGATCTGCTCGCCACTAGGACTTGGCACAGCTTGTGACAAGAGTCAGAAATGTTAAGGCAAGAAGACGAAGCCTTTAGAGGGGTCTTGAGTCCCCGGGAGAGACCAGCAAGAGCAGAATAGAAGTGGAGAAGCCATGGGGTCCCCACAGGGGCATGTCAGGAAAAGAAGCAAGCCTAAGTTCTGGCGTGTGAGTCGGGGGGTGGTAAGTGCTGGCACCCACCAGGGTGGCAGCGTCCTCAGTAAATCTGAGAACTTTAGATCCCTGGCTCTCACCTTGGCTGCACACGGAATCACCTGGGAGGTTGAAAAAATACTGATGCCTGGGCCTCACCCCTAGACAGTCTGTTTCGTTGATCTGGGGAGTTGCCAGGGCAGGAGGTTTCTGAAATCCAGTGAATTTATTAGATAATTGGGTTGAGGCTTTTATACTCCTTTAAGTTTGTAGTATTCATTTTTGAAGGTGTGAGGAGCCCAACTGTAGGTACATGCGAAACAAAAAGGCAAAGAAAACATTGTCTCTTCCTATTTAGCCCCACCTTCTCTCCTCTCTGAGGTATGCTCTGAACTTGCCTCCTCCCTGGTTGCTGGTAGTCCAACGAGTCCTTTTACTATTTAGAAAAATGTTCCTCTTCTTCAAGACACTCTGTCAAGAATTGAGAAGGTTCTGTGATGTTAACCTCCATGCAAGCTAACAAGCTTCCTACCATACTTTCATGGATGGTGGCAGTAGATATGAGACTCCAGGGTCAGAAACAAATGACTCTGCCGAAACTGGTTTGGCTTGGTGGTAGAGCGTCGGTCTGTGGACTGAAAGGTCCCCGGTTCGATTCCGGTCAGGGGCATGTACATTGGTTGCGGGCACATCCTGTTAGGGGTTGTGCAAGAGGCAGCTGGTTGATGGTTCTCTCTCATCGACATTTCTAGCTCTCTATCTCTCTCCCTTCCTCTCTGTAAAAAAAAATCAATAAATATATATTAAAAAAAAAAAGAAGCAAATGACTCTGTTACTCACAGAAATAGCAATAGCCACATACCAACTTTTTCTTGCATGAGATCCCAAGTTCCCTTTCCCACATGCACGGGAAGAGAGCCAGGTGGCATCTGCACGTGTAGTAAGTTTTATTACAGAAGAGAAACCCAGAACTTAAAGAACATAAATATTTTATAAGGGGAGTAAGCCTGCCTGCCCTTTATTCCAAGGCTGGTTGCTATGCACATCCTTGAGAAGATGATCTGAAGTAAACCAGTCTGTGCTTTTGCTGGCAAAATGTGAGGAAACATGGGAGAGCCTGGAGGAGCCTGCCCACTTTACTTCCATTGTCAGAAAAACGTCACAAATACACTGATTTCATTAGAATGAAAAGCACTATGTCCTCTGCTGTGCAATTAACAGAATAAATATGCAAAATTACCGTGTCTATGAGGTGAGTGGAGCCTTCTTACCTAGGGCATCATGGAGCAGTTCACAACCTGCACAGCTGTATGTGAGGGCGTTGTGTCTTTTTTTCTAATCTTTATATATATATATATATATATATATATATATATATATATATATATATATATTATTGATATTTTACAGAGAGGAAGGGAGAGAGATAGAGAGCTAGAAATGTTGATGAGAGAGAAACATCGACCTGCTGCCTCTTGCACACCCCCTACCGGGGATGTGCCCGCAACCAATGTACATGCCCTTGACCGGAATCGAACCTGGGACCTTTCAGTCCACAGACTGACGCTCTACCACTGAGCCAAACTAGTTTCGGTGGCACTGTGTCTTGGTAGTATATTTTTATCTTGCTTTTCTTCTCTATTCTTGTTTCCTATTCAACCTTGCTTTCAGACATTTGTGTGGGTTTTATTTATTTATTTATTTATGGTATTCCTAATCAGTTTCCTTCTTCCACCCCAACTTTCCACCAATTATTTACCTTTAAAATTTTAATACCTTCAGATACAATTAGCCCCCTACATGCATGAGCCTGAATGCTTGCTATTAGCACACTGGAGCCACGTATGGTACCCCTCACACTGGAACACACATATTTCCTCCCCACATTAAACTAGCAAAATCAACAGAAAGTGCCTGAGTGCTGCACCAAGGACCCCTGCTAAGGAAGAGATAAAACGATCAATTTCTAAGACGTATCACATGGTCTCAGGACTGAGAGTGAGGGTACTGCAGGAAGACATCTTACAAATTAATTCTCAAATGTAACTCTCGTAAGAACTACACAGAAAAGGTGGTGGCCAAACGAGAGAGTTCTGTCATGTCTCCTAGTGTTGCAACAACGGGAAGATGGTCAACACAGAATTTTAGAAGAAGAACAAAGAAAAAGAAGTGGAAAGAAATTGTCTCCCGTGTCCTGCATAGACCTGGCGCCTGGTGAAGGCAGACAGAGAAGTGTCCATTGTACGGACGCAGGGACTTCCATCCAGCTCCCCCGAAGTCTTGGTAAAGGCCCATCCAATCTCTGCCACTGCTTTACTTAGTCCCCCACCGAGCAAACAGCACCTCGTTACTCACCTGACTTACCAGCCACGCTGCCTTAGGGTTGTGCCTGCCCGGCGGCGTTAAGGGTGAGATTCTCTTCTTGGCAATCTCTTACTGTTTGCGATGCTCATCACATTCTGGTTTAAAGCTTATTCAATAATTAAAGTGTTTTTTTTTTCCTCTCTCTCTCTCTTACCTCTGTGGAAATGATTCTGGATTGAGAGATTTTACTTTTAGTTATAGTCCCCCATCATCTTATTCTTCCACAGTCCTTAACACAATGCTTTCTCACATTTAGAAGATTTTTTTTTTTTGTCGATTTTAACCATTCCTCTCCCCATCTTTTACACGTCTGAGACTAAGCAAAAAAAAAAAAAAAAAAAAAAAAAAAAAAAAAAAAAAAAATTTAGTTGGTGGAAAAAAGAATAATACTGATTCAAAGAATGAAACCATAGTCAGAGAGTTTGAAAATCTTTGCAAACTAGATTCTATTATAAATATAAAACTTAGAAAATGGAAAATATTCTTTGTGGGTATGAAGGAATATAGAAGGAGGAAGGAAAAATGCAGGGCTCAGTAGAAATTCTGAAAAGCAGAACCCAAATAGTCTAACAATATAAGAGGTTATATTAATTCTAAGTATGTCCGCAAAATCTTGAGGGAATACTAAGATGTGGAAATGCCCAACTGATTTGCATACTTTGAATGAGTCACGACCGATATTTCAGCTGGCAGGAAGTTTTAATTCATTTGAACATGGCAATAGTATATTTTACCTGTTAGTTGTCATCCCTTTCATATCCAGATTCTATGTTTTATTGTGTGGTAAACTGGGAGGGTACAGATCTCACCCTCCCCACTGACAGACCAGGATATTATGTGTAGGTGTGAAACTTAAAGTCCAAGAATGTTGATTGCATTATGCTGTAAGTATCATGTTTTCACAGAGCAAAGACTAAAAGGTAAACAAAATAAAGGTAACTTATGAGAAACAAATAAGAAATTTGGACAAGTGCATCTTCGTAGAAAATCTGGTGAACCCATATACTCGGGGCACCAGAGATTATGGACGCAGGAACTTCGGGAGCAAGGATAGCACCTGGCTTTTTCATGATCTGTGTAAGGTAGCTCCCCCTCTGCTACTAAACAAGTGAGCATTGCCAAATCTCCTTCTCAGGCACCTTGATGCACAAAAGGGCCTAAATAGCAGACTCCTATGGACACTAGAAATTATAAAATTCTGATTGCTGTAAATTAATAAGTTGAAATTATGATGAACTCCTCATTCTCATATAACTTGGGTTAGTGAGAGTCAATCTCTAAGCTGCTAGTCATCTTTGGGTGCACAAATAAAAGTCAAGATTTGCCGAAACCGGTTTGGCTCAGTGGTAGAGCGTCGGTCTGCGGACTGAAAGGTCCCAGGTTCGATTCCGGTCAAGGGCATGTACATTGGTTGCGGGCATATCTCCAGTAGGGGGTGTGCAAGAGGCAGCTGGTCGATGTTTCTCTCTCATTGACGTTTCTAGCTCTCTCTCTCTCTCTCTCCCTTCCTCTCTGTAAAATATCAATAAAATATATTTTTTAAAAATAAAATCCTCACCTGAGGATTTTTTTTAAAAAATCAAGATTTGCAAAATTTATATAATACTAATGTTACAAGAGCAGGGAATCGGCCAATTAGGAAAAAACACAAGGGGACATAAAATGAGAAGGGATTTTGAAATAAGACATTAAGAATATTCATCTCAGGTAAAAAACTGCTGTTTGAATTTTAACCCCGCTATTCTGGCTTCTGCACCGGCTTAAACATAGGGTAGTTACCTCAGCTTCCAGGTGGAGACCTGGAGGCTAAGGCAATTTTCCTGTGCCTGGGACCAGAAATACAGGAGATTGATTCCACTGATTCAGTAGCTTCAGGGGTAAAAACTGTAAATAACCTTTAGAGATTAACTGCTCAGGTCTGCTTCTGTACTATCTGCTATCACAAGATAGGGCCACATTCCAATGTCCCCTGACGGCTGTTCCCAGCCTTTAGAGCTTAGAATTTAGAACAAAGGAAAATTCCTGTGGTTTGGACCTTTAAAAAGACTGCCTACACCTGGAACACTGCAGTCGTGTGGACTCCACATGTGTGTGGTGCTCTCGAGGCCATCCTGGCCAGTTTTTCAATAATTCCTTGCCTGCTTTTTTTAATCAATCATCAGCCTCTGGTGATCTTATTTTGAACCCAGGGTTGGACCCCACAACAGGATCCAATTAGAAAGTAGCATAGACAGACAAAGAAGCAGCCAGCATTTATAAACCCTTAGACAAAGAGGCTAGGAGTTACTCTTTTTGAGACCCCAGCCCCTAGGTGGAGAGTTTGCATAGGCTTGCAATTAATTTTTATTCTTTTGCTTAAAATCTTTTAGTCCATGAATTTTATTCTTCAAACTTTGTAGGACAAAGACCTGGAATCAGGATCCCAGTTTGCCATTTGGATAACACTACCACTGTGATCTCTGATAAAACATAAGCTTTCCAAAAATGAAATAATAATTATAATCCAGAGACTGACTCATCAAGATGTTGTTCAATAATGACATAGGAAGTACAAGGCAGGAAAAGAAAAGCTAAAATTCAAATACCCCAAATCAGCTACCCTGGGCAACATTAAATGGTTTCTCTTTCTTAGAAATAGTCTATATTCTTATATCTCTGATTTGTTGTTTCAAATATTCTTGATTTATTCATAAATAATACCTTGTAGCTGAAGTTGCTCTTGCCAAGATAGATATCTCTTCATTGTCTTTTACTGCTATCAGAGCAGCATATCACAGTAGAATACAAGCCATAGCCATTAAAAACAGTATATATCTTCCTGACACATTTCTACTGGGAAGAGCAGGGGGTTAAATTTCATTCATTAGTATGATTGATTTAATGACTTAATATTAATTGACTTAATATTAGTATTAGTATGATTGACTTAATGAGAACATCAGGTTTGTATTAATTCATTAAACAAAAATGTATTGAGTACCTACTATGTGTGGACTCTGCATGAAATCCTGGAATGAGTGATCAACAGGGTAGGTCAGATTCCTCACTAAACAAAACTTTCTGATTTTAAAAGGGATACAAACAGGGAACTCTTTTGCCTCATAGGAACATGCAGTCACTTTAAGCTTGGGATATTTTGGAGGGTTCCTAGAATTAGCCTCTACACATAAGTATTTGTCAATTTTGATACTATTAGCATTTTTGCCAGTTAATTTGTTGTTGGGGGTGAGGGTGAAGTCCTCTACATTGTAGAATGTTTAGCCTCATGCCTGGGCCCTATCCTCTAGATGTCATAATTTAGTGAATGTCTCCAGACATTGCCAAATGTTTCTTTAGGGACAAACACATCTCTGGCTGCTCACTGCCCTTGCTTTTCTCCAGAGAGTGATGGAAGAGTAGATTTGCATTTAGAAACTATTGCTCTGGCTTCTACATAGAGCAAGGAGCAAAAGGCAAGAGGAAGTCATGAGTTGTTTTTTTGCTGGAGAGGTGCCATCAATATACAATTTATTATTTAAGCCCCTGGATAGTTAGAAAGTGACAAATTACAGAGTGCCTTAGTCTTTAAATTGATCACAATTCCATAAAAAGCACACAGTAATTAAACCAGAAAATAATTGAACTAACTCTTCTTCTGAAGCCAATAATGACAAAACCTGAGGCCCAGAGAAGCTGAAAGAGAGAATTTCCATTAAAGCTCAGCAGCCTTAATAAATTTCTTCATTCCTTTATCAAGCTTGTCCATAGTGAGATGGTGGAGGTCATCAGAGCCCATTCTTCATGTAAAAGTGGTCTTAGGACTCTCTAGATGTCTAAGCATAGAAATGTAAGCTGAAAACTCCAGAAATCCCAACTGGAATCATGCTTAGGATAGTTCTATTTTAAGTGTCTGTCAAATCAGATGTCTATTTCCTTTAAACTCAGTCAGATTATTATTAATTTTTTTTACCAATAATGTAGACTATCCAGCAATAAGTCACAAAATCTGTGATTGTTCTTACTTGCTGGATCCTATGCAAATGATCTGAAAATATGTTTCTTGAACCTCATCCTCAAATGGTCATCGATTCTTTGAATATAGAAATCCACCCTTCCACCGGTGGATTTGGAGTCCAATGATATAAAATGGTATACAACCACCAGATGTGTATATACTGAGCCTACATCTGGCTTTCCCTAGTCTAGAACATAGTTTAAGCTGCAATTGACTTTAGCGTAAAATCCAAATATTCCCAAGTCCTCCTATTTCTGAGTTCTTCTTGTGGGAGGCTATTTCTCTCTTTTCCTCAACCCACACGGAAAACAACAGGTTCCTGAGTGGAGGAGCTGGGGATTAAGAAATTAAAGAAAAAAAGAAGAACAAGACACAGAAATAGATTCAAGCTGGGATCTTGTGGGGGTGCTATCACTCTGATGGAGAGACAGTCAACACCCACCACAGACAAATATAGCGCATTTATTTATTTCCAAAGTGGGGTTTAAGGTCAAAGAAGTTTTTGGTGTGCCCGGGTCTTATTTATTCCCTCATTCCTGGGATTTAGCATATCAAGACCTGGTTAAGTCAAGGTCCTATTCATTCCTCATTCCAAGCACATGAATAAAGATAAGAAATCAGTACTGATAACAGTCTCCTACATTTCCGGAAAAACATGTTCCCAGGGCATGGCTCTGCCTATGCCTTGAGTCCAGCTGATGATAATTAAAGGTCATCCATGTGCATTCCCAGAGGGCCCTCTACACCTCTTCCTTATACCACCAAGTAGATGCAATCATACTCCTTCCCTTTGACTTTTCCTTAACTACCGTATTTGCCGGCGTATAAGATGATTTTTTGGCCTTGAAAATAACATATTTGCCGGCGTATAAGACGACTGGGCGTATAAGACGACCCCCTAACATTTCCACTCAAAATACAGAGTTTGTTATATACTCCCCGTATAAGACTACCCCCCACTTGGAGGCATATTTTTCAGGGCCAAAAAATCGTCTTATACGCCGGCAAATACGGTATGTAGGATTCCCAAAGAGCACCTACATTTCCCAAGTCGCTAGTCACTTCTTCCCCTGAGTGGTACCTTGAAGCTTCTTTCTCCAGCCCTTCATGTCCAAACAACTTTTCAATCCATTCTCCAAAGCACAACTGACACTAGCTTGTAGCATTTAACAAATGTCCTAAGGATCACATAGGGAATTACCATGTTGTAAAGAAAAACTTGAAATTGGATATTTTATCTCACTCCTCCTTAAATGTGCCTGCCTGTATCCTTCCACGTGGAGTACCTTGCTGACCACATCTCCCACTTTCCCATATGGTTCTGGCTTATAACCAGGGCATCACCCATCACCCCTCACTCCTAATCCATGACCCTGCTTGGCCTTCTCTTCAGGGCCTCAACGCTCTCCATAGTCTCCCACCAAGAGAAGAAAAATATTAACCTCTTCTCCCAGAGACACCACCTCTTACATTTTAATGCAGAGCATTCATTCCTTTGTCCCAAATTTTCCCTTCTGTAATAGGACTGGGGGAGAATAACAAGGTTCATGGATATTTCCTCCAAAATTGAAATGCATTCTTCTCTAAAGATGTTCTGCCACTGCATCTGGAACAGGCTCAAATATTAAATTAAATAGTATAGTGGTTTTTGTACCCGTTATAAGTACAAGACTAGACAGCCCAAAGGAAGTTACCACAGGAGCAGAACGAGGTCCAGACAAGACAAGCTGCAGTGAATGATTATAAGCGAAAGGTCTTGGACAAGCTATGTTGAAGCAGATTTGGGCAATGGTAGGGAGTAAAGGAGATATGGTAGGCAGTAGAGGACCAGGAACCAAAGACCTGCATATATGGAAAATGCAGTTAACAAACACACAAGAGATTAAGCTGGGAAGAAGTATGTTGACTCCCAATGCCCTTCATCTCAAGCTACCAGGAAATTCCAGTTGGCACATTTGTCCCTAGACAATGATAACCAGAAGTTTGAAGTAGAAGAAGCTGAGAATGTGTCTTAAATACTACAACTTAACCAATCCACTCTTTGGGTGAATTTTATTGTTTACTTTTTTTAACCTTTTAAAAATGTTATTTTTCAATGACAGTTGACAATCAATGTTATTTTATATTAATTTCAGATGTACATATAGTGGTTAGACAATTATATAATTGAAGAAGTGATCCTCCCAATAATTCAAGAGTCCACCTGGCACCTACATAGTTATTAAAAATATTACTGACTATATTCAATATACTATACCTTATATCATCATGACAATTCTGTATTATCAATTTTTACTTCTTTTTTTTCTCTCCAATTTTTACTTCCTAATCCTTTCACCTTTTTCACCCAATCTCTCATCCATCTTCCCCTCTGGAAACCTTCAGTCTTGTTCTCTGTGTCTATGAATCTGTTTCTGTTTTGTTTATTTTGTTCTTTAGATTTCACATATAAGTGAAATAATATGGATTTTTGTCTTCTTGGTTACTTGAGCCAGCTGCTCGAAGAGTGTCCCTGGCGTGGTTTGTTTGTGATCTCCTGTTGAGCTCTGATTGCTGTGGGCACATCCATTGAGGATATTGACCCTCAGTCTGTCTGTGTGAATTGGCCACAACAACAGTATATGAATTGCTGTGTGTGTGTGTGTGTGTGTGTGTGTGTGTGTGTGTGTGTAGGGGGGTGGGTGGGAATGGGGAACTCCATAATGGGATTTGCCCCAGTGGGGTGGGGTCCCATGATTTCTGAGAGATTGCTTTGGGTATGCCAACTTGTATAGCTAATTGCATAGTGCTCTCCTGTGGTCTAAATCCAGCCATTGGGTGTGTTGGTTCTGGGGCCTCTTGAGAGGAACTCCAATGCAGGTTATGTCAGATGTTGCCTGTGACTGGCCTGGGACTCCCCATTGGGATCTATAAAGCAATATGCATTTGGTAGCTTCCTGTGCTAGGCCTGGATGCAGGTGAGAGGGGCCCCTTTGCACACCAAGGCTGACCACCACCAGTACCAGGCCTGAGGTAGGTCAACTAAAGGCCCAAGGCACCTTGAGACCAGCCTGGATGGAGCCTGTGGTCCTTTATGTTGGGCTGGATCTCAGGGAGTTTTCAAGGTGGAGTTAATAGAGTTCACCAGGTTGGCGCAGATTCAGGTTTGGTCGTGTTGAGGCCAGGCTCAAGACAGGAACAATGGCAGCTATCCCTCCAACCCTCACCCAAAGCCACACAACTCAGTTTCTCCATATACGTCTCTGGCACCACCTGACCCAAGCCACTATCCCTCTGCTGGATCCCAAGGTGTGTGCCTGCAAGCCAGTCTTTGCGCTGACCCTTTAAGAGGTTTCCAGCTGAGACTGGTTTGGCTCGGTGGATAAAGCATCGGCCTGCGAATTGAAAGGTCCCAGGTTCGATTCTGGTCAGGGTCATGTGCCTTGGTTTTGGGCATGTCCCCAGTTGGGGAATGCAGGAGGCAGCTGATCAATGATTCTCTCTCATCAATGTTTCTAGCTCTCTGTCCCTCTCTCTTCCTCTCTGTAAAAAGTCAATAATAAAAAATATATATATATATATATATATATATATATATATATTTTTTTTTTTTTTTTTTTTTAAAGAGGTTTCCAGCAGCCTTCTCTCTTACATGGACATTTCACAGACAGAAATTACCGGTATGTGGGCTTCTCTTCCCACACCAGTGTTCCAGGCTAGGGAGCCCGGCACGGGGCTGAGACTCCTTGTTCCTCAAGGGGGACCTCTACTGCTGACATATCTCTCCAGACTCTCCACTGTAACACTAAGGTGCAGGGCCAGGCTGTTTCAAGTCTCTGCCCTTCCTACCAGTCTAAATGTGGCTTCTTCTTTGTATCCTTAGGTATAGGGTTTCTGTTCAGCTGGTCTCCAGAAGGTTATCCAGGTTGACTGTTCTATAACTTAGTTTTAATTTTCCTGCAGTCAGGGGAGGAAGTGAGTGCAGCATCCACCTACTCTATCACCTGATTGTTTCATTTTTAACTGAATAAGAAGCAAGGCTATAAATTTTATTTTTCGCCCAAATTTCCATACATCCATGTTTATATCTTTAGAATAACTTTCTAGGAGTATAATACCTAGATAGAGGAGTGAATATTTTCCTAATTTTGACAAATTGTTACTGAAAAACCAAGCTGCTCACTGCTTGAAACTCCATACTTGAGAGATGACAAGTGTTGGGTGGGAAGGAAAGGTTGCTTTATTCAGGAAGCCATCAGCCTGGGAATATGGTGGACCAATGTCCAAAAACTATTTCTGAAGTTCTGAACCAAGGAGAAGAGTTTTAAAGGGAGGCAGGGTGTGAAAAGCAGTAACTATGTGCTGGCCCACCCAGCCAGAATCAGTTCTTCTCTTCCCTGATTACTGGAGACTTGCTTGCATCAGTTACTATTCTTCTTTGTGGTCAGGCATGGACTAGGTCATGCATTACCTCCCTGGAAACCTCTGGTTCCTCTAAATGAGTTCAAGTGGGAAGTGTTGAAACATATCTTAAGGTTAAAACAAAGAAAAGGAGGTTGGGTTTGAGAGGAGTGACGGGTATAAAAGGCAATCACACAGAAAATGAATTACTCCTTGGATTCCCTCCTGAGATAAACCTCTTCTTTAGACCATGAAGCTCAAGGTATTGTTATATTTTACGTGGCTAATTTAAATTGGTTTTCTAGCTTACCTCTTATTGTCTCAATTTCCTCAGTTGCTTTCTCCTTTGAAGAGCTATCTGTTTCTACTTCAAAAAAATGGCATTTTACTGTTTCTCAAAGCCTCTGGGATATGTAATTAACTGCATCTGGGGTGTGTGTGTGTGTGTGTGTGTGTGTTTTAGTAATGTTTTACCAATTACAGACATATATATCTATTGTATAAAGTTAGGAAGAAAATGAATCATTATATGTTCATTGAATTTTAACCTCCTAGTTTTGTGTACGTTAACATTGGTTTTGCCAGATTGTTTTTCTAATGGTATGTTTACTGTCCTTAGTCTCCCAGTGGAGGTAAAATTTCTATGGCGATAATATTTAGTACTATGTTGAATAAGAGTGGTGAAAGAGGATATCCCTGTATTGTTCCTGTTCTTAGGGGAAATGCTTTTAGTATTTGCCCATTGAATATGAAGTTGGCTGTAGGTTTGTCATATATATCCTTTATTAATTTGAGGTATGATTTCTCTAGTCTCGCTTTGATGAGAGTTTTTATCATAAATGAGTACTGGATTTTATTAAATACTTTTTCTGCGTCTATTGATATGATCATGTGATTTTTTAATCTTTTATTTTGTTTATGCAATGTACCACATTTATTGGTTTGTATATATTGCATCAACCTCACATTCCTGGAATAAATCCCACTTGATCGTGGTGTATGATTTTTTTAAGTGTACTGCTGGATCTGATTTTATTGAGTATTTTAGCATCTAAATTCATCAGTGATATTGGCCTCTAATTTTATTTACTTGTGTTTTTATCTGGCTTTAGTATTAGAATAATGTTGGCCTCATAGGAAAAGCTTAGAAGTCTTCACTCCTCTTGAATTTTTGGAGTAGTTTGAGACAGATAGGTGTTAGTTCTTCTTTGAATTTTTGGTAAAATTTGCCTGTGAAGCCATCAAGTCCAGGACTTTTTTTGCAGAAGAATTTTGATTACTGCTTCAATTTCATTAGTTATTATTGGCCTACTCAGGTATTTTGATTCTTCCTGATTAAGTTCTGGAAGATTAAGTTCTCTAGGAATTTGTCAGTTTCATCCAGGTTGTCTAGCCAATTGGCATGTAGTTATTCACAGTATTTTCTTATAAACCTTTGTATCTCTGTGGTGTGAGTTGTTATTTCACCTCTTAAGTTTCTGATTTTATTTATTTGGGTTCTCTCTCTTTTTTCTTGATGAGTCTGGCTAAAAGTTCACCAATCTTATTTATCTTTTCAAAGAACCAGCTCTTGGATTCATTGATTTTTTTGTATTTTATTTTATTTTACTTTATTTGTCTCTATGCCATTTATTTCCACTTTGTTCTTTATTTCCATCCTTCTACTTATTCTGAGCTTTTCTTGTTGTTCTCTTTATAATTATTTTAGTTTTAGTGTTAGATAGTTTATTAGAGCTTTTTCTTGTTTCTTGTAATGCTATGGACTTCCCTCTCAGGACCATTTTTGCTGATCCCATAAGTTTGGGTTGTATGCTCATTTTTGTTTGCTTCCAGGAAGTTCTTTATTTCTTCCATTATTTCATTGGTAGCCCTTTAGTTGTTTAAACTCCATGTGTTTGAATGTTTTTGAGTGTTTTTATTGTAATTAATTTCTAGTTTTATGCCATTGTGATCTGATAAAATGCTTGATATGATTTCAATTCTCTTGAATTTGTAGAGATTTAGTTTGGGTCCTAACATGTGATCTATCTTTGAGAATGTCCTATATGCACTTGAGAAGAATGTATATCCTGCAGTCTTGGGATGGCATATTCTATAAATGTCAATTAAATCCATCTGGTCTAGTGTATCATTTAAGGTTTCTGTTTCCTTGTGTGTGGTTTTTCTTTGTCTCAAAGATATATCCAGTGATGTCAATGGTATATTAAAATTCCTACTATGACAATAATTCTGTATATCTCTCTTAAAGTCTTCCATGGGCTTTTTTATATATTTAAGATGAATATATGTTTAACATAGTTATATTCTCTTATTGTATCAGTCCCTTTAATATCATGTAATGGCCTTCTTTATCTCTTTTTATGGCCTTTGCTTTGAAGTCTATTTTGCCAGATTGCTACCCCTGTGTGTTTTTTATTTCCATTTGTTTTTGTTTTAAATATATTTTTATTTATTTTAGAGAGGAAAGGAGAAGGAGAGAGAGAGAGAGAAACATGATGAGAGAGAATCATTGATCAGCTGCCTTCTGCATGCCCCTACTAGGGATCAAGCCTGAAACCCAGACATGTGCCCTTGACCAGAATCAAAACTGGGGCCCAGCCCTAACCAGTTGGCTCAATGGATAGAGCATTAGCCTGTGGACTGGAAGGTCCCAGGTTTGATTCTTGTCAAAGGCACATCCCCAATAGGAGATGTGCAGGAGGCAGCTGATCAATGTTTCTCTTCCATTGATATGTCTAATTCTATCCTTCTCCCTTCCTCTCTCTCTCTGTAAAAAATCAATAAAATATATTTTAAAAAAACAACAATGCAAAAAAACTGGGGCCCTTCAGTCCGCAGGCTGATGCTCTATCCACTGAGTCAAACCAGCTAGGGCTTCATTTCCATTGGTATGGAAAATATTTTTCCATCCCTTCACTCTCACCCTGTATGAGTCTTTAGTTATGAGGTGGATCTTTTGTAGACAGCATATATAATGTTTTCTTATCCATTTGGTTAACCTGTGTCTTTTGATTGTAGCATTTATTCCATTTACATTTAAGATTACTGTTGATAGGCACTTATGCCATTTTTTATATCTATATTCCTCACTCTCTTTCACATTGATGTTTTCTCTCTATCTGTCTCTCCCCCTCCCTTCCAATCTCTCTAAAAATCAATAGAGAAAATATCCTCAATGAGGATTAGCAATAACAACAAAAAAGCCTATGTAACTTAATGATGTTGCCTTTCTTGGTCTCTTTACCTGCAAAGGATATCCAGATCTACCTAGAGACTCGTGGATATGTATCTTAAAAGATTAGTGCAATACCTGGCCCATAGTTAAAATGGCAGTTACCAGCTCTCTGAATGCACCCCACCCCCTGCCAAGGTCTGTCTACTGTATGGACAAGATACTCCCCACCCCACCCCACCCCCTGTTGATTCTCTCTGCTTCCCTTCACCATCACCTCTCCACACTCTAGGTCATCGTCTGCTTGCTAATCTGTGTCCTCAACTTGACTGAGGACAGAAACTGGCTAGTGTGCATTCCCACATTCCTTTTCTCACACACAGCAGGTGCTTGGTACACATCAGTGTTTTTTTAGAAATTAAACTTAATTTGATCAATTGGGTTTCCTCTAGTGGAATAATCTCTTTACATACAAGTACCTCGAGTTTTCATCTATAACAGACATATGCAGACACACAGTGAGTGTTTGACTGTTCTAACCCCCTTCCCTTTAAAGTCCGTCACGGAAAGCTTTGCCAAAGTGATCCACGGCTTGAAAGTGGGACACCTGACAGATCATGTTATTCAGAGGAGCAAGAGGATGATTCTGGATACACTGGGCGTTGGGTTCCTGGGAACCGGTACGGAAGTGTTTCACAAGGCCAACGAATATAGTAAAGTAAGTTCATGTCTGCTTTAGAAATAAAAGCCAATGTGCACACATGCCTGCTTAGGAGTGTACCCACGAGTGTACCAGAGCTGGGTGAGTTCTACTGCTCTGCTCTTCGTGTTAGGGATACTTCGTGGTGTATATAGCATTGCTGTATATAGTTTTACGCTTTTCTGTGCTCCATTATCTGAGTTTTCATATTCATCCATGTATTTCACTAAGTCACTGGCTTAAGACCATTCTTAACACTAGTAATATCTCATATTTATTATTATTATGACTGAAAGCACTTTTTAACTGAGAGTCTTAGAAGCAATAGCACCTACACCAGAAAGACACTGAGAGTCTCTGGGGGAAAGACTGGGCCAGCACTCTGAGCAGAGAGCGGTGTGTATGTGGGTGACATAGCATCCACCCTCCAGAGGATGTGCTTGGCATAGGCAGTTAGTTCATTTTTCCTAGTACTTACCCACGAGAAGTAAATAAGAGTAAATTCAGGCTCCACCCCCTGGAGCACTTATGAATCATGGTCTGGGGTTGAGCAACAATATCTCTTCTCACTTCCATGGAAAAAGCTATGTATTATCCTACAAGGAAAAGAAGAATTTAATGGTTAAAGCTTTGATTTAACATAGCACAAAGAGTTCAATTAAGGACTATTAATGTGATGCCTCCAAAGATGAAGAATGACTCTTACAATAGGGGCTTGGCATGCTAGGCTCACACTCTGTATCACTGGTTGATATTCTTTTGTTCCAGATCTACAGTTCCAATGTATCCAGCACTGTTTGGGGCCAGCCAACCTTGAGACTCCCACCGACATATGCTGCTTTTGTCAATGGTGTGGCTGTAAGGAGATTTCCATGTCTTTTCCACTGTTAGACAAGTACAATCATTTTCAGAGTCAGGAAATATCTCAGACATTGCCAAATTTCCATATTTCACTAATGACATCATTGAAATTCTTAAAGATGAAGTGGACTGCCCTCCCTCCTATGTAGTAATCCCAGTTTTCATAGTGAATTGATACTTTCTAAATCAATTGTGAAGTAGAGGAAATAAGGTAGGATTTAGATAGCTTAACCTCTAAGGTAGCCCAAACTCTAAACTCTGAATGTGTATAACAGAGAACATAAAACCCAATATCCAGAATCAATTTCTTGAGTACCACTTTCTATCCAGTAGCCAGCCTTTCATTTATTTATTCATTAATTCATTAATTGATTCATTCAACAAATATTTACTGAAAAATAAATAATGGCTATATGATATCTTTATTTTCTGTAACAAAAGTCAGCATTTCTTGTCTAAGAGACAATTTTTATGCTGTATAGAAGATATAATTTGGACATGAATATGTTGGGTTTTTGAGATATATTTATGCTTTGGAGGATAGTAGCTCAGAATATTGAAAGTCAAACCCAATGGTACATCCAAGGAATAAATGTCCAGTAAGCAGTAGAAAGTGCACCAGACACATCCAATAAACATAAATATCTATTTTAAATGAACTTCTGGTTATTACTATCCTATATAATAAAAACCTAATATGCTAAGTGTCCAATGGGCCAGTCGGCCATTCAACCAATCAAACCGTAATATACTAATGATATGCTAAGGTGGTTTAACTGCTCGCTATGACATGCATTGACCAATAGGGGGCAGACAGTTGGCTGGTTGACCAGTCACTATGATGTACACTGACCACCAGGGGGCAGATAGTGTACCAGTCCATCAGTCATTGTGACATGCACTGACCACTAGGGAGCAGATGTCTACAGATTAGCTTGCTTCTGGGGTCTGGCCAATTGGGACTGAGGAAGACAGGCCGGACACACCCTGGAGCCCTCCCACAGTCCCTCGCCGGTTGGCCAACCTCTCACGACACTCCCTGGCTCTGATTGTGCACCAGTTGGGTCCCTTGACCTGGTCTGCACCCTCTTGAAATCCAGGACCCCTCTGGGGATGTCAAAGAGCCAGTTTTGGCCCTTTGACAGAACAACTAGTTGCTATGATGCACACTGACCACCAGGGGGCAGACACTCAACTCAGGAGTTGCCCTCTGGTGGTCAGTGCACTCCCACAGAGCTCACAGCTAGCAAGCACAGCAGCAGTGGTGGGAGCCTCTCCGGCCTTGATGACAGCGCTAAGGGGGAGTGGGCCTAAGTCGGCAGTCGGACATCTCCCAAAGTCTCCCAGACTGTGAGAGGGTGCAGGTCAGGCTGAGGGACACACATAGTGCGTGAATTCCATGCACTGGGCCTCTAGTTTCATATAAGAAAAAAGTAAATAGCGGGGTTAAAGAGGACTAAAACCTGATAGCAGAAAATAATGATTTTAAAATATAGCTTAGTATATAATCTTGGTTCAAAAGTTCTTCCAACTTCTCCAGAAGTCTAAAATTATTTCATAATAAAAAGTACACAAATATATGGACCAATAAGGGATGAATGACATTAAAGTTTTAGTGCAACTTCTTTGAAGGGTGGGGAGGAAGTGAGGGAGGGAAGGATGAAGCAACCACCCAAATTCCACAGCTTTGTTTATAAGGGAAATAGAGATCTTTTCAGGGGCTATGGCAGAGAGCTCTGGTCACCTGGGTAAGACCCTGATCCTTGGGGCTCACTAGCTGCTCCCCAAGGAACTGCCTGCTTTTGGCAGAGGACAGTCTGTCAAGTGCCCAGCTGTGTGATCAAGAATCACAGCCTGTTCATAGATTTTATTTTCAGGAATCAGATCTAAAATCTCACATCCAACAAGGCTATTACTTAACTAAATGCTTACTGGTCCAAAAGACATTGCATACGGAGAAATACATTTTGATTTTTGGTGATTCTTCGCATGTCTGTCTACATAGATTCACTCCATGGATTTTGATGACACGTGGCATCCTGCCACCCACCCTTCTGGAGCTGTCCTTCCTGTCCTCATGGCTTTAGCAGAAGCCCAACTTCCAAGTCCGAAGTTCTCTGGTCTTGACCTGCTGCTTGCTTTCAATGTTGGGGTCGAAGTGCAAGGCCGACTAATGAATTTTTCCAAGGACGCCAATGACATACCGAAAAGGTATGGAAAATATTGGCCCCACGAAGAGACAGTCAGAGTCCCTTTCATCTGTGAATCATTACTTCTGTAGAGCTCTGTGACATAAAGTGTGGCTCACCTGAAGCTATTAATATTAGTGCTGGAGATAAGTCAGGGCACCAGTCACATGTCAAACTGTATATATGAAGATACGATTCAGAAGTGCTCATGAAAAATCCCCTTTGTGCTGAAACCGGTTTGGCTCAGTGGATAGAAGGTCGGCCTGCGGACTGAAGGGTCCCAGGTTCAATTCTGGTCAATGATGCGTACCTTGATTGTGGGCATGTCCCCAGTGGGGGGTGGCCGCTGATCGATGTTTCTAGCTTTCTATCCCTCTCTCTTCCTCTCTGTAAAAACTCAATAAAATATTTTTTAAAAAAGAAAAAATCCCCTTTGGGTTTAGAACACCAGGACCATGAAATAAATTGTGGTCTGTGCCATGCTGGCACCTGTGGGTATCCTGAATATTCCTGATCCCATCAAAGCAGAATCTACTTTGATGTTTGTTCGGGTTCTTCAGACTAATGAGAACACACAGAACATCCTAAACCTGACTGTTCAACCCATAGGGCAAAAACGGTCAAATGTGGGCTGTAGCATAGGGTTCAATACAATATTTATCTTGTCACTTGGTCCAGCCTAGAGGGGTGCGGTAAATTGGAATGCGGAGTGAACTACCACAATTTCTTTTTTTTTTTAAAGTATATTTTATTGATTTTTTTACAGAGAGGAAGAGAGAGGGGTAGAGAGTTAGAAACATCGATGAGAGAGAATCATTGACCAGCTGCCTCCTGCACACCCCTTACTGGGAATGTGCCCGCAACCAAGGTACGTGCCCTTGACCAGAATCGAACCCGGGACCTTTCAGTCTGCAGGCCGACACTCTATCCACTGAGCCAAACCAGTTTCGGCAACTACCACAATTTCTAAAAGGCCCTTAATGTTTACAGTTACTTAATGATCTTTCGGCAATCAACAACTTTCTACCTTTCTATAATAATTATAAAAGTGCCATTCATAAAGAATTTACTGTCGCCGGCACTGTTAAAAGCATGTCAATTCATTCAAAACTCTATAAGGTAGATACTACTGGTATTATTGTTGCCATTTTTAAGTAAGAGAAAAAGAGCAGGGAAGTCGAATGCCTTTCCCCAAGATCCCTCAACTAATAAGTGGAAGAGCTGAGATTTGAACCCAGGCAGCGTAGCCCCATGATCTAAGTTCCTGATCATTGTATTGTACTGCCTCCTGGTGGTTGAGTTTGTAAATCTCTAATACTGCCTTTTTGCTTTTCAGATTCCATCCGCCATCAGTGGTAGGAACTTTGGGGAGTGCTGCTGCTGCATCCAAGATGTTAGGGCTCAGCATGACCAACTGCCAAAAGGCCTTGGCTATTGCTGTTTCTCATGCCGGGGCACCCATGGCAAATGCCGCCACGCAGGCCAAGCCTCTTCATATGGGCAATGCTGCCAGGCACGGCATGGAAGCTGCTTTCCTGGCCATGCTCGGTCTCGAAGGAAACAGGCAGGTCTTGGACACGCAGACTGGATTCGGGGCCTTCTATACCAACTACTCCCCCAAAGTCCTTCCAAACCTAGATTCTTACACTTGGCTCCTGGACCAGCAGGATGTGGCTTTCAAGAGTTTCCCTGCACATCTGGCCACCCACTGGGTGGCAGACGCCGCTGCATCTGTGAGAAAGCACCTTGCAACCGACAGAGCCATGCTTCCCACTGACCACATTGAGAGAATTGTGCTCAGAATTCCAGATGTCGGGTATGTAAACCGGCCTTTCCCGGACTCGGAGCACGAAGCCCGTCACTCCTTCCAGTATGCGGCCTGTGCCATGCTGCTCGATGGTGGCATCACGGTTTCATCGTTCCACAAAGACCAGGTCAACAGGCCACAGGTGAGAGAGTTACTTGGCAAGGTGGAGCTGGAGCATCCTCAGGACAACCTGCCAAACTTCAACACACTATACTGTGAGATAAGTGTCACCCTCAAGGGTGGAGCCACCTTCACCGAGCGCTCTGATACCTTCTATGGTCACTGGAGGAAGCCACTGAGCCAGAAGGACCTAGAGGCCAAGTTCAGAGCCAATGCCTCCAGGATGCTGTCCTGTGAGGCAGTAGAAAGACTGATAAAGATAGTAGACAACCTGGAAGGTCAAGAGGACTGTTCTGTGTTAACCTCACTTCTGAAAGGACCCTCTCCATTAGAGATGATTTCGCAATCCATCTAGCATGTAACAATTCCATGGTACAATGTCTAAATGACTTCATGTTTGGGGGAATTCAATGATTTGCTTTCCAGAGCAAAGGTCTGCTCTTGGTTCGCCCAAAACTAAATGCAGCCTGGTGGCGGGAGCCCAGACAGAACTGGGTATATATGGAAGGAGTCTTGTTCTTTTAATTTGCAAGACTGTTCCAAATACCTATAGGCATTCATAGAGCTGAATTTTAAGTCACCTGTGGCTTCCTTATAAAATTAATATTTTCAGAGGAATTTTATGAACTTCATGAACCTCTGGTGTGAGAAGACTTTGAACCTGTACATTTTTTTTTTGCTAACAGTGGAGAAGGGCTCTGGTCTTATGTACCACCAACAGATTTCCTAGACCAGGGGTTGTAGAAGCTCTCCATGGTGGAGGGGATGCTGTTGGGTTTAAGTATGAGAGCTTAGTGGGTTAAAATCCTGCCTCTACAACTTACTAGATGTTACTAGGTATTCTTCTGCCATAGTGTCTCTATTTGTAAAGCAGAAATAAAAAGCAATCTAAAAAAATGAAGTGGCTTCGCTTTAGAAGCCACTCTCTTAACCACCGCATTATGTCACCTTTCATTATTTAAAAAAAAGGGGGGGGGTGAGAAATGAATAATGAATGAAGAGTCTGAGATATAATAAAGAATGACAACAAGACCATCAACCTATGAACCAGGAGCTCACAGTTCAATTCCTGGTGAGGGCATGTGCCCAGGATGCGGACTCAGTCCCCAGTGTGGGTGTACAGGAAGCAGCCAATTAAGGATTCTCACTCATCATTGATGTTTCTATCTCTCTCTCCCTCTGCCTTCCTCTCTGAACTACACACACACACACACACACACACACACACACGTACACACACACATATATGTATGTATGTATAGATAGATAGACATATGAACGACAACAAAAATGTATGTCTATAATTAAATAAATATTGACTGTATAAAATAATAAAATGTCTTATGGGTTTATAATTGTAACATTAGCAGGAAATTTTATAGTAAACTACAGGACCAGTGCACAAAATTGTGCGCTCGGGGAGGGTCCCTCAGCCCAGCCTGCACCCTCTCACAGTCTGGGAGCCCTGGGGGATGTCTATCAGACGGCTTAGGCCTGCTCCCTATAGGGATGACAGTTAGACATCCTCAGTGCTGCCACGGAGGTGGGAGAGGCTCCTGCTACCATGGCTGTGCTCGCCAGCTGTGAGTCCAGCTTCTGGCTGAGTGGCGCTCCCCCTGTGGGCACACAATGACCACCAGGGGGGTAGCTTCTGCATTGAGCAGGATTGAGCTGAAACTAAATCTCCAACATCCCAAACATCCCCTGAATAGAGGATGGCCAGCAGGGGAGGGACACGGGAGGGCCCCAGATGTGTCTGGCCCATCTCCTTCAGTCCCAATTAGCCCAACCCCAGCAGCAAGCTAACCTACCATTTGGAGAGTCTGCCCCCTGGTGGTCAGTGTATGTCATAGTGACTGGTTAATGGGTCAAATATCTGCCTCCTGGTGATCAGTGCTCGTCACAGTGAGTGGTTGAGTGGCCTTAGCATATCATTAGCATATTACACTTTGATTGGTTGAATGGATGACTGGATGACCAGACACAGCATATTAGGCTTTTATTATATTGGATGTGCTCTAAATTCCTTGTTTTGTTCAAGAGAAGGGCAAAGCTACTATTAAAGTCTCTGGCTGCCCATACAGATGTACCACATTTCGTTTACCCATTCATCAGTTAATGGGTAGAGCTGTTTTCATTGGGGAGTTATGGTGAATGGTGCCTCCATGAACGACCTCACACACATCCTTCTGTAAGCATATCTTTCTAGGTTTCTTGGGGAGCTACCTAAGAGTGGGAATGCTGGGCCGTCATCTGATAAGTATATGGTTAAGGTTATAAAACAACTGTTTTCCAAACTAGCTCTATCATGTTACATTTCCACCAGCAATAACTGAGTCCTCGCTTCTCCATATCCTCATCAGTTGGCTTACAAATAACAAGCCTTTATCCTCCTTAGAATGGTCCTTTTTTTACATTTTAACCAGTCTGGTAAGTGTGCAATAGTATGTCATGGTGGTTTTCATTTGCACTTCCTTCATGACTAATTCTCACACATTTTTGCCAATTGTTTCTTTTGCTTGTTTGAAAAGTATCTTTATTGTTGAACGTATTACAGATGTCCCTGTCCCTGCCACCTCCCCCAACCCTCCTCCCCGCGCCATTGAGCCCCTCACTCTGGTGAGGATTAAAAAGAAAAACAGCATGGAGTTAGTTCACGGAAAGTGAACATTCAAAACACCTCCAAGGCAGGCGAGTGTTTCGGAAGCAACTGCACTGGCTCCCGTGGAACTCTAGAGGGCTGCAAAGCACATCAGAAGAACGTATGATACGCAGTAACTTCAAATAGATCATGGCCTTACCGGAAGCACAGAACAGAACAAATACCTTCATAGGAATAATAAACACTAGTCTAGTCATCTTGTTCACTTGTAAATACAGAAACCAATGTTCAGATAGCATCCTGTCACTCAAAAAATTCTCCTTGCTTTTTGTTGTCATTGTTATTAAACACAAGTCAATGCACCACGGTTATAGTTGTTGCTCATGTTGAAATGGAAAAATTAAACTGGAGCGCATGGTGTTCCTCTGGGCCGATGGTTCCCTGGTTCTTGTCTGGAGAAGTCGAAGGATGACAGAAGGTGGTAGAGCAAAAGGTGGGAATGTATTGAGAAACAATGACAGACTCCCACGTGGGGAGGAGGAGAGAGTCCCACTAAGTCCCTTTTTGCCTTGGTTCATAAAGGCTGCAGTTGTTTGTGCCCTGACATCCCCTCTGATTGGTCACTATTCCCTCTGGTTTGGTCACTATAGCAACGTCAGAGCTCAGACCTCAGGTGAGGTACATGCAGTTCTCCTCTTCTCCCTTACAGTTCTCTTATTCCCTTTCGGCTTTCTCTTCCCTCTCTGAATGAGGGGCTTCCTTCCCTTTATTCTGTAAATGTGTACCTTCTGCAACTCCCAGCTCCCTTATTCCATGGAAATGTACCTCCTGCAGTTCTGTAGCCCTGTGCTTTTTTCATGGATCCTTCCTTCCTAAAATTTCCTAAACCTGTGTATTTTACCCCTAAGAACTCCTTTCAATATTGGGACCAACCTGGAGGTTCAGGAAAACGCCTTTAAAATAAGTAACTATAAATGACAATGTGTTTGTATAGGAACACTATGTGTCTAAAAAAAACTCAATCATCATTGTTTCATCTTTGGGTCAAGATCATTCTGAAAGTATCTATGATCACACGATAGTGTGTGTGTGATTCATTTGGTCGGAGCAAAAATATTTTTACTTGAATAATTTCTCCTAAATGTTATCACTAAAGCATCCCCACCATTTCCCTCATTTCATCACAGATGTCATGCAGAGGGGCCGCGCCATGAGAGCGCATGTCTGCACCGCTGGTTGGTGGTATCCTGGCAGGTTCGCTCACATTCCCGCCTCCGGAGTTTGCGTCTGGGCTCTCTTACAGCAGCTGCTTGGTCTGCATCCACAGACCTGTCAGAACAGAAGATCTGAGCAGGAGAAGATGTCTCTTAGGCACCTGACAGTGTGACTGTGAAGAGTTAAAAGTATCAGGTCGCTTTGGCCTCTCAGAGGCTGCAATGTTCACAGCAAAAACACACACACAGGCACTGTGCACATAAGAAACCTGTTCCAACCCGAGGCTTCATTTAAATGCCCCGCTGGTAAGAGAAAGGAAGGCTCTGAGACAGGAATTTTGGGGGTAAAACAGGACAGGTTTAGGAAATGTTAGAAAGTTTAGAAACTAAGGGGACCCTGGAGGGAGCACAGGCTGCAGAGCAGCAGAAGGCATATTTCCACAGAACAGGGGAGCTGAAAAGCTCAAACAGGTACATTTCCGCAGGCTGAGGGAGCTGGGAACAGCAGAAGGTCTATTGTAGAGGGGGATCCCTTGTCCTAGTCCAGCATGGATAGAAGGCGATCTGGTTCCCGAGTAGGGGCAACGGGGAATTGAGAAAATGAAAGAAGAAAAAAAAAGAGAGAGAGAGAGAGACACAGATACAGCAGGGAAAGCTGGGACTGAGTGGGACCACTGTCCTCTGTTGGAGAGACGGGGACCCAGAGCCGACGATTCAACATGTTTATTTTATACCCCCAAATTCCAGGAAGTTTTACTAAAAGTCAAGACAAAGGAGATTATTTGCATTCTTTTTTTAAATTTTTAAATTTTTAATATATTTTTAATTTATTAAGGTATTATATGTGTACATAGCTTACCATTGCCCCCTCCCTCACCTCCCATACATGCCTTCCCTCCCCAGAGTTTTATGTCCATTGGTTGTACTTATATGCATGCATACCAGTCCTTCGGTTGATCTCTTATCTCCCCCAAATCTCCCTACCCTCTTTGCTGTCATTGACAGTCTGCTTGTTGCTTTACTGTCACTGTATCTTATCTTTCTGTTCATTAGTTTATAATGTTCTTTATTATCCATAAATGGGTGGCCCAAGAATTCATTCCTGGTGCTTGACTGGATTTACATAATTAAACCCACTCCCCCGCACTTGGGCAGAAATGAAGGTCAAGCTGACAAGACTTCTGCCTTTTGGCAGAATGTGTTTCCAGTGTGTGGCTTTGTCGACCGCCACTGGATACAGCTGACAATTTAAAGAAATGCCCATGTGCCTTCCCAAGTGCTCTCTATGGTCTATATTTACAAAATAAAGGGAAGGAAGACCCTCATTCAGAGGAAGAAGAAAGCTCAGCCCTAAATGGTTTGGCTCAGTGAATAGAACATTGGCCTGCAAACGAAAGGGTTCCAGGTTCCATTCCAGTCAAGGGCATGTACCTTGGTTGCGGGCATATTCCCTGTAGGGAGTGTGCAGGAGGCAGCTGATCGATGTTTCTTTCTCATCCATGTTTCTAACTCTCTATCTCTCTCCCTTCCTCTCTGTAAAAAAATAAATAAAATATATTTTTTTAAAAAGAAAGTAGGAAGTAACACCTTTGTCATAGGGTTTTTGGGAGGATTAAATATAGTAAATGCCAGTTTTGTTGAAACCTCTATACTAATGTATTTCCTCTTACTGAGTGGTAGACATTACTTCTTTTTGTTTGATATACATGGAGAAAAGATAAGTTTTCGTTCTAAAGATTGTTTTCTTGAGAATAAACTGTAAAAAATACAGGGTTGAGTAAAATTAAGTTTACAGCTGTTTGTATAGAAAAAGACAAGCTATTATTACAATAGCTTGATTAACTCAAAAGAATGTCACAATGCAATCATAAACATACTTTTGCCCACCCCTGTATATTCAATAAATACATACAAAATTGTAAAGACTGGCTTAAGAGATTTAATGTAACAAGTAAAAGGGTTACTGGAGGAATTAATGGGCCACATTTCCCAGATATGAGTAGGAATGGGGTTCTTGGGGTACTGCTGAAATGAGCATTTTCAGAAGCCCCCACGGGGGAGTGAGGTGCGGTAGACGACTTTATCGGCGTGGAGTTACATTCCTCGGGTTGTAAAGTCCCAGGTCCCTTAACCCAGTCCTGGAAGAGGTGTAGCTGGGATTCCAGCAGAGCCGAAAGCAGTGCCAGTGTCCAGAGCTCCCATTCCATGTTGCAGCTGGGTCCAGTGTAGCATCCAGGCTAGTTACAGCCCATTAGTCCATTATGTGTGGGGTCCTCAAGGCTGTGGGCCATATGGGCACAGGGGAGTGAGCCCCCTGCAACAAGAATCCAGAGAGGGCCTGAGGTAGAGGCCAAGAGAGGCAAGAAGGTAGGATCTCCCTGTGTTCAAAAGTTTAAATATTTAGGTTTCGAGCCCTTGCAGTGGCCACACCTATTCTGGCCACTGACTCACTCCCAGGTGTGACTGACAGACGGGGGCACCTTCCCGCGTCACTCAGACCTTACTGGACATGAGTCCAAACTGCCTTTGCCCAGTTCCTTCCCCCACCGACCAGCAGGGAACAGACTTGGAGCGTGCTAACTTGGCAGAGCTGTGTAAATGGCATGTCTACATTATCTAGTATCTCCTTTACTCATTTCCCATTAGATAGTGACCAGATTATTGCAGTGGTATCAAAAGATTGTAAAGCCAAAATTACTTGATTTAGGATTAGGGTGAGATGTTAACTATAGTTCCAGAGTCAGTTGTTTGTTTTAAAGTATCACATATTAAGTAGATAGCCCCTCTAATTCCTTGACAGGAATATTATAATTTTTAGCTTAATTAAATACACACTTAAGTTATTCTTTAAGTTATTTTTTATCTAAAATAAATACTGCTGTAGGTAAGTGAAACTGTGAATAAAAATCTGAAAATAGGACCTATACTAGTATATAGTTGTATTTACGCACCTATAATACAGGTAACTATACCTGCCTCATAGGCATTGGATCAGGGGGAGGAAATGGCTAATATTTTGTTAACATCAAGATATTGTTGCCCTGGCCAAAACTGGTTTAGCTCAGTGGATAGAGCGTCAGCCTGAGGACTGAGAGGTCCCAGGTTTGATTCCTGGTCAGGGCATATGCCCATGTTGCAGGCTCGATCCCCAGTAGGAGGCATGCAGAAGGCAGCCAATCAATTATTCTTTCTCATCATTGATGTTTCAATCTCTCTCTCTCTCTCCTTTCCTCTCTGAAATCAATAAAAATATATATTTTTAAAAAGATATTATTAACCTCTTACTCAAAAATTAGTGTGCTCAGAGCAAGGCCTCTTAACTTTTCTCTGTAGCCCTCTTTGGCAGACCATTTTGGTTGTTTGTTGGGTTTCTTTTTTTTAATGTCTAAAGAATAATTCAAAATCCTCACATTTTAAGTGAGAAAGTACAAATTAGCTTGGACTGTAAAAATTTGCCCTGCCATTCATAAGCCAGGAATAAAAGGCAGATAAAAACCAGTTGCAAAATTAGCAGAAAACAGTATTTCTCCCAAAGCACAGTAACACAGTAGAGTTTTAAAGTGTCAAAGTCATAAGGACCCTTGGTTTCCATGGTTTGTCTTTGTTTGTTAATCCTCCTCTGAGTATATTTTCCCATTGAATTTTACAGACAGCGGAAGGGAGGGGGAGAGACAGAAATGACCTGACTGGGTGAGGGGATCGAGCCTGCAACCAAGGTACGTGCCCTTGTACCCTTGCCTGGAATTGAGCTCGGGACCCTTCAGTCCATGGGCCAATGTTCTATCCACTGAGCCAAACCTGCTAGGGCCCTTGGTTTCAATGGGCCTTCAAGGTTTAACAGCCACAGAGCAGAGAGAAATAACCAGCACAGGGAGGGATTAGGAAACAATATTCTACAACCATCTTTATCCTGGGGTGCTGGGGACATCACCAAGAGGAACAGAGGCAGAACTGGACCAAAGCAGACAGGAGCTAGCAAGATGCTAAGTTAGCCAAAACTGGTTTGGCTCAGTGGTAGAGCGTTGGTCTGCGGACTGAAAGGTCCTGGGTTCGATTCCGGTCAAGGGCATGTACATTGGTTGCGGGCACATCCCCAGTAGGGGGTGTGCAAGAGGCAGTTGGTCGATGTTTCTCTCTCATTGACGTTTCTAGCTCTATGTCTCTCTCCCTTCCTCTCTGTAAAATATCAATAAAATGTATTTTTTTAATAAAGGGATGCTAAGTTAGGGCCATATGAGGAAATGCTTTCTCACCATTAGAGCTGTAGACCCAAAACAGGAAATCCTCACCACCAGTCAAGGTCAGCCTAGAGCTTACTTTTTATAGTTCTGGAAAGTCCTGAGCAGGACTGGAAGTTCCACTGACTGTGGCGGTCTAGTGTATGGTCCCACTATTTGTACAATATTGCTTTAGAGAACTGTTTCATTTAATTAGTTTTAAGCCATCCTCAAGTGCTAGTCCACAGGAAATCCTTCAGGTGCCCTACAAATCCAACATCACATTTCAGCTTTCATGACTAGGATTTGTGCCCTCTCATCTTGGGTGGGTCTTTAGACTTGGTTTTGAGCTAGGCTCGTATGTGGAGGAGAGCTAGGATTGGAGCCACTTAAATGCTTAGGTAAGCAGGTGTTAAAATGGGGCCCTGCCTGAACCTCCACAGAAATCCCCAACCTGGTGCAGCAAGTGGGCCAAGGTGTTTGGTGGGGGCAGGAAGGGACGCAGAACTACTTCCCATCATCCCTCGGGAGGCCTGGCAGGCCTGGAGAAGCCAGTGATGATCCCATCATGGTGGTCAGTTCTGGCCATTATAGTCACCTCGCTTATTATATACTTAGTAGAGTCTTGGTGCATGAAAATTTATGCATTGGGGTTGGGGAGGGGTCCCCTCAGCTTTACCTGCCCCATTCTCACAGTCCAGAAACCCTCAGGGGTGGGAAGCAACCTGGCGATCAGGGGAAGACAGTGCCCCCATCACACCTCTGATGCTGCCACTGCCAGCAGCACAAGCCTCAGTTGGCCCTGGTTACCTGAACCTTGGATGGCCCTGGGCAGCTGCCATCCGAGGCTTGCTTGTGTTGGCAGTGAGGGGACTGGGGGACTTTAGAGACAGGTGCATGGAGCCGAGGGAACTGGGCACTGCCATCTTGTGGCTGTGGGTGCCACCATCTGTGAGGGTGTGGCAGTCCATTAGCATATTCCCTCCTTATTGGCTGTGGGCACTGCCATCTTTGTGAAGATGTGACAGTCAATTAGCATATTCCCTCTTAATTAGACGGGACAAGTATTGTGATGGCTCAGTCGTGTTGTGAGCTGATTCGGGTTGTTTTCCTGAGCAGGATGCAAGGGCGATTTCTTTCTCAGTTCCTTGTCCAGATGGATTGGAAGAATGAAGCCAGGGACAAAAGGTTGTACATGAAAAGAGTGGAAATTTATTGGGAGCAAATACAGACTCCCACATAAGGAGGGGGACCCACTACACTCTTTTTTGCTAAGGTTTTTAAAGTCTGTAGTTCTTTGTCTCTTGATATTCCCTTCTAATTGGTCACTCCTTTTGCAGAATACCAGCTTCAAAGCCCAAACTCCACGTGGTGCCTCCCTTTTTTTCTCCCCCTTATCTTGTAATATTTCTCTATCGCCTGTGAAAATCTGCTTTCCTCTTTCTACCATTTGTTGGCAGGCATTTCTCTATCCTCTGTGAAAGTTTGTTTTCTTTTTCCCCCATATGCTGTGGCTTGTCCTTATCTGCTCTGAATGGATGTCTTCCTCTCCCCTTATCCTGTGGCACTTTTTTTTCCCCCTCTCTCTGTGAATGTGTGCCTTCCGGCAGCTCCAAGCCCTCACCTATATGTACTCCTCCCCCATGGACCCTCTTTATTCCCAAAACTCCCAAAACCTGCCTATTTCATTCTTTAGAGTGACTCTGTAAATAGTAGTGAAACAGGAATTTTAGGGGTGAAATAGGACAGGTTTAAGACATTTTGGAAATTAAGGGGACCATGGAGGAAGCACAGGGCTGCAGAGCAGTAGAAGGTATATTTCAATAGAACAGGGGAGCTGAAAAGCTGGAACAGGTACATTTCCAACAGCAAAAGGTCTATATTTATAAAATAAAGAGAAGGAAGACCTTCAACCCAAAAGGAGAAGAATAAAAGCTCAAAGGGAATAGAAAAACAATAAGGAAGGAGGGGGGGGGGGAGAGGAACCTCACATGTCCTATGTGAGGGTCGACCTTTGAGCCCACTGTAGTAACCAGTCTAAGGGGATACTGACCAATCAGAGGGGGCATCAGGCACCAGGACCTGCAGCCTTTATAAGCCATAGGGAAAGGAACTCAATGGGACCCTTTTCCCCTCCCCACATGGGAGTCCATTCTGTGGGACTCCTTCCCTCTCCCCACATGGGAGTCTGTACTTGTTCTTCAATAAATCTCCGTCTTTGCTGTACCACTTTCTGTCGGTGGATTCATTCTTCGAGTCTGGCAGACAAATAACCCGGGTTCCAGTGCAGAAATTCAGTTTCAGCAGTGGAAGTAAACTCTTTATTCTTAAAACTCTCTAAACCTGCCCATTGTATCCCTGAAACTCCTTTCAGAGTGAAGCAAGGGCATTGGAAAGCTCTGGCCTACCAGCTCAGCACGCTGCAGATCTCTTGAAAAACAAGTGACTGTGAGTGACGCTGTTAATGTTTTATTTATAGACATAACCCAACATCTGTGCGTAACAGCATGGTAAGCAATAAAGCAGGGCAGTTGATCTGTTGTTTTCTTGAGGTGGTTGAAGTGTCAAAGAAAAGAGGATAATATGGAATCTTCCTCCTTATTGAAGCGGTAGAGCCAAAGGAGGAAGAACATCTGAGGGGAGATGAGGGAGTAGATTCGAGTTCATGCTGACGGCTGGGAGAACAGCACCTGGCCGTTAGATCCATGGGGTCAGATCGGATCTGGGTTCAGCAACCTCAGTACTTGAGCTCTGGCTAGGAAAGAGTTCACAGCCAATGACAGATTAAAGAAGGTGGGAGGCCAGGACACAGGCTTTTATTGGGGATGGGTACACACACACACACACACACACACACACACACACACACACACCTGCCCGCTGCTTCCAGAGGAAGAGAATGGAAGAGACTGGAAGAGGCTGTAAAACACCCGGGTATCTGCTTTTAAAGGGAAGATAGGGGACGGGGCTTAGGGTACTTGGCAGGTGCTGATTGGTGGTTCAGAGTTCAGGTATGTCTGGCCACAGGTGGGGTTTGCGTCTGTCAATCAACTGGGGGAAGGGAGGATCTATCAGCCAAGACTCACATTATATGAGAACATTTATTTATAAAGTCACAGAGGCAGAAGAAGTGAGTGGTAGAAGAAATGGGCTCAGGAAACAAGTTACTGAGGCAAAAGCAGGACCCTGGGAGCTTAGAAGAGGGTCAAGTAAGGTGACCAGACGTCCCGATGTTTAACAATTTGTCTGGTCACCTTAGGGTAAAGGTAATGCACCCAGAGAAGAGGAGGGGAAAGACACCAGTCTGCTCCTGAGAGGGGAGACTCTGCTGGGTGTGAGTTCAGGAGAGATCCCAGGGGATGGCCCAACAGAAGAGTCATCAGCTTGTCAGGTGTGTCCTGATTGGTCGGCACCAGGTCATGAGTCAGTGCCGCTGGCCCCGAGGTCAGCTGTGGAGTTACTTGTCTGGTTTTGCTGCTTTTCTGAGCCTGGAGCTGGAACACAACTGAGGCCTAAATGTATGTGATGAGGGTCAGAACCTCGCTGTCCCTGGGGCTCAGTCCCTTATTCCTTTCCAAAGGGGCAAAACAGCATGACTAGCAACATACCAGGGGTGGAAAAGCCCCCCTGGGACGAGACCCTTATTCTTAGAAATTTCCCTTTACCAGGTACCCATGGCCCCACCCCAGTGACTGACCTTCTGTACCTGGCCCATCCTCCTGGCTCTGCTCAAGTCTGTCTGTCTACCACACTGGGGAGTGGAAGCCCCTGCTGTATGTTGTCAGCGTTGGCGATTGTATCACGGATTAGATCAGGTGAGGACACGTCATCCTGCCACAGTCGCCTTGCTCATTGCATCCACCATCCCAAACAACGATTCCCCTTCACTCAAATGTTTGTCCTCACGCTGTCTGGGCCTGTGTGTGGGACAGGGCAGAAAGGAGCCCAAAGCTGGATTTGCTTATTCCCCTGGTTTGGTTTTCACAGTGGGGGTGGTTGGTGGGGATGGAGGTGGGGAGTGTTCAGAAGAAGCTCCAAAGGAAAGGTGCTCTTTAAACTGAGAAGTCAGAAGACCCAACACATCCAACCCCTTCCCCCAACCTAAAGCCCCTCCACCCCCATCCCACCCCGCCCCCAGCACCCAATGCGTTTAGAAAGAAAAGAGCCAAAGACCTGATGGAGCATCAGAGCACTGGGGAGGAAGGGGAACTGGGACGCGGGGGACCCGCCCTCGGGCTTAGAAAGGCTTCCTGCGTGGGTGACTGAGTCTCGGGCCAGGGCAGAGGGCAGAGGGCAGAGGGCAGAGGGCAGAGGGCAGAGGGCAGAGGGCAGAGGGCAGAGGGCAGAACGCGCAGGCCGCCCACTAAGTCACAGTTCCCGCGGGGCGGCGGGGTGGCTCCGCGCATGCTCGGCCCGCGGTCCGCCCCAGTCGCCGCGCTCCGGAGGCGCCGGGAGCACCGGGAGCACCGGGAGCGGCCACATGGCGCAGACAGGGGACACCGGCCTGCGGACCCGGGGGCAGCGGCGCGCGGGCGCCGCCCTGAGGCGCGCGCCTTGGTTCTGGGCCCTGGCGCTGCTCGGGCAGGCGGCCGCCGAGGGCGCGTCCTCGCGGCGCCAGTGGCCCGTGCCCTACAGGTGCGCGCGGGGCGGCGGGACCCGGGGCGCGGGCGGCGGGTGCGCGCGGGGCGGCGGGTGCGCGCGGGGCGGCGGGTGCGCGCGGGGCGGCGGGTGCGCGCGGGGCGGCGGGACCCAGGGCGCGGGCGGCGGGTGCGCGCGGGGCGGCGGGTGCGCGCGGGGCGGCGGGTGCGCGCGGGGCGGCGGGTGCGCGCGGGGCGGCGGGTGCGCGCGGGGCGGCGGGACCCCGGGCGCGGGAGGGGGACGCGCGCCGGCTCGCGGGCCGTGGTGCCCGGGTCCCGCGGCCGTGGGCAAGCCCGGGGCGCCGTGTGGAAGGGAGCGGGGAGCCCGGAGTGGCCCTGCCTGTTGCGTGCCGCCCTGAGGCCTTCCCCTTGGGGACCCTGAGCCCGTGGGGAGCGCACAGGCCCAGCTGGCCTGAGTGGTGGGAGAAGAGGGAAGTAAAGCTGTTTTTGTCGCGTCACTTTCGGACTCTCCGAACAGGGCGGGAGGACTTTTCGTGTTGCATGTATTGCGTTATACCTTCATTGGCGATCGTGAGTGCCTAACCTCTGGCAGAGTTTCCGGCGGGATCCGCTCGCCTGGGTTCGCCGGGGCTGCCCGCTTTTAGCGCCGAAAGCCCGGTGACGGGGCAGAGCCCGCGCCCGGGGCCCGGGGCCAGCCGGGGAGGCGGGGCCTCTGCGCCCCCTGACGCCGGGGGTGGACGCTGGCCGCCAGTCGGGCGCGGGGGCTGCAGAGCTGGGAGGCGGAATCCAGCCTTTGACCTGGAGGAGAATTTCCCTGGCCCGACACTGTCATGTGGCAAAACAGAGGAAGAAAACACGGTGTCACGTGGGGCGCGGAAAGGCCAGCCGCGGTGAAAACGTCCCCCTGGGGAGGCTCAGGGGCCGAGCATGGGCATCAGGGTTCCCCGCAGGCTGGGGCGCAGGCCGGGTCTCATCCCCAGTGTGGGGTGCAGGAGGCAGCCAGGCAACGATTCTCTCCCATCACTGATGTTTCAGGCTCTCTCCCTCTCCCTTCCCCTCTGAAATCGATAACAACAAAATCATTATATTTATCTTACAGCTATTTTATTTTTTTTAAAATATATTTAAACATCGACCAGCCGTCTTTTGCACACACCCCCACCGGGGATGTCCCCGCAACCAATGTACATGCCCTTGTCCAGAATCGAACCCAGGACCTTTCAGTCCGCAGGCCGACGCTCTACCACTGAACCAAACTGGTTTCGGCTCTTACAGCTATTTTAGATGACAAAATAGTGAGTTGGGCGGCAGGATAACCTAGTGAGTTTCGGATCCCAAGGGCCGCTGATCAAACCCGGCCCCATCGTGACTACCCTGTTTCCCCGAAAATAAGACAGTGTCTTATTATATTAATTTTTGCTCCCAAAGATGCGCTAGGTCTTATTTTCAGGGGATGTATTATTTTTTCCATGAAGTAGGCCTTATTTTCGGAGGATGTTTTATTTTCGGGGAAACACGGTAGCTGTGTGATCTTGGGAAAGTTGTTCGGTATCTCTGTGCCGACGTGTCCTCCGTCAAAAAGTAGGGATAGTGGTAGCACTACCTCAGTTTTGTTGGGAGGATTAAAGCTAGTAAATGCCAGCTGGCGTCAAACCTGGACATTGGTGTATGTTGCTCACTGAGTGGTTTGCGCCAATTCTTGTTTTGCTTGAGGTACGTGCAAAGAGAAGTTTGGGGTTAGTGCTGGTGTTCTGGGAAATGTTAATAAAATGTTCCTAAAAAGTAAAAATAAAATATTCAATAAAACAAGGAGGAAAGTGTAAATGCAAAACGACTTAAGGGCAGGGTATTGAGTGTGACTTCTTATGTTTAACAGTTTCAGATATTAAGTATATGTCGCTGCCTGCCCTAGCTGGTTTGGCTCAGTGGATAGAGTGTCCATCTGCAGATGGAAGGGTCCCGGGTTTGATTCCCTGTCAGAGTACATGCCTGGGTTGCAGGCTCGATCCCCAATAGGGGGCATGCAGGAGGCAGCCCATCGAAGATTCTCATCATTGGTGTTTCTCTCTGTCTCTCCTCCCTTCTCTGAAATCAATAAAAATATATTTTAGAAAAGTATATGTCGCTACTTAATAATCTCACCACTATATAAGGAAAATTATGAAGTGTGAACTTAAATAATGCTTTAGAAATTACCTTAGACATAAAATAGACTTGGCAGTGGGCAGGTGAAACATACATAATTAAACATTTGTTTAAGCCAGGTAAACACCTATCAAACAGGTGAGTATACCTGAATCTGGTAAGTGTTCCTGAGGGTTGTTACTATTTTTGGCTAACATCTAGATTTCAATTAAAATAAGAATTTTTGTTGATGTGCTAGGATTGTAAAACAGTAGCTCTAGCTGGAACCTCGGGGATCTAGAATTCTAAGAGCAGGGATATAGGTAGCTTCTTTCTCTTTCATCTTTTCTCCCTGTGACTAATAGTAAATATTGAGCTGAATTCACTGTAGGCCTATTGCCACAGCCTTCTCAGACAACTTTCTTTCCTTGTTGTATTATTGAAGTGACCTCCTAAAACTGACCTCTCGGCCTTAATTTGGCCTCTCTACCTTCTAATGTATAAAATAAGGTTTATCTTAAAGCAAAGTCAGTCATATAAAATCTGCTACTTAAAATCCTTTATGCTGACTCTTCGGCTCACCCTCCCGGTGGTACTGTTACAGAAGACCAAAGAAGAACAAAGCGATACTTTGAGAGAGATGGAGTTACATTTATTACGAGGAAAATTACGAGGTCCAGAGGAAAATGTCTCTCAAATTCTGGGCCCCAACATGCAGGAATTTTCCCTATTTATATGTTTTCACCTTCTTTGTCTCCGAAATATGGAGTGTTTCCGGCCCCTTTTGCAAGTTCTTAAGGAGCCCGTAGGTGCTGGGGTCTTAAGACCTCAACCAGTGGCCTGGCGCCAGCACTGATAACCTTGTCTGGGGAAGGTTTAATGGCCTCTCTGAAGTGGGAGTGGTCTTAGCAAGCAAGAACTTACAGAAGCCAAATGACGGGGTTATAATTTCAAACAGCAGTTTTTAAATAAGATGGATGCTCCATTAGGACTCGGGCGGTTCAGGCTGCCTCCCGCTCCCCTCTCCACTCCTGCCTGGAAGCCTACAGGCAGGTCTTCATTACCCACCGGAGAGAGACTCCTCCAGTGCGTTGTGCTTGTTTGATAATAGTGTTTTCTCTCCCTTTCTGTCCTACTCTTTGAGTGTATCTTAAAAACCTAGGCCAGCCAAAACCGGTTTGGCTCAGTGGTAGAGCGTCGGTCTGCGGACTGGAAGGTCCCGGGTTCGATTCTGGTCAAGGAAGGGCATGTACCTTGGTTGCAGGCACATCCCCAGTGGGGGGTGTGCAAGAGGCAGCTGGTCGATGTTTCTCTCTCATCCACGTTTCTAGCTCTCTATCTCTCTCCCTTCCTCTCTGTAAAATATCAATAAAATATATTTTTTTAAAAACAAAAACAAAAAAAAACCCTAGGCCAGATCTTCATCTCTCTTTGACCTCCTCACGCCCACCTGTCCCATTACAGGTGAAAACCATTTCTTCCTCTCTGTGTCCATAGGACTTTGTATAGTTCTTTGATCCAGCACCTACTACACTGTGCTTCATTGATTGTTTTCCCAGCCCCGACCCAAAGCGCCTGGAGGAAGGGAACAATGTTATAATTTTTATTTCCCTCCCTCCTTCCTAGTAAAGTGTCCAATACATAGTGGGTCCACAATAAATATTGGTTTAAGGAATATTAGTAAATCCTTAAAAAATAGTAAACATATTCTGTTTAATCATAATTATCTTTGAATAATCTTAGCACTTAGCAAATGGATTGTTTGGGAAATTAATTTAAAAATATATATATTTTATTGGTTTTTCACAGAGAGGAAGGGAGAGGGATAGAAAGCCAGAAACATCGATGAGAGAGAAACATCAACCAGCTGCCTCCTGCACACCCCGCACCGGGGATGTGCCCGCAACCAAGGTACATGCCCTTGACCGGAATCGAACCTGGGACCTTTCAGTCCGCAGGCCGACGCTCTATCCACTGAGCCAAACCAGTTTCGGCTGTTTGGGAAATTAAATATCATTTGAAAACTACTCCTTTGTAACTATTAGTCTACTAAATAAGATTTAGAGCTATAAACACTTTAAGGTATGGTCCCCAACTTCAAAATTCTCCCACTGGCAGCAGGAAACAGGGAAGCATGCTATTATCAGTGTTTTTAATATGCCTTTTGCTGTAAAAGACATCACTGGAGTTTGTTCACAGGATAAATACAGTGTATATTTATATGCTGTGGGCTCAGCTTTAAATGTTTCCTCTAAAAATGTTATTGACAGTGAAGTTAAAATTTGGATTTTAAAGTGTGCAGGAAGAAGCATCCTAAGTTGATGGTTTCTTTCTCTTTATTAGACGCTTTTCCTTCCGGCCGGCACCAGATCCTTACTGTCAAGCTCAGTACACTTTCTGTCCAACTGGCTCCCCTGTCCCGGCGATGAAGGGTGATGACGTCATCGAAGTCTTTCGGTTACAAGCCCCAGTGTGGGAATTCAAATATGGAGACCTCCTGGGACACTTGGTGAGGATGTGTCTCGATCTTACAAGTTTAGCTAATTAAATGATGTCTTAATTAAGTGGATTTGAGGAAATATGTTAGATTATGTTTATTGTTTTTGCTCTGAGTATATTTAAAATGAGTACTCAAGCCTGTCCAGCGTGGCTGAGTGGTTGGGCATCCCCCTATGAACCAAGAGGTCGGGGTTCGATGCCCAGTCAGGGCACGTGCCTGGGTTGCAAGCTCGATACCCAGTAGGGGGCGTGCAGGAGGCAGCCAGTCAATAGTTCTCCCATTATTGATGTTTCTATCTTTCTCTCCCTTTCCCTTTCTCTCAGAAATCAATAAAATATACTTTTTAAAATGAGTAATTAAAAAAAACACCTACATTATCAGGTTTTGTGATCCTGACAATAACAAATGCAGTTGCTCTCATCCCTTTTAATATTCTGAATCCAAACTCAATCCTGTACCAAGCTCCTGGGAAAGTAGGAAGGGGGGAGGCCCAAAGGAAGGGGCACAGCAGTCAGGAAACACTTCGTTTTCGGGTCTTTTGAATGTACTTTTCCTGGGTTAGTCCACCATTTGAGTGTCCCATCCCCTGTGAGGTGAGGTACAGAGTTCCTTCCCGAGGCTGTGCATGGGGGCTTCTCACACTCATTCTAAGCTGTAAGGAAATTAGGCATGTGTCCACATGGCATACGTTCTCCCGATCTGAGGAGAGCTGCAGTGGCCGGAGTGGACGAGGGCCTGGAATTTGAGGAGCTACAGAGTGGACAGAGGAGCAACATGGAGGAAGGAACAGCGGAACAGTTCTGCTTGACTTGTTTTTTTTAAAAAATATATATTTTATTGATATTTTACAGAGAGGAAGGGAGAGAGATAGAGAGCTAGAAATGTCAATGAGAGAGAAACATCGACCAGCTGCCTCTTGCACACCCCCACCGGGGATGTGCCCGCAACCAATGTACATGCCCTTTGACCGGAATCGAACCCGGACCTTTCAGTCCGCAGACCGACGCTCTACCACTGAGCCAAACCGGTTTCGGCTTGACTTGCTTTTGTGGTGTATCTATCACATTAGCTCCCTCCAGTTCTTGGACCAGTGGGTGCTTCATAAATACTTTTAAAATATATATATATTTTATTGATTTTTTACAGAGAGGAAGAGAGAGGGATAGAGAGTTAGAAACATCGATGAGAGAGAAACATCGATCAGCTGCCTCTTGCACACCCCCCTACTGGGGATGTGCCCGCAACCAAAGTACATGCCTTTCACTGGAATCGAACCCGGGACCTTTCAGTCCACAGGCTGATGCTCTATCCACTGAGCCAAGCCTGTTTTGGCCACAAATACTTTTATGCTTGTGTGATCTTTACACAGAAAATTATGCACGATGCCATTGGGTTCAGGAGTACTTTAACTGGCAAGAACTACACCATGGAATGGTATGAACTCTTCCAACTTGGAAACTGCACATTTCCCCATCTCCGACCTGAAATGAATGCCCCGTTCTGGTGTAACCAAGGAGCTGCCTGCTTTTTTGAAGGAATTGATGATGGTCACTGGAAGGAAAATGGGACGTTAGTTCAAGTAGCAACCATATCAGGTAAGTTAAAAAAAAAGACCGCATTATTCGATGATTGCATCAGTACCTAACTGATAGAAATGTTTTTCACTGAGGCATTTCAGTAATGTCTTACTTTATAGAGGCCAATTTATAAAATGTACTTTTGGAACCACTAACCTTTGACCCAAACTATTACTCATGCAGAACTTCAACTCTTAAGTGATGAGTAGCTTATCTCCTTTATTGCCATGGTAAAAATAAATGACGTGATAAAACACTTCGCACAATTCAATTGGACTTCTTAAATAATAGAGGGAAATACATAAAATGCCTGAAAAAAAACCACAGTTCATGAAAGGACCTGTTAATTGTATCTGGGAAGAGGCTTTTAGTGATGATACATTCAAATAATAACCATCACTCCTGTTCTGAGTACTTTACATATGTCACAGCATTTATAATCATAGAGGCCCCCTGAGAGAGTTGCTATTATTTTTCCCACTTTACAGACAGGGAAACCGAGTCACAATGGGACAAAAGTCCCACAACTAAGGACGTGGGACCGCAAACTTGGCAGTCAAGCCATATTCACTCTCTTCTTAACTGCTTTGTACATGGCCTCCTACAGCATACGGTCTCACACGTTTGAGGCCTCTTGAGCAATTTAACTATTTTCTCTCTGAGATTTTTCTATTCTCTTGCATGTGTTTGAAAGTTGCTGAAACAGTTGGAATTTGCTGCGTGTGCGTTGCATTTAGTCAGTGATAAAGGAAGGAGTTCGGCAGAACTTGTATAGGAAGCTGGTCACAGTTTATCCTGTTGACTCACGGCTTCGTGTGTAGGATGAGGATGAGGCTTTTAGAGGCAGGGAGCTTGCCCTTACCAGTTATGGAGCTCTACGTTATACATTGCTGTTCTCCACAAAAGTGGAAATAACAAAACCACTGTTTGTTATAAGAACTATTCAGTGAGCCACAGGACTTGAGGACATGATCATTGCTTTCCGCTGGTACAGCTCTTTACAGAGCATTTTGGACTGTGTGCAGTGGGGAGGATAAGATACTCTTTTTGCAAATAAGGAATTAAGCTGCAGCCAGGTGGCATGACTTACCTGTCTTTTAAGGTCACAGAGCTTAATGGAGAACCAGGAATAGAATTGGTGTCTCTTACATGTCATCTGGGGATATTTTAACTATATGCCGTGTGGTTTTCTAATCTTGCTTTCAACTCTATGCCATGCTGTTTTCTACTTTCTAATTGCTACAAACCGTCCCAGTAACATAAAGGTCCATTTCTTTTTTAACACTGTTCGGTCTAAATTATATACCGTATTTGCCGGCGTATAAGACGACTTTTTGGCCCCGAAAAATATGCCTCCAAGTGGGGGGTAGTCTTATACAGCGAGTATATAACAAACTCTGTATTTTTAGTGGAAATGTTAGGGGGTCGTCTTATACGCCCAGTCGTCTTATACGCCGGCAAATACGTATTTTTCAGGGCCAAAAAATCGTCTTATACGCCGGCAAATACGGTAGCTACTCTTTCATTTCTAGGCCAGTTCGTATCTGTCCTTCCTCAGGTCCTCCCACCTCATTATCTGAAAATGCTTCCTCCTGACATAAATATGTGATCATATGAACAAGAGATCGCTATTTCCTGGAAAATATTTTGTAATATGCCACTACTTAAGTCTTTTAAGTTATCCATCTGTTTTGTGATTAATCCTATCCGTTGACCTTTTTACATGTTACAAAACAGTGTTTCAAAGCATTCTTATCTCCTAATTACAGCACCAACTTTTCTTTTTTCTTTTTTTTTTTAAAGGGGTCCAGAAGCTCTACATTTTTAAAATATATATTTTATTGATTTTTTTACAGAGAGAAAGAGAGAGGGATAGAGAGTTAGAAACATCGATGAGAGAGAAACATCGACCAGCTGCCTCTTGCACACCCCCCACCGGGGATGTACCCGCAACCAAGGTACATGCCCTTGACCGGAATCAAACCCGGGACCTTTCAGTCCGCAGGCTGACGCTCTACCACTGTATAAAAATTTTTTAAAAATATATATTTTATTGATTTTTTACAGAGAGGAAGAGAGAGCGATAGCTAGCTAGAAACATCGACGAGAGAGAATCATTGACCAGCTGCCTCTTGCACCATTCCCTATTGGAGATGTGGCCGCAACCAATGCACATGCCCTTGACCGGAATTGAACCTGGGACCCTTTAGTCCGCAGACCAACGCTCCATCCACTGAGCCAAACCGGTTTCGGCTAACTCTATAAACTTGATAAAACAGCCACTCTATTTTACAGCATGAAGTACTGTTGTACAGAGTCAAGATGGAGTAATCTAAGAAGCATCACAGTGACCGAGTGAAATGTTGGGGCCAGGCATTACAATCCCCAGATGCTTGTAAACATGCAGAGTGCAGTGTTTTGTTACCACTAAGAGGCTCTTGTGCTCCGGTGCAAGGTGGTCGGAGAGGATGTTAGCCATCCCGGAGTCCATATGGTCTACACTTGGCCAAAAACATTTCCAGTTTTATGGGAGAATTTGTGTGGTGGGCAGGGAGGTTGTAAGCAGAATCTCAACCGCTGCACGTGCAGGAAGACAGGGAATGTTCTAGGCGGGCGGGGCACCGTGCGCCCTCCATCACGTTGGAAGGACAGGCTTCCCGAGCTGTTCCTCAGGAGCCGCTCAGACGGCACGCGTGCCATGCGTTGTGGCTCCGCACTTCCCCCTCCTCAGCTCTCCTCAGACTCTTTACCCCTTCCACTCTTCCCTCTCACACAGTGCCCCCCAGCTTTCTTCTCCTCTTTTGCCTCTGAATACAAGGCTTGTTGAGAGGGGTAAAGAAAGACAGCTTTGGTATGTGTAGAGTTTTGCTTTTGATGATAGCTTAAATGATTATAAAATTAGTATGTGTAGCCGAAACCAGTTTGGCTCAGTGGTAGAGTGTCGGTCTGTGGACTGAAAGGTCCCGGGTTCGATTCCGGTCAAGGGCATGTACATTGGTTGCGGGCACATCCCCGGTAGGGGGTGTGTAAGAGGCAGCTGGTCGATGTTTCTCTCTCATCGACGTTTCTAGCTCTCTATCTCTCTCCCTTCCTCTCTGTAAAATATCAATAAAAATATTTAAAAAAAATTAGTATGTGTAAAACTCATCTTTATACAGCCTATCACGTCTAATGTTTTACAATTAAAAAATATCTAGTGCCTTGAACATGGAATAAAAACCGACCGAGCTTGGATTCCTATTGTGAGATGCAGGTTTGGAAATTAAAAAAAACTATTGTTTATGTATGTACGTCTATAGCCTTAACCTGGTTAGAACATGTGACTTAAAACTAACATGATTTATTTTGTTATATTCACATAGTGATTTTTCCCCCCCCTAGGAAACATGTTTAACAAAATGGCACAGTGGGTCAAACAGGACAATGAAACAGGGATTTATTACGAGACATGGACTGTCCAAGCCAGCCCAGAAAAAGGGGCGGAGACGTGGTTTGAATCCTACGACTGTTCCAAATTCGTGCTAAGGACATATAAGAAGTTGGCTGAACTGGGAGCAGGGTTCAAGAAGATACAAACCAACTACACAAGAATATTTCTTTACAGCGGAGAACCTGTTTTTTTGGGAAATGAAACCTCTGTTTTTGGGCCCACTGGAAATGAGACTCTTGCTTTAGCCATAAAAAGGTTTTATTACCCCTTCAAACCACACTTGTCAACGAAAGAATTTCTCCTGAGTCTCTTGAAAATTTTTGATGCAGTGATTTTACACAGACAGTTCTATTTGTTTTATAATTTTGAATATTGGTTTTTACCCATGAAGTTTCCTTTTATTCAAATAACATATGAAGAAATCCCTTTACCTAACAGAAACAGCACAATCTCTGGTTTATAAAATCTTTATTCTACTGATTTGTATCCTTCCACCACCAGCATATCAGTTTTTCATGGAGTTGTTTTCCATTTGTGTATTTTTTTCTTTAGGCCTTTTTTCCTTGGGGCAGAATTGCTGCATAATAGTATCTCAGGAATTTTTCTGTCTTTGGAAAGAAGCTGAAACTCGAATAGTGTTGGCCAAAAGTGAGCACATTACATGATCTTGATTTCAATCTATGAACCCTTTATTAATATGGAGAATTACAGTTTATATCAGCTACATAGGCTCTTTAGACCCAACATTTTAAAATCATGAGTACAGTGTACCAAGATTTTAAAATTAGCCCCAGTGACACTTTCGTGGTAGGAGCTATTTTCTTCCGGGGTGGTAGTTACCCTTTTACTCTTACGTACTCTCTGGTACGGACTGACTTCACAGCTCCTGCAGCTTTTAGAACTGCTCTGCTAGTTTGGTTTTGTTCCGTAAAATCTAAAGGCTAATTTGGATACCATATGTAGAGTGACTGTGGTTCCAGATGAAAAAGAGCACAGGTGTTTGGCTAGTATTTTAGAACTAGCTAGTCACTGGCATTGTGTGCTATAAGCAACTTAATACCTTTGAACCTTAGTTTCCTTAGCTCTGAAATGATTCCTCTGTCAGGACAGTTGTAAAGATTGAACCCATGTATGTTTGGCGTAGTAAGGTCACAATAAATGGTAGCTATAAAGATTAATCAAAGAATGAACTGCCACCCTTGATCTTGCCCGATGAAACGAATGGGCGTTACTGGCTGCAGACGTGTCTGGGTGATAGGTGCCCCCCGACTCCTTCACTGCCACATGTAGCCCTCCCTCTGCCCACCCAAGCTGCCAGCTCGGAGGAAGAGGGTAGATTCATCAAGAGGAGAGGTTTTTTGGCCGAAACTGGTTTGGCTCAGTGGATAGAGTGTCCGCCTGTGGACTTAAAGGTCCCAGGTTCGATTCTGGTCAAGGGCATGTACCTTGGTTGCAGGCACATCCCCAATGGGGGGCGTGCAGGAGGCAGCTGATTGATGTTTCTCATCGACATCGATTGTTTCTAGCTCTCCATCCCTCTCCCTTCCTCTCTGTAAAAAAAAAAAAAAAAAAAAAAATCAATAAAATATATATTTTTTAAAAAAAGAGGACAGGTTTTTGGCAGGGGTCTCTAAGTAGCTGTACTTCTCATTAGGGCCATCAAACAAGGTTACAGGGTCCTTGAAGTGCCTGATGATGAGCTGAACACATTGTCTATTCATGGAAAAAGCACCAGTCAGTAAGATGATGAAGCAAGAATCAGAGAAAAAAAACCCTGTTTTTAGTATTTAATGTACCAATCATATTCTGTTTCTATTAACATTTGGGTGCTTACTGAGGGGTTAGTACCTGATCACTGAGTTCTCATAAAAAGCCTACGCATGGATATTGTTTACTTGGTCCACAGGAGTAGATGGGCCTTAGAAAGCTTAAGTGACCTTTCCATTGCTACCCAGCGAGCGTTGAGCCACGTTTGAACCAAGTTCTACTGACTGACCGGGAAGCACTCTCAAGCTTTGTCAGCGCCGGTGTGTCCTCCGACTGGTGCCTGCATCACGTTACTAATGCCAGATGTTACTGGCCCTCAGGAGAGAAGTACAGATACCGATAGGAAGCCTTAAGAAACTTAAGAGTAATTTTGTTTCTATTGAATCTAATTTTTTAAAAATAGGGCTTGTATTTTATGTCATTTTATAATTCATTTGTCTAGGAATTCACTTTTATTTTTCATATTATAGGCACTATATGATAGTCTGAGAATAAAAACCCAGCCCTTGACTACAGACGGCTTGAGAAACTGCACTGGTATGTGTACTGCGGAGCCTTCCTTACTCAGTTACATAGGGGGAACTAGGATCTTTGTATTATCTTTTTCTAGGGGCTACAACTGACTAAGGCCAACTTTTACTGGTTTCTTAGGAAAATTGTCCCAGGAAAACAGTATAGATTTACAGAGTTGCACTGGGATAACAAGCAAACTCCTGTGCCAAGTATGTGTTAGCTGTGCACCGCAGAATTTGGTTCCATAGCAAAGACGAATGAGGACATCTGTACATGGAACTTGAATTTTAAAGCAAGATTCTAACTGTTATGTTAAAAAAGCATTCAAGATGTTTAATTGTTCCTAAGAATACTAATAAGTGAAGAAATTTCATGAAAGTAGCAGACTCAGGTGACGAGCACTAAAAGCATACCATTAATATACTAGTAAGTACTTTTTAAGAATTTTCTAAACCTGTCAATTGTCCTTAAAAGATGAAGTAGGGCTTTGCAATAGAGATGATTCAAGAATGTTTTCAAAATGCGAGTGGGGCCACGCAGGAATTTGCCAATTAAATGCAGACCTTTGAAATACTGTATAACTTCAGTGTGAGTGCTACTTTTCTGTTAAGTTGTATTTCTATCTCCTTAAAGAACTTTAGTTCAGCCCTGAGCCTTTTTTACATCAAACCCCTCCCTTCTAGCCTTCGCTTTTCTATAAACATAAAATATTGTTCAAATGCAATAAATGTATTTAATCTTCAATCATGCCTATTTTTTTCTGATAATATTGTTAAAATAGCCCAGATTATTAAGGTAAATTGAAGTTAATGGAAGCTGTTAAGAAGATGAAAACAATTTCAATAATTTAAAAACTATTTCAATTGGAATTATATAGACATCCTATATATAATAAAGAGGCAATTTGCAAATTAACCCTCACACAAGATGGCCACCCCCATGTGGTCAAAGATGGCCACCACAAGATGGCTAGCAGGGGAGAATAATTGTGGACAATCAGGCCACCAGGGGAAGGCAGTTAGGGACTACCAGGCATGCAGGGGAGGGCAGTAGGGAGCAATTGGGCCACCAGGGAAGCAATTAGGTGTCAAGCTTGCAGGGTAGTGGTTAGGGGATGATCAGGCTGGCAGGCAGAAGCGGTTAGAGGGTGATCAGGCTGGTGAGCAATTGGGAGCCAGCAGTCCTGGATTGTGAGGTCCCAGATTAGAGAGGGGGCCAACTGGGCTGAGGGACCATCCAACACCCCGTCTCCCCCCCCCACAAATTTCATGCACCAGGCTTCTAGTTTTTCTCTAAAAAGGCTAGCTGAGTTTAAGGACCCTAAGAATTCTATTTCTAAATAATCTGTATATATTCTTATTCTAAATGTAAGAAAAACCCATTTTTATTTTTTAACTTAACCACTTTCTTCATAAAATTTGAAGAATAAATTTACACTTCATGGTCAATTTTAAATTTTCCATCACTTTAGGCATCAGAACTTATAGATTCCATTTCCTTACAAAAAAGCCATTCTACTATAAAGATTAATGTTAAACATTATATCCATAAACTATGAATTTGAAACTAAAACCTAAGTTTTAGTTTAACATGTTTTAAAATCAGTTAAGTACATATGTTAGGGTAGTTTTTAAAAATTGTAATACAACAGCATTAGAAACTATCTTTATTCTTAAATTGACAAAAGCATTTAACACATAGTTTACAGTATAAACAAATCAAGTGCTATACATTTTGCTTATAAAGTGACTTAAAATATTTCAAGCATTATATAATTCAATTTGTACAAAAAGTAAATTTCCAAATAAAGCTTGGTTATTTGGTATAACTGATTATGTACTGACAATTCCATTCTCCAAAAGTTGTACAAGGAAAAAAAAACTTCATTCACTAACACAGGTATTTCTGTACAAAGCTTTTTACTATTTTGTAAAGGGGGGTGTGGGGAGGGGGTAGTATAATAGTTACTTTTAATTTCCAAGCCTAGATCATCCTTTTTTTATTTTTCCTTCTCATTTATATGTGGCCAGAATACCATTACTTTTAAAAAGCAAAAATTACACAGAATATCACCTTTTACTTTATTCTCAGGAAGGTATACGATTTAAAAATAGATCAGCCCTAACCAGATAAGAGCGTCAGCTTGAGGACTCAAGGGTCCCAGGTTCGATTCCAGTCAAGGGCTTGTACCTTGGTTGCAAGCACATCCCCAGTAGGAGGTGTGCAGGAGGCAGCTGATTGATGTTTCTAACTTTCTATCCCTCTACCTTCCTCTCTATAAAAAAATCAATAAAATATATTAAAAAAATAAAATAAAAATAGATTAGATTTGTAAGACTATTAACTTCCATAATTACCAAAATGTTTTCTAGAAGTTTGAAGCATTAATATATTCCATGGGGAGTAAATCAAATCAGTTCTAATTTCCCTTAGGAGGGTAATATCTACTAGCACTAGTGTTCAGAATAAAAGTTTATATAATATCTAAAAGAACTTAGCCCAAAACTTACTATTTTTCCAGAGTCTACAATCTATGGATTACTTTCATTCATAAGAAAAGTATTAAAAATGCTAACTTAAATAATATATAAAGTTCAATCAAATTAACAATCACAAAACTATAGACAGTGTTCTATTAACATTTTCCAGTCTACTGAACAATATTTACTTGAAAATATGATTAGGAACTTAAATATATCCTTTTAAATTTATGGTTTATGCCGAACTATACACTGATGATTTCTTAAATAATTTTTGAAAGTCTTACATAACTATGTAATTCCAAAATGGAAAAATGAAATTCACTGGTGAGTTAAAAAATATATTCCTTCATGGAAATAATTTTTAAGTATTTTAAATTTCTACCTTTATTTGAATTTAGCTTTTTAAAAATAAACTTTTCAATTATTGTATAATACTTCAAAACTAGTTTAAACAAACAAAACCAAGGAGAATTGGTAAAACATTCCTTACTTTACATACAATGCCTCAAGTGCCACATAGAGTAATGTATTGCAGAAAAGAATTACAATGGTTTAGCAGATTACAGAGCAAACCTAAAAGTTTATACTAAACTAGATAATACCTCCCTTCTGTTTATTTTCTTTTAATTTTAATCTTGGCTGTTTATTATCCTTCTAATATAACTACTGCATGACATATATCGATGTCTAAGAATTACAATTATATTCATACCTCATTAAATGTAACATTTGAGAACATTCAACCAATCTTTTTCATTAGATATGAAATAACTTAAATTTTTTCCTCACAAAATGCTTACTTTCCTGAGCTATATTAAACACCTTATAACAGGTATATGCATAACTGAAGACCCTAAAATGTCAAGTTTACATTAAAAAAAATGCATAGACAACACAAGCCATATTATTATGATCTCTGAACACATAATAATCTGGCCACTCAGTGTATAACCTATATAAAAAAGGCTAATTTGCAAATTGTCCCTTTGACTCTCAGGATTTCAACCAGCAGGCAGGCCAGCCAACCGCCCATGTCCCCTCCCTTTGGCCAGGCTGGCCGGACCACATCCATGCACAAATTCATGTACTGGGCCTCTAAAATATATATGTATATATGTATATATGTATGTATGTGTGTAGCATATGTATACACACACACACACACACACACACACACACACACACACACACCCCAAGTGTCCAGATAATTATGTGTTCAGAGATCATAATAATATGGCTACTCAGTGTATAGGTTTTGTTCCTTAAAATTGTAAAATATCCAATCTTTATAACAGGTTTCAGATTTGAACCAAATTAAATAAAATCTGCAATCTGACTAAAGAAATAAAGTTTTCCAACCAAAAATGATTCATGGGTCTTCTAATAAACAGTCCTTATATACTCAATACAGATATTAAATTTCTGTTCCACAAAATAGAATTATATCAGAGCTACAGGAAATAAACTTTTGTTATAATACAATATGCTTAAAGTTAAGGTGCTATTCATCATTCCCTACATCACTTAGTCTTTACCACGTGGGCATCATGTCTGGAAACCACACCCTACCAAGGTGCTTGGACACTTCCCAATGAATCTGCTCCAAGCTGTATGTTTGGTCAGGAATCAATACTTCTTCCATAATGGATAATTGAGACAGGCGACCGCCACACATCTTCACAAACTCAACAAAGGCACTACATGAGACTTCGCATTCCCCTAGTCCAATAGCTGACAAGTTTTTGCATCGTTCTGCAATTCGAATTAACTCTTCATCAAGAGGCCGTAATCCATTAGCACACACTACTAGTTCAACTAGTCTGGGGCATGTCATTCCCACGCGGCCAAGCACGTCTTTGCTTACTGATCTCCCAAAATAAAGATGGGTGGCAGGTATTTCATACCGAAAGAATGGATCAAATTCCTCTTCATATAAAAAAAAATACATCACTAAGTTCACTTTGGGTGAATGTCTGATGAAAGCATCCCAGCTGCTCTTCTGAATAGTATGGAAATGTGTCTGTCCAGGATTCTCGCTGACTACATCAATGCGCAAATGTTCTAATCGAACGTGTTTTTCAGAAGATAAAGCCAGCAGCAATTCATCACTTAACAAGTGGTAATTCAGGGCTAGTTCACGTAAGCCATGACATTGATCAGCCACACAAAGGATACCTTGGAAGAAAAAAAAAGACCTAATTATTTACAAATTTCTGCACAAGGTCATCATCTGTTCAAAAATGTAATCAAGTATACATGTCCCACAATAAAATCTTACCATATTTCCCTTACACAAAGCTATACAATTTAAAATTTAGTTATATAGCCGAAACCGGTTTGGCTCAGTGGATAGAGCATCGGTCTGGGGACTGAAAGGTCCCAGGTTCGATTCCGGTCAGGGGCATGTACCTTGGTTGCGGGCACATCCCCGAGGGGAGTTGTGCAAGAGGCAGCTGATTGATGATTCTCTCTCACTGATGTTCTAACTCTCTATCCCTCTCTCTTTCTCACTGTAAAAAATAAAATATATTTCTTAAAAAAAGAAATACTTAAAAAAATAAAATTTAGTTGTATGATTGAACTAGAAGATAAGTTACCAATATTTAAATATTACTAATTTTGTTCATAAGAAAATTAGACTAAAACAGTATGACAAACATTAATTCTCAAAGTAGTTCCCAAGATTCCATGCCCTAATCCCTGGAACCTGTGAATGTGATTAAGATTCCACTCCCCTCATTATGTTATATATCATAGTTGGCTTTAAAACAAGATTGTCTAGAAATGACCCTTTTAAAAACCCAGTGAAGAAAGGAAGTGAATGGTATTTCCTATGGAACACCCAAACATGGAAGAAAACACAAGCATTCTAAGAACTGACCGAAATTCAACACAGATTATCCAAGTAAGAGATTATTATTATTTTTAAATATATTTTATTGATATTTTACAGAGAGGAAGGGAGAGAGAGAGAGAGCTAGAAACGTCAAGAGAGAAACATCTACCAGCTGCCTCCTGCACACCCCCCACAGGGGAATGCACCCGCAACCAAGGTACATGCCCTTGACCGGAATTGAACCCGGGACCTTCCAGTCCTCAGACGGACGCTCTACCACTGAGCCATCCGGTTTCAGCGTAAGAGATTATTTTAGAGGTTGAATCTCAACAGACAGGCAAGGACCATATCATATAGGATCTTGCCAGCTTCAGCAGTATTTGATCTTATCTAAAGCACAGAAGTTTCTAAAGAAACTGGAGGGAAAAACCCATCAGATTTATATTTTAGAATGGAAATCAGATTAGAGAAGAGCAAGTATGCAAATCAGGAAATCAGTTAAGAGGGTATAGCCTGGACTAGAGCAGTGATTGTGGAGATAAAGAAAGGTACAGTGTCTTAGTTTGGGCTACTTAACAGAAGTGAGTGGCTTAAAAAATAAACATCTATTTCTTACAGTCCTCCAAGATCACGGTGCCAGCATGGTCAGGTTTGGGTGAGGAACAGAACTCCCCCTCCTCCCCCTCTTGTAGATGGCTACTTCTATGTTTTCACATGGTGGAAAGAGAGATTGTCTCTCTTATAAGAGTACTAATTTTACTGATAAGGCCTCAACTCTCATGACCTAATTATCTACCAACCCACCTCCAAATACCATCACACTGGGGATTTGGGTTTCAATACAAGAACTGGGGTTGAGGGAGAGGAAACACAAACATTCATTCTATGGCACCATAGAGATTCAAGGCATACTTCAGAGACACCAGACTTCAGTGGAAGAAATATACAAAGTAAAGGTAGGAGGGATTAAGGATATCTATCAAGTCCCTGACAACTAGACGGATGCCATTCAAAGAGATGGTAAAAAGGGAAAAGCAAATTTGGACAGGGGGAAAAAGGAAGCTCATTTGTCTGAAGTACCTGTGAGACATTCTAGAGGCACTGGGCTATCACAGCTCAATACACAGCTCTAGAGTTTCAGAGACACCCAAAGTAGAAGGTATTAACATATACGATGTAACTGAAGCCATAGGCAATGAGAACAGAGCTGAGTTTACACAGCAATACAAAAAAGGATCCAATACAGAAGACAGTGAAACATCCAAGTTTAAGGAATGAAAAGAAAACCCAGCAGAGAAAACAGTAGAAACAATCCGGGAGGAAAGAAGAAAATCAGGAGTATGAAAGAGACAAGACACAGGTGTCAAATGGTCCCTCAAGGCCCCGTAGGGAGCAGTTATAGGGTTAAGACTCGGACTGACCCGCTGGCAAAGTCGAAAACAAGTCCCAGCTCCCAGGGCACAGCCCTCTTAGCATGATTAAGCTTGATCTTGTGACTGCTTAAGCTTGGTTGCAACATGTGTACTGAACATGTAGGGATTCTTTTTGTCATTATTCCCTAACCACCTAGATCCTTCCTGGGTAGCTAATGGGCCTGGGAGGGACAGCAAGTGCTGCCCAAACAAGTGAAACTTACAAGAACATTGTAAATTACCTTGTTTGCCCCTGACTTTAAATAAAGCATCAGCTTTGCAGTCTGAATATGTTCTGTGGCCTCAGCCAGGCACAGAAGATCCACCTAGACCCAGCTTATTCTCTTTGTCTTTTTCTTCATCCTTCAACAGCCTCCTCAGGCTTGCCGAACCCTTGGCTGTGCTGGTGCAGCACAATAGACAATTATAAGGACTATATGAAATGGGAAAAAAGTTTGATAAGATGTTCAGTGAAGAAAACAGAATAGAAAATAACCTGTAATTTCAACTTAGAGAAACTGTCCAAACATATAAAACATGGAGAGAAAATATATAACATGTTAAATTTTAAAGTTCTTTATATTTATAAACTTAAAAAATATAGCCCTATGGATTATAAACTGATGAAAAAGATAGAGACAGTAAAGCAATAAACAGACTGTCAAATTACAGCAGGGAGGATAGGGAGATATGGAGGAGATAAGAGATCAACCGAAGGACTTGTATGCATGCATATAAGCAAAACCAATGGGCGAAAAACTCTGTGGAGGGAGAGCATGTATGGGAGTGGCGGGGGGGGGGGAGGGACAATGGAAAAATATGTACACATATAATACCTTAATAAAAAAAATATAGCCTGGCCAGGTGCCTCAGTTGGTTAAAGTGTCATCCTGTACACCAAAAGGTTGCAGGTTAGATTTCTGCTCAGGGCACGTACCAGATCAGGTTTTGATCCCTGCTCCAAGTGTGTATGGAAGGTAACCGGTTGATATTTCTGACATTGATTTCTCTAAAATCAACAAAAGCATACATATCCTTGGGAGAGGATTTTTAAAAATTGTTATAAGTGATCCATCTCCTTCCTGAACAAATAGTCCAAAAGTCATTAGGTCACATTAAGGAAGCTTACACCATACTATCAGAAGTAATGTGTATATTCACTAAAAATAAACATGGGATGTATTGGGATAAAGAGAATAATGAGCTCACTCTCATGGAGAAACCAGAGCCCCAAAGGCTCTCACACAGTGCTATGAGTTACGTTCAGAGTGACATGGAAACAACAGGGTAGCTAAAGCAGAGAGGAGGAGGAAACAGGAATAAAACCAAAACACCTGAGCTGAATTCTGAAAGCTGAGCTGGAATTATCTAGAATCTAGATGAAGTGGAGGAAAACAGGTATTCCACAAGGTACAGTGTTCTGCTGACACACAGGTATAAAGAACTGTAGTTTACATAGAGCTCAAGTAAAAGCTGCATGTGAGCAAACAGCTAACATAATTAAAGAGATAGGTGGAGATCAGGATACAAAGGGCCTTGTACACGACGAAGCTTTGAGTTATGAACCTTACTCTGAGCAATCTATACAGTAGATAGTAAAATGTGACCAAGATTATATAAGAAGTAACTGCCAAAGCCCATTCTTTTTCATTTAGATTTATCATATTTTGTGACAATCTACGAGTGGCAGAAGTTAGGAAAATATAGTCATACCTTGGAATTACTTGGTTCTAGGACAATCACACAATACCATACCACTCCTTCCTCCCCACCCCACTGCAGAAACCAAAATCCACTAGATGCTCTAGTCCCTTATATAAAATGTATAGTATTTTCTAATAACCTACACACACCCTCCCATATACTTTAAATCATCTCTACGTTACTTATAATACTAATACAATGCTATATAAACGGTTATTATCCTGCATTGTTTAGGGAATAATGACAAGAATCTGCACATGTTCAGCACAGATGTTGCAACCATCACAGGCCAAACTACACAGTACACATCTGCAACAACATAACCTTTTTACTTTTCCTGAATATTTTCAATCCACAATTGGTTGAATCCATGCATGCAGAATCCACAGGTATGGAGGGCCTACTGTATTGCAAGAAACCTAGCCATTCCCATCACCAAGATCCTCTGTATGGTAGATAGGGGAGAGTGAGCAAATATCTTCATCCAAGAGAGATATAGTTATCTCTTTTCTTGGGGAAAAACCGGGCTTTAGTTATGGCAAGAAAATGGCAAGTGTTCTGTAAAGAGTTCAAGAATTTAAGATCATTACTTAAAAATGGGTTTCCCAAATAACAGCCAAAGTTGTGGAAGGAAAGTCAACAGTGGGAGGTTAAGTCAGGAGTGAAGCATCAGAGAGTAGTACAAAGTACTGTATACTTATTTTACAATACATGCCATTTGAAATTTAAATGACATAAAACTGAATAAAGTACAATATTTAAATTCTGTATAAGAAGCATAAAGATATTTTATAATGCTACTACAGGCTCATTGCACAAACATTCATGCAATAGGCACCAGTTTTCCTCTGGCACCTGGGACCCAGGTCTTTGCTCTGGCTGCAGCCTTGAAGCTTCTCTAATCTGTTGCATCAGAGAAGCCAAGCCTCTCCAGTCTTCATAAGTATTTGCTCGGGCCGGAGCCTTCAGTTTTCGCTCCACGCCTGCATATGCAAATTAACCCAACATCTTTGTTGGGTCAATTTGCATACTCATGCCTGATTGGCTGGTGGGCATCATGGAGGTATGGTCAATTTGCATATTTCTTTTATTAGTGTAGATTATTCCCCCATTTAAAGTGACCTTTGGCTCCAAATTTCAATCTGGGGAAAGTATTATCTTGCAAAATGTAAGGCAACAACTTCAGCACAACTCCTCTCCTCTACTTTGCAAGAAGAAAACCAATTATGAGATTACACAGACTCAAAGCCTATTCTGTTAGCTCAAATGCAGTAAGAGAAAGTTCTATTTTACCTAAAGGGGCACCTCAGGCAGACCTCATCTTGGCCTTTCATTTTTTTAAAATTTATCCATTTTTTTTTAAAACACAGGTTGGACACAAATTGCCGAATAAAATTAGAAAATAATTTGGAAGTGTCAATGTTACAGAATTTGATTTATGACATTAAGAGCACTTATGTAGCTCTAGCTGGTTTGGCTCAGTGGACAGAGCATTGGCCTACGACTGAAGGGTCACAGGTTCGATTTTGGTGAAGGGCACTTGTCTGGATTGCAGGCTCAGTCCCCAGTTGTAAGGGAGTGCAGGAGGCAGCCGATCAATGATTCTCTCATCACTTGATGCTTCTCTCTCTCCCTCTCTCTTCCTCTCTGAAATCAATAAAAATATATGTAATTTTTTTTTTTTAAAAAAACCACATACGTAAAAGAGAATAATCATATTAATTCACCTTCAAGATTAGTGATCATAGTTTTTCTTAATTTGGTAAATGTATCAATACATTTACTACAATGTTATCTGACAAAAACAAAACATACCTGCTGGGGACACGTGAGGACAGCTGCTCATTTTTAGCAGCTTGAGGGTATCACTGTTGTTGGCCACCAGTACTTTGAGGGATGGATCATCTACTGGTGTATCATCTATCTTAAGTGAGGATAAGGATTTGGAGTTTACAAACACAACTGTCAGTGCAGAGATAAAGTGAGACTGAAAAGCAAAAAAACAAAAACAAAAACATTGTTTCAATTCTACAAATGAGAATTTCAAGAGTTGTTATAATACACATATTTGAACCCTAATGCTATTATTTCATAACTATTTTAGGGGTAGCATCTCCTTCACACTATTGAAGCACCTTTTTACCTTTGGGAGAAAAAAAGACTTTAAGCCTTATGATGAGTGTCTCTATGACAATAATTACTGGTAAGAAAAAAGAGGAATTCTGGAATTCAGGTTGATAATACCTCTTGGACATTTCACATCACTATCTGAAACCCTAACTCTCCTGTTTTATAACAATTAAATTGCATTTTTTTGGTCTGAGATTAATGACCATTAAAACATAATAACTATTAGCATAATCATTAAAAATTAAAATAACCAACTCACAACCTATGAAAGACTTATTTAGAATATGAAAACATATAAAATTTGATTATAAAATAAAAATCATACCTACATAAAATTCCAAGTTTAAAAATGCCTTTAAATATGTTAAATAATCTATGTTTTCAAGCCTATTTTAACATATTTTCCCACAAATATAATGATTAATAGCCATCCATTATTATAAACATACCCTAAGTTATCAGTTGGACACAGAATCTGACCTAAAGGAACCATTGTAGGGAAACAGGAATCAAAGCATGGTCCAGGCCTGGCCGGGTGGCTCAGCTGATTGGAGCATCATTCCATACACTAAAAGGTTGTGGGTTTGATTCCAAGTCAGGGCACATACCTAGGTTGCAGGTTCAATCCTGTCCCCAGTTGGGGTGAGGACAGGAAGCAACTAATCAATGTTTCTCTCTCCTTTCCCCTCTCTCAAAATCAACAAAAACATAGCCTTTGATGAGGATTTTAAAAAAGGGTTTGAAACAAAAGCATAGTCAAAGTATATGACTTTGAGTAAAAACTAAGAAGCCATTACCAATGGACAAATAATGCAGGAGAGGAAAGAGAGGCCAATACTTGGTAAAACATTTCTCCACAGAGCCAATCTGACCTTCCATTTAACTTCATAAATTTACTTCGGTAGTAAATTGGGAAGAAGGCAGGCTAATAGCCAGAAAGTACAGCTGACTCTTAAATAAAATAAAATGAGTTTAAACTGTGCAGGGCCACTTAAATGTGGATTTTTTTTAAAATTGAAAAATATCAAATTTTGTGTAAGTGGACCCGCACAGCCATTAAACTGGTGTTGTTCATGGATCAATTACATTCGATCCATAGCTGGAAATCCCCACATGCCGAGGGCCAGATCTTTGAATGCTCAGGAGTGGGTCCTCCCAAACCCATATTGTTCAAGGGTCAACTGGACAATGAAACACTATCTTTTTAGTCACATTCCTTTTTTTGTACTGTAATTAAATTACTATTTTACTATTTAAATGCTAATATCTTCCTCCTAATATTTTCATACCAAACTCAATTATTTATCTCATACAATCACATTTCTTCATTAGTACTCATAACTGCATCACTGCCTTAATTTTCCCATTTCCCTCAGATTTAGTTTTGGTCAAATATATTTCTTTCAGGTTCTTTTTTGGTTCTCACAGGATTTCCCAACTATAGCGACACTCGATTTCAATCTCTACAGAAGTCTTAATAGGAAAATAAAAATAAAAATAGTACAAGCACCTGAGGCCCATCCTAATAGAGAATATGTAAATTGACCATAACTCAACAAAGATGGTGGCACCCACAGCCAATAAGGAGGAAATATGCAAATTGAGGATCATCTGGGTCAAAGATGGCAGCAGCTCGGCCAAGATGCTTGCATCGTTGCCACAGTGATGAAGGCAGGTGTCCCGCCCCAGCTGCTCTGGGCTGGTGGGCAGCACGCCAGTGGGCAGGGTGGGACACCTGCCCATCTGCTGGGAGTGTGCTGCCCAAAGCAACGAAGCCAGGTGCCCTGCTCCAGGCTGGTGGGCAGTGCGCCAGGCTGCATTGAAGAGGGTGCAGGCCAGACTGAGAGGCCCCTTCCCCATGCACGAATTTCATGCACCGGACCTCTAGTTCATCAATAATTCCCAAAGACAAAACTACTATACTTAAGTACAGCATCAGTACTAATTACCGTATTTGCCGGCATATAAGACGATTTTTTGGCCCTGAAAAATATGCCTCCAAGTGGGGGGTAGTCTTATACGGCGAGTATATAACAAACTCTGTATTTTTAGTGGAAATGTTAGGGGGTCGTCTTATACGCCCAGTCGTCTTATAAGCTGGCAAATACATATTTTTCAGGGCCAAAAAATCGTCTTATACGCCGGCAAATACGGTATACATAATGATAATCCTGAGTAATGAAAAAAAAATTATGTTCAACATACTTTTAATATGTTTTATTTTATACATATACCATATGTATATTTATTTTTTAACTATGGTATGTACATAAAAAATCAATTCAGAAGATTTTCCACATGATGCTTGATCAAGGTGCTATGTAGCACATAACTAAGTGCTTCTTACACTGAGGTCCTTGAACCATTTTAGGATTGATTGCTCTTAGGAAGGGAAAATTTGAAATAGTAGTAATCCAAATTCAAACATTAAGTTTGAGAACAATCGTGAACTTATGTACTTAGAATCTTAAAACGCTGAAATGAACAGATGCTCTTGTCCATTTCCCTTATGTTACATATGATGGGAAAACATTTTATCTCAAATGTAGATATGTAATGAATCTTTCTAAAATCAATTAAGACTTGGAAATTAACTAGTGATATATGTTATTGATACTCCATGAATCACCTTGGTTATAATATACACTCAAGTTAGTAAAATATCTCTCTGAATCATCCTAGTAAATTAAACTGCTAGGTGTTTTAAAAGGATATCTACATTTTAGTTTGTGATGCACTCCAAAATATCCACTTTTCAAATTACTGTTGGATAATAACCTACTAAATATTAGCTAACATACTCAAGGGCCTTTATTAGTTGTCTTCCTAAAAATACACTTATTTTTCTATTTTAACAGAATAATTATTAGAGAAACTACTTCCAATTAAATGTAGGATCATCTTAAAACATAAATATGAATATATATCAACTTAACTCTTCTCCAAAATTTTTTCTTTAAATAAAATCTGTAAATTAATCCAAGCTGTTCTGATACTAACTCTGCTTAAGAATAAATCTTTATGCATTTAACAGAAGATTTTATAAGCAAGCTAAACCTGCTTTCAATACTGATACTGTCTACTTTTCTTTGATTTTAATATCATCAATCTGCCCTGAAAGTCCAAAAAGGCACATCTATGTCTCTTTTTCTAATACTAGTGGCCCAGTGCACAAATTCTGTGCATATTAAAAGGGAATGAACTAGAGGAAACATTTTAATATTGCTATTTGCCCTTTCTCTATAATAGAAGTGGCAGAGATGAAAGAAAACTATTAATATATATATGAAAATGTTTATCCTGTCAAGAGTTGGGGCACGCCACGGAACCCAGAGTCAGGTCCCTGCCCACCCATGTGCACCTTGAAATCACACAAGACTCAGACCTGGCCAGCCTCACCCTCACTTAACAAGATCCAGACCTGGCTGGCCCCATCCCTGTCAAGCCTCATTGAGGAGGGGGGGAGGGGGTGCAGTCACAGGTCCCTGCCAAGCCCCGGAGACACGGCCTCAGGTCCCCTGGCCTGGCGCCATGCAGCCTCAGGTCCCTGCTGATGGTTCGTTATGGGAACCCGCCTACGCTGTGGGCACAGCCATTTTGTGACAGTGTGATGGAGTAAAGGTCAATTTGCATATTACCTCTTTATTATATAGGATTCCTGTTTCTCAGTTTTACTTTGTCTTTTTTAAAACTTTCTATAGAAACCTCTGCAAATTCATTTACTCTTCAAAATTACTCATAAAAAAAGAAAAAGTTTAAAAAAATCCTATTAACATTCTAAATAATAACTGATTTTCTATTATATTACTACTTCTTACATTCCCAATGTCAGTACAGGAAATGGATAGGGTTTCAATTATTTCTCAGTAACAGTTAATAAAACAAAACCAGCAAGATACCTTTGGTAAATCCATAAAACTTGGCCGAGCAGTTGAAATAAGTCCAAGTGTTTTTAAAGAGCAGTTCACAAGTTGTGATAATATATCACAAGCTGCTTCAGCTGATTCTTTGCTGCTGTCCACCTTAGAAAGAAAACATCATTTACCCATTGGTATATTTACATTACTCTGTGCATTTATTAACTTTACAAAAACAAAAAATAGTTATGTTTATTGAATTATAAAGAATTCATATTCTTTTGATCACCCACCCTCACATGAATATCCCTACCAACTTAATTCTTCACCAAAAAAAAGTTTTCTTTAAATAAAATCTGTAAATTAATCCAAGCTGTACTGACACTAACTTTGCTTAAAAATAAATCTTTACACACTTATCAGATTTTTATAAGCAAGCTATACCTGCTTTCAATACTGACACTGTCTACTTTTCTTTGATTTTTAATTTCACCAATCAACTCCGAAAGTCCCAAAGCCACATTTATACATCTCTTTTTCTAATATACTTGTTTCTCAGTTTTAATTTGTCTTTTTTAGGGTTTTCTGAGTCATCCTAAGAAATTATAAGGGCAAGTGTCAAAACTTAACTTTCATTATGAAAAGGAATATATTTAATGTTGAAAGAACTTGATTTGAAGTTTATTTATTCCAAACTTACTATATAACTAATGAAATGCATAACATTTATCTTTGAAAAATAATTTGGTACAATCATACATATAAATACATTATGTATAATATAATACACATGTTTCAAGACACAAGAAACTGAAGTATTTACTCAGAAGGTTCAAATAAATCACACCTGGGGACTCACCACCAATATTACTGAAAAAATGAATGCGAAGTGAAATAAGGGACTTCAACCAGTCAAGCATGAATATCTCAAAGTAGCTGCTCCTACACACTCTTCTGCTGAGATATATCTAGGTGTAAGGATAACAAAAAAACTCCTCAAGCGTTTTTTTTTTTCCCCTCCAAAAAAGGAAGTTGCTCTGTGGGCTAAAAAGCTTCTGAAAACAGAATAGTTAAAATTATTGCTGCTACTTTAATTACAGATTGATGTACATTACCTTAACTCCAAAATGTTCTGAGGACCTGGCTGTACAACTGTTGTAGTGATTTACGTTAAAGTCTCAGAGCCGTTTATAATATCCTTTGGCTAAGTTTCTCTACACCAGTGGTTCTCAAAATGTGGTCCCTGGACAGCAGTATCAATATCCCCTGGAAAGTTGTTAGAAATGTGAATTCTCACGGCCAATCCAGACCACCGGCATCAGAAACCTTGGAGGTGGGAGTCAGCAATCTGTATCTCAATAAGCATTATTGGGGCACTGATTGCCCCTAAAGTTGGAGAACCCCTGTTCTACACCAATAACAGACTGCTTACCTCTTACGCCTATCAGGAGAGGTCAGAAAAATCCTGTGATGTGGCTCTTTTTGCAAGTCAGAAATTATTTCCTCAGCAAAATAAACAATAAGATAAAAATTTTTAAACTTTTAGGACAAGTGGTTCTGTGAGGATTATACAAATTGCACGCAGCTGAATTATCATGGGGCTGTAAAAGATTAACACTGACCCAGCCAATCCGGTGGATGGACTTGGTCTTTTGACTTATGTGATTAACACATTATACTAATTTTTTAAAAACAGGATTTACCATTAGAACATTCTTAGACAACTCAAAGATGACTGAAATCATAGGGAAGGCTCTTGGGTATTCTAAACCAGGAGGCAGAGAGAGGAGAGACAACAAATAAGAAGTTCCCAACTTTTTATTTGTTTGATCCTCCTAACTTTCCCCACACTTTCCCCCAGTTAGAGATGCCAAATAACATACAGGACATCCAATGAATAAGTATAAAGTATGTTCTAAGTAATGCAAGGGGCATATTTATACTAAAAATTATTTGTTAATTATCTGAACTCAAATTTAACTAGGCATCTTCTATTTTTATTTGCAAAGTCTAGTAATCCTACCCTCAGAGGCCTAAGAGCCTTTATGTATTTTTCTGGGAAGGAGGTCATTATACAACCAACTATTCTCATCACCAGGTCCTTCCTCATCCTTGGACACATAATGGGTGAATAAGATGGTGATTTCCATCGAAGAAATGACATTCTTGGGAGCAGGTAAGACTTTAATTTTGGTAAGGAACTCTGGGTAAGAATCCCTGTTTTATCTAGGTTTAACTTTACCTGTTTAATAACTGCTACATCTATAGTTAAATCAGGTATTCAGATATTACTTTTCAATAATAATTTCCAGTGTTATTCATTTAGTAAATAAACATGCCCATATTTCATTATACATCCCAAAACAAAACATTACAAACCTCTTAACTTGTATAAACCACTGTGATTCCTTAAATTCTAGACATCGCAAAAAGCCACCCCACTTCATTTATCTCATCACTGCATGATTTCAGTATATCCCTCCCAGCAATGAAAAGAACCAATAGCACTAGCTGGCTTGACTCAGCGGATCAGCCTGAGGACTGAAGGGTTCTGATCAAGTGCACATGCCGGGGTTTCGGGCTCGATCTCCAGTAGGGGGCGTGCAGGAGGCAGCCAATCAATTATTCTCTCTCATCACTGTTTCTCTCTCTCCCTTCTTCTCTTGAAATCAATAAAAATATATTTAAAAACCCCCAAAAAACCAAACAGTTCTTTTGGCATTCTTCCATGTACCTTTTTCTACATCTTTCTAAAATATATTCTTTAAATATTTTACATAAAAGCTCTCTATCTCCTTTTTCTTTGCAGATTCCATATCATAAAGCCATCAATAAGCAAACTCAGTCTCTATTAGGTAGAAACAAGAATTAAGTGTTCAGTCAGTCATAATCTCCACATTCAAAAAAATGTTATTGTACATTTCTTCTCCCTCAAATTGTTTGCAATAATTTAATGTGTTTGACAGCTTTGGTCAATGATTTATGCTTATTTTAGTGAATGCTTTTGCTCTTTTAAGAAATTATTAATAATTATAATAAAATAGAGTAATTAAGCTCAAATATAATTATTTATTACAACTTTTAAGGAATGTGATAATCCTGGATCTTTAAGCAGTTTCCCTAAAAAGCAGTATTTCAAAGACATGAGAAGATGATATATTGATTTAGGATACAAAGGTCACTAATATGCTTTATTTTTTTAAACGAAGGATTTAAAGTATTACCTTGAAGCTGACATATTGCAGATGGTTTGAATGTCTTTTAATGATCTGTTTGATCAGTTCTGGATGTGTAGCTTTCAAATAAGATGTAGCTGGCTGATGCAGTTCAAATTCAAAACATCTCCATAAGTCAGGCATGTGAAATACCTGGTTCCAGTTGCGGCAAACTTGTGAAGCATGAGCCCGATCGAGGAGAGGCAAATACTTAAATATTTGGAGAACAATGTCCTGAAGAAGATTACCCCAATCACAAGTCTGAGAGTGCTCATTTGTAGTCCTCAGTTTCTTGGATTCCTTTGCAGTATCTTCTTCTGATGAATTATGGTCACTATTGCTTTCTCCTCGTTTCATCCTATTCAGAAAAAAAGCGTAATTTTTTTCATACTTCAACTTCTGAAGAAAGTAAATTCAAAATTCATATTCCTGTCACTGAGATGTGTACAGAAAGAACTAGGCCAGTAATTCCAAAATGAAATATAATGAAAACACAAGTGGAGACCAACTATCATCTTACAACTTTTGTGCAGGTGCTTAAACATTTGTATTTATAGTGTACTATTTGGAGGGGAAAGTTGATCATGATTTTGAAACAAAAACAAGAATTTATGTTTTAAAAGATACAGTCAAACTGTCCTCACTGATATGACTCTGATGACTGGAGTGTTGTCCTGAACATTGAAAGGTGGCAGGTTCAATTCCGTGTCTGGGTACACACGGGAGGAAACCAATCAATTCCTCTCCTTTTCCCTCTAAAACCAATTCTTAAAAACCCTTCTAGTCAATCAACTAAGAGAACCTGCCATGACACTTTACTGGTGTGGCTCTGAAGTAAGCTCCCTGGGTTTGAACCCTATGTCTCACTGGGTATGGGGCCTCAAACAAGGTACTTGACCTCCCTTGTGCTTCAGTTTGTAAAATGAAGGTAACACATAGGGTTCTTGTGAGGAGTTAAAAAGTACGAGGGCTTTTGAAAGGGGACAGATGACTGTTAAACTCAGTTACAGCAAAGACATCCAAGTACATGACACAGTAAAATAAAAAAATAAAAAATGACCCTATGTTTGTTTTAAAACCAAGTGTGTGTGCAAGAATACACATATAAGGATGAGAAACACACACTGGAAGTAGGTTCACATTAATGTAGTAACTAACTATAATAGTTAGTGGGTTATATTAATAGAATATTGTATTATATTAAGATTTAATAGTGGTGGAATTACAGGTGAATTTTTTTTTGCCAATATGCTTCTCTATATTGTAAACGTTTATTTTAATTTCAATAAATACTATAATCAGATAAAAAGATCTTATTTTGATTTGGCTTTTTGTTTTTTTTGAAAAGTATTACAGGCTCCAAACTAAATGGGTCCTATTTACTTCAGAGCCTGCAATATTTTTCTCTTTAGACAGCAGTTCTGGAATGATAATGGTCTGGATTAGAGTCATTGTTTTTTAAAAGAATGGCTGGCTCCAACTCTCGGCACACTAGCATGTAAGAATTTCCGATTCCTGCATGGGACGAAGGATGTGCAAATACATGAATCTTAACCAATTATGTTTCCAGATTTTCTTTCTATCCAATAGCTAGCAACATTTGTGAAAAAGGACTGGGGATTGCAGGAAAAGGAAATGACAGAGACCACCTGGTCTTTATGGCATTAAAATCAGCCCAGGAGGTCTGCCTTTTCCTCACTGCTCCTTTTTACAGCTATGCGAGTTAAGCGAATGATGTATATCCTTTTGAGCAAGGGGAGGAGAAGGGAAAAAACAGAATGCCAGAGGCGATGGCAAGAGGGTAGCTGTGCCCTGGCCGGTTTTGCTCAGTGGATAGAGCAGTGGACTGCAGACTGCAGGGTCCCAGGTTTGATTCTGGTCAAGGGCACATGCCTGGGTTGTGAGCTTGATCCCCAGCAGGGATTCTCTCTCATCACTGATGTTTCTCTCTCTCCTCCCCTTTCCTCTCTGAAATCAATAAAAACATTAAGAAAAGAGGGTAGTTGTATGGAAGACTAAAACTTAGGTATGAATCTATTGATGCATATTTTAAAATGTGTTTAGAGAAAAGGCAGTATAAAGTACAATGTAATCTTTAATATTAAAAAATCTCTCCCAATAATAATGTCCTACTAGAGGTTGAAATAACATTGTATTATGACCCATTTTTCTGCTTTAACTTATCCTGAAGGCTTACTTTAATTTTAGCATGTAAAATTTGGGTCAAAGAACAAAGAGTATGCTATCCAGGGCTTGTAATTTCTCTTCTGGCTATGTAAAATTCTTCAGAATTTTGAGATACAGAGATTCAAAAAAGAATGAAGCCATATTTATAGTTTCTACTTTCTATCATAGAATGCTGATCACCTATTTCTGTAGAAAAGTCTTCTAAAACCAGAACAGTTCAACTTAAAAATGAAATGATTCATCTTTACTTTAGAGTATATGAACATACAAACAAAAATGACAGTCTTATCCAAGCAAATATCTTTGTTAATACTTTGCTGATCCTAATAACAGATACTTTCTTTTATCTATTACAGTTGTTTTAAATAAAATATATTTCAATACCTTTCCAAGTTGAGGGGAGAAAGTTGACATATTAAAAAAAGTATGCAACACTAAGGAATAGCATCTCTTAATCTAGATATTAAGACTAAATGACCACTGAAACCGGTTTGGCTTAGTGGATAGAGCTTCGGCCTGTGGACTGAAAGGTCCCAGGTTTGATTCCAATCAAGGGCATGTACATTGGTTGCAGGCACATCCCAGTAAGGGGTGTGCAGGAGGCAGCTGATAGATGTTTCTCTTATCCATGTTTCTAACTCTCTGCGTTTCTCTCTTCCTTTCTGTAAAAAAACCAGTAAAATATATTTTAAAAAAAGACTAACTGACCACCAAAACATATTTTAAGCATTTACTAGTTTATAACTAACCAAACACAATCTATAATTTATCATATGTAATGATTGTAATATATCAGAATTATAGTACATTTAGCAACAGAAAAAACTCTTCCGGCCAAATGCCAATAAAAATGATCTCTGCATCATCCTCATTTATGCATGAAAATAACAGAACACAGTGGGCACCTAATAAAAATGTTAAGTATCGCCGAAACCAGTTTGGCTCAGTGGCTAGAGAGTCAGCCTGCGGACTGAAAGGTCCCAGGTTCGATTCCGGTCAAGGGCATGTACCTTGTTTGCGGGCACATCCCCAGTAGGGGGTGTGCAAGAGGCAGCTGGTTGATGTTTCTCATCGACGTTTCTAGCTCTCTCTCTCTCTCCCTTCCTCTCTGTAAATATCAATTAAAAAAAAAATTTAAGTATCAATTTTCCCCCAAGATGATTTCATTTATCAGTGCAAAAATGTACATTGCTTTCAAAAGCATTTTATAAAATCTACTTACATATGAAGCTCTGCTATATCAAAAGTTAATTCAACCCCGTCAGTGTGGCTTGCATGTCAATCTATGAACCAGGATGTCAGGGCTCCATCCCCCGGGGTTGTGGGCTGGATCCCCAGTGGGGAGTGTGCAGGAGGCAGCACGTCAATGATATTCTCTCATCACTGATGTTTCTCTCCATCTCCCTTCCTCTCTCTGAAATCAATAAAAATATTTATATATGTATTTTAAAAAGTTAATTCAAAACACCCATCAGTCTGCAAAGAATTTACATCAATGAACTATTTCCTATTTTTAGTCAAAGTGAAAGACTTATTAACTAAAGAGAAGGCCAGTTCTAGCTGATTTGGCTCAGTGGACAGTGTGTTGGCCTGTGAACTGAAGGGTCCTGGGTTCGATTCTGGTCAAGGTCACATGCCTGGGTTACAGGCTAGATCCCCAGAAGGGAAGTGCAGGAGGCAGCCGATCAATGACTCTCTCTCATCACTGATGTTTTTGTCTTCTCTCTCCCCCTCCCGTCCTGTCTGAAATCAATAAAAATATATTTAAAACATAAATAAATAAAGAGCAGAGCCCAGAGGAAGTTGGACAATTACGTCAAAGAGACTTTATAGAACACCAAAACCAGGTTTCTTCAAAGCCCTGGGAGGTCAATTTCAAAGTGCAACTTTTTCTGGCCCCAAATAATGAATGTAACTTAGGCCACCAGAGCCATTTGGTGGGGCTGACACTTTTACCGAGGGCCGAAAAGCAAACTCTTGCGGAAAGACTGTGGACCAGTTGAGCAGTACAGGGCGCTGCAGAACTGACGTGTCCACACACTCCGAGGAGAGCAGAGCGAACACTCACTGTGTCCCTCCTGGCATTGGGCACTTTCAGTTCCCGGGGCTCGTGGTCATTTTAAAAGCCGTTTGTACTGCGCTCTAAGCAGCTTGTTCTGGCATCACATTTCCCTTCCGTTTACGTTCTCCTTTGATGAACATTAAAACTAACACGCACTCTCTGGCTGGAATAAAAGAATAAACTCGTGGAAAGAGACTGACTCTCAGACCTAGACGGTGGGGGGGGGGGGGGGAGAAGCATAGTGATGAAATTCTGCCTAGTGGTCATTTGTAGATTAACTGGGTGCGATGGCAACTTTATAGCTATTTCAGGGATGGCAAACATAAACAAACAAACAAACAAATAGATAAATAAGACTAATGTAAAGATCGGGGCCATAGAGATCAACCCAAGGACTTGTATGCATGCCTATAAGCATAACCGATGGAGGCAAAACTCTGGAGGGTTGATGTATGGGAGTGTGTGGGGAGGGCAATAGTTAAGATATGTACACATATAATACCTTAATAAAAAAAATAAAGATCGGGGCCATTCGACTGGGTGTCATCAGCAGTGAAATAATAGCAATCTCAGCTCCCAGCTCGGAGACGCGGGCCAACCATGGAACAGGCCGCGCCGCACCCCAATCCGCGGCCCCGAGCGGGGAAGCTGCGGCCCGGCGCCAGTGGACCAAGTTTTCCGCCGGCCCCGCGGCCCCGCCCCGCGGCCCGCGCCGCCCCCGGGCCCGGCCTCTCCGGACACTCCTCGGGCGCCGGCCCCGCGGCGGGTTCGGACGTCTCGCAGCCCCGTTTCTCTCGCGGCTGGAAGAGGCCGGGGAGCCCGGCGGCGCGGGAGGCGGCCGGCGGCCCGCACACGCACCACGCCCGGCTGACATGTTTTGAAGCAGCGGGCGAGCGGGGAACCGCCCCCATGCGGGCTCCAAGGTCCGGGCGCCGGCCGCGCCCCCGGCCCCGCCCGGCGCTCCGAGGGGCGGCCCGCGCGCGCGCCCGGGACCCCCCGACCCGTCCCGGCGCCCCTCGCGCGCCCAGCCGCCCGCCGGCCCCGTGACGGCCGCGAGCTCCGGCTCTGCCCCCGCCGTTACCTGCTGTCGCGGGCGGCTCCCCCCGCGCACCACCCCGGGCTCCGGGGGCGGCGGCGGCGGCCGGGTGCGTGGCGTTCACGTGCGACCACCCGGGCGCCGCGCTTCCGACTCCCGCCGACGCGGCCCCCCGCGCTCCGCCCGCATCCGAGGCGCTGGTCCCGCGACGGGCGCCAGGGCGGCTCCACCTCCGCGGCTCCGGCTGCCCGGCGAGGAGCTGCCCTCCTCCTCCTCAGCCCCGCGCCGGCCGCGTCCTCCTCCCGGGAGCCCTCGTCGCGCAGAGAGACGCCCCTCGGAGAGCGAGCGACGGCCGCCGCGAACGACTGCGAACGTCGCGCGCCGCGGGCCGGACGCCGCTTCCAAAATGGCGCCGGGCTCGCGGGCGCGCGCTTCCCCCGGGCGCGTCCCCGCGCGAGGGCGGGAGCGGGCCGCGCCTTCGGGCCGCCCGGGCCGCCGGGGCCTTCCGCCTCCCCGCTCCGTAGGGTGGGGCGGCGCCGTCCTCCTCCAGCGTTAGGGGTTTTTCTGTTTGAGTCCGTAGCGGGAGGGCGGGAGCCTGAGGGAAAGCCTGCGGCGGGGCCGGGAGAGTGTAGGGAGCGGGAAGGAAGGAAGGAAGGAAGGAGGGAGGAAGGGAGGGAGGGAGGGAGGGAGTGTCCGGGCCGCGGGAACGCTGCAGCGGGCAGGGCCCGGGTAAACAGAGGCGCCGACAGCCGGCACCCCGGCCACGCCTCCGCGGGGGCGGGGCCTCGGGCGGCCACGCCTGCGCCACGGAGCCCGGAGGTAACACAGGCTCTGTGAGTACACACACCTGTCTGTGTGCTTAAGGTGTTTTTATTTATTTTTTTAAAAAAATATATTTTATTGATATTTTACAGAGAGGAAGGGAGAGATAGAGAGCTAGAAACATCGATGAGAGAGAAACACCGACCAGCTGCCTCTTGCACACCCCCACCGGGGATGTGCCCGCAACCAAAGTGCATGCTCTTGGCCGGAATCGAACCCGGGACCTTTCAGTCCGCAGTCCGACGCTCTACCACTGAGCCAAACCGGTTTTGGCACTTTAGGTGTTTTTAAAAACGGCAGGGGACAGTTAATACAGGGGTTACAGATGAACTTTAGGTTTAAAATGTTTGTGTGTTCTAAAAATGAGTTATTACTTTTAAAAAACCGCCGCTACTTTTATATAAGGTGGGTAGACTCCTGAACTTTGTAAGTAGCTTTGTGCAACCCAATGAGGACAGTGTAGAGGAGTAGTAGATGGTTATTTAAAAGAAAAACCTCTGCTGAAGCTTAAATTTTTTTTTTATTGTAAATCCAGGCACCTTTTGCAACTGCTACTTACTTGTTTTAACTGTTTGGATTTGGGGGTACCGGGATTTCTGAGAAAAGTTACAATGTCCTTAGGTGCAAAGCCATAATTTGAATCATCATGCACCACCCTTCCTGCCTCCCTCAAAAGTATTTTCCATCTAGAGATGTCTTCTCAATCATTTGAACCCTTTGTAGGATACCACAGCGCTGTGATGCCCGGGGGGCGCTCCACTCTCCCACTTCCCCAGCAACACTGAGTTAGGAAGCCATGTGTAAAATTACATTCCGATTCACTGTGGGGCGATGCCAGTGTTTTCTGGTGTGTGTGTGTGTGTGTGTGTGTGTGTGTGTGTGTCTGTGTCTATCTGATCAATAAGTGAAACTGAACAAAGTCCCTGCAACATAAAAATGTGATCGTACCTGTTTCTGCAACATTTTTTAAAGATCCCTCAGTGACTGGATGATAAAGGACAATAGGAAGTTTTAAGACTGGCCATGATAATTAGAGAAGAAAAAAAAATCAAATGCAGGCCCAATTATTTAAAGCTAGGTTAACATTATAAATGATCAGCAAAACACGTTAAAATTAAATCAGCAAACATAAGGAGTATACCGGGTGTCCCTCCAAAGCGTATTCACATACTTTAATAGTGGACATCTCAATTTTGAAAATGAAACGTATTTTAAATAAACACTGCCTTTATAGCTATTCAAAGTGTGTGTATACATTTTTTTTTGGAGACACCCTATATATTATGCCACATTAAAACTTTCATCTCCAAGTATAGTCCCTTTTTAATTCCTCATTATAAGCTATCCTCTCCTTAAAGAAAACAAGGATTTTGGCACACCTATCAAATGCTTCCTCCTATTATTTATAAACTAGAGGCCCGGTGCATGGATTCATGCAGCGGTGGGGGCATGGCCTGTGGGGACCGGCTTGCTGTGGGAGGGCCACTCATCCCGGTCAGCAGAAGGGAGCTCCCACTGAGGGAGCGCACTGACCACCAGGGGGCAGCTTCTGGTGGTCATTCTGCCATTCAGTTGCTGGGCTTTTATTTATAGAGATGTTATTTCATTTTTTTTGGGGGGGGAACACCAAAAACTTGTACTTTTTTAAATCAGTAAATACTTATTTACATTTTTTCATTTGTGGTGGTGGTGGGGGGAAGAGGGTGGGGGAATAGTTTGGTCCAGCAGAGAAAAATATTTTATTACTGACCCTGTTTAGTATTGCCAATGCACGTGATAATAAAAAGCAAACCGTTCATAGTCAGCTTTATCCCTTCCTTGGGTGCTTGAATTTGTAACCCAGGAGCTATAGGTGGTCATTTTCCACCACATCATCTGTTGTTTTTCCCCCCACAAAATATTAACCCAAAGTAATCTAGAGGTTGGACTTGAACAAGAGCTGCCTGCAACCCTTTCAGCTTGGCTTGGGACCACGATAGTGCCCTAAATGGCAATAAGTTATTCTTGCTTTTACACACTTTGGGCAAATAGAAATTGCTTGCAACGTTAAGGCACTGTTACACACCACAAAGGAAAAAAGTTCCTATAATCTTCTCTTGAAGTATTAAAAAAAAACAAAAAACTATTTCTTTTACAGTGATGGTTCAAATGATTAGGCACAGGGGGACCTTTTGTTGATTACTCTTTCAAAAGTTCTGAAAGGTACTGATTAATAAGGTAGAGGTCGGTCAGTTTCCTAAACACATATATCTTCTACTCAGTGTTCAATTAAGATGCCAACATTGTACTCCATCACTACTCTTATTTTCCCCAATAGTTATGCAGTCAGGATTGTGCTGGGTAACTTTCTTTCCAAGGAAAACTGGATGGAGTTTTAGACCTTAAAGATATTTAAATTTTGTTTCTCAAGCAGCACTTTACACAAGTTTTATGCTTTATCACTGTATAAAAATGTACAGTGGTTTATTGACATGTACATTCCAATATGTTTACAGCTGCAAGATAATGAGGCACACTCAGTATTGCACTTCATTAAAATTTCAGGCTCAAACGTAACCTAGAAGTTTAAATGAAACTGCATTTGTAATTTAGTAATTATTATAGAGAACAAACATTGATATCTTTATTTACATTGTGATACTTATTACATTTATATGCCATCCTAACACAATTTTTTTTTTAAATAACAGTCTAGGAAATAAACCAGAATATTCTTCTTTTTATCCCCACCCGTGATGCAATTGTACAGGATTACAAAAAGGCAGTATACAATAAACAATGATTATTTTTCATTTTTGCTTGAAAGCCAGCATCATTCTTAGTCCATGAGCATGGTGATTCTTTCTATATCAATTATCTATAAATGTCCAATGCTTCACAGGCCAATGACGGTAATGGCCACATGCAAACACCTCACGAGTTTGATGTCTTGGCTCAAAACAAAATAAACCAAACTAATGGGGAAACTTTCCATAGCAAGAATTATGTACATGGTATTTGGCATCCTTCTTGCACTGTGAATGTTCATTTTCATGGATGTAAAAATGGTCCCGTCCTTATCCTGAGCAGTTTAAACTTCACCACATCTGCTTGGGGGATGAAGGCAACTTTTCTATCCATAGACAACGGAATCTGAGTGTTTTAAAAAGTGTGGGCATTTCTGCACACTCCACAACCCAGAGCAAATTCTTCCCCAGTAGGGGGATGAACAACATGGAGTGGACATTCAGTTCCTTCTAATTGTTTGCCTTTGGGACCTGTTTTGAAGGAGGCAAAATAATATAATTAAAATATATTCATATAAACCTAATGTAAATATAAATCACTGGTAAGTTATTCAGAGAAATAATGTGACAATGATTATACAAATATAAAATGACAAAAGTATTTGTTCTCTAACCACAAAAGTAAAAATGTTCCCCATAAAAAACTCAACACAACAGATACATACCGTATTTGCCGGCGTATAAGACGATTTTTTGGCCCTGAAAAATACCATATTTGCCGGCGTATAAGAGACTGGGCGTATAAGACGACCCCCTAACATTTCCACTCAAAATACAGAGTTTGTTATATACTCGCCGTATAAGACTACCCCCCACTTGGAGGCATATTTTTCAGGGCCAAAAAATCGTCTTATACGCCGGCAAATACGGTATGTTGAAGAAGGGACATGGTCCCTTAACCACAGCATCCTACCTAGAGATAAACACTAATGATGAATTTGGTTCATCATTTTAAAGTAAAGAGCAATGAACAAAAATGGTCACAAAAATTACTCAATTTAGTCTAGCAGGAAATTATTCTGGATGAGAAAATACAGAGATTTTTATATAAAACTAGAGGCCCGGTACAGGAAATTCATGTATGTGGGTTGGAGGCATTCCTCAGCCTGGCCTGCATCCTCTTGCAGTCTGGGACCCCTCAGGGGATGTCAGGCCTAAACCGGCAGTCGGACATCCCTCTCGATCTGGGCTGCTGCATGCACCAGTGACTATACTTTTCATACAGGTGAAAGGCATCTCGCTGTTGTATGGGCAGCTACATGTTTTTGCTCTGATTATAAAAAGTAGTACATGACATGATCCTTCTGAGGCATTAGTACCATTTCCCCCATTTTATGGGTGGAAAAACTGAAGCAGAGAGAAGTTAAATAATTGGCTTTGTCACACAGTAATAAGTGTCAGAGTCAGGGCTGACCACAAAATATGCAAACCATAGTCCATGCAGGTCATTGCTGCATCATCCTGTTTTTTTTTTTTTTTTTTTTTTTTTTTCCCAGCATTAGAGAAGCCTTGCCAGGTTTTAATTTTTTTTTTTTAAATATATATTTTATTGATTTTTTACAGAGAGGAAGAGAGAGGGATAGAGAGTTAGAAACATCAATGAGAGAGAGTCATCGATCAGCTGCCTCTTGCACACCCCCCACCGGGGATGTGCCCGCAACCAAGGTACATGCCCTTGACCGGAATCGAACCCGGGACCTTTCAGTCCGCAGGCCGACGCTCTATCCACTGAGCCAAACCGGTTCTGGCCAGGTTTTAATTTTTAAATCTAAGAGACTGTCCCCAATATATAGGGTAGGGTCCCTAGGCCTGGCCAGTGATCAGGGCCACCGGTGGGGAAAATGGTAGGTGGGGCGATCGGGGGCCCTTGCTGTCACCCACCTTGGCTGACAGCCTGGCACCACCCGATGGCCTGCCCTGCCGCCAGTTGCCTCCCTCTTGGGGGGGGAGAGAAGGGGCAGGTGCTCAATGCAGGAAGGAGGTTCCCCCAACCTGGGTCAGCTCCTGTGTTGAGCGACTACTCCCTGGTGGTTAGTATGTGTCCTAGCAACCAGTCATTTATTTACCTTTTGGTCGATTTGCATATTAGGGTTTATTATATAGGATATTTTTCAGGTAAAAACCAATTTTAGTGTAAATAAGCCATGCTACCCTTCCATTTTTTCTGAAACAAAGGCATACATTGGTAAAATGGGAAGACTGATTATTAGTGTTCTTTTGAAAAGTATATGGGAGGGAGATTATAGGCAAATAAAAATTAATCAGCCTAAAATATGACTGATAATATGGAAGCAACACTTTGGGAAAGATAACATTTGTAGATAATAATCAAATAAATTAGGCTTAAAAAATGCACATCAACCCCCTCCCCATTTTTCTATTATTTAAAAGACTTGTTTTGTTCATGTGCCCAAGTATGCTGGATCCAAAGAAGTTTATCAGTAAATACTGTAGAAAGGAATGGACAGAGGGATTATTTAACTTCTTAAACAGAATCTTGTTTTCATCCACATATTCATTAAAACTAATGGTTGACAGTGGTTAGAGAATTGATCCTTCTGTCTTTCTAAATAAGCTGGACAGCCATCTTCCATAATTTCACTGTGAGTTCTCCTTTAATTATCTACCATTCTCTAAATGGATGGATGAGTGAGCAGAATGAGAGAGACAGGAAAAGCATACCTTAATCTAAGGGTATGATCTCAGCCAGGTATTTAACCTGTCTAGGCCTTGATTTCCAATTTGTGAATGTGGGGGATAATACTATCTACCTTGTAGGCTGTAAAAATTAGGGGAGAAAATATATGTGAAAATGCCCTGGTTCAATGCCAGTTTCTTCCTTCTATCACCTCTCCTGCCTCGTTCCTGTGATTCACAATTGTTTATAGGACAAAGTCCTTTTTGTTGGCTGACCTGGATGATCACGTGCAGGTATGACTAAAAGCCTTGCCTTTGCCTGGCCCATCCTCCTCCTCTCGGTGACTACCTGGCACTGTGTCTTCTGCAACACCTGTTTCAACACTAGCTAACTTCCTTTTCGTTTTCAGTATTTTAAAAATTATTTATCTTCCAAGGTCTAGCATGTCATAAGGGCAAGAAGCAAGATTAACTTTTCTGGTTCCTTTATTTCCAGACCACTAACCTACAACTTTTATTCAATAATCCCTCTTCCTTTCAAGCTCAAATGAGAGGACACTGCCTGCCCCCTTTTCATTCCCTTCACTCGCTGACCTCCAGACCTTCCTCCTACTAATGATGGCTCACACCTCTATTTTTGCCATTATCCTTAACACTCAAGCCTCACATTATTCTGATCTTGCTTCTTTCAAAGTCCACTACTTCTATTTTTTCAAAAGAAGGTTTTTAGAGGTGGAACAGTTTAACAATTTTTATTTGACATGAGTTAAGTAGCAAAAAGTAGCCTTACTTTAAAAACCCTCTTTATCTTACCATCTTTGTTTATGACCATATAATGTATCTCTCATGGTTTAAAAATCAGTAAGAAGTCACCTTCCCCTATTTCTCTCCCATCTTCCCTGTTTTCCCCAGTATTAACCAATTTTATTAATTTTTTGTATAGCTTTCCAGTGTTTTTATGCAAAATAAACATATATATACATACATACATATATACATATATATATACATATATATATATTCATTTTTTCCTTTTTTTTACAAAGGCAGCATACTATACGTACGTTTTAAAATTTAGCTTTTCATTTAATACTTCTATAGATCTTTCCATGTCAGCATATAGAAACTCCATCCTCAGTCTTCTATTTTTAATGGTGCATATTAGTTAGTGTTTAACCACAGCCCCCCTCGTGGATTCTTGTATCATTTATGAATTTTTGTTATTACAAGCAATGCTGCAGTGAATAACCTTGCACATTTTTCCTTGTTTATTTTCTTCACATATGTAGGTATATCCCCCAGAAATGGGAATGTTGAAGGGTAGATGTATTTGAAATTTTGAGAGCCACCTCAGGGTCTACCATTTGCACTCTGATAAAGCAATGGATGAAAGTGTGTGTTTCCCAGCTTTAACAACATTGTCTATTGTAGTGTAAGTAGTTCTGTATGTATTTTCACTAATTTCAGATACATCTCATGCAAAAGTCTCTTCTATGGTCACATTTACTTCTTTTTCCACTTCTCCCACTACATTAAGCCTCTTATTCCACCTCACTGTGATCACCAGCCTCCTGCCCTCTTCCAAACTTTCTCTTTTTAGCTTCATATTGACTTTTCTCAGCCTGATCTGCACAGATAATAATTTCTCCTGTATTTTCAGTAGTAGTATTTTTAATTCTCCTGGCTATCTGATGCTCACTACTGCCAGTTCTCAGTAATTCTAGATTAAACCAGTTGTCCACTTTATGGTGGCTGCTCCAGGCTTCTTAAAAACAACTCAAAATTGCTTTAAATGGTTCTGTTATCCTCTCTAATAAAAGAGTAATATGCAAATTGACAATACTTCCACTACACTCATAAGCCACGCCCACCAGCCAATCAGGCACAAATATGCAAATAAATGCAACCAAGATGGCTGTGGCTACAGAGAGCAGGCGGGAGGCTTGGGTTTCTCTTTCTGTCTGCCCTTGCTGGCCCAGGCTTCTACTGAATGCTTGAGAGGAGATACATAAATTCCAACAAAAATGGCAGCAGTCATGAGCTGGAGAGAGTAAGAGGATGCCGCCGCCCCCCCCCCCCCCCCCCCCCCCCCCCCCCGTCAATGGAGAAAGTAAAGTTTCCCATCTGCCCTGGCCTCAGCTTAAGGCTACAAAGTTTCAATTTTAGAAGGTAAATAAACCCTAACAGAAATGGCTGCTGCCATGGAGCAAGCAGAAGGCTTAGCTCTGCTCCAGGCTACAAAGTTTCAATTGTAGAAGATAAATAAACCCCAGATACCAGGGCCTCTGCTTGGGTTGCCAGGGGCGTGGTCAACCTGCAAACCACCACAGGCCCCTCACCCAGGCCATCCACACCCCAAGGGAACGCCTATCCTGATCTGGGACACCCTTCAGGGCAAACCAGCCAGCCTCCACCCATGCATCAGGCCTCTATCCTATCTAGTAAAAGAGCAATATGCAAATTGACCATCACTCTAACACAAGATGGATGCCCCCATGTGGTCAAAGATCCTGCCCTCATGTGGACACAAGATGGTCACAAGATGGCCAGCAGGGGAGGGCTGTTGGGAGGGACCAGGCCTGCAAGGGAGGGCAATTGGGGGTGATTAAACCTGCAGGGGAGGGTAGTTAGAAGTGACCAGGCTGGCAGAGGAGGGAAGTTGGGGGTGACTGGGCCTGTAGGGAAGGGCAGTTGGGAGGGAACCAGGCCTGCAGGGAGGATAGTTAGGGGCAAACATACTGGCAGGGGAGCAGTTAGGCATCAATCAGACTGGCAGGGGAGTGGTTAGTGGGTAATCAAGCTGGCAGGCAGAAGCAGTTAGGGGCAATCAGGAAGGCAGGCAGGTGAGCAGTTGGGAGCCAGCAGTCCTGGATTGTGAGAGGGATGTCCGACTGTCCTTTTAGGCCTGATCCTACCTATCTACCGGTATTGAGCCTAAATGGGCAGCCGGACATCCCTCAAGGAGTCCCAGATTGGAGAGGGTGCAGGATGGGCTGAGGGACACTCTTCTCTCCCCCACCCCCGCCCCGTGCACGAATTTTGTGCACTGGGCCTCTAGTCCATTATAATTTCAAACTTCACATGGCCCGATAGTGCCAAACAGCAATCCTTTTACTAATCTTTAGTTAACTTCCTTCTCATCCTCAAAGCAATCTGCTCCACTATAGTTCCCATCACCATGGGTGATGAGGATTTTTTTACTTCACTCAGAAAGACAGAAGTTCATAGAGCCAAAGAACCCCTTGGATTCTTTAGGACAGTGTCAACTAGGTTTCTGTCACTTGTGCAATCATTAAATAAAACTGGATACCATAATCATATTTAAAAAACTAAAAGCATACCTGCAGGACAGTGTGGTAGTTCTTCCTTAGGAATGCTAGTCATCCTTTGAAAATCATCATGACAAGCATTACAAAAATGTGTTGTTCCAAAACAGAAAAAGACAGCCACAGAACAGCAGTAGCGACATTTATATTCCAAAAAGTCTGTGCCATGTTTTGGACACATCTACAACAAAAGAAAATAGACAGACACAAGATTATAGTGAACCTATTTCATTATACTTAAGATGGTCATATATATAACTCAGCAATTCATATTTTGAGAGTATGCACAACTCCAAAAACTGATTGAAAAATTGATGATACCTACATTAAAAAATAATTAATAAATGTGTGGCTTTGCCCAAAAGATCTGGAGAAGCTTTAAGTTCTAATCCCAGCTCCATCGTAACTAATTTTATTTATAAACTAGCCTCTTAATTTCCTTGTGACTGTTTCCTGGTCAGCCAAGTTGAAAAATTAATATTTCATTTATCTATCAATCTCATAGATGTACTGTGAAGATTTCATTGAAGAGGAGAAAATTCTAAAAGTGTGAAATTTGGTGATTATTTTATGGGAGACAAAAGTATAAAATGCAAATCCCATAAAAAATAGATAATGTATGTGAGTAGTAAGTTGAAAAATTATACATTGCTGAACAAACAGAAATGCTGGGAGTAAGTTGAAAAATTATACATTGCTGTACAAACAGAAAACCTGCTATGCCATTTCCACCATACTGGTTATATTATTATTTAAAAAAATTAGAGGTTTAACGTTTCTAAATTGTCCTTTCTAATAAAATGGTCTACCCACCTGAGCCCGGGACACATCAGAACAAGCACCACAAATGAGCTCTCTGGGATCATAGTCATCTCCTTGTCCAGCCTCAGCATCACAGCGAGCTTCACCACCAAAATATGCCTAGGGAAAGCATGCAGTGACATTACAGCAGGGAAAAACTCTGCCCTATAATTTGGGCATAGTGGACATAAGATCAAGAGGTCTTAGGAAATAATATTGTCTATTAGATACTCGATGGCATGTCAAGTGGATGCCTACATTGCTGCCCAGCGGGGAGAGCAGGGTAAGAAATAAAGCTACAGTTTTTTAATTCTAGAATGAATTCATGCTTTTAGTAAGAAGTTCAAACACTGTATTGTCAGAGCAAAATAAAAAAATAATATACAATATTCCAAATAAGTATCAAAATAGGATATTAAGAAATAAAGAAAAACTGTGTTTTTAGGGCAAAGTTTAAATAATCTTTCATCATTTTGAAATTGTAAATAACATCTTTCTCTTTATTGCTCTAAAATATGTTTAGAACTTCTTCAATTTTAATACTGTAGAACAAAAATATGCCTAATATAAATATTAGTACAGAATTATAATTCTCAGGCTAATGGGAAAGAAAAAAAATCAATTTAAATCATATAACATTTTTTAAAAAGCAAAATGGGTAATTCTTCTCAGAATACTGCTCATACTTATAGAGCTATATTATATGCAAGAACTGAACAGTATCTAAGACAGATACTTGAGTAAATGTAATTATAACAAATGATTTATCTGAATTTGCTCTGGGCACAAAACAAATGAGGTCAATTATAATTGGGACAATCTACATGCACATGTCCCATAGCCCAAAAAATGAGGATAAACAAGATGAGTCAATATAAATCTATTATCTGTACTAGAAAACAGGTTAAAAGATAGGCTGCCTTGATACATTTTATTAAATGGTATTCCACTAGCTAAATTTGGCCTCAGAAATATTTCATTTGTCCTGGGGTCTATTCCGGCTGTTTTACTTCTCTGGATTCCTTGTGTGACTTCCTGGAGATTTGACTGCCATTTTCATGATGACACAGTATTCATTTATGATGTTTAGTACATTATACACCAATAAATAATGTATTATTATTTGTAACAATACAATTCACAAACACACAGTATTGGTCTTTCCTTGGGTGTATGTGTATTTGTCTTCCTTTCTGGCTACCATCTATTTATCCTTCCCTTCATTATCTATATTTTCTTTTTGCTACACTGGGAGTGCATCTTTCATTTATTGATTCCTTTGTTCATTTATTCATCTTCTAATTAATTTAGTGTTTAATAAAGTGCCAGTAGTGGAGACAGAGAAATGAAAAAACATAGTCTTTGTCCTCTTGGAACTTGTCAAGTGAGGCAGAGAGATAAGTGAACCAGGAATCATAATGCAGGATAATGAGGGCTATGATGGGTGTGTACCAGATTTCTAAATCATGTGATGGTGATGGTGATGGGTAAGCGTGGGCACATTGCAGAGGAGATGAAACCTGACATGGATACAGAAGTGTGATAGACAGTTTGGCTCTGCACCTAAGCATGTGTGTAAGTAGGTGGCAGGTGGGAGTAAAATGCAGAGCAGAAGGTAGAGAGGTAGGGAGGAGCATTTCATGAAGAGAAACTGCCTATGTGATGGCATGGAAGTGTCAGTGAGCGAGGAGGCATGGCCAAGTTTGGGAAGTTGTTCAATATTCTATAGCATAAGGTGCAAAAGGTAGCAGCTTGGGGGATGAGATGAAGGGTGGACAGGTTTACAGGCTTATAAGCAAAACAATGATGCAATCAGATTTGAGAAATAGTACCCTATGAGTAGCAGTGTAAGTATAAAGGATGGCATGGAGAAAGTGTCTCCACAAAAGCAGTAAAGAAACCTGCTGGATTACCAAAGAAAATCATCAGGGGAAAAAAACTCTCAAGACATTTTGAAACAAAATTGACAATACTTTGTAAATTAACATTGGAGAATGAGAGAGTCAAAGTTGAATATACCATGTTTCCCCGAAAATAAGACATCCTCCGAAAATAAGACCTACTTAATGGAAACATAATACATCCCCTGAAAATAAGACCTAGCGCATCTTTGGGAGCAAAAATTAATATAAGGCACTGTCTTATTTTCGGGGAAACAGGGTAATAATGGACATATGGACTTTGAAATATGTGAGAGAAATCCAAATGTCTGAAAGGCAGATGGACATTTGTATCTAAATCGCAAAGATTTTGGAAGATCATAACATTATAGGTGGTTGGCAAAGGCATGGGTGTACAGGAAGTAAATCAAAGATAAGGAGGTATTATTAGCCAAGGATGGAGTGCTGGTGAAACAAATATGTTAAGGGTAGGTGAATGCAAAGACACCAGAGGAGGGATTCAAGACAAATGACCAGAAAGGAAGGAGGATATAAAAAAAGTGTTGTCTTGGAAGCCAAGGAAGTAAGAATTTAGGAGAAAATGCTCAAAAGAGTCAAGTAAGAAAAATTTATTTAAGAACCACCTGGATTTAGAAAAGAGGAGATTATTACTGATTGGAAGTAGCTTGTGTACAGAAATATTTCATGTTTTGGAAATAGTGTGTATAGGTTAAAAAATATCCCCGCCCCCCCAAAAAATAAGTAAATAAATTAAACTTGAAACACAGTACCAAGCTTTCTCATTTTTAACTTCAGATGTAAGAATAATTGAATATCAGTATACAAAATTCAACTTTTTAATCATAAAATCTCTAGTTCTTAAAAATTCTTAATATAATTTATAGCATACCTTTCTACATTTGTAGCAAACATAATATGCATATCTATTCATGGCATAGCCAGCTGGGTCGTTATAAAATCTCACACCAGGAGTTGTTATAGCTTCACTCTTATGCAGACCTTCATATTCCAATCTCATTAAGGCTTTTCTTTTGACATCCTCATAGAGTTCTTTTATTGGATCAAGCAGGTCTTTTAATACTACATGATTAATTTTGTTCTGAAATTAAAAAAAATAAATATCTGTTAAGAAAGCCATTTATTTATTAATTCAACAAACATTGTGTACCAAAATGCCAAAGCACTGTGCTAGGAGGTAACGAAAAGATCTATAATAATAAAAGCATAATATGCTAATTGGACCGGAGATCTTACTGGACTCAGCTGCGGCGGGTGGGAGCTGAGGCAGCTGCCATAGTGGCGGGGCTGAGCCCCTTGCACAAATTTCGTGCATTGGGTTTCTAGTTTCTAAATAAAATGCCACTTAAAAATAATCTTGTAAAGTCCTTGTAAGCCTTACAGGGAGAACGGAGGTAAGTGGGGCACAGAATGTGAAAATTCCACTTTATTAGCTTCATATTCCTGAATATGGAACATATTTCCTGCTGCCTTAGCTGTTTTGGGAATAAAAGGTTATTACCTTGCTGCCACAAATAAGACAACCTTTTTCTGTGTGTTCCTTGCAGTTACAGTAGAATGTCAGGTGGTAGAAATAAGCAGGTAGTAGTTACTTTCTATACTACTTAAATGTGACTTTTTTGGTGGCATTATATGATGAGAGAGCATATATTACAATCTTTTTTTATTATTTCTCAGTTTACCTAAGCAATGATTGTGTTAAGCCTTTCCATATTATACCCTACATATCAGTCTGCAAATATGAGGAAAATAGGGAGAACTAAATAGGGGGGAAAAAAAGAATTAATAGAGATGTCATTGCTATTCACATTCTTAAACAAAGGTGTTTTTTAAAAAATCATTATTAGAGATGCAAATCAAAACAACAATGCGGTACCATCTCACACCTGTCAGAATGGCCAACATCAACAAAACAACAAACAACAAATGTTGTCGAGGTTGCAGAGAAAAAGGAACCCTCCTGCACTGCTGGTGGGATTGTAGGTTGGTGCAACCACTATGGAAAACAGTATGGAGCTTCCTCAAAAAACTGAAAATGGAACTCCCATTTGACCCAGTAATCCCACTACTAGGAATATACCCCAAGAAACTAGAAAGACCAATCAGAAAGGATATATGCACCCCTATGTTCATAGCAGCACAATTTACAATAGCTAGGATTTGGAAACAGCCTAGGTGCCCGTCAGCAGATGAATGGATCAGAAAACTATGGTACATCTACACCATGGAATACTATGCTGCCATAAAAAGGAAGGAATTCTTATCATTTGCAGTAACCTGGATGGAATTGGAGAGCATCATGCTGAGTGAAATAAGCCAGTCAATGAAAGAGAAACACTACATGACCTCACTCATTTATGGATATTAAAGAACATTATAAACGAATGAACAGAAAGATAGATATAGTGACAGTAAAACAACAGGCAGACTGTCAAATGACAGCGGGGGGGGGGAGGGGAGGGAGATCTGGGGGAGATAGATCAACCGAAGGACTGATATGCTTGCATATAAGAATAACCAATGGACACAAAACTCTGGGGAGGGAGGGCATCTATGGAGGGGGGGGGCAATGATAAGCTATGTACACAGATAATACCTTAATAAAAAAATAATTTAAAAAAAACATAAAAAAATCATTATTAGCTTGCCAAAACAATTTGCTACTTTGTTTATTAATATCTTTGTAGAGATGTGTAAAACATTTTCTTATTGGAGCTCTAAAATTATTTTAATGGCACTGAAATTTCAGCTTTTACTCTTTAATGGCAGGTATCAGTACCTGCAAGCACCACAGGCTCATTCTTCTTTTTGGTAGTTACCCCTTGTGATGCCACATGACCTGAATTTTCAGGGGGTCTAAAAGCAGAAATGCATGCCTGCCAATGCTTGATGATGTCTAAATGAATATTATGATGCAGTATGCTTAACTTAACTAGCTTTTAATTGGAAATAACTATTTTGAAATGCATCATAATAGAGAGATCTATTATATTCTTAAGTACCACTTGTATAAAGAGAGCAGAAACTGATGGGGGATGGTTGTAAAAAAAAGTAAGCTGCCGAAACCGGTTTGGCTCAGTGGATAGAGCGTTGGTCTGCGGACAGAAAGGTCCCAGTTTCAATTCCGGTCAAGGGCATGTACCTTGGTTGTGGCACATCCTCGGTGGGGGTTGTGCAGGAGGCAGTTGGTCAATGTTTCTCTCTCATCGATGTTTCTAGCTCTCTATCTCTCTCCCTTCCTCTCTGTAAAAAAATCAATAAAATATATTTTTAAAAAAAGTAAGCTGGTAAGGACACTGAGAGACACTGACAGTTTATTCTGAAATATGAAAGATAAAGATGAAAGTAAACAGAAAGTAGATAATTTCTAATTCTTTCCATACCTTGCAGATGGGACAAGATATAAATCCAAATGTTATCCTTGGACCAAGCCATCTGTTTTCCAAAACTCGTCGACAGCACTGTAAGTGGAATATGTGACTACAGTCCAGCTTAAATAAAGAAAAGAAAAGAAAAGAATATAAGCAAATGTAACAATGATAAACACCAGTAACTGGCAGATTATCAATATATGGTACTATTGAAAGGAGATAAGAGAAAAAACAACCAATTTAGTACAATGGTATTTTAGCACTTTCCTACTATTCATAGGACATTAAGTCTTCAGGTGCTCCCAACATTTTAGCATGTTTATTAATGCCACATTATAGAGAGTAAGCTGGGTTAGGAAAAATGCAAAATTACTCACTTCTGTATCTTATAAAAAGAGGAGGAAACTACTGACTTAAATTTAAGATTTATTTTTGAGAATATTACCTTGGAATTATAAGAACTGGAAATATAAATAAGCAACTAGTAAAAGTATAAAAAAGATATTTAGCAAACAGTAACTTCTGTATTATTAATATGTATGTATATTATGTATAGTTATGTGTTATTGCATCATTATGCACAGATCAATTATATAATGCTATTAAGTATAAAAAAAGAGTATATATTGGATAATCTGTTTTTCATTCCTTATGAACATTTTATTGATTATGTAGGCTCACACAAATCACAAATTAAAGCTAAGTACACAGAATGTAAACAGGATATTCTCTTTAATAAACTAGTAGGTATTAATGGGACATTTTCTCCCAATGATATTCCAGACACAATTAATACTTTAAAAGCTGAGACAACCTGAATGGCTGGGGCTGCCGAGAGTGCTTCAGTGAAACATATCATGCACATGTCATCAGCGTCTTGCTTCAGTGTTGTGGCACTTTTATCACAGCCATGCAAACAGGGCAGACAATGCTCTTCGTTTTTCACACCTCCACATGGATGGCCACAAGGATGTGTCTTACAACAGGCTATCTTAGCATATTCCTATTAAAAATAAATTGCAATGTCACACAAAATATAGAAAAAAACACACATCCTAGTAATCATATCCATTATATTAATTTTCCAAGGTATTTTTCAACAGGAAATACATATTAAGGCTAAGTTATAATAAAGTGATTTTTATTCTTTGTTTGAATATAATTTAATTATTAATAAAGTCTATTTTTGTTTTGATTTAAAAAATTTTCATTTCACATAAAGGGAATGCTGATAAAAAGTGAATTATAAATTTAATCTATTTGTTATTATGCATAGCCACAGATTAACAGTCTCCCTATTACCACCTACCCTCTGGCCAAAATGGGGATTAAATAAAATACAGGTATCTTGCACTATTTGGGCACTATTTAAATTCTTGTTAACTAAATTGAGGCATCACAAATATCTGGGTAGCCCTGGCCAGTGTGGCTCACTTGGTTGGAGCATCATCCCATGCACCAAGGATAGTGGGTTTGATTCCTAGTCAATGAATGGCACATACAACTAAGTGATTGTTTCTCTCTCTCTCTCTCTCTCTCTCTCTCTCTCTCTCTCTCTCTCTCTCTCTCTCATCTTCCCTCACCCCCACTCCACTCTCTAAATATCAATGGAAAAAATATCCATGGATGAGGATTAATAAGAATAAAAAATCTTCATAACAGGGAATGTGCACAGATGTGTAAGACTAAAGAACTTTCAGGTACTGGAAATTTATTTAGGAAAATAAGTGAATAAAATACCCATAAGAGATAAAGGAAATACAGCCCATGTATTAAGTTTCTATCACATAAGAAAATGTTAACTATATAGTATATACCGATGGTTGATGGGAAACACACACAAAAGGAATCTGGTTTGGGCTCGAGTGCTTTATCTTACCCATTTGCCAGCTTTGATAAAGCATTTAATTCATAACATGACTGCTACACTAATTTAGAAGACAAATGATGCTGAGATGGAACCCTTACTTTTATGAAGTAAAGATGTCATGTGGGACTATGTGCTTTCCTACTGGGATACTCACCTGGCAGTCTGCATCAGAACAAACACTGCCAACAGCAGATAACTCCGTTCCATTTCTGGAACCACAGAAGCGGCATGCTTCTGAGCTACTTGTGGTGGGTTTGCCTAGGTTTGAGGAGAAAAAAATCCTTCTGAAGAATATTTCCTAATATTTTAATATAACTCATTAAAAACAAACAAGCAAACCAGGTTTGTATCAGTTGCCATCCCTGGGAAATCAATCTCGCAATTACAAGCCTAAGGTACACTAATTACAAATTATACAAGAAAAGGATAAGAAACTGAAGAGCTATACTTAGAGCCAAATAAATTATTAACTGATTGATTTATACTTTTCCGGTAAAAAGAAATAGATTATACTTCTAGTCAAGATAGCAGGTTGAGCAGATATGGCAAGCCCCTCACTAAAAAAGCACAATACCAGACGATATATATATAACACAAAAAACTAAATAAAAATATATAAAACAAAGGGAAATACAGCTTTCCATAATTGCAATATTAAAATTTCCTAGGAGAAAACCTCGTCAGAGAATATGAAACTTGAAAAACAGAAGTCCCACCCAAAGAAGTAGAGATAATAGAATAATTTGGAAAGAAATTTACATTTTGAAATAAACAAGGAACAAACCCATAAAAACAGTAATAGACATGAAAAAGAACAGGAAGATTGAAAAATATAGACCAAGATCATTTTATAAACACAGATACAAAATTTCTAAATATAATAATAATACAAGGAACTTAAAATATCCCTTTTAGCCTGGCCTGTGTGGCTCAGTGGTTGAGTGTCAACCTATGAACCCAGAGCTCATGGTCTGATTTCCGGTCAGGGCACATGTCCAGGTTGTGGGCTCGATTCCCAGTGTGGGGCGTGCAGGAGGCAGCCAATAAATGATTCTCTTTCTCTTATTGCTGTTTCTATCTCTCTCTTTCCCTCCCCCTTCCTCTCTGAAATGAATAAAAATGCATTAAAATTTTTTCTTTTAAAAATAGGATAGTTTATATCATGAATACAATGATGGTTCAACATTAGAACATTTATTAATGTTATGTATGGCATGGTCAGATTATAGGGGGAAAAAAAACAATAATCAGCCTTGAGAAAAAAAAGACCATGTTTTTATAGCATGAAAAATTACTCCTACTAGAGTTAAGTTTGTTCAGGTTTATACCTAATTCTAACATCAGGAATTCGTGTTAGTCAAATGGCAGATGACAGAGGTACTGAAAATTGGGAATTCATAAGACTTAATATAACTAAACTAGGAATATAGCAGACTTATGTTTTTATAAATAAATCAAAATGAAAACACACATGTTTTGGAGATAAAATAACTGGCTCAAGATTATATAGCTACTTAGTAGCAAACCAGATTTTTTTTCTACCACTGTCTCATAATCAGGGGTCGATGCTGTCATAATAATTACTTGTCAGAATACACTCAATTAATCACACTAAATAATTCTAAGCTAACATCTAGTTTAATGGTAACCGACAGGCATGGTTCAATCTTAAATCCTCTTTTACCTGTGTGTTCTCGGAATTCTACCATTGCTTTCATTGTTTTAGAATCTGCAAGTGCCATCAACCAGAACAATTTAGTTCGACCACAACCTTCATGAAGGTCAACCTTTATAGCTTCTTCTTCTTCTTTGAATACCTATTATATCATTAAGAAAAAGGAAAATATATTTATGACTCTGAAAGAGAAGTATAAATTTAATTATTCAATAATAATGCCTTTTATTAAGTAGGCATTCTAAAAAGTTCCAGATATTTCCAATCTTCTCTAATATTTACAATAGTTCTGTTTTTATAAATGTGAAAACTAAGTCTTAGAGAGGTTAAACAACTCGCTTGATTTACACAGTTGATAAGTGCCACAGCTGCTGTGATTCCCAAGTCCATTTTTTCTCATTACCCCAAGTCTCCCACAAAAGTTATTGAATACACTTTATGTTCTAGATATTGTTGTGTGTGTGAAGACAGAAATCTTTACCTGTCTTTGATGAGTTTTGGTTCGTCGATGAAGATGAAGGAATCTATCACAGTCAGTACACAGATTTCCACATACGTTGCATAAGATGATTGCTGCAGTTTCACCATCATCATGGTTATCACACATAGGCTAAAATAAGACATTTCCATGGGTTACATTAGTTACAATAAGAAAGCATCAATATTCACACAAATTGAATGTAATTTATTTTTACCAGTGAAAGGTCTATTAAGAATTTGGAATCTGAACATTAAACTGAATGATGGCAAGCATATTAAATTATAAAATTTCCACATAGGCCAAAATCAATGATTAATAAAATAAACATGTATATTTTGCTCAGTTACTTGAGAAAATTTCTCCCCATTATATTCTAATATTCTGTATGGTAAATGAATAAATACTAATTTTTGAAACTTTAACCATTAATGAGAAAGTGTTGAAAGAGTCCATATAAAGTCTTCTTTCAGTGAATAAAAAGATAAATACCCAACATACTTTAAGTACATTTCTGGAGAAATGGGATTTCATATTGCCTTTCTTACTGCTTTATCTCCTTGCCATAGGACTGCTTACATTTTAGTACAAAAATTGAGACATGAAATCAAAGTCTGGCTAAAAACAAATTTTGATACTATGCCAACATGTCTCAGAGAAGAAGAGGAAAACTCTTTTGTATACCTAAAGCCTCTAATATATTCTAAAGAGGGAACATCTAAAGAGATGAACTTTGGCAATATGATACAATTTTTCAAGAGTTCCACTAATTATGTATTTTAACCTGTTGTACTTTTTTTTAAAGCTAAGCTATTGCTGACTATAAAGAAAAACAATATTATTTTATATAAAATAATTTTCATCTTACCATTTGTTTTTGTTGGCCATCCTTTCCCATCCATCTCCCTGAGGAGAGACGATCTACATGGTCCTGGTCAAGAACGCACAGTGATGCCAGAGCAAGCCAGAGCTGTTTAAAGGAAAGGCTGTTACCCCACAGAATACTTAGGAAAGACTTATAAAATGTTGACTGTCTGACACATGATACTAGTTTAATAAATTCCAGCTGTATCTGGAGATAGGTAAATATTCAATGGTACTCAAAATTTCCTGATGTGGCATCAGACACATAATTGCTGTATGTGCCACACATATAGTATGCACTCAAATGTTTATTGAATAAATGTTCCTCTGATTAAGCATTCTATTTTCTGCCTGATATATAACATTATCCTTTACTAGAGGCCTGCATCCTCTTGAAGTTTGGGAGCCCTTGGGGGATGTCCTACATCCTTAGAGCTGCCGCGGAGGCTGGAGAGGCTCCTGCCACCACCATTGTGCTTGCCAGCTGTTAAACCAGCTTCTCGCTGAGTGCCCCGCCCCCCCCCTGTGGGAGCACACTGACCACCAGGGGGCAGCTCCCACGTTGAGCCTCTGCCCCCTGATGGTCAGTGTTAGTGATAGTGACTGATTGTTTTGCTGTTCAGTTGATTTGCGTATTAGCCTTTTATTACATAGGAGGACTGGTCTACTACAGGAATAATATAGCAATATGTGGATTTTCATATTTACTATTCCAATGACTCCTGCAAAATTTTCCTTCCATTATCATTTGCCAGAGGCATTAAATTCCAAGGAAGGTGGTACATGGATGTTTAATTTTATACAGTCCCATGAGTAGTTGGGTACATATTACATTATTGTAGATAATAACAGTTACTCATAAGTTTCTGTATGCCCCTAATGTCCTAGCACTATGCTTTGTGCACTTCGTCAAAAATAAATAAGTGTCTAACATATAAAGCAGATGTTTAACAACTTTAAAAATTGCTCTAAAAAATAATTTAACACTTTGAGGCTTAAAGAGTAAGTTTCAATTTTACATAGAATTAAATATTTCTTCATTACTGAAAAAAATTATTTAACTGTCTTAACTCTAAGAAGTATAGGGGAGTGGCACTGGATATGAAGAGTAAGAGAGAGAAAATTAGGGAAAGAAAAGCCAGAAAAATAAAAATAAAATATACAAAAAAGGAAGCACAGAATAAAGAGGAGAATGGGTGAGGATTAGTCAGAATAACTGCTTCAAGAGAACCAGGATGGCAGTGCAGGCAAACACCTGTACTCGTTGCTTCCCACAGCCACATCAACATTACAACTAAAATACAGAACAACCGTCATCCAGAACTGCTGGAAAGCTGGCTGAATGGAAGTACTAGAACTCGAGAAGTAAAGAAGAAAGCACACTGGGACTGGTGGGAGGTGCAGAGGCACAGAATGGGCTGGCCTGGCACCCATGTGGGCCGCTTTTTTTTTTTTTTTTAATTGGGAGGGATATTGTCTTTGCAGAGGCTGCAGGGAGGAGCAAGAGTCCCAGGTCCACAACAGACCCCCATCCAGAGCTGGGGAAAAAAGTCCTTATGGGCAGTAAGAATTACAGGCTATAAAAATCAGTGCAGATTGGGGCTGAGTGACACACAGGCTGCTGGAGACCCAGTTGTTCTTCTTAAAAGCCCAGCACCATGAACTGAATTTACAATTTTCTACTTCCTCTGAGCTCCAGTGCCAGGCGAGGTTCTGGGGGACCCAGACTTATATGAGGAGAAACTGGACTGTCTGGCATCTGGGCAGGAACTTGGGGGCAGCTTTCATCCAGATGGAGGTGCTTGAAGCAATCACTGTTCCTACACTGGGTCCTCCCTGGTTGCAGTGCTGACTGGCAGCCATTTCTCTTTGCTCTGCCCTGTTAATTCCCTGAGACCTCACCACACCCAATTTACAACCCACCCAAACTGTGCCTAATGGATTTTGTAAATGAATGGCCTGTCCTTTCTCAGTTTAAAAACCTGTCAAACAAGCTGCAGGAACCCCAAACCTATCAATAAAAAGGCCCAAGACCTGCAACAGCAACAGCACCAGCCTGCCTTGCTTCACAGCTAGGCCTCATCTGGGCCCTTCCAAACCTGATACAAAGAGGAGGAATCTGTAGATCCCTCTGTAGCTCCTGCTGGGTGGCTCCAGGCAGTGGCTGACTTTGCACCTCCCTGGAGACCCAAGTGCCAGTATACCCAGTGGTCAGAGTGAGACCATACTAGGTTACAACTCTTCACATCTATAAGCAACTCAAGGGGCAGACTCAGTGAGCAGCAAAGCCCCCACTTAAGCAAATCCTGCTCCATAAGGGTGTCTCCTGAACAGCAGCTCTCCCACTGTAGTCACAGCTGGCCCCTATAGCCAGTTGTCTTGGAGGTCAATTCCTCCCATTGACACAAATAGCAATCAAGGCTAAACTACACCAAGTCTGGGCACACAGCCCACAAAAGGGTGCACCTAGAGTGTCCACCTCAGGTGATTGGGGAGGATGAACCACTGGGCCCTATAGGACACCTACTATACAAGGTCATTCTATCAACTCAAGGAGACTGAGCAACTCTACCCAATAAATAGAAAGAAACACAGAGAAGCAGCCAAAATGGGGAGACAAAGAAACATGTCAGAAATGGAAGAAAGCAAACTACTAGATATAGAGTTCAAAACCACAGTTATAAATTTACTCAAGAATCTTCTAGAAACCTCCAAGGGACTTAGACTTTTAAGGATCTTTAATCGTGTTGAATTTATTTCCCTTACATGAAGGTGCCCATTTCTCTCCACTAATACTAGCACTGAACATTTTAGCAGCTGATTGTCAAGTCATTTGTCTTGTACTGACTTGTTTGGTGTATACAACAGGAAGTATTTTGCTTCGGAGAACATGTAAAATAGATTTATTTGTGTTAAACTTATTAATTTGTGCAGTTATTCAGTGTCTGGTAAGTTAATATTCAAGAAAAAATTTTTATTAAAATTTTATATTATTTTATGTTAACAATTACTCATTTATTTCAGCCCTTTGTATTTCAGCATGTCTCTATTGAAATAAACCTACATTTTTATGAAAAGTTAAGCTTTTTTTTCCCCCTGCGGCACACATAAACTTAAACCTTGTTTATTTGGCCTGTGTAAGCTTTTGAGTTTGACATGCTTTCTCTAAAAGATTCTGCCCCACCCCACTGCAAGCACAAACTTTTTGCTTTCTAAAAAAGAACTGTAAACCAAACCTAGTGAGTATGCTACAGGGCTCTACTTTTGGACAACTGGGCCATACCAAAAGTAATAGGAAGGACCTTGTCCTCAAAGGACTCAGTCTATCACAGCACAATGCCAACATTAAACTTACTGTGTAAGCTATGGTAAATACACCATTAAAAAGATAATATAGTGACATATATGGAAAGTTAGCTCTTTCTAACTAGTATATCCTGAGCTTCCTAACTGATAACAAAAACAAGTGATAAGAACATGTAACAGAGAATATTAATAATCACTATACTTACTTCATAATTCAAAAAAACCTTCATGCTTTTTTAAATATTTGGTGAAAATAATATGGATTAAGCTGACCTATTTATTCAAACCTATTACTGAAAAAAGAAAATGCAAGGATATAGAACAAATGAAAAAAACCTACCCTAGTTGTTGCAATACATCTTACTGGAGATCTAAATTCTTCCTCCATCTTGGTCAAGGCAATGATGGTTTCTGCAATGGCATTTTTTGTCACCCGGGACCATGCTTCGGAGAGATGACCCTATTGAGCAGGAAACAATAATTTAACAAGCAATCAGAAATATATAGTCATAGTAGCAAATTCTACTTTCTGAAACAACCTCTCTCACCCATAAGGAAAGATTTATTTAATGGAATTTTAATCAAGGGGCATAGTTTTGAAATAAAAATTCTTTACCACCCTCTAAAAAATTCAACTTCTAATCAATATTTTGATGATACAAAATCAAAGTAAATAAATTAGGTTCTTAATACTCTATAGAGTTCAAGGGTATTTCCTTTTACATTTTGATAAATATACAACAGAAGTACTAAGTTTCTATGCTTGAGAAATTTTGATTATGCAACCTTGTTGCTTAACATGAAATTTATATAGCTAATTGCTTTAGATAAGTATTACTGGAATCCAAGAGTATAAATGGGTTCAAATTATAACTATCTTAATTTGATTTTTACCAATCACCATCACTTTTCATTTGTTTTATTTATTTATTCTTTTTCCCCAATCACCAGCCCTTTTTAAAACATTTTTTATATTTTATTGATTTTTCACAGAGAGGAAGGTAGAGGGACAGAGAGTTAGAAACATCAACCAGCTGCCTCTTGCACACCCCCTACTGCGGATGTGCCCGCAACCAATGTACATGCCCTTGACCGGAATCGAACCTGGGACCTTTCAGTCTGCAGACCGATGCTCTATCCACTGAGCCAAACCGGTTTCGGCTCACCAGCACTTTTTAATTGCTATAAAATTTAGATGTTCCAAAAACAGTTTTCCTAAATATTTCCATCTAGTGAACATGAGAAAGCCTATTTGAGAACTGAAAAAATTTTCAGTTTCTCTGATTGAGGAAATGTCCATACTGTTGGGAAAGTGATAGGATTTTATATTTCCCCAGAATAATTTTTCTTATTTCATATCCATGTTCTATCAATCTTTTAAAGAGCAGTCAAACTTCTCCTCCATCAAAATGGCCTGCCATCTATTCTACCTCTTAGGAATCTATAATCTGAGTATCTTGCCCACCTCAGGCTGAACTCCTAAATATGATGGAATGTAAGGAAACTAACGTTATGGAGCACCCAGTAAGAGCAAGGTACTCTGATAAGTAATTCCCTTTCCTCCACACTCCCAGATCTTCCCACAAAGCAACATTTAAAGATAGTGGTGTCGGACATTAAGAGGAGTAGTCTAGCTAGTGTGGCTCAGTGGATTGAGTGTTGTATATACACCAAGGAAAAGGTTGCTGATTCTATTCCTGGTCAGGGCACATGCCCAGGTTGTGGGTTCTGTCCTCAGTAGGGGCATGCAGGAAGCAGCTAATGGATGTTTCTCTCTCCTTGTTGTTTCTATCTCTCTTTCTCTCCCTTTACCTTCCTATTAAAATACATAAAAACATATTAAAAAAAGTACAATTTTTATAAACCATGAAAATTGAAGAGGAGAAATGTCCACTTTGTGGATGACACCCATTTTTTTTTTCCTTCTTGTTTCAGAATCAGGCTAATTTTTAGGGTTCAAAGAATATAAACTTATTGTTTCAAATTCTTGGAAGGCTTATGCTACAATTCTCAAGTAAATGAACTGGAAGCTTGAAATGAACATAATTTACACAACCAACAAATTTATAACTAACAGATAAATGGTGCAACAATTAACCTATTAAACAGAACCTTTAAGTAAACCAAAATAATACTAATGTACTTATATTAATTCAGTAAAATAAGCTGCTTGTTTTGTTAATAGGATTTCTACTGGATTTCACTAACAATGAACAGGAGGATGGGAACTTACTGCTGCCATATCCTTAATAAGTTTAATGATAATCTCTGAGATCTGAGTAGGAGTTGAGCCCTTCATCCACCAATGACTTTCGCCTCGTCGAATATAACTACAAAGAAAAGTCAGCATTTGTAAACCAGTCAGTGATAGTTACAGATGAATTAGATAAAAACTATTATTTCAATATGTAGCATTTTAATTGTTTAAATGATCCAGTCAAGTAAAGCCTTTTCAAAGAAAATTAATCAACACATTACCCATTATCTGTATCTTCAACATCAAGAGAGTAGCTATTCTAATATATGCTTCCTTTGAAATGTTCATGTTATTCATATATGCATCTTCTAGAACAGTGCTATTCAATGTATATACATAGTCCACAAACTCTTTGTCCACATAGAGATAATAAAGAGCTTGCACCAGAATATGTCAACTACATCACTAAGTTAACTACTGTTGAGTTCAGCTGTGTTTTCCCTTTAGCAAGTCTATTTATCAGTTGTCTTTTTCTCATTGATTTGTAGTCATTCTTCTAATATTATGCCTAATAATTCATTGTCCACTATATAGAGGCTAAATATTTTTTCCAAGTTAGTTGCTTGGAAATTGTCTATCAATTAATTTTAATTTTTATGTAGTCAACTCTATGAATCTTTTCCTCTCTGACTTTTGGGTACTGTGTTTCGTTTAAAGTTTTCCCAAATTGAAGATTACAAAAATATTCTTCTATGATTTGTCCTTGTAGAATTAAAAAAAAAAAAAAAATATATATATATATATATATATATTTAAAACTTTAATTATTATTTATTTTTGTATATGGTGTGAGGTAAGGGCCTATAATTATTTTTGTACTTGGGAATTATCCCAAGGTCATATATTTTGCAGACTCTTTTCCCCACTAAGCCCAAAATGACTTTTATATACAGCATTCTTTTTTATACATGGGTCAGTACTACATATGGCTTTTATTTGGTGAATAAGCAACTAAGGTAGAGTTTGACGTGTCTTAATTCTCCAAACAGTAGCTCATTCTGTTCTATTTTAATATAAAACAGCCACAATGACCAACCTGGAATTGAAAATCATTGGAAGGGTAACTGTTGTAACGCCTTTGCCCACGGTGGTTCCAGCTGTTCCTGTGATGGTGGTTCCTTTGGCTTTGAGCTGTACTGTGAGGGCTTTGGCAATGCATCCTAAAAACATGTCCAAAATACCTAGCTTATTCCAATCTCCTTTCTCTGTTGAGTGAATGATATCACTGATATCTGCTGGGGGGAGAGATTTCACTCCTATGATACTGGCCAGACGATTAGGTGTCACTTCAGGCAAAACTCGTCTTAGTAAGGAGGTCACCTGGTAAGAAAAATAAAAGGAAAGAATTCCATTGAAAGATTGGTGTTTTAAATTTTCCAACTTTTTAAGTGAACATAGCTGCCATTCTATGACTTCAAATATTTGAGAAGCACAGAAATATGGTTTCAACACTATTTTAAAAAAATTTCCCAGATGGTAATTACCACTTCAGGGCAGCAAGAGGAAAAGATGTCTTTTATTTGGTTAGGATTAAGGGAAAATTCAATTATAGATCTCAGGGAAATAAGAAACTCATAACCAGAACAGTTTAATCACAACAGCACATTAGTAAAATAAACTCCTCTCCCATATTCTCATCACAATGAGTCAAAAATAAAAAGCAATGAGTTAAAATACAATCCAAAAACCTAAAACGTAACAAAATAAAACAAAACTGATAAAGTTTGGTACTTTACTAGTTTAGTTTTCAACAATGTTTCAAGTAAGAAAATAAGCCCAAAGGGCAGTGGTATGCTCAGTCACCTGTCTCTGGACTCGAGGGGATGCTGTGTGGAGCAGTGAGAAGAGATCCTGGAGCAGAGTTAGCTGCTGAGCCAGATACTGCCGGCCCACATTAGAGCCACTCAATGCTAAAACCATAGAGAGCAGCTCAAAGCAGTAAGCATCAGAGGAGGCATCTTCATCACTGGGCTGAGAATTGGCATTTTCTTTGCTTGATATGGCATGTTCCCATTCTTCACGAACTCTGGTGGCTTCCATGCGAATAGCCTGGACTATGTGAGCACATACCTATTTAAAAGGTGACATAGCAACATAAGGAAAACAAAAACATATTTGTAAGTTTGATTTACTACTCCTAGTTTTCTTATATAAAGACAAGAATATCAGTATAGTTGATACCCAACTTAATACTTTTCCTCCCAGTTAATTCTCTCAACTCTCTCATACCATCCTCTAAACTCGTCTTAAAAAACATTTGTTTTTTAATCATAGAGGAGCTATGATTAAAAATTTGAATATCTAAATCAACTGATATGGAGAATCTACTTAAATACAAGGTACTAATGCCCCTGCCTATAGTTTAAGATAGAGATTTTCAATTGATGTGCTGCAAGAATTTTTAAAACTGTAATACCTGACTAATTAGTCAGGGGCACTCACCTCTTTTCCCTTCGATTACCAAATAAAAACATAACAGCCACACAACAATAGCTGTTTGGTGTGAATAAATCAAAAGTATACCTATTTTTTTGTTAGATTCACAAATAATACATATTTTGATGTGCCACAGAATTTTTGTAATTAATTTATATATGCCACGAGATGAAAAAGATTGAAAATTGCTGGTTTAAGACATCAAACACAAATTACCATATTTTATCACTTCTAGTAACTCCATTGTAACATTTAAATTCATAATGTATTTTTATAATTAATGGCATTCACAACTTAATACGCAGCAAATTTACTTTTTAAGTGAGATATAAAATAACAGTACATTTTATAACTAAGAGTCAACAAAAAAGCTGTTAAAAAGAGATAAAGCACAAATAAAGTAATTTATTTAATGGTATTTAAAGTTAAATTAATGGACTAATTTATTTAAAAATATTTTTATTGATTTCAGAGAGGAAGAGAGAGGGAGGGAGAGAAAGAAACATCAATGATGAAAGGGAATCATTGATCATGCTGCCTTCTCATGCCTCCCACCAGTGATTGAGCCTGGAACGCTGGCATGTGCCCTGACCAGGAATGAAACCATGACTCCCTGGTTCATAGGTCAACACAACTGCTGAGCTACACTGGCGGGGTAATAATGGGCTAATTTAAAACCAATATTTTACTTGACTTTTGAAGGGCTAATTTTTATGTTATTTGGACACATTTGAACAATGACATGCTACTTCCTAATCCTCTTACAATGAAAAATATTAACACTAATTTAGCTAATATAATTGCTCAGCAAAATTAAAAAAAAATATTAGGCAACAAACAATGAAATCTGATATAGTTGGGCATTTGTCACCAAAATGAAATAATCTACCTGAAAATAAATAACAAAGAGAAGCAAAGTAGGAAAGTTAACACTCAAAAAGAATCTTTAAAGTGATGCAGGTATGCCAATCTACTCTTTTCTCTCTAGAAAAAGGCAGATATATTCTGCAGGATCTATAAAAGAGTCAGCATAAGAAAGCCTTCCATAGATTTTGGACATTAATAAAAAACTGATGAAGACAATGAAATGGATCTACCAACCTGTTTTTGTAAGTTAGTCAGTTTACTCCTGCTGAATATGATTCCAACCATATGTTCTTTCAGATCGGCATCTGACGTTGCCTTTATATAGAAAAAGGAAAAACAAGCTCTTTGAATAAAATTTGTACATTTGACATTTTAAGGTATCAAAATAAAACATGTGGGACTACATCACACTAAAAGCTCTGCACAACAAAGGAATCATCAATAAAATAAAAGAGCAACCTAATGAATGGGAAAAAAATCTGCAAATCATGTATCTGTTAAGGGACTAATCTCTAAAGTATAACTCAATATCAAAAGAACCAAACAACTGATTAAAAAACAGGTAGATCTGAACAGACATTTTTACAAAGAAGACATACAGTTGATGACCAACAGGTACATGGAAAGGTGTTCTACATCACTAATCATCAGATAAATACAAATCAAAACCACGAATGAGATGCTACCTCACCCCTGTTAGAATGCCTATTATGAAAAAGACAAGAATAACAAGTGTTGGCAAGGATGTGGAGTAAAAGCAACCTTTATGCACTGTTGGGAATGTAAATTGAATGTGTGTGTGTGTGTGTGTGTGTGTGTGTGTGTGTGTGTATTCTTATTTAATCTTCAAAACAACTCCATACGGTAAAATCTGATGTCCTACCTATTTTATAGCTAAGAAAACCAAGACAAGGCACTCTTTTGCTTAAAGGCTCTTGAAGACAGGAACAAAACTACCAACCATATTGGAATTAACTGATATTTATAGAACCCCATCACAGAACAAAAACAGAGGTCATATTTTTAAGTTCACATGGACATTCACTAAAACATATCATATTATGAGTCAGAAATAACATTTTTAACAATTTTCTTTTCTTTCTATTTATTAATTTATTACATATTTTTATTGATTTCTGAGAGGAAGAGAGACAGAGAAAGAGATAGAAACATCGAATCATTGATTGACTGCCTCCTGCATGCCCCCTACTGGGGATCAAGCCTGCAACCTGGGCATGCGTCCTTGACAAGAATCAACTATCCACTAAGCCAAATCAGCTAAGGCTTAACAATGTTAAAAGGACCAAAAAATTTTTTTTAATCACACTGGAATTAAACTAGAAATTAATATAGAAAGCTATGAGGGACATCCCCAAATATCTAGAAATTAAACAAAACACTTCTAAATACCTATCCAGGAAGCCAAAGAAGAAATCAAAATGGGAGTAAGAAAATATTTTGAACTGAATAAAATGGAAAAAAAGCCACACAAACACATACCACATAAAAAATTGTGACACTCGCCAAAACCGGTTTGGCTCAGTGGATAGAGAGCCGGCCTGCGGACTGGAAGGTCCCAGGTTAGATTCTGGTCAAGGGCATGTACATGGGTTGCGGGCACATCCCCAGTAGTGGGTGTGCAAGAGGCAGCTGATCGTTGCTTCTCTCTCATCGATGTTTCTGACTCTCTATCCCTCTCTCTTCCTCTCTGTAAAAAATCAATAAAATATATTTAAAAAAAATTGTGACACTCAACTAAAGCAGTGGTTAGAAGAAAAATCACAGCATAACTTGAGAAAAGAAAGGTCTCGAGTCTATGCTCTATGTTTGGGGATTATAAAACTAGAAAAAAATCAGACCCAAAGTAAACAGATGAAATGAATAATTAAAGAAGATATATCACCACATACTGATATTAAAAGGATAACCAGAGTAAAGAACACACAACTTATGCCAATAAACTCAGAAAATTAGATTAAATGTACAAATTACATAATGAACTACCATAGCCCCACTCAAGAACAGTGGATAACTGCAAAAGCCCTGCATCTACCAAAGAAAGTAAATTTGTAGAATAATTTTTTGCTACTTAAAATACTAGCTAAATCATATAAAAACAAATGAGTTTCCTTATTTTTTAACTTTTCTCATAATTTGTGTCTTTTGGCTTATTAAAATTAGCATTACTGAGATTTAGTTCACTATATCTCATACTATGCCCTGTCGTTTGAAATGTGCAATCAATGGTTTATAGCATATACACAAATATATGCAGTTCTCACCACAGTCAATTTTCGAACACTTTCATCATCCCAAAAGAAACACTGTACCATTTAACAACCACTCCTCTAGTTTACCTTCCCTTTTACTAAAGAAAAATGAAATGCATATAAACTAATATTACGTATCTATTAACAGACATAATAATATATGGATTATTTTACTGAATAAAAGAAAATACAAAAATTGAAATATGTGACAATATCTATTATGACAAAATTTCTTAACAAGCCAGGAAGAAATAGAAGGAAATATCCTCAACTGATTAAGAGCATTTACAAAAAAATCTATAGCTAACATCACATGTAATGGTGAAAGACTAAATGCCTTCCTTTTAATATCCAAAGAAGGAAAAGATGTCTGATCCTAACACTTCTATTCAACATGGTACTGAAGGTCTTCAACATTCCAAAGATACAAGAAAAATTTAAAGCATATATATTGGAAAGGAAGAAGTAAAGCCAATTCTCACAGAGTACATGATTGTCTATGAAGAAAATCTCAAAGGTTTCATAAAAAAGCTTCAATAGTAAGTGATTTAAGATCACAGGATATAATTCACGACACAAAATTAAACTGTATGCTAGAAATGAACAACTGGAAAGCAAGAAGAAAACATTTACAACTGCATAAAAACCATAAAATGTTTAGGGAACAATTTAACAAGATGTGTATAAGACCTGTACACTGAACTACAGCACGTTGCTAACAGAAATTGAATATAAGATCCAAATAAATGGAGAGACTATATCATGCTTGTGGGTAAAAGGACTCAATATTATTAAAACACCGATTCTCTCCAAATTAACTTATCAATTTGGTACAATTTCAATCAATATACAAAAATATTTTGGGGGGGGCAGGAGGGGAACTGACAAACTAATTTTAAGCTTTATATGGATATGCAAAGGACCTAGAAAACAGCACTGAAAGAGAACCAGATTGGAATCTGATTCCATGATTTTCTATACAGCTGCAGTAATCAAGACAGTCAGATGGTGGTGTAAAATTACATATATATATTTGAGGCCAGGTGCACAAAATTTGTGCATGGGTGCATGGGTAGGGTCCTTAGGCCTGGCTGGTGATCAGGGCCGACCAGGGCCTCCCTTTCCTGGCTGCAGATCAGAGCCTTCCTTCATTCCACCCCCTGGTGGTCAGTGTACATCATAGTGAGCGATCAAACTCCTGAGGGGACACTTTGCATATTAGGTGTTTATATATATAGACAATATAAAACAGTAAAACAGAACAGAGAATCCAGACAAATTAACTTAAAATGTATATAATCCTAAATAAAATAACTAAAATCTGTTTCTAGAAGAAAATGTGCTAAAAATATGTGTTTCTTTACATTTTAGATAAGACACAAAAATCATGAGTCATTTAGAAAAAATACAGTGGACTTCATTAAATAGAACTTCTGCTCTCTGAAAGATAAGTTTCAGAGTAGGAGAAAATATTTGAACACACAGGGCCTACAGCCTGAATATACTGAATATATAAAGGAATTTTATAACCCATTAATAATACAAATAACCCAATACAAAAACATGAGTCAAAATTCAAACAGATGCTACACTAAAGTGGTTGATAGGGTCTAGGCATGAGATGAGGGGGCTGACTACAAAGAAGCATGAGGAAAATTTTTGGAGTGAGGTGCTTTAAAACTTGATTACAGTGATGATTTCACTGCTGTATACATTTGGTCAAAATACATCAAATGATACAGTTGAAAAGGATAAAATTTTTTCTGTGTATTTTTAAAAAATATATTTAATTGATTTTTTACAGAGAGAAAGAGAGAGGGATAGAGAGTTAGAAACATCAATGAGAGAGAAACATCGACCAGCTGTTTCTTGCACACCCCCACCAGGGATGTGCCCTCAACCCAAATCAAACCCGGGACCCTTCAGTCCGCAGGCTGACGATCTATCCACTGAGCCAAACCAGTTTCGGCAGGCAAACTGGTTTCGGCTCTGTATATTCTTTATTTCATATATTGTATGCTTAATTTCTGGCTGGTCTTTTCCATTTTTTGGTATTCTCATTAAGGTCCTTGAAGGTCTCACCAAGCTTCTTGGAGGTCTCATCAAGTTTCTCAAAGGTTTTTAGAAGATTCTTAACCTTATAAATATGATTCTGAACTCTGTGTCATCCAGTAGTTTATTTTCCTCCATCTCTCCCATTGGTGACATGCCTCTGTGTCTCCTCATTTTGGCTGCCTCCCTGTGTTGATGGAGTGGCTTTGTGTGGTCGGTGACTTATAGGGGCCAGGAGCTCAGCTTCCCCAATCATCTGAGGTGGTCACTTTTGGTATATCCCTTTGTGGGCTGAGTGCAAAGTCTTGGTGTAGTTAAGCCTTGATTTCTGTTGGTATATTGGGAGGAATTGACTTCAGGCCAATTGTCTGTGAGGACCTGCTGTGCCTATAAAGGAAGAACTGCTGCGCTGGAGACATGCCTTGTTTCAGTGGGGCTTTGGTGCTCACTGAGTCCATCTCCCGAATGTGTCACTTATGGGTATGAGGGGTTAAAACTGAGCACTAGAAACACTGGCTTCTGGATATCCAATGGGGTGCAATTTAGCTACTGTCTGTGACCATGCAGGGAATACCACAGTCCTCTCCTTCTTTGCTAGGTTTAAACTGCAACTGAGAGGGCCATTCATATGCAAAAGCCGCTGCTTGGAGCTTGGGTGTGTTTGTAGGTTGTGAGGGGCGGAATCTCAGTGTGTCATTAGGCTTGGGCGTGGCCAACAGCAATGGCTACCTGTCAGCCGCCTCTGGGATCAGTGTCTCCAAGAGGCTCCCATGTCTGCCACCACAGCACAGCAAACAAATATTCTTGCTAAGTTCTGAAAGCAAGCCACCCTCACTTTTCTACCCGCTGGCAGACAGTATAGCCTCTCTCCAGAAACTGGATTTCAGAGAGATTGGGAGCTTATCTCTCTTTGGGATGAAGAAAGCAATGCCCTCTGCCAGCTGGGATCCGCCGCCAGCCCATATTGTGTCCGCACCCCTCTATCTCAGTTTTTCAGTGCTTGTGCCTTGAATTCTCCTCTTTCTCTTTCAGTCTAGTTGTAGGGCTTCCTTTCAGTCAGCTTTCCCTTGGGTTTAGGCTGATAGACGTTTTATTTTATAGTTTTATTTTTGAAATTGTTGTGCACAGCAGCAGATTTGGTGTGTTTACCTATGCTGCCATCTTCGTTCCCTCAACTGCATTTTGGAAATAATTTCAAGAATAGTACTAAGAATAGGTTATTCCAATAAAAATGTACTCAACACATGGGTGTTTATGCCATGAAAGACACAAAGACAAACAAGATATGTACTTGGTCTTTTAGAGACCATGATTCAGTAGAAGACACGATAAAACATGTATATATGTAAGCATAACAAGTGAGAACCAAGAGACACATAGAGGTTACTATGAAGTTTAGCAGAGGCTAAATATTTGGTTTAGAGAAAACTATGTTGTGTTTGGGAGAATGCATAAAGAAAGTTCATGGAGAAGACAATCGTTAGACTTTACTGTGAAGACATAGAAAATGGAGGAAGAAGATGACTGATGGTATACTGCACAGTAAATCACTAAATTAATTTTACAAATGCTAACACTTGAATAAACAGCCCAAAGTATAGAGAAAATTTTGTTGCTACTTAAAATACTAACTAGAACACACATGAATACTGAATTTCTTTTGATAGTTCCTTTATCTTCTAATTAAAGTAAAAAATATGAAGTGCACATAACCTAATTATTACATGTCCATTAAAATACACAGTAATAGATGGGTTATTTCACTGAACAAAAGAAAATGAAAAAGGGAAATAAAATATTTTTAGAATACAAATAAATACATTGTGTACTTTTTCCTCTCCTTCAGGTGATGACAACAGTGCCTTTTCCTCTTGTTCAGGGGTGGGTTCAGCATCACCAGAGATGAGTTTTCCAAATACCTGACGAAGAAGACAAGGGTATGCGAAAAAATTAATGGCAGGAATTACCACGTGAAACGCAGAAGGCTCATCAGCTGATTCTGTACAGGCTTTATTAATATTACCATATTATTTCTGCTCTACACCAGTACTTTTCAGAATTATGAAGGTAAAGTGAAATAGAGGAGTTTAGGCCGAGATGAAAAATGGGCAACATTGCCGAAACCAGTTTAGCTCAGTGGATAGAGCGTCGGCCTGGGGACTGAAGGGTCCCAGGTTCGATTCTAGTCAAGGGCATGTACCTTGGTTTTGGGCACATCCCCAGTGGAGGGTGTGCAGGAGGCAGCTGATCGATGATTCTTTCTCATCGATGTTTCTAACTCTCTATCCCTCTCTCTTCCTCTCTGTAAAAAATCAATAATATATATATATTTTTAAAAAATGGGCCACATTTGTAGCCAGCAGTCTCTAGTAAGTTCTACAAAATATTTTGTCAACCCTCTTGATATTTTTGTTGAAATAATCTATTCTGTGCTGGAATTCACAGGAAGGACACTCACCTGCGACGTGATGAGTCTGAACACTCGCAGAGTCTCAGCTTCACAGTTCCTCTGCTGAGCCACACTAGCTGAAATCTGGCCAGCAATTTTTGTGCTTTCGCCATCCTTCCAGCCCAAGACCTTTACTTGTCGAACCCTCAGTGTATTTTCTGGGCCCTTTAATTCAATTTTGATGATGTGATTATCCCCTCCTGGAAGTTCACTTGTTATCCAACCAATGTGCCTGGAATCCAGATCAACCTGGCAGAGCAGAAAGGGGACAGAAACCTGTCACAGCTGTATCACTTTGTATCACTGTCCTAGACTTAGCACCAGTAACAGCACAATACACATGATTGTACCAAGAGTAAAGTTTTCTAGGTAATTCCACACTGATTATCTTATTTAACTTTGTTAGGATAAGTAATACAATATTAGCTGTTATACAGATGAAGAAAGTACAGTTAACATAGTAGAAGGATTCTCACTAAGGGATGGAATTGAGAATTAAAATACACAAGTTACAGAAATGAAACCATCACAAACAAATTATATGACTATACTTTATCTATACTGACCATAAGTAGAAACACTCACAATGAGGTTCTGTTTTATGCATTTTCACATTAAATCCATTTAAAGACAAGCATTTTAATGTGCAGTTACCCATGTTTTACTTTAAAAAAGTTATGTAATAAGTAACTTCATATCTGTGATTATTTTACTACTAGAGACCCGGTGCATGAATTGGTGCATGGGTAGGTCCAGCCAGCCAAACCCCACTGGGGGCCCATTAGGCAAGGCTGGTGGGGTGAGGGAGAGGGATTGTGGGAGGTTGGCTGGCCAGCTCTACCCTCTATTGGGGTGTTGGGGGTTGATTAGAGGAAGGGATGGCCAGGGGTGGGGGGACTGACTGAGCCCAGATCAGGATAGTTGGCTGCTGCAGTGCGCATCATAGCCACTGGTCTTTCTGCCACTCCAGTTACTGGGCATTTATTTATTTATTTACTAGGGGCCTGGTGCACAAAATTTGTGCATTGGGGAGGGGTCATCAGCCCAGCCTGCCCCCTCTCACATACTAGGAGCCCTCAGGGGATGTCCTATGGATGGCTTAGGCCTGCTTTCCATTGGGAGCGGACCTAAGCCACAACCTGGCGTCCCTTTGCTTGAGGCGACCTGGCTGATCAGGGGAAGGCGCCAGCCCCATCACCCTGCTGCTGCAGCCACTGCCAGTCACTGCAGCCGCCAAGGTATTTTCATCAACACGGACTCCAGTCCCTTCACCATGAGAAAATGACAACTTTCTTTAAGCATTTTAAAGATGTGTCTTTCATAGAATATGACATTTCTTTCTTTATTTTTCTTTTTATCCTCACCTGAGGATATGTTTCCACTGATATTTTCTGATCACAGGCTTGGCCCCTTCCCAAGCCTAAAGCCTCTGCCCAGGCTTTTAGGTTTGGGAAGGGGTTTCCCCTGGCACCTCTGATTGTAGGCTTAGCCCCTTCCTAAGCCTAAATTCCCAGTCCCAGGTTTAGGCTTGGGAAGGAGACCCCCGCCCCTCTGATCGCAGGCTCGGTCCCTTCCCAAGTCTAAAGCCTTCGCCTCAGGTTTAGGCTTGGGAAGGGGTCCCCTCCCCACCACCTGGAACCTCTGCCTCAGGCTTTAGGCTTGGGAAGCGGTTCCCCACCTGCACCTCTGATTGCAGGCTCAGCCCCTTCCCAAGCCTAAAGCCTCTGCCCGATGGCCAGCTGGGAGTGACCTGGGTGCTGAGGAGGTTCCCTGGACCCAGGTATATATGCAAATTAACCACCATCTTTGTTGGTTAATTTGCATACTCACTCTGATTGGCTGTGGACATAGCGAAGGTACGGTCAATTTTACATGTTTCTCTATTATTAGGTAAGATAGTAAATATTTTTTTATTGATTTCAGAGAAGAAAGGAAAGGAAGAGAAAGATAGAAACATCAATGATGAGAGAGAATCATTGACTGGCTGCCTCCTGCACGCCCTCTACTGGGGATCAAGCCTGCAACCTAGGCATGTGCCCTTGACCAGAACTGAACCCTGGACACTTCAGTCTGCAGGCTAATGCTCTAGTCACTGAGCCAAACCAGCTAGGGCTGGGCTTTTGGGCTTTTAAATATATATTATGAAAGATATTCTCAATTATATACATTTTATCAAAGATTAAATTTCAATGCACTGTGAAATGATTTTTGACATTCTTCACTTGATAAAATGAAAATTGTTCTTAGGTCACTTGACATCCAAGAAATAACCCAAAATATCTACATTACTTATATTATAGACATCAAATTTGATATAATTTTAATTGATGTCAATTTACTAAAAAGAGCATTATGTATAAGCAAACACTATCTCATTGAATAAGATTAATTCCCCAAATTCTTTTTAAGAAAATGTTTTTATTGATTTTTAGAGAGAGGCAAGGGGAGGAATACAGAAACATCAATGGTGAGAGAGAATCATCCACTGGCTGTCTCCTGCATGCCCCCTACTGGAGATAGAGCTCCAAACCCAGACATGTTCCCTAACAGGGAACTGAACTGTGACCTTCCGGTTCATGGATCAATGCTCAACCACTGAGTTACATCGTTTGGATTCCCCAAATTCTTTAACAATTTAACAATTTAAACAAAAAATATTGTCTGTTTAATCCAAAATCTCAGTTCTTTCTTTCAGTATGATTAAAAACCAACAACAAATGGTCATTGTCCATGGGACAAAGTAGCTATAGAAGAACAGATCTGATAAAATTTCTCCCATCTGTTTATAATCTCAGATACATTCCCCCCCAAAAAATCTAACCTGTTTCTAGAGATGGTTTGTAAATTTACTTGCAAACTAGATGTAGCTGCAATATTATATGTGACAGATTTTCAGAGGACAACAAACTATGCTTTAACCTGAAGTATATGTAAATTCAGATGTCAATTGTGAATCAAATCCTATTTAATAAAAGAGTAATATGCAAATTGACAGCACCTCCACCACACCCATAAGCCATGGCCACCAAACCAAACAGGAGAGAGTATGCAAATTAACCCCATCAAGATGGTTGTGACCAGAGTGAGCAGGAGACTTGGGTTTCCCTGGCAACAGAGGAAACCAAGCTTTCCACACAACCCTGGCTGGGCTAGGCCTCCACTCAAGGCTATAAAGTTTCAATTATAGAAGATAAATTCCAGATACCAGGGCCTCTGCTTGGGCTGCCAGGGGGCATGGCTGGCCTGCAAACTACCACCTGCCTCTCCTAGGCTGCCCCACACCCCAAGGGAATCCCCATCCTGATCCGGGATCCCCTTCAGGGTAAACCAGCTTACCCCAACCTGTGCACAAGGCCTCTATCCTATCTAATAAAAGAGTAACATGCAAATTGACCATCACTCCAACACACAAGATGGCTGCCCCCATGTGGACACAAGATGGCCATCAAAAGATGGCCAGTAGGGGAAGGCAGTAGGGAGGGACCAGGTCTGCAAGGGAGGGCAGTTGTGAGCGATCAATCCTGCAAGGGAGGGCAGTTAGGGGTGACCAGGCCGGCAGGGGAGGGAAGTTAGGGGCTACAGGGCCTGCAGGGAAGGGCAGTTGGGAAGGACCCAGATCTGCAGGGAAAAGCAGTTGGGGGTGGGGGGGACCAGAACTGCAGGGCAGGGCAGTTAGGGGTGATTAGGCCTATAGGGTAGGGCAGTTAGGGGCAAACAGGCTGGAAGGGGAGTGGTTAGGGGTGATCAGGCTGGCAGGCAGAAGTGTTTAGGGGTAATCAGGAATGCAGGCAGGCGAGCAGTTGGAAGCCAGAAGTCCTGGATTGTGAGAGGGATGTCCAACTGCCAGGATTGGGCCTAAATGGGCAGTTGGACATCCCTTGAGGCGTCCCAGTTTGGAGAGGAAGCAGACTGGGCTGAGGGTCACCCTCCCTACCACCTTCCTCCCCCATGCATGAATTTCATGCACCGGGCCTCTAGTCTATGATACATTAGGGTAATAATGAGTACAATTTTAGTACATGATGGTTGTAATTGTCCCTTTACCTGGACCACTTGTCAATTTAGCATTTTTAAATAGATGATTTCTTATAATGCTAAGATTAGAACTCAACAATGGAGACTGAGAAGAAATTTCTCCCTAGGTAGTAAAACATATGATGACAAAATTTTTTTTTTTTTTTTCTAGCAGCTTCTCTAATTGGGTATTTTTTTTCCATCTTGTCTTCTAGCTCACTGATGCGGTCCTCTGCTTCTTCTAGTCTACTCTTGATGCTTTCTATTGAGTTCTTCATAGAAGCGATGTCATTTTTCATTTCTTCTTGGGTCACCTTCATTTCCTCTTGGTTCTTCTTCAGATCCTCTTGGTTCTTCTTCATTTCCTCTTGGGTCTTACTCATATTGTCAAATTTGTCTTCCATTCTTTTTAGCCATCCCATGATCATTACTCTGAATTCTTGCTCTGGTAGGTTGCTTGCCTCTAAATCGTTTACTTCCTTTTCTGGTGATGGCTGATTTTCTTTCATAGGCGGGTTGTTTCTTAGCCTCCCCATGATATTTCTTTTTTTTTTAGGATGCCTGTTTATGTAGTTTGATGACAAAATTTTAATTACCTGCTTTATTCTGCACAAATCTTCTACTGCTTTTCCAGTTAAGAAGGTCATTGAAGTAACTTTATTCTAAAATAGACAATTCAAAATAGTTATTATGACATATTCCTTTTCCAGACTTTCCAATGCTTTCTTACTGCCTACATAAACTTTTCTGTCTGTCTTTAATGGTCCTTCCCAACTAACCTCATTCCATTTGTTCAACCAACCATAATTTCTCAACTCCATTAATTTCTTATTCACACAAACTCTACCGTAAATCTCACATTTCAACTTTTCTCCATGAGCTCTGAGAGCATTGCTTCCCCTTCCTCCTTTTCAGTCTAACTCTAAACATTTAAATTCTTTATCATGAAGTCTTTCAATAATTCTGCTTGTCACTCATGTCCCACTCTCTCTTTAAGTAAAAAGAAGAAAGGCTTAACTAACAAATACTTGTGACTATCACAATGTGCCATTATGAACTTGAAGAAGGATATAGGAGAAAGATGGGCTCTATTCCCTGGAGACTCTTGCTAAACAATAGAAGGAACATTGACACAAAAAGTATATATCTAACAGTAGAAGCTCAAATTCTTCAGTAGTGAAAAGAGTCATGCTGGCATGAGAGCCACAGATCTTAAGGTTAAATAAATTTTATGCAAAGTATATCAAGAAACAGATTAATATTACTTCCTTGGGGAGCTGCACACTTTAAGTGCTATAGGCTGATGGAATTTAAATCAACACATGCTGGTCTATAAGGTACTCTGGTGGGCATGCTGGGGGACACAGAAGTAGTAGTAAGTGAGCCGCAAGGATGCATAACTTAGAGGAAATTTCTTAAAATAAAAACAGATGTTAGCTTACCTACTGAAACTTTTAAAAATGACGAGTTAAGCTGATCTCCTTTAAAAGGTGGACATTTCAAATTGATTAGAATCACTGTTCTGAGGGAGAGTATTTCCTAGCTTAAAATGGACCATGAATCAAAGATAAGTTTGTAATGAGCAGTGAGTTCTAATCAGAAAAATGTATTGATTTATTACACTTGATCTTCTAGTAAGGTAAGTTCATGATATATTAGCTACCCCCCTTTTTCTTAGCCAGCTCCAGAGAAGAACTGAATCTGCACTGATGGACAGGCATTAGACTGGCTAAGAATGAAGGAGTGCTCTGATTGAGTACTAAACCTCACTTCTGTGGTTGGCATATTCTATCCAGGTTCTCCAAGACCCAATCCCCTACGCTGGCTCTTCCTGGAAAAGGAAATATGCAAATGGATGGGAGCAGCTTGGTAATGATCCAAGGAGATTCATTAACACTGCACCTGCCAACAAGGCACATCTACTTTGGGAGAAAATAATTCCAATAAATAACCTTCCTTAGGAATGGGGTTAGAAGTACGGGGGCTTGGCAGTGGTTCTTTCTTCTGGGTTCTTATCACTCAAATAGGATTCTCTCCCCTTTGTTTAGTGCCTTATAAAAGTGTGTTTCACCTATCTGAAACATGGAAAGACAGGGCTAGGTAAAGTATAAATCATGATTACTTGGGTTAGTCCAAAGTCCCCTCACTCACTCCATGACAGCTGGGGGTGAGGTTTAGGAACAGAAAGCTGTGACAGTATAGGTCAAAATGTATTAAGTGCCATCAGAGTAATATACAAATAACTCAGAGAAGGGAAAGAGTAACTTTTTTGTAGAGAAGGTGCTGGGAGAGGCTTTCTCTGCTGGGTCTAGAGATGTGGAGGATATGAGAGAGTTTAAGGGGATGACTTCCAGGCCAACGGGCTAGCTTAAACAAGGGCATAAAGGTAGAAAAGTATAGAGAAGACATTTATTTTGCTTAGATGTAGCCATGCTACATTTGTAATAAGACCTCTTTCTAGAATTGATATTCCACAGTACTCCTAGTCTGTTGTTAGACTTACAGTTTCTTTGGGAAATACAAAATGCTGTGTGGTTGGTAAAGTTCCATCTTTTTGCTAAACTCAGAAATGACAGAACATGATTACTAACTGTCTGAAAAGAACCAATGTGCCACAAATTAAATTTCCTTTCTTACCCCAAGATCTCGGGAATTGTCCACGTGAACAGAAACATAGCGAGCATTGATTCCTTTTACACAGTTGATGGTGATGTTCTTAGTTTTGTTTTTATCCTCATCTCCTGATTCCCAAAAGGTTTCTGTGGAACCATCTGTCAAACTGCCAATCATAGCAGGCCGGCTTGAAGTTTTTATGTCAACAATGCTGGTTAAGTCCTTTAAGCACATTACTATGCATAATTCCTACCAGAAAGAATTATAAGTAATTATAATATTCAAATGGAAATCTGCCGTGATAATAAATCGTGAGATAAGAATATGCTGTAGTATAGTAACAGGGTAATTGTTAAGTGACTGACCTGACTCATAGCTTCAAAGCCAGATTGTATACTGATGCTAAAACTCTCTTCACTATCTCCATCATCTGATTTTGATAAAATGTTGTTAATGTGATGAAATACATTGCTCTGATGGAGGAACTGGTGATCAGATTGCTTGAATTTCAGACTCCAGCATCTATAAAGACATAAGCAATATATTAAATAATTCTTTTTCAGAAATTTCTAAGAAATTCTAACATTTCAAGTAATCTTAATGATCTAGGTAAAAATGGAAATTTAAAAACTCCAGGAAACAAAAACATTACTATTGGTGCTTTTATAAAGTAAAATTAATTTATGAGAAAAAATGGGATAAGTTCTAAGGCAGGTTCACTCATGTTAAATCTAGATAAACTAGAAGCCTGGTGCCTGAAAATTCGTGCACTCGGGGTGGGGAGATGTCCCTCAGCCTGGCCTGCACCCTCTGGCAGTCTGGGACCACTTGGGGGATGTCCAACTGATGGCTTAGGCCCACTCCCCTGGTGATCTGGCCTAAGCTGGCAGTCAGACATCACTCTAGCAGCCTGGGGAGGGGGAGCAGGCCTAAACTGTTCGTCGTACATCTTCAGTGCTGTTGCAGAGGTGGGAGAGGCTCCTGCTACCACTGTTATGCTGGTCAGCTTCTGGCTGAGTGGTACTCACCCTGTGGAAGCACAATGACCACCCAGGGGCAGTTCCTGTGTTGAGTGTCTGCCCCCTGGTGGTCAGTACGCACTACAGTAACTGGTTGTTCCACTATTAGGGACAATTTGCATATTACCCTTTTATTATATAGGACTGTATACAAGAAGGTGAAGGCTATAGAAGCAAAAAAGGTAATAAATCAGTTTTGTGACAAGTGTTACCTAACTATGACTGACTCTCAAATTTATAGTCTTATAATTCCATACTATTTGCACTTCAAAAATTTTGTGAGGAAAAAACAAAATCTCCCCTCTGTTGGTCTTACCCATTAGGGGTGTGGGTAGCCCAAATCACAGCAATGACCTATTTCATAAAAATCAATAGAGGATTTGTTTATGTTAATCTCCAGTATATGTGGGTCTAATAACAAGTTCACAATGTAAATGTTAAAAACTCAGCAGGTTTGGACTTAAAAGGAGGTGATGCTCCTCAAGGAAGTTTTAAGATTAGTCATATATAACTTCATTTTTCTCAAGATTATTTTCAATTCAAAATCCTATTTTGATTTATGTCTTTGAGATTTCATTCTCCTCTCATTTTGTGACATTTAAGATTCTACTTTTAGGCAGCACTCAGAAAATTAATTTGGGTTAGGAAAGAGGGAAAAGTGAAGAGGATCCATATTATATACAGCAGCAAACAGGTGTAAGCTAAGAAGAGGAACAATTCTAGTTTATGACAGGAATGAGGGAGGCACCAATCACATACATAGGAATTCTTCATATCTTAATATTTATATCTCAAATACAGCAAAAGGGGCCTTCCAAATGATTGAAATTTGAGTAGCCTATAAAATATTCTCTCCAAAGAACCTAGAATATTTAGATATAAAATTACCTTAGGGCCATCTGCTGTAATGAGCTTCCACTGGGGAGAGACATCATAAGATCGGAGATCGTTTGAAGTAAGCGATGAAATGTATGTGGTAAAGGATGAGCGGCTTCACCTGCAATCACTATATCTGAGAGTGGATGCTCACATACTCTTGTATCTTTGTCCTAAGACAGAAATAGAAAGCAAGTTGAACAGTTGGTGTATTGAAAGAATTTCCCCCACAAAAGAATCTTATGTATACTTAAAAGTATTGTGTTACTTTCAAGATACTCCTGTAACAGGAATCTACATGACAAAACCAAACCATAAGCAAAACATACATTAATATTTCACCTAGCCCTAATAGGTTTGGCTCAGTGGATAGAGTGTCGGCCTGTGGACTGAAGGGTCCCAGGTTTGATTCAGGTTAAGGGCATGTACCTTGGTTGCGGGCACATCCCCAGTAGGGGGTGTGCAGGAGGCAGCTGACCCATAATTCTCTCTCATTGATGTTTCTAACTCTCTATTCCTCTTCCTTTCTCTTTGTAATCAGAAATCTATCAGCAGAAGAAATGAGCTATTCTCTTTGAGATTCACCCAGACTGCTGAGCGAATAAAGCAATTGTTTTAATTCAGTGAGTTTTGGGGTGGTTAGTTATGTGGGAATAGAATGCTTTTACAGGTATGTAAGAATCTCTCTCACATTGTAATTGTGGATTCTTTTCTATTTTTCCTTATAGTTATGTCAATTTTTACTTATTTTTTAAAGGCTTTATTAGGTATATACATGCTCAAAATTAATCTTTTATCATTTTTTAGAGTCTCTTTATACCTCTTTTAAAAAAATATATTTTATTGATATTTCACAGAGAGGAAGGAAGAGAGATAGAGAGCTAGAAACGTCGATGAGAGAGAAACATCGACCAGCCGCCTCTTGCACACCCCCTACCGGAGATGTGCCCACTACCAATGTACATGCCCTTGACCAGAATCGAACCCGGGGCCTTTCAGTCCACAGACTGATGCTCTACCACTGAGCCAAACCGGTTTCGGCTCTTTATACCTCTTAATAATTTTTCTTGAAGTCTACTTATTTCTGATGTTATCTTTTTCTTACTTTAAAAAAAATATATTTTATTGTTTTTTTACAGCAAGGAAAAGAGAGGGATCGAGAGTTAGAAACATCGATGAGAGAGAATCATTGATCAGCTGCCTCTTGCACACTCCCGACTGGGGATGTGCCCGCAACCAAGGTACATGCCCTTGACCAGAATTGAACCCGGGACCCTTGAGTCCGCAGACCGATGCTCTATCCACTGAGCCAAACCGGTTTCGGCTATTTTTCTTACTTTTAATCTTCCTGGATCACTGTTTTGGATGTGATGCTTATAAAAAACATCTAGCGTTTGTTTTTATTCTCTATCTATTGTGACAGTTTTGTCATTTAAATGGAAGATTTAGTTCTCTAATTTTATTCCAGATATGGAAATGAAGCCCAGAGGTCAAAACCAGGCTGATCCCACGCTTCCAGTGTCCTAGTTCAATACTTGTCCATGATGCATGCTGTCTCTAATAAAATCCAAGTTCCTTCCAGACAAACAAACACTGGAATTTCATGTTCCTGCACAGAATCAATGCTGATATCTTACACAACTTTGGTAAGGTAGACTGATATATGTAATAATGTTGCCCTGTTTATTTAATATTGTACTGTAAAAGTATCTTCCAGTTGATTAATGACAATGATGCTTAGGGAGAAATCAGAATTGACTAAGTATATTTAAATTGATAAGAACAGATATTACACTTGATCTTAGCCAAAAGGCCAAGAAGCGATTGACTAAGTATATTTAATATGTTGTTCTTAGCATTGAAATTGTATTCTTTTCTTTAGGTCATATAATCTGTGCATGACCTCATGCAAATTATTATACTATCTGAAGGTATTTCTGCTGTTTTATAAAAATATTGACAATTAAAAAAACAAAAATCTTTCTTACTTGTTCTGCGTTTTCTTTGTTTGTTTTATTTTCCTCATCCTCTTCTTCCTCTAGTTCCATTGGAGCAGGAGTCAGGGATGCCACAAAATGCCATAGAATATCATGGAGAGAAGTTGTTTGGATGACATTGCATAGAAGCCAGTTGAAAGCCTGAATAAATAATGGTTAAATTAGTTTAAGATGAAAAGAAAATATACAAGTAAAAAAATTCAGGGCTTTTCTTAATTGGAAACAAAGTACCTCCAGATTAAATGTCTTAATGAACTCTAGGAAGCCTGACTTTTGTTTCACTTAAATACACTGATGAACTTGAAATAGTTACAAATTTTGGTCCTAATTTAAAAAACTATAATAGGAAAAATAATATTTATAAAGTGCAATACCAAAATACTTTTTTAAGCCATATTTTAACTTAATAATGTGTCTTATATTAATTTACTCAAACACATTTCATCCTCCCAGCTTGCATTTAGGATCAACACAGACTGTTCCTCAAGCTCAACACAAGCTACCATTTAATTAAAAATATTTATTTGTTCCCATCAATAAAGTAGTAGATTATCATAAGTGTAATAAGAAAAAAATTTACTACATGGAAGTCTATGATATTCAGCAATCGTACGATTTCCAGAGAACAGAGACTCAGATAAATTATAATTTAGTTTTATAACTCAAAAGCATATTTATCCCCTTTGCATGATCATTCTAACTGAAATGACACTGTGATAACAAAAACTTTTTCAAAAAAGATAATATAAGGACTCAAATAATAAAGCAATGTAGAAATAAATTTCTTTAGAATGCTTACATATGGAACTCTAAAATCATTTCTACTCATAAATTTGAGTTTAATTTTGATGGGAACATTTAAATTTTCAACTGGCTAATGTCTCTTAATTTATTGCAATTTCTGTTTGGTAAAAAGGTGACATCATTAAATAGAATCATCACATGATTTGTATGATCAATGAATCAATAACCACGCTAATGTATTCATACCTCCATAGCAAAAACTCGACAAGCAGATTTCCTTAGGGCCTGTTTCATTGCTATTTCAAGACCTTCTAGATCATGATGCTGTATAACAAAAGCTAAAACTGGCCATTGGAAATTTCGTTCTCCTTTGGAAAGAGAGCTGTGGGCTGATATTAGCCGGGAAAGCTCAGGAGATGGATGTCTCAAGAGAGAAGAACCAACTTCTATTAAGAAAAAAAGGTATTAATTTTCATAGGCAATACATCAGGTTAATATACTTAAGATTATATTTAAAAATAATAGTATCTAACTTATTCACTATAGAGCTTTGGGATTTTTTTTTTCACTTGCTTAAATCACAATTACTTAAATTCTTCTTGAGGCTTAAAAAGTTTAATATCATACTTTCCTAAAGTCATACAGCTATTAAATTGTAGGGGGTGAGTTTTGAATCCCAGGCTGAATCTTAGTTCATGCTTTCTAAAACACTAAACACTAAGTGATTTTTCTCCCTAAATGAAATCTGTATTTCATCCCCAACATTTTCTAAAGGACTGCTTTGCAATCAATGTGCCTCAATAAAAGCTCAAAAATATTTGTTAAATGAACATAGAAATCAATGGGGGATGCTCAATAATATATTTCTTGAAGATCTTCAATAAGATACAAAGTTATCTACATATAAATATTAGGCCATATCTTACTAGTGATCTACCTAATAAGTAATAACCATAATATCTGTTTTCTTGGTTTTATTTCTTTACTTTACTCTTGGGACAGTCAACTAGCCCCAATTTGGGTCTTAATACCAATTCGTTCAGAGTACCTAACTTTTTTATTATTGATTAAGAGTTTTAAATACACAAATTTTATTATTTATTCAGAGTGGAACTAGCTGTAAAGAGTTATAAGCTTCTATTGGGAATGAGAAGATAATTGTGAAAGTATAAGTCACTGGAATTGCTGGCTCACTGTAGCCTACTTGAAGGGATATGGTAGCAACATTTGGTTTAGATGCCTAACAAGTAAGATTTTAAATGTCAATTTATTCTTGAGTAATCACTGTATGATTTTTGGGTGTCTCTTTTAACTGAGATGCAAAATTTATGCCCTAGCTGGTTTGTCTCAGTGGATAGAGCATCAGCCTGTGGACCAAAGGGTCCCAGGTTTGATTCCAGTCAAGGGCATGTACCTTGGTTGCAGGCTCCTCTCTGTCTGGAGCCCTGGTCAGGGCCCTGCAGGAGGCAACCAACTGATGTGTTATCTCTCACATCAATATTTCTCTCTCTTTCCTTCTTTAAAAATCAATGGAAAAATATTCTTGGTGAGGATAAAAAACCCACAAAATTTAGAGAGGCATACTTAGAGCCATGTTACATAGAAGGAATGTCTACAACAATTTTAAATTAATCAATTTCTTTCCCTTCAAAAATTGAATATTCAAAAATATCTGCACCCTGCCAGTGTGGCTCACTGTTCGATTCCCAGTCAGGGCACATGCCAGAGTTGTGCGCTTGATCACCAGAAAGGGGCATGCAGGAGGAAACCAATCGATTCTCTTTCATTGTTGATGTTTCCATCTCTCTTTCCCTTTCTCTCTCAAGTTAGTAAAAAATATATTTAAAAAAAGAAAAAAATATCTGCAAATGAAACTATTTAGGTTATTCAATGTTCCCTTTTTATCTTTATACTTACCAGTATCTCCACTGTTAACTCTTCTTCTAGGAATGGCTTTAACTCTTGCAGGTAAAATGGAGTGTTGTTTATCATATTCAGAAGCAACAACTGAGTATGATCTTTGGAAGACAGTTCTCTTTGCGAGATCAGTATCAGTTATGGGACTAGTTTCCAAACTGCAGATAAAATAAGAGGACAGATAAAAATGTAGGTGAAAAAGTAAATAAAGACTATATTTAGTTTATAATAGTGTAATCACATATGTAAACCTGTATTTCATGGGGAAAAACACAAATTCAAAGCCAACTTAATATTCTCTCTTTAAACAGTGCAACGAGAGGTAAAAAACTAGTTTTTAGCATTGCAGTTATATTATAGTTAGAACAGTCTATATGAGAACTTAAGTGATTTTCATGTAGGTTAAAGTAAACTAAATTTTTTTCTATTTACTATACCACCATTAAAAAACACTTGTAAAGTTATTAAGATGATTATATGATTTCCTTTATGGGGCATTTTATTAAAAAGAGAAGTAGCTTCCCTTCCTTTTCCTCTAAGACAAATTTAAAACTATTTTTTCCCCCACATATTCTTTTTTCTGTCACCTCATTCCAAACTGTGACATTTTTGCTCACCTTGAGTTTTGGAATTATTTCTTTTCCATCATTCAAGCTGTGTTTGAATCTTATGTCCCTCAGTAAAGCTTATATATTTTCTAGTTAGTGGCTAACTCCCTAGCCATTTTCTTAACTCACCACCTCTCTTAAGTGTGTGTACATTCTTGTTTGAATGGACTATAAATGTTGTACATGACTGGAGTTAATGTGCCTAGATGTCGGTTTGAGCTGCTTGCTTCCTGAATGACCGGGGTATAGGAATATGTTAATTTAATTTTTCCTACAAAATACATCATTTATCTACCTGTTTCACAATCATTGTCAACATTTTTCAATTCCTTATAGTTAACTGAAATCTTTGACTAAACGTATCAGCTTCTCAATTGAACTGTATTATCTTTGCATGTTTACCACGTCATTCCTCTTTCTAAAAGTCTCAGTGGTACCTCTGAATTACATTTATATAATTCTATTCAGTTTCTAAAAAGCTCTTTATTCTGATACTACTATACCTAATTGGGAGTAGTATGTAGGGGAAAATTGTAAGCAATATTTCAAGAAGTTCAAGATTTATTTTACTGCTTCATCTCTCATGAAACCTTCTCTAAGCACTGCCTTACAGCAACCTTTCTCTAGTCTGGTTTACTACAGCACTAAATGACATCATACAAAGGGAAGTTTTACTATTACTTCATTAGTGGTTTTTTCCCAACTAGTCTTCTTTTGCAATCAAAGACCTTGTAACTTACTTCATGTATGTAGCCTTTTTTCTTACTGCTCTAATAGTTAGCAAAGCTGACTCAATGTCCTTCCTGAGATGGAAGGATGTACTAACGAACTTCCAGACCATTCTCTTCCAGGTGTCTTTCTTCCACCAAACCATGGCTATTCATCAGAGAGGAGAGAAGCCAAATACCTTGGTGGCATAGACTTCATATTGCTCTCTGGCTCTTCAAATACATTAGGACTTGCATCAGGAGTTACTGATATGTACGGGGCAGGTACAGATGTTGAACGGAGATACCTCATTTCATCCTGAAATAGGTTGTCATCTTGATAGCCCACAAAATTTTCATGATGATGCCTACATTAAATCAAATCCAAGAACTTTAAATATGAAGGCAATACAGATAGTTTCCATTTTCAAGCTCTTTCATAAAAGCAAAAGCTGCACATTTAAATCTATATGAGCAAAGTATTAAAATAACCACAGATGTAAGTAGAAGGATATGAAAGTATGACAGTTTTACATATAGATAGATATTCCAGGTACCACAAACATTTCAAAACCAAAACTGAATTCATTTTTTTTCCTTTGGAGAGTTTTTATCTCTTCTGGTATTTTGGTGAGTGATCCCACCAATTATCCAGGGGCCTAAGTTAAAATATCTCAGTGCTTGTAGTAGGCTTAGTCCTCAACCATGACCCATTACTCAGGCCTATGAGTACTACATTTCCTTTCACAACCATTATTTCTTCTCATTCTCTATCATCACTGCCTTGATTTAGGCCCATGTTTCTTGCACAGTCACCTTTTTGGTAGGAACATATATAAGAGTCAAATTTGAGGGAAGATTACATATATAAAATGTTCCATGGGTTGAGTGAGTGTCCATTCCCCCAAAGAGCTAAAATTATAAAATCCATAATTATGGTATGCTAGCATTTTTACATGTTTTACAATTTCATCCTTTGCTTTTCAAACTGGGACAAAGAGTTGTTAATTTAAGTTTACTAAGTGGTCTTAATAAAGCTAAAGATTTGTTGCTATTGGGATACCTGATGATTTCCATCTTGGTCTCAAATGTATTTAGTCTTATACTTTCATTTTTGTTTCCCATTCGTTTTATTAAATTAGTAAGTGCAAAAGTAAAAGAAAAACCACCAATATCACAAAAATCCTGATATAACTCTGCTAAACAAAGAGGACAACAGTGCCAAAATGAAATTGTTGGCTGGCAAAGAATTTCTAAAATCTTCATTTGTCACCCAATGAAAAAATCTGAACTTGGTATATGAAAGGCTATTTTAGAGTGTCAGTGTTTAAGAGTGTGAAAGTACAGGCTGTACCACCCAAACCCAATATGGTATACTATTTATAGGCTCCCTCCATCTTCAGTAATGCCCTTTCATCTAGTTCCCACATTAGTTACTGAGTGATCTAACTGCAAACCAGTTCATGTATTTCCCCATTAAGATTCTTCCACCATTTCCTCTGTGAGGTAAAATCCAACCTTTGCAGGGTGACAGGGTTCCACATTACCAGGTCTTGGGTAACTACTTCTAGTGGCATTTCATATATTTCTCCCAGTTTTAATAAGCCTATTAATCCTTAAATATGTAATGCTATTTCATCATTTGTGTTTTCACACACATGGTTTACTCTGTCAGGAACACTTTCCTGCCATTACCTGTTCAATTTATTCCTATTTATCCTTTAAGACTCTTGTAAAGGGTCAGATTCTCTGGTCCTAATCTCCTGGGGAATATTCAGAAACTATCCATATTGTATGCTCTAAGAGCATCTGGTACATACTTCTAATATATACTAATTAAAATAGTATATAATTTTTAATATTTTATTTACATGTCTGTAAATCTACACAGAGTAAGAGTCCATGGAAGCCAGAATTTTATTATACTTATCTTGGGATCTTTAAGGTCTAGTACAAAGTTGGTACCCAGTTGCTATTTATTTAAATAACAGAATGAATCATTTAAAAAAATTAAAGAATTCTTTAGGAAATAGTTTCTTTCTACTTTAGCATTGCCCTCTTTTAGCAGCATGAAATCAGCCTACCAAAGAATAAAAGATAGCTAAAGTCTTACTTTCTAAGACATATTTTTATATGAATAATAATACTAATTGACATAGTATTTACAGGTTTTAAAAAAACCACCTAGTACCTTCAAGTGTCTTCCTACCAGTCAAATGTTGGTCAAGGCAACTGAGAATATGAATTCCTGGAGGTCACTTTATTTTACACAATGTGTTAATATAGCATGATATTCAGATCATGATATTAGTTAATCAACAACAGCTATTAATCACAAGCAATTAAATAAGAAACCAGTTATGTTACCTCGCTAATGTCTGCAGGTAAAGACAAGGCATTTTAGCAGGAAGATCCTCAGAAATGCCCTCCTTCACGCTGGGAAGCTGAGACTGGAATGGCTTGGCAGGATAACACAGGATGCTTGGCTCGGCTGCACTGCTCAGAGACAGCAGGAAGAGCGCATTCGCTTTAATCACCTGGTGAGCTTCCATAGTGGGTAAGGCACGAGGAGTCTTGACTTGCATTGGTTTCCTCCTGGATTGTTTGACCTGGCAAAGAAAAATGTGTAGTGATCTTTTCCTACTTATATTCAAATTCTTATTTCATAACCTAAGTATTTTGAGTCTGTAATACAAATTATTAAACACTTGTAGAATCATTTAAAAATAATAACAGTACTACCAAAACAACATTCACTTCATGCTTATCCTGAATTGATTGAAGTAATTTTATATTGAAGATAAACTATGTATCTTTTATGTCCTTGGGAAAATTAAAACGCTAACTAGTAAAATCTAAATGGAATTATTAAAAAAAAATCAATAATCTCTCTTTGTGTGTACATTTTTAGTTAGATGTACCTCTATTGTGAATGATCTTGACTTTCCATTAGTTCTACAACACAATTAGGGGTTAAGAAAAAGAGAGAAGATAAAGAATACAAAAAGAAAAGAAAAAGAGGGAAAACTGAAAGGGGAAGGTGAAAAGCTATGAATATGTGTAAAATTACATAATAAACATCTGTTAATAAGGCATATATGCCACAGGCTAGTTGTCTTGTGTTATCATAGATATAATTTATTTTTGTAATAAAAACACTGGCCTATGCCGAAACCGGTTTGGCTCAGTGGTAGAGCATCGGTCTGCGGACTGAAGGGTCCCGGGTTCGATTCCGGTCAAGGGCACGTGAGTTGGTTGCGGGCACATCCCCAGTAGGGGGTGTGCAAGAGGCAGCTGGTCGATGTTTCTCTCTCATCGATGTTTCTAGCTCTCTATCTCTCTCCCTTCCTCTCTGTAAAATATCAATAAAATATATTTAAAAAAAACAAAACAAAACAAAATAACACTGGCCTAGCACACATATTAAATATGTATATTATTACTCTACTTATAAACCTGGTCTTTAATATCAATTATGTGGAGTTATCTGATATAATATGATCATAAGAAGATATTTATAAGGTTTCTCCTCATCATTAACAATATAACTAGAATAGAATAAAAATACCTTTTCCCTTGCAGCAGCCTGTTTTTCCCGGAGGTATTTTTCTCTGCAGCGATCACATACCAGATACCAAGTGCTTCCTCCTATGCCACCATCACCACAGTTACCAGCCCATCCTCCACAAAAATGCCCAATGCTATTGTAACCTTGTCCACCAGCATAACGGCCACAACCTTGAAACAAGAACAAAGTAAGTGACCTTTGGTCTGATCCTTGGCATTTATACATTACCTTCTCACGTAAGCAAAATACTGAAGCAAGTATCTCACTTTTTTTAAATGGCTATTAACTATGCCAGAAAAATTGATTACCAAAAAGTAATCAATTAAATGATAGCTAAAATAGTCTGTACAGGCAGATGGAAAGAAATATACAATGTGCAATCTGGGTACATTTAGATTGACTTAAGTATGCCAATAAAAGTAAACAAAATAGAAATAAAATATTCTGTAAAAATAATATATTTTAAGGAATCGTATATTTCACAAGAGGTTTCAGGTATAATACGTAGAAAGAAAAACCTTTTAACCAAACTTATAATGGGCAAATTTTGGAATATTAATAAATTGTTATAGAAATCCCTACATTTAACTAAAATATAATCTTCTGATAAAACAATTGATATCACTTCCATAGGAAAATGCCCCCACTCCTCTAAATCAGTATAACGTAATTTAGTTTGTAATTTTGAGCAGGAAAACCTGTATCAAAGTAAACCTAATACTGGGATCTTTCCTCTGTATACAGACATGTCATGATTTCTACTGTGTGACATACCTTCACAGCCAGATTTGGATAGCAAAAACAGTTAAAAATAGACAATATTTCAAATGTAATATATTAAATAAAATAGTACTAAATTGCCTTATCTATTTTTCACAAAAATCCTCTTAAGTTATAAGATACTATAAATTCTGAGCCAGTTTCCCTGAATTTTAATGTAATTTATAGAACATTTCAATTAAAAATGTTTTAGTATTTTTACAAAAATTACTTATATATGTTTAATAATATCATTTACCTGGGTGAGCTTGTCTCATATGGTATGTCACTGGGTATGGATGTGACTCTCCACACAGCTCACAGATGGTATCTTTCTCTGGTCCTCCCACTGCCAGCTGGGCCATCTCACCAAATAAATTACCCCGGGGCCGAACTTCTGCCTTTTCTTTTTTCTTTTTTTCCTTTTTGGCCTTCTTATTCTCTTTTTCACACTCTTTCTTTTTAAGGACTGCACAAGAACCAGGACTTGGAAAAATCATATTCTGGGAAGCTGCTTTGATAGTAGCCAAAGAAATGTCTTCCCAGAAAGCCACTAAATGTTGTAAAGTTAAGGGCAGAGGAGATTTAGACTTCATTGGGTGGTGCATGGACATTTCAAAAGTGGCTTCAGTTTTCCCGTCCTCACATTTTTCATGCAGAGGTGGCTCCTTAAGCATAGACAACACCTTATTTTTGTTGATACTACCCATTTTAGATATATCTGGTCCATGAGGTGCAATATTAAACATATTCAGAGCAGATGATATTTCCAAAGAGTGTCTATTTTTTAACTTGGTTTCCTTTTCTTCTGTAGGTTGTTGGCTGTTTAAACTACTTCTTATAGGGGCGTGTTCTTTGGAAAGTTCAGGATTAAATTTTAAAAAAGAAGAACAAGCCATTGCATCGTGCACTATGCCTTCGTGCCACAGGAAAGAGGCAAAGACTGCTCTGGCACACTCAGCCACAGAGGGAGACATGGCTTGTTTGGCTGGCTCTAAAGGTTTGGCCCCATCTCCTTTGAAGAGAAAGCTGGATTTTTCCTTTTTGGGCCTGGTGTGTCTATTAGCACATTTTCGACTTATTTTGGGGGATGCTCTCATGTCCTGTTCCTCTTTCAGTGGGGCTTTTCCTATGCTGAAATGAACTTTATTTGAACCTTCTTCCCCACTCTTAAATTCACTGCTTTCATCACAGGTACCATCTGTTAGACCATTAGTTTTTAAAGTACTTGACGTGCAGACTTCAACCACCTCACTGTGAAGGTTTTCCTGTACCACATGGGGAGAAGGAGCTCTATTTTCAGATCCAGGGGAATCTTTTGAATCCTTTGGTACTGGTTTTGGTTTTGGTGATGTTGACCGTCCCCTTAATGGTTCTGTGAGGGGCATTTTCTTCTTGCGGAGGGTATCTGGATCAAGTGTGTAAGAGTCTGATTTGGAACGTTCCCGAGGAGGATCAAGTTTTGTCTTAGCAGGAGTGGTACTTTTTTGAGGTAGATTTTTATCATGTGGTGAGGAGGAGCGGGGGGAACTAGCACCAGATGGGCTAGACCTATTGGTTGGGAGAGTCTTTGGTTTAGGAGACGATGACCGAGAACCTGGTCCCGGGGATTCAGCTCTGAAACTAGAAGACATCCTCCCATCAGATTTCAGCGTCTGCAAGGTGTTATGATTGGGGGACAATGACCTACTGTGAGAATCTGACCTCAACTTCGCAGCATCAGATTTCAACATGAGGGATTCACTAGCTGATAGACCTTCGGTACCCCTTGGTTTCTTTGGATCAGCAGTAGTCCGGCTCATACGTCCATCAGGTTTAACTGATCTGCTGTGTTTGGAAGACAGTTCTGATTTTCCTGACATAGAGACCGGTCTAGAAGATGCTGAGATAGTTCCTCGGTCACCTGTGTGGTCCATTTCATAGTAAAATTTGTTAATAAAATGACAACTTACTGATAATATAGTCACTAAACACTGATTTAAAAAAACATAGCTAAAACATTTATATTGCTTGTCAAAGACAAAAAGACTTGAAAAATAAAATATTTCTCATAAAATTTCTATTACATAATTATACAACCATTTCTACCAAAAACTATTGTCATGGATGCAAAGCAGACTGATCAAACAGTAGCTATGCACTAATGTGAATTGTCCACCATATCTGAACCTCAGCCTTAGAAGAATTAGTGAGAATTTAAATTCAGTGAGAGACTAAAAAGAAAAAAAACACATAATTTTTTTGGAATAAAATATTGGGAAAACATATGTGTTTTATAAATATGAAGTAGTTGAGCTAAATTTCCAATACAATGATATCTCCCATCGTTATTAGGGATATTAATGGTGCAAGTCTTGTTAAATTAGGAAATGGGATTTACAAACACATTTATCATTTTCAAGTCCACAAACAGATACTATTAGGTGAAAATAGAACTGCTAAGGAGACACTAAATTTTAATGCTTGAATTATAACAATTTATAGTTAACATATGAATGCCCAAAGGTTATTATTTAATTACATGTAATTCAGGCAGTCTATTGTTTATAAAAACATTGTACTCTAAAAGTTTATTAAGCTTAGCTGGTTAGAATTTTGAGCTTATGTCTCCTTGGAATAAAAGAGGATCCTCAGAATTAATCCAAATCTGAATTGTGGGGGACCTTGAAATAAGGAGTCAAGAAAATAAAAGATAAAAGAAACATATTCTACCTCTTTTCTAGTAAAAATACTAGATATTTCTACATGGACACTACTGTTTTGGGTATCCTGACCCTCAATCGGTGTATCTCCTATCTACTATTTCCTGCTTCCAGTAAGTGGTACAACCTACAATATTACCTTTCCTCCATAAATAAAAATTTGCAATCTTAGTGCAAGTGATTATTAATTAGTTGTTATAAAAAATTTGATTAAAGTGATGCATGTGGTATAAATAACTGAACATTCATAAATATTGCTTGCTAGATGTATTTACATATTTTTAAAAAGGGTACTTAGCAAATTCAAATACATTTGTTAACTGGTTACATTTCAGGTATTTTTTAGAGTAATATGTGTTTTGGCTTGCTTGCTTGATTGCGTGTGTGTGTGTGTGTGTCCATAAATGGAGGTGCACATATGTGTGTGTAGTCACATTCTAGCTATCCACAGGAGAGGGTAATGCTGCTACAGAATCTGGCCTTCTGATGGAAGGTCTGCAAGAACTGGTATTTTAATCTATTACTTTTCACAGATGTAATGTCAGGAATGGGGCCCTGGAATAATAAGTGCTCAAAAAATATTTGTTGAATGAGTAAATGAATCCGTTTTTGTTTGTTTTTTTAATGTTTCTTCTGCTAGTCCCAAATCTTCAGATTCTCCAAAAATTTACTTCTTACAATTATGGCTCCCAAGGCCGCAGGGCAGAGGTGACAGTAACCTCTTTGTGTAAGAGGCGGATGCTTGCAAGTTAATTCTGAAATAATGAAGTATGGCAAACAGCATATTTGGAACACATTATAACTGCATCATGCCAGTGTTTAAAACAATAACTCATTCTCTGGATGAATAAAAACAACTACTAAATATAATGCTCTTCAGTTTCTTGTAATTCTTTATTATTCTGTCATTAATTTCATTGATCATGTATGTATTATAAAATCAGTATGAGAAATTGGGGCTAAATTTAGAGGAAAAGTGGTGAAACAAACCACAACACACAAAAAAATAATCCAAATATTTATGCTGGCACAAAACAGATAGGTATTACAATCTTGATAAGTGCTTTCAAATTGCATGAAAGTAGTTTAATAAATTGCTGCGCATTTTATTGATCTAGTAATAGAATCAAAGAGAAAATTTTGTAAACATATATACTGAATCCTTGCCACTAATTTTGAATGCGTAATATTTGGAGTACTATTTTTTTAGTAATCTGATAGTGGATAATGCCTTCATCATCACATTTATTTTAGAAGCTGAATTATACATATTTTAAAAGAATATATCACTTGTTATGTGTGTAAAACTATATGGTAATTGATGTTTATCTTCATTTGGGTTTCAAAGTTTTAAAACAGGTAGTAAATATTACTAAAATTTGTCATGTTTTGGCTGTTTGAAAGATCAATAAACATAAACAAATATTTTGCTAAAAATCTTTAGGGCACTAATTCATTATTAAACTAATTTCATGATTATATTTGTCATATGTAAATTTAAATGATAATATGCAAAATAATTTCTAACCTCAAAAGAATTCTGAAGAACAAAACAAAAAACAGGACAGAATAGAAATTTAGTACATTCAAATAAAATTAGTAATCATGTTTAATCTTAAGTATTCATTCAATAACCTGCATAATTTTTATGCCAAAATTATAAACACTAAAATTATATGATACCATACTGTAATATAGCAATATCTTACACTGTAACATTACATGCATAGTATGTAGTATATGTCAGGTTACATAACAGTATATATTATAGAGATCAGGTCCTACAGAGATCAGGTTCTATAATACTGTCAACTATATAAAGAAGAAATGTAAGATTGTTTTATCCATTTCTAAGAAAAAATAAATCTAAAAATTACCTTAAAAATATATAGTATAATAGCCATTGCTACAACATTTTTAAATAAAAATTTCCTAAAGTATAGAACTTTAAAAGTTTAAATATTAGTCAGACAAAAATATGTATAGCACACAGTATTCTACAGTATTTTAGAAATCTAAACATTTTTAAATTGTCTGAAATTTTATCAATTGTCAATATAGTTTAAACATTACTACATTTAAATTTTCAAAATGAAATGACTAACAAAATACTAAAGGAAGATTCATGTCAGACAGGACAGGTAACTGATAACTAAGTTCAACTAAAAAAAATTAACCTAATTATCAGTATTTCAAATAAAACACTAAAGTAGGAAAATAAATGCTGCATTATACAACAGAAAACAAATTAAAGACCAACTGCTACAAAAGATACTATATTCTTATAGGTCACAATGTGCCTCATGACATATGCAGGTGGGACAAAAGTAGATTTATAGCTGTTTGTATGGAAAAGAATGTAATAATTAATAATAATAAAAGAATAAACTCTGTTTCATGTACTCACAACTGGAAACCTATTTTTGCCCCACTCTGTATATTCTACTTTTTTCTGAAAATGATTTACAATTCTTCAAATTAGGCACTTCTTTCTATATATTATTTTATTTTTTAAGACTTCATACAGGTTTGAGATTAAATAAGAGTAATATTTAGCCTACATATATTGTCAACATGCATATCAGTCAGGATAATCGCTACTATAGTATTGAATAGATATTATCTCAAATTAATCCCAAAATATCAAAATTTAAATAAAATAATAAACTTTAATCTTAAAATGGAATGGGATGAAAATGACTGAAGTAAACTAAAATGTCTTCATTGAAACTGCCTATGTTCATTAAGAATGGCCCATCCACGAATGCACGCATACCCACCCTTCAGTTTGTGAGACAGAGATGAAAGAGCAGAGGCAGGCCCAGCTACACCATAATTTTTGTAAATGCGCTCACGAGAAGCAAGGTTGCGAGATGGAGATTCTACAGTGAAAAACAGTGGCAAAGAAGCAGCACAGATTCAATGGAAAAAAATTAGCAGAAAACACAAGCAGCAACAAAGCATTTCAAATGGTATGCATGACTTAACTAATAAGAGTTTATTCAGCTAGATTTTCCAACAACTTTATATTTTTCTAAAATTCAAACAGAAAACAAAGGTCAAAATAGTTAATTTAGATTAATAATGATAGCTTTAAATGGGGTAATTTAAACATTAAGTAAGGCTTATAGCTCTGATAAATCAAATTTGAGCATTTCTTTTTAGATTAATACTACTTAAACTTGCTTTTCTTTATGGACCTGGGGAGTATTATGTTAGGTGAAATAAGCCAGAGAAAGACAAGAATCACATGATGTCACGCATTTGTAAATCTAATGAACAAAATACACAAACAAAATAGAATAGTCTCACAGATAGAGAACAACTATCAGAGGAGAGGGGAGTTGTGTTCTGGGTGAAAAGGTGACGGAATTAAGAAAAATAAAAACAACCCCACTCATAGACACAGACAACAACAGCTTGGAGATCACCAGAGGGAAAGGGGTGGGAGTGGGGGGGGGGGGTTGAGGTAGTTAGAAGATAATAGAGGGGAGATAACAGTGATGGAAGAAGATTTGAATTGAAATGGTGAATATAAAATACAGTATACAGATTATGTATATAATTATAACTGAATCTATTGTCCCCTTGATTTCTGTAGGGATAAGTGACTATGATGATTCCAATATGTATCTCAGAATGAACTCAAGTTAGCATTTATGATTAATTATTTTTCTTAGTTTATCTTCAGTGAAAAATGTTAGTACCAATCCCAATAGTTAGTGTTTGTTTTATAGATCTTATTACTGAGTTACCACACATCTTTTTATACATTTCATAACATAAACAACACAGCAAAGGAAATTTACAAGTCACTGAAAGATGTTAAACATTCATGATTTATCATGCCAAAAAATGAAGTTAAATAATTTATCTTTTAAAAAGAATTAACAGAATCTTAAAAGTATATTTTTTAAAAGCAGTATGCCAAAAATATCTCTATCTAAATCTTTTTAACAATCCATTTATTTAAAGTTTAAATTTTAGCAATTAAAATAAATATAAGTAATTGAGCTGAAATATATTCAGGTAATGAGATAACTTTCTTAATATTATTGAAATAAAAAAAAAAACACACACACACACAAAAACAACAACTGGATACACCATACACTTTGCTCAAAACAGAACAGTAATAGTTGACTGATTCATTATTATGGCCAAGATTAAAGATGAACTACTCATAAACCAAAAAGTTATTCCATGTAAGATACTGAGTACATATCATGTGTCAGACAGTATTTGTAGCCATTGAAGATGAAATGATGAACAGAAATAAAGTCCCAGCTCTTATGGAGCTTATCTTAAGGTGAAAGAAGAAATGAACAAATAAATACACACTTGATCAAGTGGTGATAAACTTGGGAGTCATAAGCATGCAAATGTTGAAAACTATTACATGCCTGGATAAGATCACTTAAGGTGTGAGGTCTAGAAGAGACCAAAGCTCTCAGACATTCCTAGGAATACAGAATACAGGAGGATGTAAAAAAGAGACTAGAAATGAACAGTTAGTGAGATAGGAAATATTCAGCAGGCAAAGAAGGAGATTCAAGGAAGAAAGGTATATTCTAACACTGCTGATAAATCAAGTAAAATGAGATCTTAGAATTGACAAGTGAATTTAGTAAAAAAAAAAAAAAAAAGAAGAAGAAGAAGAAAAAGAAAAGTCAAAGACTAATTCTAGCAATTTCTGTAGGTAAGGACAACTAGAAGAATACCTTGCAGTGGGTTCAAAAGGGAATGGCAGTAATGGATGGAGATGTATTACATGCTACAAAATCATTTTAAACTAAGTTAAAAAATATTATTATTTTTTGAGATATGTCTCCATTGATTTCAGAGAGAGGAAGGTAGAGGGAGAGATAAAAACATCCTATATAATAAAAGGGTAATAGGCAAATTGGCCCTAACTGCAGAACCACCAGGAACGACCAGAAGCTATGACACGCACTGACCAGCAGGGGTCAGACGCTCAATGCAGGAGCTGCCGCCTGGTGGTTAGTGCACTTCCACAGGGGAGTTCTGTTTAGCCACAAGCTGGGCTGATAGCTATGAGTGTAGCTGTGGTGACAGGAGCCTCTCTCGGCTCCTTGGCAGCACTAAGGATGCCCGACTGCATTTTAGGCCTGATCCTGTGGGGAGTGGGCCTAAGCTTCAACTGGACATCTCCCGAGGGGTCCCGGACTGTGAGAGGGTGCAGGCCAGGCTAAGGCCCCCCCCTCCCAGCCCCCCAGTGCACAAATTTTCGTGCACCCGGCCTCTAGTTAACAATAAAAGAGAATCGTTGATTAGCTGCCTCCTGCATGCCTCTCACTGGGGACCAAGCCTGCAACCAGGGCATTTGCCCCAACTGGGAATTGAACTGTAACCTCCTAGTTCATAGGTTGATGCTCAACCACTGAGTTACAACGGTCGGGCAAAAATGTTCACATTTTAATATTTTTGAGCATCCTTCTTTTTGAAGGCTATAAAACTCAAAAGATACCAGGCACCAAAAAAGAAATTCTCATGCTATTTAAATATCATGTAATACATAGTCTGCAACTATCATTAAAAATATCAGTTAGGAGGATATCAGCTTTTGAGTGTAAGAATTATTCAAGGGGAATTCCAAATGCCACTGTCAGGATGTAGTCTTGTGGCTTGGCTGCTAAAGTCTGTGAAAACTGAGTTTATCAGAAGGACACAGAAACAGGAAATCAGAAAACTATCTTAATTAGGAGCTACCATAAACATAAATGTGAAAAACTATGAGGATAATTGTAGGATAAGATGGCAGAGGTTTAAGAACAAACTCCTGGAAAAGGTTTCGAAGACAAAACAGCCTTTAAGTCTTTTTGAATTTAAAAAGCCTAGAGTAATTGGATTCCTAGGCATTATTCAGAGTAAGAAGAAAAAGGTTATTTGTTTATTTTTTAAAACCTTACCTGAGGATCTTTCCCATTGATTTTTAGATGGTGGAAGAAAGAGGGAAGACAGAGAGAAACATCACTGTGAGAGAAACACATCTATTGGTTGCCTCTTGCACGAGTCCTAACTAGAGCCCGGGCCAGGAAGAAGCCTGAAACCAAGGTAAGTGCTCTTGACCGGAATTGAGCCCAGGATCCTCCACTATGCAGGGGAACACTCTATCCGTTGAGCCAAACGGGCTAAGGCAAAAGGTTATTGTTAAATGCCTAATAAGTTAAGCTGTAACTACAGATAACACTTGTGCTATGCATATAATTTATACAAAGTTCACTCATTTATACTTTTATATAGTTAACCTTTTAAAAGACTCATGTTTTTAAATTTTAAAAAAAGAAATATAGTATTTAATAGTATGAAATATCACTGTATAATATATATGTATGTCCAGAATCCTATAAATGTATCGGGAAAAAAGTGGAATTATGTGAATGATTAAGACATAAAATAGGAACTAAAAATTATTTACATAAATGTTAGCATACTAACTGAGTAATAAAAGAATGAAAGATAGAACAAAACTTCCAAATAAGGATAAAATAGAAATAAGCTTTTCGTTAGAATATAACATTAACCCACATCATATGAATGCAGAAAGGAAGAGGAATGAAAATATGTAAGATGGATAACCCTCAAAATATGATGTGTCTCTAAATGACTTCTAGATGTAACTGTACTTGGATAAAACATAGGTAGCATTTTACTGTTTATATAGTAAATCCCTAGTAAATATGGTTAAGAGATATAACATTAGGTAAAAGCATATCAGTTCAGAGTTTGTGGTGGATGAGATAGAAAAATTTGGAGCAAAATATGATATATATCCTAGGCCTTAGAAAGAGTATTTCAAAAAATTCCAACAAAAGATTAGAGATTGCTCCTTGAACAGTGACTTGAGACACATAGAAATAAAAATCTGGTTTCCCAAAATTGCTTATTAGTTGCAAGGGAAAAAATAGTACCTATCCATCAGAGAAACAGACCTGTTTGATCAGGTGATTAACAATGACCATATCCTGCTTTCAGAAGGATACAACATGTATGTAGCACAAAGACAGCTAAAATACAACCAAAACTAAAAGGCTTTCAGGATAAAATAGTTGTTTGCAGAAAGAATAAAAAAAGCGAGAACCAGTCATTGCCTCGAACCGGGAAAATGTATGAATCACAGATAAATTAGAGGAATATTCCATTTTTCATTGTTGTTGGGAGCCAGGGGCAGGACTTTGCTTCCATATTCTCTATCAAACCAAGAACAGACAACCAGAGCAGCCTGTGATAGTTTGACTTTCCCATTTGGTAGCTTAGCAGGGACGTTGCCAAGGGATTTAAAGTACAATTGAGGAGGTTAGAGGAAATGACCTCTTGGCTTTTCCAATTTTTACAGTTTATGTAAGGTAATTGAGATGTAATTGGAAAAAACAAAATTATTGGAGTTAAACCTCTCTTATTTAAGTCTTAGGTTTTCCAGTTACCAGTTAACTGTATAACTTTGAGCAAGTCACTGAGAATTCCTGTATCTCTAAAATAAGAGCTAGATGACTTTTGGGTACCTAAAACACTAGCAATTAATTATGCCATCATATAACATACATCTTAAATAAACTGAAGGAAGAAGAAAGTCATTCCCTAATGATTAATGATGAAAAGTCTGATTTAAAAAGATAAATAATTGACTTAGGTGATGGTATCATGGTGTATGCATATGTTCAAACTCATCAAAATGTATAGACTTAAATTTCAATAAAGCTATAATAATATTTAGTTTTAATTTTGCTAAATCTAAGCAATGAGATATACTACTGTGTAGACATTTTAGAGAAAAGTGGAACATAAAGAAGACCAAATATGAAAATAGAATTTAAATTCTTTGAGAACTGTTTTCTAGTCATGGTTGATGTATCTTAGTGGTTGGAACATCGTCCCTCATATCAAAAGGTCATGTGTTCGATTCCTGGTCAGGGCACAAACATGGGTTGCAGATTCTATCCCAAATTGGGGTGTATGAGGTAATAAATCGATATTTCTCTTTCACATCAATGTCTCTCTCTCTCTCTTTTTCTCTCCCTTTTCCCCTTTTTCTCTCTCTCTGGAATCAATGGTAAAAAAATGTCTTTGGGTGAGGATTGAAAAAAACACACACAACAATTTCTAAATTAAGTTAATTGCAAATCATGAAAATGCTTTAATGATTCATTTTTATTTAAAATGTACATGAAAATAATTTGATGGAGTATTTACATCAGTCAGCAATGCCATTGTTAGTTATGAAAATGCCAAATATACTTTTTTCTCCAATTATGCTTTTCACATTCAAATTATATTACAGTTTACTAGAGCTAAATTACCCAAATGAACTAATTTTTTTCCTTAACATCTTTTTATTCTATTAATAGTATTAGGTAAGAATTTTATCTTTCAAAACAAAAACAAGAAAACTGACTTCCTTCTAGACTGGCTCCCCCAACTGTGAGTAGCATGTCCTGTGCATTTTATAGCCTAAATATTTCTAAACTTGTTTCTTCCTCTACATTCCCACTGTAATTACTTAGTTTAAAAGCCCTACTCAGCTTTTCTTTGGACTTCCTGCCTCTAACTTTTGCCCTTTCTCCAGGATCTTCTTCATAATATTTTCAGTTCTTGCATAAATGTAAAACTGATCCTGTCACATCTTTTTTTTAAAGTTCCGTGGTACTACCTATTTCCCTCCTCTGCTCCCTCCCTACTATTCACTCCACGTAGAGGATAAAGTCTAATCAACTAAGTAAGGCTTATAAGACCCTTTCTAATGGCCCCATTCTCCCTAGTGTAAATGCTGCCACTAGGGCATTAACACTCTCAGCTACAAATGTATGAAGTTTCTTAAATGAAGCATGTTTTCTAGCATGATCATATGAAGTGGTTAAAATGGTGTCTGTTATATGATAAATGTTTGAAATGTGTTCGCTATTTCTATTTTATACTTTTTCTTCTTTCCTCAAGCTACCAATATACTTTCCACATGTTAACTCTGGGCTATTGCCAGCTTTTTTTACTGAAACAAACAAAAGAACATCAGCAAGCTCCTAACACTATACCTTTTTCTTTTTTTCCTGTTATGATAAACAATGTGTGCTCCTCCTTAATCAATCTTTCTACTTTTTTGCTAGATTTGATCCTCTCTCCTATGCAAGAATATTGTTTAAGCTACTCTCCTGTCTCCTGCATCATCAATTTCTCTCTCTATTGGATCATTCTTCTTAGAAAACAACCTTGATATTATTTTTTCCATTAAAAAACAAGTAAGTCAAAAACACCTCCAGAAGTCACATCATGTCTCATGTTTTAGTCTTTATAGTCCATTTTAAAATATTACATTAAATAATTTGGTAAAATAAAATAATAATTACACTTGTTTTTGAGAAAATTTGTAATGACCCTTTAGATCAGGGGTGGGAAACATTGACCCATGGGCCACATAAAACTTATGAAATCATTTGGTCTGCTCCTGCCAAGGCATTAGGAGTGAATTAATCAAATGTTTGACCAAATATAGCAGGCTAATTTTTAAGTTGACAATTTTCTTCTTTTTAAATATATTTTATTGATTTTTTACAAAGAGGAAAAGAGAGGGATAGAGAGTTAGAAACTTCGATGAGAGAGAAACATCAACCAGCCACCTCCTGCATACCCCCCACTGGGGATGTGCCTGCAACCAAGGTACATGCCCCTTGACCTGAATCGAACCTGGGACCTTTAAGTCCCCAGGCTGACGCTCTATCCACTGAGCCAAACCGGTTTCAGCAGTTGATAATTTTCTATGGCCCACAAGTGATATAAATATCCAAATGGTCCTTGGAAGAAAAAGAGTTCCCTACCACTGCTTTAGATAGAACAAAAAGGACCTTATTTCTTAGTTCTCCTGCCTATTGTCACCAAGACATTATCAGTGTAATTTCTATTTAAAATTTTATACCTATAATATGAATTTTCTGATTATGACTTATTGTCCTTTTCCCCCTTGATCTTACCTTTAAAACTTCCTGCAACCTGAATACATCTAAATGAAAAAAAATCTATGGTTCCATAAAATGAATAAACGAAGTAAGTCTTTACTCCTCTTTACCCTTCTATAATGCTTATCAAGAAAGAAAAAAAAAAACCCCAACTATTTTACACATGTGACACTATTATATTTCCTCAAAATTCTCTTAAGAGACACTCAGGTGAATGTCATATATAGAGATGATTAGCTAAATTGATACTACTCTAATCCCTAAGAAAAACGAAATGAGCTAGCGTTATCTTACGTAATCCTAATAACTGTTATCAAAGTAATTTTGTAGAAAAATAACTTAGACATCAGTGTGGATCTAATTTATTAAAGCAAAGAGGTCATGCATTTGAATCCAAATAATAGTTTCTGTAAACTAAGACTTTCATAAACTATCTCGCTCAGTGAGTATATTTATATATTATATAGCCAACATGTGAACTGAAAGCCAAGAAGAACATGTTGTCATATTGTAAGGAACTTAAAGGAAGTATATGTGGAAGCATCAGGAGGTCACTAAGAAAAAGGAACACTCAGTTAAGTGTAATTTCTTTGGGTCTATTTTCCATATTGGTGTGAGGTATTATCATGGATGAAAGGCTAAAGCAATCCTAGGAGGCTGAACTGGAATCAAATGATCAGTTTAATGTATTAAGAATGAGAACAGCAGCAAAATAAAAAAAAAAAGAAATTAAAAAAAAAAGAAGAAACAACAACTTGAAAAATTTTGGAAACCCATATTGCTATATATTTTTATGAGTAACAAATTCACTTAAAAGAAACAAACCTGCCCAGTACATTCTCTCTTCCACCTACTGGAATAATGAAATAGGTTTATTCTCTTGGGGCATCTAAGTTACAAAAATCCAACATAAATCAAAGAACCTTATTATCCCTATAACTGGTGGCACAGTCATGCATATTAAAAAAGAAAATTTTAAATTAAATATGTTTTCCCTAACATGTTTTATAGTACATATTTGTGGATACAGGAATTAGAATAGAAAGTGTAAATCATATTTTAATAACTACACTTTAAAAAAGTGTGATTAAAAACAAATGTCTTAGCTGCAGAATGTCTTAGCTCAGAATAGCTTAAATGCTTCAAAAATGTGGGAAGGAATAACAATCCTCATTAAGTAAAACCAGTCTGTTGAGTTGGTAAATTATTAGTAACTGATAAACAACTCAGAACAAAGCTTCAGCAATAGCTTAATGAGGCAGGTAAGACTGACAGACTTACTCTGAAGCTGAGGCTGCTGGAAGGAAAGGGGCTGTCCGAACACAAATGGGCTGTGGACTAGGGAAGAGGGAGGTTTTGCAGCTTGATCAAAGATGGAAGGAGCTGGGAGATTGGGTCGTGACTGAATTGAGTTCAATATGGCACTCAGTTGGTCACCTGCAGTGGGCAAAACAGTCAAAACTACAACTTGTTATTAATTAATACCCCAAATGGCAAAGTATGCCGTGTTTTATGACATTCAGATAGTCAAACACTAAATAAAACTATGCCAATTCAGAAATATGTGGAAGTTTATGATCATTATCCTGAAATTAGGGACCAAAAGTTTCATGCTGTTTTAATATTGGAAGCAACCAATAAAATCTATTATAATAGCCCAAGTTCATTTAAATTCATATACACCATCTAGCAGCAGCATGTGAGAATACCAAGTCTATGAAGAACCTATGACACATTGAACATCATCCTATATAATAAAGAGCTAATATGCAAATGGTCATCACGCCCTCACCCCGGGGCTGGGAGACCTGAGACCAAGCCCCACAACCAGCAGGACTTGACGGGGGACCTGAGGCTGCGTCTCTGGCTTGGTGGTGCTTTACGGGGTGGGCCCAGCAGGTCTGGGTTTTGTGTGATTTTGAGGTGCACGCAGGTGGGCGGGGACTTGACTCTGGGTCCTGCCGTGTGCTCAAGACTTTGACAGGAGGGAGATTTTTATACACATTTTACTAATTTTCTTTCATCTCTGACATTTCTATTATAGAGAAAGGTCAAATAACAATATAAAAGTAATTAATTCCCTTTTAATGTGCACACATTTTGTGCACCGGTCCACTAGTGAAAGAATAAGTGAAGGTCTAAATGTCTTTATATGAAATACCTGCCAATGACTAAGTACACTTCATGCCAAAAATAAGCAAATAAGATGAGGTTTTTTTTTTTTTAATGTGGAATTCATGGGTAGCAAAATATGTTATTAACTTAGTAATATATTTATATAATAGTTAAAAATTAAAATTTCATTTTTAAAAGTTAATGTTGAAAAAATTATACATTTTGAAAAGCATGATCTCTTTTGCTTTAATGGGTAATATAAAAATCTATATGATAATAATGTTAAAAGGAATATGAGGTATCTAATTTATTAGAATAGTATCTCAAATATGAATTCTGACATTTTACCTTAAACTTAACTACTAAGGAAAATAACAGAAGAATATTTTTAAAAATATAAAGTAATGTAACTGGATAGATAATAGTTTTTCATTTATGAGAATATATATAAGATAGTTTAAATGATGCTGAAAAGAAAAAAATATACCCAGACATAGGCACAACTGGAAAACAGCACCTCTCAGCCACATTCCTTATGTGAAATAAACCTTCATAAATGAACATTTCAAATGAAGCACCAATAGGAACAGATTTATATGGAAAGAGCTGTGCACACAAACTGTACATTTTTACTTTTTAAAAAATTAATGCTGTAGGTTAAAAAAGGATTTTAAAGATTATGATGAATTTTATAAAGAAAAATAATTTCTTGATCTTGAATAGTATAATGAGTTAAATAAAATGGGGGCTATTATTAAAGGTAAGATAATAAACAAATAAATAATAGAAATTTATTCAAATTAAAGTTATTTTTTAAAATATATTTTATTGATTTTTTACAGAGAGGAAAGGAGAGGGATAGAGAGTTAGAAACATCAATGAGAGAGAAATATCAGCTGCCTCCTGCACACTCCCTACTAGGTATGTGCCCACAACTAAGGTACATGCCCTTGACCGGAATCAAACCTTGGACCCTTGAGTATGCAGGCTGACGCTCTATCCACTGAGCCAAACCAATTTCGGCCAGATTAAAGTTCTTAATATTTCTCTACTTCACCTAAATACTTAAAAAGCCTATTAATAATTACATGCTATTTTGAGCAATATTATCAAATCATATTTTTTAAAAGTAATATATTATTTTTATTAATAACACATGTTGTCGGCAATGTTTGCATCTCTTAAAAGTTGATTTTTATGGATGCCCTATAAAGTATATTTTAAATACTGATTTTAAAGTGATAGTCACCACTTTAGATATTTTAGAGACTGGAAGCATATAATTTGAACTAAACATGGCTTTAAAACAGATTACTATAGGAGTATAGACGTGGTAAGTAGTGTTGAAATTTTAACTAAAGGATTGACAAAGGTCGAAAGGGACATAAAGAAAACACCACCACGAATTTACCCTATTTGAGTATGAAGATCTAGCTAAAGTTAGTTGAAATCTGAACCACCAAAAATGAGCAAGCAAATGGTACACAAACCTGTAGGAGAGACCAGCATAACAGAGTAGGAAGAGCCAAACCAAAAAGAAATCTTGTGGTTAGGCTTCCTTCATAAAAATATTCTGTGGAAAATAATATATGAAGTGGCTTTATTTTAAATTGAATATTTCCTCTACATTGATGTTATTTTACTTTTTATAGACTATTTCATTATTTTACTTCCTCTGTAAGTCAGGTATTATGAAACTATTTATTTCTTGAAATCAAATCCGGTGAATTAGTTTTAATAACACTTTAAATTAAAATTATTTCCATGAATTATTCTCCCTTTTACCTGTCATCCAACTGAATGCTACCTGCTGACAATATGGCTAACTTTGAAGGAGTTAGATTCATAGGAAAGAACATGACTGTGTCTAAATTCATAAACAAATGAAATTTTGAATAAAATTCAGGTATAAATTAGTTCAAAATAATAAAGAGCTACTAAGCTAATTGGACCAAACAGCAGAACAACTATCCAAAATTCCAGACGACTGTCAGGACAATCTTTAGGACAAAGCCAAGATTGCCATGGTTGAGGCAGCCAGGGCTGCAAGGGCCGAGCCCCTTGCACAAATTTCATGCACTGGGCCTCCAGTTTCAAAATAACTATTGTTTCAACTGCCCATGATGCTGCTCTCTTCCATTCATGCAGCCCAAAAAGTTAGATACATTTTATATCCATACTATAGGCCCAGTGCATAAAATGAGTGCATTGGGAGGGGAAGGGGAAGAGTGTCCCTCAGCCTGTCCTGCACTTTCATAATCCAGGACCACTGGCTCCTAACCGCTGGCCTATATGCCTGCCTGACCACCCCTAGCCACTCTGCCTGCCGGTCTGATCGCCCCTAACCACTTGCCTGCCTGCTTGATCGTCCCTAACCACTCTGACTGGGACCCTTCCCGCCATGGGGCCGCCTTTGCCTTGGCCTCCAGAGCTTCATCCAGAAGAACATCTGGAAGGTTATTCAGCTGTCTGGTCTAATTAGCATATTACACTTTTATTATTATAGATGGCTTAGATCACTTAGAATATTGGCTTCATTATACATACCAAACCCAAAGATATAATGTCATGAAATTCTAAATGAACTAAGATAACTTGGTTAGACATTCAAACCCCACAAATTTAATAAAGCTGATATACAATATTATTTTAAAATATTACTTAAAATGTTTTTATTTTAACTGAATCATTTTAGAAAGTTCTTTTTTGCTTATTAACATTACTCCTAATAATTAGATGACAGAATTCTTTGACTAGATATAGACACAGAATCTTTATGATGCAAATTCAAAATGAGTGTCTCTAAAACAGTAACAAATAAGTAAACTAATTATAAACTTAAGCTAAAACTGACAAAAACACAAATAATAAAGAAACATTTTTGTAAACATTTGGTTTTTAGTTTTCTAGGAAAAAACTTTAGTGACATTTTATAGGTCAAGGGTAATTAAAATGGGTAGAAGAGAAGGTAATGAAAATATTAAGATAAGGTATGTCAAAGACTACTTTTAAACACCTACCTTTATTTCCGAGTCCATAATCAAATCCTTGGGCACTGCAACTTGCCCCTTTATTAAACGCTTGCACTGAGAAAGGGCTTGGAGGAGGAGTTTGAGAATTCTGATCCAGAAGGACTTGTTCTACAATAAAAGGCAAAGCTATAAAACAAGTTTTTTTTTTTTTAAATTATCTCTTTAAAGAGATAATTCAAGAAAATGTTTATGATGGTCAGATTTAAAAATACCTCACATTTAGATCTGATAATAAGTTTACCAATTAGGTTATTGATACTGACAAAGTACATGACAAATCCTTATTTTTATTAAATGCACAGTGAAATTTATAAATGGGATATTCTCTTGTGGAGCCAATTTACTTTCATTATGGTTAGAAATACATCACTGAATGTAGTACACTAGTATTTTGGGACCTGAAACTCATATTTGTAACAAATTTAAACAAGGGCATTTTACAAAATAAAAATGGATGCCCTAGAACCAGAAATAAAAATATTTTGTGTATTAGTATTCAAACAGGAAAATCACCTTCAAAATGTCTAAGTATATGGTATCAAAAGAAATTTTCACTTGTGAAATATTTTTAAGTTTTGAATGCAAAAATTATTGATAATTTAAATTTTAACTTATATTTACTTATTATATAAAGATAGTTTCCCCTAAATAAAAAGATAATAAACCAGGTCATGTAGTCAGAGTTATTAATGCACCCTGAAGTAAACAAATGTATCAATTCTTATTTCAACAAAGAAATGGCAAATGTTTATCTAGTTTACAAATTGCAACAATGCAACATAAAATTGGTAAGCTAAATTAATCCTCTATTTATAATCAAGAGACTATAAAATTCTAATACTAAAAATACTAATACCTTAAAGTGATATAATGCCAGCTTAAAAAAAAAATAAAAAACTTCTGAAAGGTAAAAAGGAAAAGTACTTTTTAAAAAATGATAAGTTTTAAATTTATTATATATATATAAAATTGATTTTTTACAGAGAGGAAGTGAGAGGGATAGAGAGCTAGAACCATCGACCAGCTGCCTCCTGCACACCCTCTACTGGGGATGTCCCCACAACCAATGTACATGCCCTTGACGGGAATCGAACCCGGGACCTTTCAGTCCATAGGCGGATGCTCTAGCCACTGAGCCAAACTGGTTTCGGCTTAAATTTATTTTTTAAAAGTCAATATTCCTTTAAATTAAGGTGACCAGAGGTCCCGATTTTTAACAATTTGCCCGAGTCCCACGGCATTTTAAAGATTCTTTCCAAAAATCGGGATTTCTTTAAAATGCCGCAGGGCAAATTGTTAAAAATCGGGACTGTCCGGCCCAAAGCGGGAAGTCTGGTCGCCTTACTTTAAATAGAAAACAGAACTAGAAGAATATGGTGGAGTAAATCAGAATTCTGCTGTAACTATGGTAGTGTACAATCTACCAATCTACCATTTACCAATCTTTTTAGAATTTTTTTAATAAACCAATCATAGCACTTTTCTTAAGCAATGCTCCTTAATATAAGATATTTCAGCAGTGAAATATTTCTTCTGAAACACCATCATGAATAGTCATCTGAATGGAAAAGATAGGTTTGGCACCAAGTGTAAATTGTTTTTACCATAGCAATAACTTTGCTTACTAGGTTTTATCTATGGATACCAAAGACCAATAAAGAATTTTTACATGTCTCCTTTTCCCCCCATTGACCTCTCCCTGCATTCAATGAATTATTGATACAGTATGGTATGGTGTAATGAGCACAGATTTTGAAATATTAATGAAGATTCTGGCTCAAGTCTTATATCTGCCATCTATCCAGTTGTATAACCATAGGTAAGTCATTTTAAATTTTATGAGCTTTAGTTTCCTTACCAGTAAAATGAAGATTATATAACCTATCTCAAAGGCTTATTGTGGAAAAAGGGGGAATGTTTTATTTATAATTCTAATACATCTAAATGTACTCTATCATTCAAGCAGTTTTCAAAACTTCTTTGAATTTATGTTTATGGACATATTGCCTCTTAGATAATGAATATTTTAAGTTTATTCTTTCTTAGATAAAAAAGCATATATTACCTCTCTGACATTATTCTATATTTTTGGGATTTGGTAGAAAAGTATATGCTTATTTTACATATTCATTTTGATGTCCTTAATAATATTTTTGTGACTCAACTTAAAGTTATAAACTTAGTGAGCAAAAAACTCTGTGCCTGTCCATAGGGACAATCTGGGTATGAAGAAGTAAAAATTAACTTGAATACAGTATCAGTTTTGCTCTAGTGGTGAAGAATACAGCTCTTTAGGAACACTGAGGGACTTCTTGACTCTGTCAGATCAGCTAAAGTGATGGTGTGGTCTGAACTCTGAAGAACAAGTTTTTCCACCATGTGAATAGAAAGGGAAACAAAATGGAAAATATCTTATTAAATGAGATCAGTGTTGAAAAAGGTAAATGAAGTTTCAAGTTGAAACCCTATCAACAAAATAGGAAAACCCCAGAAGATGCTTTGCATTTATTCAATGTTTTTTCCTGAGACAAAATTCAATCACATGAAACTGCCTGGGAGAAGTGCTATGACTGATGGTTTGAGAATGAAACTTCCATTTAGTGGTAGGACCTTCAGTCCTGGACTGGCACAGAAGAATGATCTCACAAATTCACATTAATCAAAAGCATTTCTTACAAAGATGGATTCATATGTTCTACATTTTCTTTTAATTCTCTTCTTTGATGTGCGTTCATTTAGTACCCATGTATTTTACAAATAAATATGAACAATTGCAAGATTTTATTACGCTTAGCGTTTACTTAAAAATCAACACACAAAAAGCTCTTTAGGGTAAAAGAAATACACTTTAAACTTCTGCTTTCAAGGGTTAAACAGAATAAATCACAAATGTAAGCCAACTTGCCATCTTCATGTCGGAGGTACTGGTTTCCGCCTCTGTCTCTAGCTAAGGACCATGCCTCTCCTTCATCACTCTCACAGAACTCTACCATGCTGTTCTTATCCAGCTGCACCCACGTACCTTCAGAATTGGTTACCTAGTACATAACAAAAAGCATGATTGATTGGCTTATTTCTCTCAGGGCATTCAGGCTGAAAAGCAGAAAAAGTTTAAGAGTTTGAATAGTGCAATCATTCCAAAAAATATCTACCATGAAATTAGTTTCTGAAATTAAGACCATAGCCCAAGGTAAGACAAAAATAAATAAAAGTTATGTAAAATACTGCTTATTTAAGACTCCAGTTAAAGTAATTTTTAAGGCACAAGGATAATCCCTAAATAATTTTAAATGTTTCAAAAAACACATGGCTCTTTTTCTGAACACCTAAAATGTCATAACACAACATACTCCATTATTTAGGTTGGTAGTGCCTATAATGCAACTTGAAAATGACCCTGACACTAAGAAATAGCATGACACACTACATCTTCAAGCTCATCACCTGAGGCAAATGCCACAGAATGATGAATTTTATTTGCTCAGGACTTCAGTAAGACACATGAATGGAAACAAAGAAATGAAACCTTTTGTATATATCAAATCCACATACTGATCCATAGCAAATATTTTAAAGTGCTGTTAATCCATGACAATATAGTACACTTATAGTAATGAAAAGATATATGTAATACCAAACTCTTATATATACTGACACATCACTTTGATAATATAAATATTGTTTTCACAAGGATAATTGAGAATAAAATTATTAGAAAAGCACAGAAAAATTACATTAGTATTTCCAATACAAATAAAGATTAATAACATTAGCATTAAAAAACCTGGGATGGAAATGACAACCTTTGGGAAAAAATGCTTTGGTTGTATTACATTAAAAATGAATATTTTAAAGTCATGAAGCTACAAGAATCCATACCTCTCCCACTGCTTTGACTTTGTTTCCCAGAACTAACATTCCAATTGGGATACCTCTAAGGTTAGGGCAGCTTCTGATGTTGTGGCCGGAAGGTCCCGTCTTTACTACCTTGTACATGCCCGGACCTCCTCGCAAGAACGGCACATCTTGTTCTTGCATTGTTGCTTCCTGTGGGCAGCAGGAGTTTATGTCTTTGAAAAAGTCATCGGTATTAGTTTTAGGTTCCTGAAAATTTGAATAGGAAAAGAAAATAAACAAAATACAATCTATTATCACTTTCAACATTAATAGTTTTCACAACAATTCTATAATGCAGGTACTGCCAATTAAGAAAAAGAATATACAAAGATAACTGAAGTATCAGTCAATACTACCATTAAAGAGCCATTCAGTTTTTCAATGCTTAATAATAATAACTAAAATAAAGGTGAAGAAAATATAGCAGGACAGCTACTGAACCCCAGACTTTTGACTACCATATCACAATTTGAGAACTACAATAGTACTTGATTTTTCTTTTAATACAATATATAACAGTAGGGGAAACAAAAATAATTTACTATGTGAACCATAGCTGAATAATTTTGAATCATTATTACTGCATTACTGTATGTTGGTATGGGTTAAAAAGCCTACATATTCATTTCCTTCCACTTTTTGTCTATAATAATTATTTAAAAATAGAGAAAATAAGTGTGAAGGATCTGGAGACTTAGCTATAAATAGAGATAACAATGACGAAATGTACATAAAATATACCTACATGTTAATATTTACTAGTTATGAGTGAAATAAGAATGTTTTTAAGATTTTCACTACTCATACTTCTTATAAATAAAAATGACTTGCTAGATAAGGCCATTATTAAAGAGTAATATATTAAAGCTATTAAAATAAAATAATTATACTTTTAGTAAAGAGGACAGATTAACATTAAAGAGGCATTTTTACATAAATATAATGCATTTGGATATGAGAGTCATATCCAATGAAAGAATATTACAATGAAAGAAAAGAACATGCCCTAAATTTTCTGTTAACTCTGCTGTGATGGAATTGTTTCCTATGTAAATGCAATGAAGAGGAATAACAACCTTCCCATATTTTTTGTTCTTCCCTAAATGTAAATCAAAGTTCCACACCAAGAATTCTTCCATTTTCATCATTACTCCTTTAAAACAGATTTAAACTACAATATTAAATACAGTAATATACACTTCACAAATTTCTCTATATAGAAAGTCAGTAAAAGATGATCATAATGAGACACTCACATATGAAGTTAAAATTAATATTTAGTAACCCTGGCTGGGTGGCTCATTTGGTTGGAGCATCATACTATATACCAAAAAGTTGTAGGTTTGATTCCTAGTCAGGGCACATATCTAGGTTGGGGTTTCAGGTTTGGTCTTTGGTATGGACTTGTATGGGAGGCAATCGATCAATGTTTCTCTCATATTTATCTATGCTTTCCTTTCTTTCTCTCTCCTCCACTTCCTCCTCCCTTTCTAAATCAATAAACATATCATTGGATATGTTTTTAAAGAATATTTAGTAATGTTAGAATAAAACAAATAGTAACACATTATACAAGATAAAATATTATTAAATAGCTCTATCACTATAAATAGTCTCATATAGGAGGTATATAAATATGTCATTATATAGTAGAAAATAAAAAATAAAATCTGGAGGTTAAGAAAAATGAGGATTCGCCGAAACCGGTTTGGCTCAGTGGTAGAGCGTCGGTCTGCGGACTGAAAGGTCCCAGGTTCGATTCTGGTCAAGGGCATGTACATTGGTTGCGGGCACATCCCCGGTAGGGGGTGTGCAAGAGGCGGCTGGTCAAAGTTTCTCTCTCATCGACATTTCTAGCTATCTCTCTCCCTTTCTCTCTGTAAAATATCAATAAAATGTATTTTTTTTTAAATGAGGATTCAGTAATTCTGTGTACTTGTAGCTTTAATTCTCTATGTTTGTGTAGGGAAACTTTTAGAGCAACTAGCAACCTTCACATAATATTTTGTACATATCACTGTGGTGATTAATAATCATTACTTTGTAGTTATACAAATATGCACTATGGATAATGTTATTTACATTTACCATAATTAGCATACTTTACTTATCCTAAAATTTTTAGCTATATATTGGCAATTTAATGGAAATGAGAATTTTACTTGAAAAAATTCAGACTAGATTAATAATCTAAAATAAGCTTAAAATATCCACTTTATATACGCATGCATGTATACCTACAAACAGTTCAATATGAATAGGAAGAACACTCACAAATTGAGAGTATGGCCTAAGTTTAAATTGTGCTACTACACTCACAGGATTTCAGTAAACATTTAAAAACGTTTTGTTGTTGGTGATCAATTTTAGTAAATACATCATGCTATTTCAAAGTTGGATAAAAGCAAGTTAGTCCTTACAACTGAGGTTAAAAAATTACATAATATAAAAAAATCACAAGCAAATATTAATAGATTTAGAGAAAAAATAATCTCATTGGTATTTAATGATACATCTGAAGCATTTTATTGTAAGTATAATAGTATTTCCAACTTTTTATTATTCAGGGTAACAATGAGAGGTGTGTTGGCAAAAACTAATAATACTTGCAAGTTATTCACTGAAAGGTAATATATGAGAAATTTTATTAAAAAATTTAATTGAATAATTAAATAAGCTATATTAATAAATGTAAAATGAAGTCTATCCAACTTTTTAATATTAAACAGTATAAAAAGAACTGACAGACATAAAGTCAGAACTATGCTTTTTACTCTCTAGCAATTCTAAAGGACATGTTCAATTCAGCACAGTAAAGGAAGACCTGGCACCAGAATATGGTTTGTAGTCCCTCCCCATTCTCAGATAAACATTCGAAAAGGCATTGTGAAAGAATAGGAAAAAACAGAAGAGCCATAGGTCAAATCTCTCCCACCTAGATAAGCTAGTTCTAAAAAAGCTAGACTTGGATATAATTGTGGGAGAAGCTAGTCATAACATTAAACATAGTGAATTTGAAGTCATGTAAAAGTTTAACTTAAACTAATAATACAGTCTTTGGGAGAAGTAGAGGGGAAAGAATTACAGGGGAAACTCAACTGCAGCACTTAGTATAGGTCTTTTTTTGGTTAAAAAATTATTAACTTTAAGCCAACACTTCAAAGGATATCATGTAAATTTGTTATACATGCTGAAATACCTGAATAATATATGATTGTTCCTTACAGTTAACTCACCTGGGGGGAAAAAGCTTTGGAAGTCCATGAAAATACGTCCAAATCCCTGACTCCTTGGCTAGCATTAAAGATATTCTGAGCAACAAAGTTTAAGAAAGAAAAATATCAACAGAGAAAGGGAACAGGATATCAGCTGCAGAAGATGAGTTCACAGTAACAACATTGTTCTGTACTCTAGCACCAGCACTGAAAAATTATTTTATTAAAGGGAAACTGAAGCCACCTGAGTAAACCAACATCACGGAAATTCTGATAAATAAGTTTTGTCAAAAGCTCTCCATGGATATAGTGTGTCATGCCATTTACTAAAATTGACTGAAAGCTTAACACCATCAATGCAAGAAGAAAACCTTAAAACCCCTTATCTGACGACGTATCTGTTCCAAAATAATCAGATTTGTTTCATGACAGAAAACATGCAGTTTTATAAAGAAAATGTGAATACAGATTGCATAGATAGCGCAACTGTTATTATGAATAATAATGGCATGTAGTATATGTGAACTAGTTATCACTTTTTAAAGTACCCCCCCCAAAAAAAAAGTAAATTAGGAAAAAATCTTAAGTAACTTTTCTGTCTTCTATAAATGCAAAAAAATCAGTTGGAAATGTTATTGAAAGCTGTTAGTAAATTTGTTAAGCAAGCACAGAGAAAAACACATAATCTGAATCTTTTATCAAAAGACAGGCCAAGTTTTCTCCATTTAAACGTTTAAGAAATACAGCGATCATTTAGTCACTATGTTAAAGTCTAAAAATATTTTGTTAAAGCAGCATAGTCTCAGAAGAAATATTTTCACAAATTCATAAAGAAAATGTAAATGATATACATTTTACACAGATGTATCATTCTATTGTATTTATCTGATCTGAAATTAAAATCTTTCCAGTGAGTGGTAATTACATGATTTTACTGCTTATTTACTAGTAAATACTGTGATAAATGGTTATTTTGGAGAAAATGAGGACAATCAAAATGTTAATAAAAGCTGTCATCATTCAAGACTGCAACACAAAGGTAAGAACATAATTCCCAATCAATTATAAACCATTTTAGATAACAAGATTTTATTTAATATGCTCTAGTTCTATAATTTCCTCATGTATAAATGTGTATAGACAGACATAGACACACACCCATATATATACATATGTGCTAATTCATAAATATAAGACACATGAAAGCCAGAAAAATGAGTTTCTAATAGTATACCTACAAATAAATATAAAACAAAAACAAACCCCCCAAACCAAACCCCCTTCCACATTTAAAAACGGATAGAGAATAGGGACCTTTCTCTTTAGGTGAACTGGAAACATAATGCAAAGCATTTTGAAATGATGCTTGTTTGTTTTTTGCGGGGGAGGGGTTGAAATGCCCTTACTGACTCATCATGTACTAAATAAGAATTTGTGAAATATTTATTCAATGGTTTTTCTCTTTCACAGGGAATGGTGTTGGAGATCTTTGACAAAACAATATCAAGAATTTTTAAAGCATTTTTTATTTTTTAGCTTATTTTTTTTTTAGTATTAAAAAAATGAAAAGCAATGCCGATGAAGTTAGTGAATAAAGAAGCAATGTGGCTACTGACAATATTTAAAGCTTGCACTTTTTTTTTTAATTTCAAAGTGCAAATTTAAGTATTTCCTAAGTCTGAGCATGAGTTAACATGTACAAGGCTATGTCAAAGTGATGTAACTGATAATCAGTTAAATATTGTGAAAAAAACTCTATTTTATACATGCTAATTATGTGTGGATTCAAATTTCACACTTTTTTGCCTTTGTTCTGCATCTATAGAAAGTTCCTAGTCTGCACTGGTTTACTATAAGATTATTAAGGTTATTTTCAAATGTAGAGACCTGACAAAATTGCATTTATCAGAAATAAAAAATTTATCAAACAGGAAGCTGGAGTGTAAAAATAAAATGTACTTGCAAAGTGTTTTTTTTGAATATTTAGGAAAGTTTAGTATATATATATACACACACACACACACACACACACACATATATATATATACACGCGCACACACACACACATACACGATTACAAAAATTTAAATCATTTTATTCTCAAAGACTATTTTAAATGTAAAAGAGGTGTGTAAAGAAAAGGGAAAGCATATTAAAAACCTAAGAAAATTAATGAGTACCATATCGCAACTCTAAGCTGATAATCTTTCAAGGCATGGAAGAGATCCAATAAGAGAAAAATTCCCATGGTGAAAATATATGACCAAACAGGTCAAATGCTCATGCAAAAAAAAAAAGATAATAAATAATCATCAAGGATAGTACATTTACTAATGCTACATTAAGTAAATAATTATAATTGACTAAAATTGAAAATTTTAGTTATGCATACACATACACACAGATCTATTAACAAAACAAACCAAGAAACTTGGTGTATGCTGAATCTGTGACTATCAGACACCAGTAGGTACCCCATAAGCATGAAACTGAACATAAAATGCAAGAAATATTTTCTAATTTTACCCATTACCCTAGGTAATACTCTAAGAGAGACTACCAAATATTTTCCCTTCATTTCTTCTTCAAATCTTAAGGGCCTCCAATTTTGGGAAAAAAGTCAACCTACTTTCCATATTTGAACCCCATTTGGCCTAAGTGGGTAAGATGTGGTTTGTATAAATGCATGGAGATGTTCAGAGACTAGTGTTGCTTCTGCAAGAATTCAGATAAGATAATATGGACTTATAAAGATATCTTAGAACATTTCTAATGAGGTACCATCTACTTCCCTTGATATAAACTTTCTCTGCCATTCAACTTGCTGCATAATGTTGTGATACTTCATTTTTGAACAAGTATCCACAGAATTGTGCCTCTAAGTTTCAAATCACTAAATATCTCCTTATCCTATAAGTAAAATGTTTTTCAAAAAAATTTGAGTTCAAGTCCTAGGCAGTCAAATATCTCCCATGTCATGTACTTGACTAATTCTCTCTTCTTTCTAATTACATTTTCCCTGATGAAACATTCTACTAGTTTACACTCTGTAGTTTCCAAATGTTCACAATTTTAATTTGCCTTCTCAAACTCATCCATGTTACCCTCAACATATATCATGGTCTTTCTTCATATTTAAATATTCATATTTACTTTCTACTTGTGATCTTGGGAGAGGAGCTATCTTTTGTCATAAAAAAAGTGAGAATGTTAAAATACTTAACATCACAGTCACACAGAATTAAGTGAGATAATTAAGGTAAAGAGCATATATGTTAGAAAATCTTTAGAACAGTACGATCATACCAAATGCCAAGAATTCAAATTTAGTATTCAACAAACATTGAAAGCCTTCTATGAACAAAATGTAATACTTAACACTGGGAAGAAACAAATATGAGTAAGAAGGGACCCTTGTGAGTCCTTAGCAGAAATAAAAGGTGTATAAATACAAATGGGCTCAAGGCAATAAAAAAGAAAACAAACAACATCATGAATAGTTAGAAAGAGAAGTAAGCCTTTTCTACTTTTACTAGTACAGACAAAGTGCTACCTGAGAAGGGAGAGACAAATGTAATTTCCCCAGAACTTATATGCTTTCCATCCCCAACTCATTGCTTCATTCATGTACCAGTGTTTCCCAAAGTGGGGTACGCATATCCCCATAGGTACGGGAAGAGTTCGGTGGAGTTACGAGTTGCACCAGAGTTTGGTGGGGATATGCACTGCACCGTGCTTAGCTGCACCTAATTCTATGTTCTCATGAGTCAAGTCAAGACAGTATTGTGAGGTGTGAGATAGTCCAGTGTGCAAATAAATGTTTTTTATAATATAACTTTTATTTATATTTTATTATGAATAATTTTATTATTTGTTTATTATTATTTTGTGTATGTACCAAAAATAAGAAAAAATAAATATATTTTGATTATTAAAATACATCCATTTTTTTTTTATGAGGGGTACTCAGTGTTACGAAAATTATAGAAGGGGTACACATATGTCAAAAGTTTGGGAAACACTGAATCAGTTCCCAAACATAGTATACCTCCATAAATTTGGAATTTGAGTCTATGTCTAGAAATTCCTTATCTTTCTCCTGGCAACTTTTCTTCAAGACCTCTTCAAGTGTTCTCCTAAATAAAGCCATTTTAAAACTTACCAAAATGCAATTTAATTATTGAATATGATATGTCTATCACACCATATAATGAGTATCTCAAGAACAAGAACTGTACTACTTCTTATTTATTTTATATTCCTCTTCTCTGCCTCCCCACCCAACATCTACTTCTCAGTATAGTGTTTGGCACGTAATTAGGACCCTATAAATATTTGTTGAGTGAACAATTAATAGCTACAGAATTACTGGGAATTACGGAGAAGAAAAAGGTCAAGGGAAACTTTTATTCCTGTCAACAGGAAAATATTTGAAAGGTTTGGGGAAATAAATGGGAGCAAAAGCATTCTGGACAGATGAAAAAACATAGTAAACAAAGACGGTAGCACATAAAACTAAACACTGAACACAGTAGTCTAAAAGGGCAAGAAGTTCTAGTAGACCATGAGCACCTCACAGAAAAGAATCTGCATCCTTTTATGTTTACCCGTATTTTTCCCATTGCTTAAAAATATTTTTATTTATTTTAAAAAATATATATCTTATTGATATTTTACAGAGAGGAATGGAGAGAGTTAGAAACGTTGATGAGAGAAACATCAACCAGCTGCCTCTTGCACACCCCCTACCAGGGAATGTGCCCGCAACCAAGGTACATGCCCTTATCCAGAATCGAACCCGGGACCTTTCAGTCCGCAGACTGACACTCTACCACTGAGCCAAACCAGTTTCGGCGCTTAAAAATATTTTTAAAATACATAGTTATAATAAAAATGTCTAATGCTACTTAATCTCTAAATTAGAACATGCTAAAACTTTAGTTAAAGTCCCATTTGAACTAAGTTAGGATGCCACTGTTTCTTAGTAAAGTAATAATGTTTAAATAGAACTTTCTAGCTAAAGTATATATCTACAATGAAAACAAAAGTTAAATAAGTAAATAAACAAGACTGCAAAAAAAACCCACTTTAAAGCTTATTCTAAATATGACTATGTTCATCTTTTTATAACAAAACAAACAGTGTTTAAGTAGCTCATCCAGTATTTAAGCACTATTTAAATTTCTAATCCTACCCTAACTGATTTGGCTTAGTGAATAGAGTGTTGGCCTGCGGACTGAAAGGTACCAGGTTTGATTCCGATAAAGAGGATGTACCTTGGTTGTGGGCACATCCCCAGTAGGAAGTATGCAGGAGGCAGCTGATCAATGTTTCTCTCTCATGGATGTTTCTGACTCTCTATTCTTTTCCCTTCCTCTCTGTAAAAAAACAATAAAAATATGTAAAATTAATTAATTAATTTCCAATCCTTATCCACACTCTTCCCAACAGTTTGAGTCAGGAGCCAAATAAGATACTAATATTGAAGTAAATGCAAAAATTTTAAAACTAGAACAGGTTGAATGGTAGATGTAAAGATTGCTAAGGGAAACTTTTCTGTATTTTTGCATCTTAAGTTAGTGACTTTGGTCTTTCATTTTTTAACTTATCTGAGTTTTGAAATTATAAGCTAGAATTATAGTTGACTTATTCACAAATGGCCTGAAGTAAAAAGGAAGAAGAATGTAAAGTGGCTTCCGAGTAGTAAATGTTTTGAGATGCAAAGGGAGAAGTAATAAAATGCATTTATTTGGCTGTATTAGTTCCTTAGGGGACGAGATGGAGCTGTTATTTCCTCTGTGCAAATATCATTATTCCCTCGGTGCCCTATCATGTTTAGTCTTACAGAGTAACGTACTCATTAAAAAACTTACGTATAAGGGCCTGCCCCATTCCCTATGACAAAACCCTGGAAAAGTTATAACTTTTATTTTATATTAGTTATAAAATAACTACTGATGCCAGTCCTTACTGATGCCAGGTTCTGACTCTGTGTTGGTCCTCATCTAATACCTGCATTGATGAACTTTATATTAATCTGTTTGGAGCCCTAGACCAGTTTATTTTGTTACTCTGTATCCTGTCATTTTGAGTCACCACACAAAATCAAAACCCTTATGTAATCTACCTGTTCTCTTATTTTTACACCAAAACTGCTTTATGCTTTTTCCTGATCCAATATCAAACTATTTCCATTTGCCCCATACCTTTATACTGAATGTAATGGTATCCAAACTCACTTTTATCTTAAACCTTGCAGTGTTGCCATCACCTGTCTGTCTTCCTGTCGATGTGAACGGTCATCCAGCTGCTTTGCCTGTTAGTTTTTATACTAAAGCAGTTTCAATGACTTTCACTTTTCACTGAACTCCAGCTACGGTTGCTGGCCACATTAATGGGCCATCTATTCAATAAAATGTTCTAACTATGACGTCGAATTAAAATATTCTATTTTAACATACAAACTGCCTATATCCTTCTAACTCTTTAACTAAAGTGCACTCATTATGTTGTTCGGGGACTGTACTAAATCCTCCAAGTCCATTGGGCCCCTCATTTGACGGTTCACATCTACAACTTAGGCCAGATCCCAGCTGGTGATCTCAACTGCTCCTCCATCACCATCTGAAATTCCTCTTCAACCCTATTTTTCTGACAGAGCACTGTGGGTAATTCCAGTTAGTGCTAGAATCTGCTTTCTTGACTCTTTTATTTCTGGACATTAGGGCTATGTGGGAGGAAGGTCATCCAGAATGGATCCATTCAGTAGTCTCACTGAATCCTTAGTGGCCTATAATCCCCAAACAAGTAGTTTTTATGTCAGATCCCTCTTCTATTTCTATCAAACATTATTCCAAAATTTTATGACATTTCTGAATCCTTTAATGTAACTCATTTGTTTCTATCCCAACTGATGGCTTGCTCTCTTCTAGCTTATGAAGTATCATGGCATCACCTTCTACCTCACCCCGCCTTCCCTCCATCCCTAAAACATATCCACTGCCACACACATTCCCTCCTAACTCACAGAAACACCTCTCCAAATATGGCCTTAATTCCATTTTTTCCTCCTTTTTCAGTCTTCAGATTTCTTATGTACATCTTTAATTTACCTCTTTCCTACTGGTGTCCTTAATTTATAAAAATCTCAGGTTGCTACTATCTTTAAAATAAAGGAACCAGAAAATCTCAGCCTTCTTAGTGATACTAAACACTAAATTTTTTTACATGAAAATACAACCCATGTAATTCTTAAACATAAAAACCAGAAAAATTCCAAAGCCACTTACTTCATTTTAAATTCTATCTCCAATATTCTGCATCAAACATTTTTAAAGTAAGTCAGTGACAACCTTCTCATTTACCTTCCAGTGAAAACCCACAAGTATCTGTACGGCTCACTCCATTTAGCTTTCTTTCTTACCTTTGTTACTGCCCTTCTCTCTCTGGCCTCAAGAATACTGTCTACTATTAGAAGGGGTTTCAAATTGTCAAAAAACACAACACCAATGTGCCAAAATGAACCATGATAATTAGAACTTCAACAAACAGCACTCCTTGCTCTTCCTTTCTCCTGTTGATTCTCTTGTTTTACTTATGACTGTCTTCCTCTCTCAAAAGCATCTCTTCAAATGAACAAGCAAATGAATCAGGAAAACAATTTTGGATGGGGGAGGTAGGAAAGATAATGCTTTATTAGGGGCTTAAATACACAAAAGTCTAAATTGGGTGAAAAATTTAAAAGTAAGCTATAAACAGAAGAAATAAAATGGCGACTACATTTATTTAATTTAAAATATAATTTTCCTACTCCTGAGGAATATTTGGTTACTATAACACAAAAATTATTTCAAACAATTTAAGCCAACTTATTAGCATAGATAAAGAATTCTTATTTCTCTTTTAGAGAAATACCTCTTTTCAAGAGGAACAAAATCCTTCTAATTTTTACCTGCAGATATGAATCAGTAGAAAATTTAAGACCTCATTTATTTAAAATTTTGTATTTTAATTATAGATTTGTCATTTTTTTTAGCTTAACCTCAGTAAAACGGAGGCCAACACACTCCAAGCTTTTTCAAAATAACAGATCTATTAGTAAAAGTATATTCAGATATATCTCTTCTCACTGTACTATTATAAAGCATAAATAAAATAATATAAAAATTAGATCAATAAATATATATAGAAGTTCTCATATTTTCTTTTTCAAAGACTCATCATGTATAACTGCCCCTTTGGAGAACATTACTCTGGACTACCAAGAAGAAAAACAAACAATATATTGAATGGATTGATATCACACTAACTTTACACATTGATTTGTAAAAAATTAATCTGTTTAAAATGTTAAGGTTTTTTAAAAATAAAATTTTAGTAGTGCTATATATTTGCAGTGTCATAAGTAATACACACATTTGATTGTGATGAAAAGAAAGAAAATCATACTTTTATATTTAAACTGGAGGCCCAGTGCACAAAACTCGTGCACGGGGCTGTGTGTCCCTCAGCCCAGCCTGCACCATCTCTAAACGGGGACCTCTCGAGGGATGCCTGACTGCCCTGCCTGTTTAGGGCAAATAGACATCCCTTTCACAATTCAGGACTTCTGGCTCCCAACCGCTCACCTACATGCCTGCCTGATTGCCCCTAACTGCTTCTACCTGCCAGGCTGATCACCACCTAACCACTGCCCTGCTAACCTGATCAATGCCTAGCTGCTCCCCTGCTGGCCCAATGCCCCTAACTGGCCTCCCCTGCAGGCCTGGTCCCCCCCCCAACTATCCTTCCCTGTAGGCCTGATTCCCCCAACTATCATCTCCTGCAGGCCTGGTTATCTCCAACTGCCCTCCTCTGCCAGCTCGGTCAGCCCTAACTGCCCTTCCTTGAAGGCCTGATTGCCCCAACTGCCCTCTCTTACAGGCGTGGTCCCTGCGAACTGCCCTTGCCTGCTGGCCTGATCAGCCACAACTGCGCTCCCTGGCTGGCCACCTTGTGTCCAAATGGAGGGGCCATCTTAGGTGTTGGAGTGATGGTCAATTTGCATATTACCCTTTTATTAGACAGTATTATAAAGGGTTGTGCTTTACTATAACATTTAGTGATGTAACAATCTTGTGAATTTTCTAATGCATTTATTAAAGAGGTTCAATGAATTTCCTCAGACAGTATGATCTAGGTTCAACTAGAACATTGGAACACCACAAATCTAAGAATCCAGCTTATCTTAACACAATATTAAAAGCTAAGAAAAAACATTGAAACTTAGACAAAAGACAGAGAATTACAAAATGCCAACATAAGAAACAAATATTATACATGTTTTTTAATGTATATAAAAATACTGAATTCATAAATTTAGTGCAGTTCATTCCAATAGTAGTGTGACTAAGAAAGTTAAAAAAAAAAAAATGCTGCCGAAACCGGTTTGACTCAGTGGATAGAGCCTCGATCTACGGACTGAAAGGTCCCAGGTTTGATTCCGGTCAAGGGCATGTACCTTGGTTGCGGGCACATCCCCAGTAGGGGGTATGCAAGAGGCAGCTGATTAATGATTCTCTCTCATCTATGTTTCTAACTCTCTATCCCTCTCTCTTCCTCTCTGTAAAAAATCAATAAAATATATTAATTTTAAAAAATGCAACCACTCTCATTCCCCACCTCTTTGAAAGGAACTCAGTAGACCCAGTTTTCATTTATTATTCTCTGCCTGTGAGGGATCATAGTATTAAGGTCATTAGCCTTGCAAACTCCACCTTTATTACACAGAAGCTCTCAAGATTTCAAGCACTTTTAAAGTAAGTTATTTAGTTGTGGTATACCTCAGAACTGAAATGCCTTCATTAGCTTAATTAAAGAAAGGTCCTGTAATGAGGACAGAGTGCGCCTATAACACTTCTGAAAATAACCTTTTACTTACGTCAATAGGGACCAGAAGACTCTTGCCAAGATGTTGATTAAAAGAGAGACACCAGGCTTCAGTGTAACCATTCATATTAGGAACATACTTCTTTATTGTCTCATCATTCAGCCTCAGCCATACACCATCATCATTGTGGATCTGTGAGAAATAAGCATCAAAAACAAGCCATGGCCTCCTGTAACTCCTTATGAGGCTAGCAAAGGCTGAAAGGCTACAAAACAGGCAAATCATGGTGGACATGGAGATTAAGCATCTAGTTTTGCAGAGGGTAATGAGAGAACCTTTAAGGAAAAAAGCACTAATGGAATGCCAAGCAATATATTTCACATGGTGAGATTGTAAAAACAATGTCACATAGGAGTGAAAGTACAAACATATTACCCTTTAAAATAAAAACTTGAAACATAAAACCAGATGTTTTCCAAAAGAATATGTCTTCCTTCCCCCCAATTTAGACTTTAATAATCATAAGTTATTTGGTTGTTTTATTAGAAAAATGTACTGTCAAAGTTAAAGAAATATAATAAACACATTTAAAAATAAACAACATCAACTGTAGGCATTTTTAGTGAGTGCTTATACAGACTCTAACTCCTATGTTAACTGAGTTCATTTAAAAATATAATTTTAGCCTGACTGGGTGGCTGAGTGGTTGAGCATCAATCTATGGACCAGGAGGTCACAGTTTGATTCCCAGTCAGGGCAAATGCCTGGGTTCTGGCTCCATTCCCAGTGAAGGACTTGCAGGAGGCAATCAGTCAGTCAATGATTCTCTCTCATCATTGATGTTTCTGTCTCTATCTTTCTCCTCTCTTTCCCTTCCTCTCTGAAATATATATATATATATATATATATATATATATATATATATAATTTTAGTTATTTTTTTTATAAAATAATAAATGAAATGCTTAAAACTCAATGAACACATTTTGAAAAACAATTTTACAAACACTACTAGTTAAAAAATATTGTAACAGAAAATTTAGTAACTTTATTATTATGCAAACAAATGCAAAAACTTTCTGTTCAAGATTAATTACCAGGTGTTTCATTATACATTACCTCATCAATAAAAGTGATAGTTCCATTGACTTTCACTATGCCTATCTGCTCACTCTGAAGAGAAGGGTGACTGCGGATACGGAGCCCTGCACTGTCTTTGGCCACAAATTTTCGAACCTGAGAAAAGCAAGATAGGGAAAATCATGGTTTAGAGATTACATAAGTAGTTGAGATAAAATTAAACAGATTTGAATGTATTATTAATTCTAAGAAAGCTTCTAAAATTATTTGTAGCTGCTTTTCTTGTGCAAATAGCAGTGGTTTATTTATAACAAAAGTATTATATTGTACTTTGCAAACTTTATACATTTCTGAGCAGTAGACTTTTAGTTAGCTGTAAACTTTCAATTAACAAAAAGTACACAAGGCCTATAAATTACTTAAGTCTTACATAAAGAAACCAAAAAAGTATAGGTTATACTATTTAGAAATAAGTAGAATTACCATGAACAACTCTTCAAAATTAATGAGGGGTATTTAGAATTCAAATATTAAAGTAAAATAAAACATTAGATGTTTGATGGCCACTTTGCAGCATCAATGAAGAGAATTGATAAATCTGTGACTGATTCAGATTCTGATTTCATCCTATCCTAACCTTATTTGGTTGAGGTTCAGTCTTTGGTTTGACCAGCTGAGTTCCCGGTGGTATCATCCCTTTAGGTGGGTCTTTGACTTTCACTTCGAGGCCAGCATCTGTAAGAAAAGGAGGCAAACTATAATGTTTGAGAATACAAGAAAGGAAGAATTCTTATACTAACCTTATAAACAATCACAGGCTATTTTAAACAGTTGGAAAAAAAATCTGAATTCTGTTCTTTTAAGGTCGTTGATATTCATAGTTAAGAAAGAAAAGTATTTGAAAAATGTCCCTGAGATTCCAAATGGATGTCTTATACTTCAAGGAAAAGAGTTCACATTCTTTATCTGGACACATGAAATCATAATGCAATCCTGAACGGCAGAATTGCTGTGAAGGGAAACCCAACCTACCACTACCCATACTGACCTCAGATGCAAATTGGGACCCTAAAACCTCTCTGGACAAAGGCCTGCTACGACAGCTACAGACCCATAGACACTGAGACTCCAGCCATCCCAGCTGCAGATTCCTGTGAGTCAGAGTGCTGCCCACTTCCCCTGGCCCACTACAGTGGAATAAAACTTGCATGACTCATAGAGCGTGAGTCGGCCTCCCGCTGGCACAGGGTGGTCTTGCAATATGGTCCCTTACCAGGCCCGCCACTCTGATTCTTGGCAAGTGAGGCCTCACTGGCGCCAGTGACTCTAATTCTCGGCATATGCATGCACAGGGACTCTGATTCTTGGTATATGGGGGCAGGGACTCTGATAATCAGTGAGGATAAAAGTCTCTGGAATGATATAGATGAATATGAGATATCTGATTCTACATAGTTACATCAATGTAAAGTACCTCTTCACCTTCACTGTAAAAACCAACTACTTATACCAGTTTCCCAAAGGATATTCTGGTGGAATGCTAATGAGGATTATTTTTATCTCTACCTGTCTCCCTAATCCTCACATTCAAGGGTTTCACTTAAGGATTAAACAGTCTTTAAAAAATTTTCTATTGAGTTTACTGGGGTGAGATTGGTTAATAAAATAAGTTTTCAAGCAAACAGTTCTATAATACATCATTGGTATAGTGTATTGTGTGTTCACCACCCAAAGTCAAGTCTTCCTCTATCACATGTTTTCCCCTTTGCCTTCTTCTACTACCCCTCACTCCCATTTCCCTTTGATAATGACCATATTGTTATCTATGTCTACACGTCTTTGCTTGTTGTCTTGTCTGTTCATTTGCGGCTTTTAGTTCTATATCCTACATGTCAATGAACTCACATGGTTCTTGACTTTTTCCATTGAGCCAAAATTCTCAATTTCATAACTTCTTTGAATTTGTAATATGTTAATGTGCTTCCTATGAATGTCTAATATGAGACCACAACACACTAGGTTTCCTAAATCTACCCAATCATTGGAGCCCTTTTTCTTAAGAAGCTTCAGCAAAGATAGTGCTACATGGAATTCATGTTGACAGACACTTAGAGTTTTCTTGTGCTACTGTTATCCTATTAAATAGATAGTTAAAAAAAAGATTAATATCCAAAATAAAAGTAGTAAACTTTCCCAAGTTAGTAGTGGATAAAGAAAATTCATCCATTCAATAAGTATTTATCAGGCATCCTTTATGTGCCAGGCTCTGAGCTAGATTGGGAGATCCAAAGGTGAATGAGATGGTCCCTGCTCACAGACAGGAAAAAAAGATAGATATACCATGAGGAGGATACAAGGTATGCACATAGTTATATAGCAGCTTGGAGGAGATCCTACCTAATCAGTCACATCAGGGAATCAAGGAAAGGAGTCATGAGGGATATAATGGCACCATAAATTATTACAAAATTTTAAGACCTTCTGAATATACTAATTCACTACTCATTATAAGAAGGAAACGAAGCCCAAAATAAGTTATGGAATTTGTCCATATTTATGATACAAGTTAAAGAGCAAACTAGAACAGAAAAATAATTTTGATTCTAGTTCTTTGCACTTAGTAACTCATAACTTAAAAAAAAACTATTTAAAAAAAATTACCTATTTCAATGCCATCGATGGTAACATGAATAGTATACAGTCCAATAGCTCCTGGAGTCCAATTTGCACAGTAAGTACCATCATTATTGACACGGATCAGCATATTCTCACTGGGTCTGTAAAGAAATATGATGAATATTGGAAAATTTACTTTTAGTTAAACAACTGACATCATTAAGATTTATCGCAGACATTTAATTTCTGATTGAATTATTACAATAAATGACAATCCTACTGTTCCATCATAGTATATTTTCCTACTCTCCAAAATGACTGAGTTTCATTTTTTTCTTTCTCACTTCAAACCTCTGTTGATCATGACATCACTTTCTTTGGTGAGAAAAAGAAGCATGAGATACAACCTCAAAATTGCAATCAGATTAATAAACCTACTTTCCTCTACTTTGTATCTTGTTACAATGGAAGAAGTATCCTGGGTCTTATTCAAAGTCAACCCCTCATTTGTGCTGTGAATCTCATTCCCTCAGCACTTCAATGCTGCAATTACCTTGCTCTCTCTCATTCATCATAAGTCTCTCTTACTTTACTGGGTCTTTTCTATTTCTCTTTTATTGCTATACAAAGAAACCTCAGAATCTCTTATCCTAACCACTTCCTCTTCATTTACAGCCCTTTCAAATAAGGTCTCATTTCTTTTTCCATTTATATTAAACTTACCCAAACAATTGTTTATAATCACCATGTCCATTTCCTCATTTCCAATTCTCTTCCACAACTTATCCTAACTAGGCTTTTGTTCCCAACACTTCATTGCAATTGCTTATGGCAAAGTCATTATCACACCACTGATTTAAATGGTCATTTTCTTCATCCTTAGCAATCTCTAAGTAATACTTGATAGCTCACAACTTCTAATTTCTTGAAATGCTTCTTTTTCTTTGCTTCTGCAATAGTCTCCTGATTTTCCTATAATCTCAGTGACCATTCTAAGTGTTCTGCTGGCTCTCTCTCTCTCTCTTTTGGCCACACTTTAACTATGGAATGTCCCAAGATTTTGGCCTAGGTGTTTTTTCTCTCTCTCCCTTTGAATAACATCTCTATAGTTGATCATTCACCTATTACTCAGTTTTAAATGCCATCTCTATATAAATGACTCCAAAACCATTTGTCTCCTGAATTTTAAACTGATGTTTCCAGTTGGCCTAGAAATAACCCTACTTAGAAAACTAAGGAATCTTGGCACCTCAACGACAATATATCCAAAGAACTATTATTTCATACTCATCCCACCACCTAACAAAACAAAATAGAACAAAAAACACTTAAGTTTTTTAGGTTTTCTGATCCTCGTAAAAATCATGATAATCTATACCAGGGGTCAAAAGCATTTTCTGTAATAATACTTTAATCTAAATAGTCTGTCAGAATTACTATATAATGGGAAAGAAGCCATAGACAAAATACAACTTTATTTAAAAAAACAAAACAAAAAACAGGTCTGAATTAGTTTGCAGGCCAAAGTTAGCTGACCCCTTTACAGTAAATACTCTATAGTGCTGCTAAAGTGGAAGAAATCTATCAACACTCTTGATTCTTCTCTTTCCTTCATCCCCTATTTCTAGTCTAGTAGCAAGGCTATTGGCTTTGCCTTCTAAGTACATCTCAAATCCACCTACTTCTTCAGTTCCATTCCTCTCCTTAATAGTCAAACTAATTTCTCTGTTCCCACTATACTTCATTCTCCAGAAAGTAGCCAGAATGATCCTTTAAAACTATAAATCAGATTATATAATTCTCCTGCTTAAAACCCTCCAAATAAATTCACTTAGGAAAAAAAATCAACTCTTTAAATAGCTTACCAGCATGTATATAATATGGCCATCATATAGTACTCTAATGTTATCTTGCATCATTTTCTCTTTTTTACTGTTTTCCAGCCTTGTTATGTTTCTGTTCCTCAAACACATCAAAAGCTCCATTCACCCATTTTTTCACTGCCTAGAAAGAACTTTCCCCAACCCTCTCACTATTAAGTAACCTTATTTATTATTACTATACTGTTTATTTATTCATAGTTTGCTTCTCTACAGGAATATAAATGCTATGAGAATCTGCCAGCACCTTGCCTATCTTGTTCAGAAATGTATGCCATGGCCTCTACCAGTGTATTTTCACAGAGCAGATGCTTAACAGTATTTGATGAATAAATGTATTTATTTAGATAAAATACTATTTTAATTAGGATTAAAATGCCCAATGCATATGACAACTTATTTACTAGCAAATGATCAATTAGTTCTTATTTAAGATGCTATATACATATATATAGTTAAATTTATTTCATAAAAAGCATATAATTCCACTGTATAGACATTTTGTAACTAAAATTACACCAGAGGAAAAATACTATTTCCCTATTTATAGACAAAGATACATTCTCAAAACTTGGGCTATTTTGAAAAAAAAACTCTCTAGATTATGCAATAAAATTCTACTGTGCATACATGTCAGAAGGAAATCATAGTAACCTAATTCCTAGTAAGTCATGTGATATGATATAATAAAACATATAAGTAATTATACTTCCTCAGACTCACTTTAGAATTTTTTCTAAATTCTATGGAGGTGGTCTCTCTAAAGTATAATCCATCTAAATTTCCCCCCAAGCATCTATTTTAAAAAATATTTCTCCTAACCACCAAGTTGTAAGTAAAAATATCTGCTTAAATCTGGTGTTAAAAGAATTAATCAGGAGCTGAAAAATTAAGACTTCATAATAAAAAAAACACTGAAGTACTCTGCAGCTCATTAGATGGAGAAAAGAAAAAACAGAAAAAAGAAAACCCAACCCAATAACACCTAGCCCTCAAGGAGCCAAATCATATATTTTAGATTTTATTCTTTAAAAAAAATTTTAGTGATATATTTCATTTGACCCAATATATAAACAAATATTTCCATAGGTAATCAATATTCAAAATTATTCATGAGATTTTTTTTTTACATTCCTTCTTTCTTTCTTTATTAATTTTTATTTATTTTTTAAATTAAATTTATTGGGGCAACACTGGTTAATAAAATTATGTTTCAGGTGTATAATTCTATAGCACATCAACTGTATAGGTATTATTCTTTCTCTATTAAACTTAATATTATGTAACATATTGTAGCTGATAACCTACACATTATACAATTTTTAGTAGATCTCTACTGAAAAACTTACAAATGCTATAAAATATTTACTTATGGAAAATAAAGTTGAAGTCCAGTCGACAACACATGCTTTAGATATTTGCGTGGAGGAAAGTATCCTTACCTCTTAGGAGTTGGTGATGCAAAACGTAGTTCTTCAAATGAGTAATTTTCATAAACCTTTAAGAAAGAGACGAGTAAGAATCATAAAATCATTAGGAACATTCTTGTTTCATTCAGTGATAGAACATTCAACAAATGGTGCTGAGAGAAATGGTTATACATATAGGAGAAAAAGTAAAAGATCAATTAGCTACATCACACAACTTACAAAAATAAATTCCAGGTGTGTTAAAGACCCAAATGTAAAAACAGCAGCACCTACAAGTTTAGAAGAAATCTGAGTACATTAAAATTTAAATTTCTATAAAACAAAGACCCTATAAAGAAAGGGCAAAGATGGAGATTTGTAATTCACATAACTAAATGTGATATCTATCACTAATGTGTGTGTGTGTGTGTGTGTGTGTGTGTGTATAAAATAAATAAATACAAAAGAGAAACAACACAAAAGAAAAGTGTGTAAAGACATGTCAATGAAGAAGAAATCTGATTCAACTAGACTGAGAATGAAGGAAATATGAATTAAAACAACAAAATAATCATATCTCAGTTATCAAACTGTGTTGATAAGAATCATGTGCTGATGAGATCATTAAGTTCCTAGTGTTTTTATACAATACTGGTGGAGTATAAGTTTTGGTCATATTTGATATAGCTGAAGACAGTCATGTCCTATAATCTAGCAATCCTACCTCTAAATATATATCTTTGAGGGAAAAAAAAATCTCTTGCTCACATAGAAAGGGAAACATGTACAAGGATGTTTATTTCAGTAGTTTATAATAGTGAAAAAAACTAGAAACAACTTAAATGTCCATCAACAGGAGAATGCGAAAATGATGGAACAGTTAATATACTGGAATACTTGGGGTCTTTTTTGGATCAGTATCTACTGATTTGTGAATATTGTACCAACCTTGAACCCAGAATAACTCCCACTTGATCATGGTATATAATCTTTTTAATGTATTGCTGGATCCAATTTGCTTACTATATTTTGTTAAGGATTTTAGCATGTATGTTCATCAAGGATATTGGCCTATAATTTTCTTTCTTTATAGTGACTTTATCTGTATAAATTAGATAATGCTGGCCTCATAAAAAGAAGTCTTCCCTCCTCTTAATTTTTTTGCAATATTTGAGAAGGGAAGATCTTAGTTCTTCTCTGAATGGTAAAATTTGCCTGTGAAGTCATCTGGTTGAGGACTTTAGTTTGCTGGGAGTTTTTTGTTTACTGCTTTTTTAAATTGGCTTACTCAATTTTTCTGAATCACCCTGATTCAGTTTTGAAAGACTGTATGTTTCTAGGAATTTGTCCATTTTGCCTTGATTGTCTAATTTGTTAGCATATTTTGTCTGATATTTTCCTACAATCCTTTGTATTTTTATGTCAAGTGTTACTTCTCTTGTTTCATTTCTGACTTTATTTATTTAGTCCTCTTTATTTTTTTTTTTTTGATGAGTATGGTTAAATATTCATCAATCTTGTTTATCTTTTCAAAGAACCAGTTCCTGGTTTCACTGATCCTTTGTATTATTATTATTATTATTATTATTATTATTATTTTTAGTCTCTATATCATTTATAGCCAGTCTGATCTTTATTACATCCTTCCTTCTGCTTACTCTGAGCATTTCTTGTTCTTTAATCAGTTCTTTTCAGGGGTAGATTTTTTTGAGGTATTTTTTGCTTCTCAAGGTAGGTCTATAATGCTGTGAACTTCCCTCTCAGGATTGCTTTCACTATGTCCCATAGATTTAGGGTTGTTGTGTGTTCATTTTCATTTGCTTCCAGATAACTTTTTATTTTTTTATTGGTAACCTATTCATTGTTTAATGACATGCTATTTATCCTCCATGTGTTTGAATGTTTTTGAGGTTGTTTTTTTTATTGTAGTTGATTTCTGGTTTCATGACATTGTGATCCAAGAACATGCTTGAGATTATTTCAATTTTCTTGAATTTGTTAAGACTTATTTTTTTCAGAATGTTTCATGTGTACTTGAGAAGAATGTATATTCTGCTTCTTTGGGATTAAATGTTCTGTAAATATCAATTAACTCCATTGGATCTAGTGTGTCATTTAAGGTCGCTGTTGCTTTCTTTAACCACTATGTGTTCAACTCCCCTCTCTCACTATTCATGTATTGAATTAGCTGGCAATATTCAATGTTGAATCAATCTAATAATTATATTTCCCATGTTCATATGACTCACACTGCACTATAGATCTTCAATTTCAACTGATTCTTCAAGGATGACTGAAAAATCTTTCAGATAAGTTCTCCTTAATTCTCCACAATGACTTTCATTTTTTCCCTTTTGTTTCAAATTCTTGACCCTAAGATTCATCACTTCCCTCCCCAACCTAAAAACCCCCAATTACTATTAAAAGTAATTGTAAATTACTACACAACCTACAGATTTACTAGCATCTGTATTAATTCTATTTCCTGGATGAAGAAAAGAGGCAAGGCAATATTCCTTCTATTTAAGGCTAATCTCTCCACCTAAACTCTATTTAAAAAAAAAAATCTTTCTCAAACTATCTTCATGGTTTCCCTCCTTTCAATTTTCTCCTCATCAGTCTTAAAATATGTAAGTCTTTCTATATTCAATCCCAGTCTCAAAAGTTTTCACTCAATTCTGTTTTCTGTTTCTTTTTATAACCAGACATCTTGAAAAACTATACTCATTTTGCCTTTAGCTATTTTCACTTCCTCTTCATCAATCCACTATGCCTGTAAAACTGCTCCTGCCAAGAACATTGATGAACTCATTGTTGCTAGATCCTTTTTAAAACTTCACTCCTGCAGGATAACACTATTGATTCTTAAACTGTTCTTTCCTTGACTTTCAAAACATGCCATAAGGCAGTTAGAGACAGGTAGGAAAATTAAATCTGGACCACACTCCTAGCTGCAGAAAGCTATTTAACCTCTCCATGCTTTAGTTTCCACATATGTAAAACGGGAATAAAAACAGAATCTATATGGTTGTTGTAAGGGGTAAATGAATTACCATATGTAAAATGATGGTAAAAGTGGCAATAGTAATTGCTGGTACTAGTTTATGTCTCACCTCCTTGGTTGGTATTATCAATGTTGATGTGTGCTTTTTTTCTTTTCCTTTCCTTATTTATCTTGTAAATCAATATTTCTCAAAGTTCAGGTTTTAAACTTGAAACACTTTGCATATTATTTTTAACAAATTCTTGAACCTCTCTCTAGATTTAATGGTTCTAAATCTTTGGATGAATGAAAGATCTTTTTCTTTTAAATAGGTGCTCCAGATTATTCTGATATAGACAAAAGTTTGTCTTCTTAAACTACTTATTTAATCGTTTATATGATAAACAAAAATTTGAGAATCACTGTACTAGTGTTTCTCAGGATCTTGTCCTAGAACTTCTCTTTTCAGTCATGAAAGTAGATATCTATCTTCATGAGCAGTTCAAGTGCTAACTATCCTCAAATTCTGTTCTTGTGGTCAAACTGTGATCATTCCAGGTTTGTAATCCAACTTCCTTTTATATACCGTATTTGCCAGCGTATAAGACGATTTTTTGGCCCTGAAAAATCGTATTTGCCGGCATATAAGACGACTGGGCATATAAGAAGACCCCCTAACATTTCCACTAAAAATACAGAGTTTGTTATATACTCGCTGTATAAGACTACCCCCCACTTGGAGGCATATTTTTCAGGGCCAAAAAATCGTCTTATACGCCAGCAAATACGGTATATTTTATATGGTTATTTTAGATATATTTAACACTTATCACATCCCAAACTATTATCTTTCTCAACCAAAAGATGCCTCTCCTCCTAGATTATCAATTTCACTGCTGAAGCTCAAATTTTAACTTCATTTTTTTATTTCCTATCTCTTTCTCTTTACTTCAACCCCTCCACTAAGTCCTATTGAGCCTAAATATCTCTGGAATCTATTTTGACAACTTCTTAGTCCCAGGGATCAGCATATATCAAAAGACTAAATCAAGAGTCTCCTAAAGAGACTTAAACTAAACCATAACTCTTAATCAGCTACTCAATCACATTCTCCATAGTCCACCATACTATCTAATAAAGAGAAGATATGCTAATTGACCCTCACTGTTGAAATAAGGAGGGAATATGCTAATTGCTTCCCCGCCCTCAAAGATGGTGGGGCCAAGAACTATTAGCCCCACCGGGGTGGCAGGAACACAGCAAGGCCGGGCCCACCCCCAGGCAGGCCTGGCCACTCCACACGCCTGCCTCTGGGGCCTCTCAGTCCCCTCAGTCCCCCAACCACCCAGGGCCAGCTCAAGGTGCAGGCAAGCCAGGGATGGTGGATGCCCAGCCACCCGAGGCTCAGGTAACCAGAGCCGGCCGAGGTTTGTGCTGCTGGCAGTGGCAGCAGCAGAGTTGTGATGGGGCGTCACCTTCCCCTGATCACTGAGTCACCTCCCGCCCATGAGGGCTCCCTGACTGTGAGAGGGGGCAGGCTGGGCTGAGGGACCCCCCGTCCAGTGCATGAAATTTCATGTACCGGGCCTCTAGTGATCTTTATAAAACACAAGCCTAATTATGCCATTCCTCTAAATGAAAGCCTTGAATGGATCGCCACTACATTCTAATAATGGCAAAATTACCAGTTTGGGCTTCAATTAATGATAACAATTTCTGCTTCAATTAATAATAACACGTTGGTAATTTAGACTAAAACTGCCTCTGAAGAGAGTTAAAATGCTTGAAAAAATATTAAAAGAATTTTTTTCTGAAGATATCAGATGGCTAAAAGCTTGAAGAAACCAAAAGAGATGAAGGTGGCATTTGGGAGAATCCCAAAATTGAAGGGGGCTAATTAGGTAAACTGAATCTCTGAAAGGCTATGTCTTAAAAGTAATGGTAATTGAAAACAAATAAGTACTTCTGTAGGAACTGAAATACAATTTTCAACCATTTCAATCTCTGACTGAATCAACTTGATCTATTATTGGCAATCCCTTCTAGATGTCTTCCAAAAACAAATGAAAACCCTCTTTGAAGAAAAATAATACCATCCCAAACAATATGTTACAAGTACACAATTACCAACAGCTCTATAGTCCTATAATTTTATGTCTGAATTTGAATGACTGAAATGTTTACAGAGTGAACAATTGGTAAGAAATAAAAATTTTCTGGTAAGTAAAATAAATTACCTTCATCATTGTTATGGCGATATATCGGGCCTCCTTCACTATCATTGGTTCATATGAAACATCTAGCTTTGGTGATGCCAATCCACCAAAAGTCTTGTCAGTATTAGAAGGTACAGCTGTTATGGCAGGACTGCCAGGAATCCTTTGAGGTTTCTTTACTTGCTCTTGTTGTAAAGATGTTTTTTTCTGAGAAACAGGAACAGCTTTCACTTCCACCTAACCATGATGTTATAAAAAAAAAATATTATATTATAAATTGTCTGTGATATATGATAAGAAGCTATTTATAATTATGCACTCATAATTTTATAAATATCATTGGTTCATCTTGGGCATTCCTGTCAAAGGCTTATTCAACCGCCAGATGATATGCAGAGTTCAAAACACTGATTATAAGGATGCTGAATGAATTTAGTGAAAGAGTAGATGAATTAAGTGAGAACTTCAATGAAGAGATGAGAAACATAACAATGAAGATAAAAACCATAAAAATTAGTCACCCAGAAATTAAGACTGCAATAACTAAAATGAAGAATACATTACAGAGAATCAACAGTATAGAGGATGAAGCAGAGGACTGAATCAGTGGAGTTTTTTTTGTTTGTGTGTTTTGTTTTTTTAAAATATATTTTATTGATTCAAAAAAATATATATTTTATTGATTTTTTACAGAGAGGAAAGGAGAGAGATAGTTAGAAACATCGATGAAAGAGAATCATCAATCAGCTGCCTCCTGCACACCTCCCACTGGGGTTGTGCCCACAACCCAGGTACATGCCCTTGACGGGAATCGAACCCGGGACCTTACAGTCCTCAGGCTGACACTCTATCCACTGAGCCAAACTGGTTTTGGCAAAATATATTTTATTGATTTTTTACAGAGAAGAAGAGAGAGGGATAGAGAGTTAGAAACATCGATGAGAGAGAAACATCGATTAACTGCCTCCTGCACTCCCCCTATTGGGGATATGTCCGCAACCAAGGTACATGCCCTTGATTGGAATCGAACCTGGGACCCTTCAGTCTGCAGGTCAACACTCTATCCACTGAGCCAAAACGGTTTCGGCCATTCTTCATTCTTTTACAATCCAAATTCATTTATTTCTAATCTTACCTAGTAATAGACAAACATGTAAATTGACGGTACCTTTGCTACACCCACAGCCAATCAGGAGCGAGTATGCAAATTAACCCAAAGATGGCGGCAAGTTAATTTGCATATGCAGGCATGGAGCAACTGGTGGGCACTATGCCTGCTATGAGGGGGAGTGAGGGGGGCAGAGGGAGCTACAGGAGCAGTGCTCTGGCCGGGAGCAAGGACTTGGTGACTCCCAGGTAGCCCTGGAGCGGAGACTTGCTGGCTCCTGGGCGGCCAGGAGCAAAGCCAGGAGAAGGAAGGCCTAGTTTTGCATGAATATCATACAACAGGCCTCTAGTTTATTTAATAAGTATTACTATTATATTTTCAATGTTTATTCAGTAGCACAGAATGCAGAATGTATTTGAGCTTAAAAAATATATACAAGATTTTACAATGTCTTCTTTTGTTGATTAATTAAATCATTATGTATTGAGGGTCTTCCTTCTATGTGCTTAGAGCTCTTTATTAATGGACACTTCTTTTATCCTTCCTTTGCATCACAATAGCACCCAGCAAAATGTAAAAAACATATAACTTGGAAAATCAGATGCTAACAATATAAACAAATTTTTTTTTTTTGCTTCCTCCATTACATATATGTAAAGAAGGTCTGGCAAATGGCTTCTAGACACCATTTCTAAAATTTTATTTATATATTTCCTAAGTTACTAGTCACAATCAGTACATAGATATCCCCTACTTTAATTTAGATATAATTACCTTCATATTGGGAACATGCACCACATCCCCATATTGGTCTTTTGTTTGAACAGTTATGGTGGTAGGCCAACCACAACGAATATCATCCTTATTCAGGATCAAAGATGTTTTCTGGGGATCAGCATAGGAATCTGGCTGAAGCCACCTAGCAGTAATGAAAAAACAAGCAAACAAACAAAAAACATTCATCAGTATCTTCAATGGCTAATCTGAGATTAAGCCAGCAGTGGCCAGGGACCGCTAGTAGCAGCATCACTTGGGAGCCTGTTGAAAGTGCAGCATGTCAGGCCTGCCCCAGACACGCTGAGTCAGAATCTGCATTTAGACAAGATGCCCATGGGATTGATAGGCACTTTATAGTGTGACCTGCACTGCAAATCTATCATTTGTCTATCAAAAATTTTTCAAAGAAGCTGTTTTATTTAGAAATCCTAAAACTACTTTTTCATTACTATCTGGCAGCAACTTTCTGGGAAGGATAAATGCCTTACACCCCCCATCTGAGATTTAATCTGAGGCAGATGTGTAATCTGGTATTGGGCATAGATTAGCTGTTCGGCCACCATGGTCTAAGGTACAGATGTATGGTTCTTAGCAAAATACAAGCTGATTCTCCTGTGGCCTCATGGTGTCTTGCCTGGTTAATGACCTTTCTATAGGAAACCTCCTAAATTACTCTACCCCTAGAGACTGACTTGGCAACTCCTGTCTCATACATGCAATACTCTGAGACTGCAAAGCAGGCAAGCCCACTGTTGCCATCAACAGGCCATCCAGGACACTGCTTCCAGTGAAGGCCAGTGGAGGAGGAGAGAATCTAAGTCACGGACATCCTGAGCTCCAGGACTGAGGTCTCTACATGTCTCCTTGCTTTGCCTTCCCAAGTAGGTTCTTGGTTCTTCCTAAATTTGAGCTACCTTGGCACCAATCCCTGAGAGCTAGGGTTTATCATCACAACGCTTCTAAATACCCACATCACTAGCTGCAGATTGGCACTTGTACCTCTTTGAGACAGTGACTAAAGTGGTCTGATTGCTTCCAACACAAAGGGCAACAGCTTATAGTTCCTGTCTTGATTCTCTAGTTTAATAATGCCACAAAAGATTATAAAAGTTTGAGTTTTCTAAAGCTGCATGAGTCACAATGAAGTTTAAAAAGTGATGTTCTCTCTTGGCATCCTCTATATCACCAGTTTTAACTTTCTCAAAATACTTTCTCTGTTTATAAAACCAAGAGATTGGGTATAGGACTTTCTCCTCCTTGTAAGGTCATTGTCATTTATCACCTGTTGCCTTGTTAATTGCCTATTGTCATCTTCACATTGTAGGTGCCTCACAGGGATTAAAAATCCATCCAAAAGTTATTGACTTCATCAAATAATGACCAAGTAAATAAGGAGCGTGGGCATCTTAGACTGTTATTACTCTGCTGTTAATTGCCCCCCTGGTCTTACCAAGTACAGAAGTCCCAATATATCCTGGGAAATTTGCCAATGCACAGTTCCATGGGGACTGCCAGGAGCCAGAGCCTCCTTGCTGGGGCTGACCCGCAGACCCTGAGCAAGGGACGAATGATTACTCTGACACATGTTTCTGTGAAAGAGAGAGCTAAGGGACTGTTTGCCTTGAGAAATCAAAGAGCCGCCATTCCCTTGCCTCCTTAGGCTTTTATTTTAACAACAGCTTGAACTAAAATTAACTTCTAGTTAATAACAGGGTAAGTATCCTTGAGAAAATACATAAATCTGCAGTGTCCTTTAAGCAAGGACATCTAAAAATGAAATACAAAGATTCCAGTAAAACACTCAGGGGCTCAGATTTGTTTGGAAAAGTCAAGGCAGGGCCTGCTGCCTTCCGCAAGCTCCCCTAGAGGCCCTCGACCTTTCAGAGATTCCTCCTTACAGACTTTCTAACCAAGCCCCATGCTTCCCCACAAAAGTTAAAACCAGAATTAAGTTAGGTTTCCATATTGCAATATATTTTTTCTTTAGTTTAAAAAATAAATAAGAACTTTGCAATCTCAAATTATTTGATTTTAATTATAAATTTATAATTCTATTAGATATACCGTATTTGCCGGCGTATAAGACGATTTTTTGGCCCTGAAAAATATGCCTCCAAGTGGGGGGTAGTCTTATACAGTGAGTATATAACAAACTCTGTATTTTGAGTGGAAATGTTAGGGGGTCGTCTTATACGCCCAGTCTCTTATACGCTGGCAAATACGGTATTTTTCAGGGCCAAAAAATTGTCTTATATGCCGGCAAATACGGTAGATTTGAAAAAACTCATTAAATAAAATATAGCGATAAAATTAGTTTAGTGAATTATTAAATGTCACTATCCAAAACACAACACTTCTCAATTACACCACATATTCCACATATTTTTAAAATAAAAGTTCATATATGAAACTTTAAGATAATCAACTAAGAACTATCATATATTTTAAAATATTTTGAAATATTAACTACCATTTTATGTTTCAACAGGTTCAAAACACAAAAATATGACTATTTTAGGCAGCATTTATATATCCTAATGATTCCCCTTTCATTTCTTTGCAGAAATGAAAACTGAGGCAAGCCCTGAAAGAAGTAATCATAGTGCAATACCTTGCAAGCCTTCCACCGCTTGAGCCTGGAACACAAGCAATAAAATCATCCAGGAAGGACTGTTCATTGCTTTGGATTTGTAGTGGCAAGTTTCCTTCAAGTGCTTCTAATATAGTTGGTGAATGAGAAAGAGCTAACCCCTTTCCAAGAATACCAGAATGGGTTTTGCACACCTGTTGGGTAAAAGAGAACATTTATTTTAAAATACAAAACTTTAGATACCTTAATTTTTGGACTTGCTAGGCCTTTTTGGGGAAATCATTTTCTCCCATATTCCTTCAGTCTATAAAGTAGACTTCTTTCAGGAGGAAAAAATATGAAAAAATACTTTCAATCTCCTTCCTCAAAAAAGGGACTTATGAGTTTTGCATATCAGTTGAAACGGTGTTATTTCCTTCTTCCATTCTAGCCCTCTACATGTTACATCCTCCATTGTCAGGGACATGGCTCCCTCGTGTAGGCAGCTGTGGAAGTCTCTTTTTGTTTCCCCATTATTGGCAGCTATCATGTGTAGGCTGTATCTGCTTTCTTGGGTGAGTGGGTACCATGGTCTAGACTTGCACAAAAAGTGGATGAAAGCTTGGTGGTGGTTGTACATAAATTGTATTAGTCTGTCTAAGCCTGACTGAAGTGAAGAAAAAGAGGCAGATAAAACTGAAATTTAGTTCTCACCTATCTGACAAGCAAGCCTATGTTTTGGAAAGACCTGCTTTCAATGCTGAAAATGCTAGAAACTTTTTAATGACTATACTATAAATTTCAAAACAAAATATTTTTCATAGAAAAGAATTATACTTCCAGTTCTATCAAATTTAGACAATGTTAACTTTTGCATTCTAAAAGCTATCGCAATTTCAAAAATCATAATCTTTGAAATCAAACAGATTTGAGTTTGAATCCTGGCTTTGGACAAGTTATAGCTGTGTGCTTGTTAGCTAACAAGTTACAGACCTTCCTAAATCTGTAAAATTTATAAAGTGGTGACCAAATAATCTCTCTTTTTTGTGGTTATTATAAAAGTTAAATTAAATAAGTCAAATAAAATGTACACTGCTTTGCCTAAAAAGAGGTTGTTTAATATGTTAGACCACCCCCACAACTACTTACATGCCTAAAAGACGGGCAATTTTGGATATGATTTTTGTTGTTGTTGAACCACAGCACAATAAAGATCTATTTATATCTGGCCTAAATGACATTTTATAAACCATAATAATCCCTGTAATGATGAATAATATATGAACTCTTTGATGGTTCTCCTTAACTAAAATATTGTGTTTATTACATTAATTTTTATTTTTGCATATTAATATAAAAAGATTTTTCTTTAAAAAAACAAAAGCTATTTTTTTTTAACATTATGAGGACACCATGCCTCTCTGTGATTAAAGCACAGTGATCAGGATTATGCACTTTATCACCAAACTGCCAGAGGCCAAATTCCAGCCCTGCTGCTTGTTAGCTGTGTGATGTCTACGCAAGTTACTTAAGTTCTCCTTGCTTCAATGTCCTTCTCTGTAAATGGAACTAAGAGTAATTCGTATGGTTGTTGAAGGCTAAATGAGTTAAAAATATGCAAAATATTTGAAATTGCACTTGATAAAATTAAGATCAAATAAATGTTTGTTTTTATTATTACTGCTGTGATAAATTTACCTCAGGAAATATAACATAACCACTAGTTGTGGGTATTAGAAGACCTAAATGCTAGGCTCTTTTTCCAATTAGCTGAATCCTTAGACAAGTCATATAACTTTCTGAAATTCAGTTATTGTAATTGTAAAATATAAAAGATAATACTAACCTCAAAGTATAACTGTAAAAATAGATAATAAAGATACTATAAACTTGAGAGTGTTCTGCAGGTATTATTTAAATTACCAACACGTCATTTCCCCCCTATCTAACTGGTTAATAAAGCTTTCAGGACCCAATGTGCATGCCCACTGCTCTGCAATGCCTTCCCTGAAACCCTTGGCACTTGGGAGAGCTTCTTTCTCCCAAAGGATTTATGTCTAGTGGAATTAACACCCATCATTCAGTAAAGCAAAGGCTCACATGAGTCTCTCCCATCAAGGGAAAAAATTTTTAAGTTATTTATCTTTATGACTGCCAATGAATAGCATCAAGTATTTAATGAATGAGCCCCATTTTCAAGAAAAATAGGATTGATCTAAGTGAATATATTGTTTTAAATTAATGTACGAAATTTATCCATATAATGTTTGGGGCAATACCTGTAATGCAGCCTCTTCAAGAATTTCAAGATCTTCCTCTAATTCATTACCTGCTGTGTAAATAAAAAGTTTTACTAAAATACATCAATATTTAATTTTTCAGTCTTTTGCATTCTTTACACTTTGTTCACAATTCTAAGATCCCAGAATAAAAAGAACTATTATCATTCTGGATAAGACTTAGTGGTTTACATTTTTAAATTTTCAGTGTAAATATAATCTATAATTCTCAAAGTAATACTCAAAATGCATCCATTGAGTGCTGTATAAAAGATTTATGCTACATTTATGCAAATATATTGGTAATTTAGAGTACTAACTTTTTTACAAAAAAAGGGAAACTATTCAAAATCTGAGCGTTTTTATTTGGTTGGTTTTATTTCTTATAAAAGAGCTGTATCTTTAGTAAACAATAGTAACTTGCAGGAAAACAGAGATAGTGATTGCATCCTCTAGTAATTTTCTCTTTTATTGCTTAATATAGAACATATTTTATTTATTTAATTTTCTTTGATAGTATAATGCATATATTATTACTACTGAATGCTTAAAGGAATATATTCAAATTATATTAAGGTACAGAATGAATAATTCTGCTACTGGCTACCTCCCAAATAAATAGTATCAAGTTTCTTATGTATTGATTTAGAGATTTTTGTTGCAAATAATAAATGTGTATATATATATATATATATATATATATATATATATATATATATATATCAACTTACATATATGTGTGTGTGTGTGTGCGCACGTGTGTGTGTGTATAAAATAACATATATAAGATAATGTTGGCAAAAATGTGACCCTTTTCTGCAACTTGCTTTTCTCAGTTAATATAATTTGGACATCTTTCTTGGTCAGGATATGTTTTGCTGGTTTTTTTTTAACAGCTGCATACATTTCAATGCATGGCTATAACATTATTTATTTAACCAGTTTCTAACAATATGCATTTTGATTACTTAGACATATTACAATCACCAGTACTGTTACATAAATCTATCTTTCAACATATATTTTGAGCATTTGTTAAAGTATGTATAAAAACTTGCTACAGCCGAAACTGGTTTGGCTCAATGGATAGAGCATCAGCCTGCGGACTGAAAGGTCCCAGGTTTGATTCTGGTCAAGGGCATGTACCTTGGTTGCGGGCACAGCCCCAGTGGGGGGTGTACAAGAGGCAGCTGATCGATGATTCTCTCTCATTAATGTTACTGACTCTCTATCCCTCTCTCTTCCTCTTTGTGAAAAATCAATAAGATATATTTTAAAAAAACTTGCTACATGAAAAACTACAAGCATGTAAAATTTGAACAGTTTATTCACAAATAGCCTCCAAAGACACTGTACTAATTTTCCTCATACGAATTGAATATAAGATTTCTCATTTCCTCACATATATCACCATTAAGTAGGAACTAGGGATTAAGACTGAAAGGGAGCTGAAGGAAAAAGGAAACAGAGAAGACAAATGTAGAGAAAGAGAAGGGAAGGAAGAAAGGATCAAATAGGGAGGGTAGTCCCTGATGGGAGAGATACATATAAATTTTGGGGATGAGCACTAGGGAAATCAAATAAAAGTAATACCTTTTATTCCCCAAATACTGTGAGATGAAATGTTACTTACACCATGTATAATCATCATAGAATTAGTAAATATTTTTAACTTTATTTTTGTCTTTGCATCATGATTTCATTTATTTATTTATATATATTTTTTCATTTTTAAAAAAAATTTATTAAGGTATTATATGTGTACATAGCTTGCCATTTCCCCCCCCCCTCCCATTCATGCCCTCCCTCCCCAGAATTCTGTGTTCGTTGGTTGTACTTATATGCATGCATACCAGTCCTTTGGTTGATCTCTTATCTCCCCCCAGGTCTCCTTCCCCTCCTTGTTGTCATTTGACAGTCTGCTTGTTTTATGGTGACTATCTCAGGACCACACGAATAGAATCCGCTCCCCATTTGGCAGTTTGCTTGTTTTATGGTGACTATCTCAGGACCACATGAATAGAATCCGCTCTTCTTCTGGTTCACACCGCCCCCGCCCCCGGGTCCCACTGCTACCCCGGGACACACGGCTCTCTCAGGACACATGGTCCCTCTGGGGCACACGGCTCACCAGGGCACACAGCCCCCTGGGACACACGGCTCACCTGGGGCACACGGCCCCCCGGGACACCCGGTCCCCCTGGGACACACGGCTCACCCAGGGCACACGGCCCCCAGGAACACACGTGCATCTTGATTTTAGAGCTATCCATATTCAGCCCGACTCCCTATCCTGACTTTCTATTCTCTCACTGAACTTTAAAAGGGCTTATCTCTCTCTTATTTGAGTGATACATTTCTTTAAAATTTTTATTTTTATTTTTAGAGGGGGGAGGGCAGGACGGAGGAGAAAAACAGTGATGTAAGAGGGAAATATTGATCAGCTGTTTCCTGCATGCCCCCTACTTGGATTGAGCCTGCAACCCATGTATATGCTCTAATCTCGAATCAAATCAGCAACTCTTCAGTGGCAACTATTGTCTTATATAGGCAATATTCTGAGACTGCAAAGCAGGCCACTGCTGCCACCAACAGGCCATCCAGATCAGGGCTTAATGATATATTTCTTACCGAATATATAATTGGCAAGTTTATCAACCCAAGGACAAGTTTAATTGACTTCTCAGCAGCATTAGAAAATCCCACTCTCTGGGTTTTACTCCTATCACATTGGCTATTGTTCCTTCCCAAACTTTTTTTGCAGTTTCTCCTTTCTATTCTGTCTACCTCTGAAGTTTTGGCAAGTCCCAGCTTTGATCCTGGGCTCTTGTCTTTCTCATATGCATTTTCTTCCTAATCATATTTCTTATGGCCCCATGTGTTTAAGTATCAACTATGTTTAAATGACATTTGCATTGATCGTTCCCAAAATTCCAGACAATGCGTTCCAATTGTCCACTTGATATGTCCACTACAATATTTAAAAAATATCTCAAACTTTTGGTTTCATCTTATATATCTAGTGCCTAAACCAGTGCCTGACACAAAGCATGTATGTGGATAAGGAGGGAGGTGGTGTGTGTGTGTGTGTATTTAAAAGACTAAAGAATATTCCTCAGTCTCTAGTCTCCATTTTAAAAAATTCCAAAGTACCAATATATTAAGCAGTTATTGCTCATGAGTGTGTGTGTGACTATAAAAGTCATTTGCTAATCTATCAATTTTCAGAATGTTCTATAATAATACACATAATCTATTCCTAAAAATTTTTTTAAATCATAAACAAACACCTAATATTTGACTGGACCTTACCAATAGGAAGTGCTAGATCCTTTTTCATCAAAGCTGCTGCACAAACCCCTCCAAGATTGGCTAATTCCTTTTCCAATTGAATGACTCCCTGTAGAATTGCAAAAACATATCAGCTGTTTTAAAAAACGTTTGAAATATAATGCGGATAATCAACAAATGTGACTTGCATTCAGCAGAAATTTTGAAACTGGAAGAAAGCATTTCATAGCTAGCTAAGGTTTAATTAAGAGTGAAAGAGGCTCAATACTATATCTTATGCTGGTTATAAAGTTTGGGCCCACAGGTTCATCATCCAAAGAATTTTTTCATTTTCCTTGAGGAAATGTGATCACTTTCCACCTTGATTATATTTTACTGTATGAATTAAAACATTTAGAAGAGTTACTAACAAGTTCAATTATTTACTGAAAAAGTATAAACACTTGAGCTAGTTTGGAACAGGTGCAACTATACTAAGTTGCCAAAGGCTGGGTCATGTTGCACAGACTCCAATCTCTTCATGTATTAAAATAGCAAACAGATTACTGCACAAAATTACAAACTATTTTAAACTATATACTCTAGCTTAAAATACACTTCTTAAATATAGGCAGCAAATACATTTAAGTCAATAGCAATCACAGAAACACAATCTTTCTTAACAGAATGAGATAATTCATTCTTACCTCATCAGGTCCAGGGCTAAATTCATACCCAATTGCAAAACATTTGAAGCCATAGAAAGAAGCTTTGTCATCTTTCACATAATCTGATGCAGTTTCCAACGAAAAAAGGGCCTCATTTCCTAAGAAAAAAAGTTAACATTGAATTCAAAATCTGAATCAACCTTTACCTTCTTAAAATATAATTGATTTCAAAGAGGAAGAGAGAGGGAGAGAGAGATAGAAATATCAATGATGAGAATCATTGATCGGTTGCCTCCTGCTCTCCCCCTCCTGGGGGCCGAGCCCACAACTCAGGCATGTACTCTGACTGGGAATCGAACTATTGAGCTCCTGGCTCACAGCCCAATGCTCAAACACTGAGCCACACTGGTTGGCCTCAACTTGTATCTTTTATCCATCTCAGGATTGGTAGTAACATCAATAAGATTCTAAAAACCTAGTCATTTTGGAAGGGTTCCTGTATCTATCAGAATAAACTCGTGCTAAAAACAAACAAACAAACAAAAAAACCCCTAGAAACAATGGAACCACCCAAGTGAACTGTTACTTTTCTTTATGATCAAATTCTCCTTAATCAAATATCCTACCTTTAAGTTACATGAGCAATCAATTATCTGTCAATTACTAAAGTGAGTTATTCAATACCCTGGCATTTGACTTTCTCGGATGTCTTCACAAAAAAATCAGGTCTGACTAGAAGAAAAAAAGCTTCTGAATTCAAACTGGCTATTAGTTTGAGGGATTATATGAGTAGTTATAGTTAGCTGGTTAAAAACACAACAGACTACATATACTTTTAAAAACAAACTTTCTTTTAAAGAAAAACACTAGTAATAGCAATGACAAAGGTTTCTCTCTCTCTCTCTCTCTCTCTCTCTCTCTCTCTCTCTCACACACACACACACACACACACGCGCGCGCACACACACACACGCACATGCATACACACACACACACACACACACACACACACACACACACACACACATTAACAACTAAAAATGATGGCTTTGCCCAGTGGTTGAATGCCAACCTATGAACCAGGAGGTGACAGTTTGATTCCCGGTCAGGGCACATGCCGGGGTTGCAGGCTCGATCCCCAGTGTGGAGGATGAAGGAAGCAGCCAGCTAATGATTCTCTCTCATCATTGATGTTTCTATCCCCTCTTCCTCTTTTTTCCTCTCTGAAATCAATAAAAAATATTTTTAAAAAAATAGCTTTGTAGGTTACATGGTACACCAATTTTTTTGAAAGGAAGGAATTCTAATAAGTTCTTGAGGAATGTCACCTTGAGGTCAGCAGACGACAGGATACTTTTACTGGGAAAAACTATCTAATCCACTTTGTCTATAGTTTGATCTCAATTATAAATAGCACCCGCTCTCAATATTAAGTCTCTGCTTTGGTCAAGCTAACATACTCTCTTCTAAAACTTGGTCATGATATGCCATGCCTTATAAAGAGTTTACTTTTCAATGGTAATCCAGATACATAGCAGGTCTTAAAGAAAAACTTTTAAAACTTAAACATTTTTAATGATTTATCCATACTAATCATAATTACCATAAATGTATGTATTTTACCACATTAAATAGAAGAGTAAAAATATAACTTACCTGGTAACACTAAAACCATAGTAGGCCATCCAGAAGATCCTGAAAATTTCTTTAATTCGATCCAGGAATTAAGATTTTCATGAACAGATGTCAATTTTGGTCCATATCCTGAATTCTGAAGAGTTCTGACCGGAATCAACAAACGCAGGACGTCTTCTGATTGTGCAGTACCACACTGAGGGTCAAACTCGATGGTCATCCATCGTACACACTCTGGAAATGTCACCTGAGGTAAGCAGGCAACAGGACACTTGCGTTTGTTAAGAAGAATAAGATTTTTCACTTTTTCTCTTAAAAACAGGATACCATACTTCAAAGACAATGCTTTCAACATTTAAAAAATGATTTTTAAGTAGAAAACTAATAAAGTAAATTAAGAACTTATTAATGTTCAATATAAACTGTTCCTACTCCTCACTTGCAATATTTAATGCTCTCTACCTAATATTTGGTTGATACACAGTAATAATATTTGTAGCCCAGCCGGCATGGCTCAGCGGATGAGCACTGACCAATGAACCAGGAGATCACGATTTGATTCCCGGTTAGGGCATGTGCCTGGGTTGCAGGTTCGATTCCCAGTGTGTGGTGTGCAGGAGGTAGTCAATCAATGATTTTCTCTCATCATTGATGTTTCTATCTCTCTCTCCCTCACCCTAACACTCTGAAATAAATAAAAATATGTAAAAATATTTTAAAAAATAATATTTATAAATATACATTGATATACCCTATTTGCCGGCGTATAAGACGATTTTTTGGCCCTGAAAAATACGTATTTGCCGGCGTATAAGACGACTGGGCGTATAAGACAACTCCCTAACATTTCCACTAAAAATACAGAGTTTGTTATATACTCGCCGTATAAGACTACCCCCCACTTGGAGGCATATTTTTCAGGGCCAAAAAATCATCTTATACGCCGGCAAATACAGTAATAAAAATATTACAAAGCTATTTAATATACATAAACATTCAACAATATGAGGGTTTTTTTTTTTAGAATAGTTTACTTATTTAATAAATTTTCCATTTCAATAAGTATACTTTTAAGGAATATAGGTAGATAAATTAAAATAAGATTTTACCTATAAAATATAAAGATATATTAATGGAAAGTGAATAAGTTACTAAAATGTAAGATTTTAGTCACTTTTAAATTACCTAGCATTCATAGTACCTATCACAAATGCTCCTTTTCATTAGGAAAAAACCTTCATATGTTATGAAAATATACTAAACACACGCACACAGAACTTCCACATATGGTAAAAAATACTTAATTTTTATATTTTCCAACCTGAAGTTTTACTGTATATATGAGTTTATATAGCACAGAATTACATGTATTTTTAAGGCCATTTTTTAAGCTTCTGTCATCATCGTCACAGAGAGAATTCTGTCATGGTAGTCAAATTACAGTTAAGCAGGTCCAAGTTAAATAGTAAACTATGAATTGGTTGTAGAGTATAAAATGAGCCTTACTATTTCTTAAATATAATATTAATCTAAAAAATTACCTAGAACTACATCAAACATTTTTAGTTATGGATTTTGAAAAATTATCCATTTAAATAAAAAGTTCAACTTCATTCATAATAACATAAATGTAAATTAAAACTCAACTGAGATACTGTTTCTCCCATGATATTGGCAAACAACCCCAAATTTA